>BJEL01000078.1:2907500-4143791 GCA_019972355.1 Drosophila kohkoa
TTGAAACTTGAAACTATATACGAACATATATTAAAATTTTAAGTTAAATTGCTTGATACTTAAAATATTATAAAATATCTCTATCGAGTTTTTACTAATATTCAAAAACCAAACATGTATTCATTTTAAATACATTCTTAAACACCTTCTGATCCCTAACAAACAATAAAGAGTTTTATAGTATTATTTGTCAAGTAGTTATAAATTTTAAATTTATATTTTATATTAAATTTGAAAGTGAAATGTCTTTACACTTTGAATAGAATTAAAATACCCATATCTTCTTTTAAAATAGAATATATAAAATATACACTTTTACTTAACCAATTCCAATAGTTGATCTTAATAAAAAATTGTATTAATTTAAATTGTACTGTATTGTAATAATTTAGTGTACAACACTTAAAAAATTAAATATTTTAGAAGTTCTTTATATTTGAAGGGAAATGGCTTTACGGTTTTATTAAAAATGATGTCCCTAAATTAAATTTAAATGAAATCACCTAAAATATATATTCATTTTAGGTATAATTTTAAACACTTTAAAAACCTCATATTTAAGCAAATATTTGTAAAATTGTATAGCATTGCTTTAAAAGCCTTTTAAAATATTTAATTTATATTTAAAATGCTCGATCTTTTATAAAAATTATAGGATTTGTTTTATATTATATAAATCAGTTTAATATCAAAACTCGAAAATAAATGATTCTACAGTTTGTAAGTATTAAGTATAGTCTTATGCACTTTTAATAATCCTTAAACCAAATTACACGATTTTTATAGCATTATTTTAAAAGCACTTTTAAATGCTTAATTTATATTAGAAACATACATGAAAAATACATTAATTTTATAGTAATTCTAAAGAATTTCAAATGTCAGATCTCTAAAAAATATATTTTAGGATTCGTGTAGTACTATTTTTAAAATCAGTCATAAACTTTTAATTTGTCTTTTATATACATTGAAAGTGAAATTGAATTTTTATATTTTGAGTAATATTAAAATTTCCATATATGTATTTTAGGTATAATCTTCAATAAAGGATCTTTGAACGATATTTTGAGAAGATATATGTACATACAAATATATTTATTTTAGGTATAATCTCAAATAACTGATCTTTAAACGAAAATTTGAGTAGCATTTAAAACCAAAAATTTATATTCGACTAATACATAAATTATATATTAATGTTAAGTAGAATCTAAATCACTTCAAATACCTGATCTTTAACAAAAAGATTAACTTTTGTATAGTATTTAATACAGGTTTCAACCTTTCAATTCACCTTTTTAGCAAAATTGAAAGTGAAATTGTTTTACGATTTGATTAATATTAATCTACCTGTATCAAATTTTTAAGAAAATACTTAAAATTTTAGGCATAATCTCCGACACTTTAACAACTGATCTTTGAACAACATTTTAAGAACCATTTTAAAACCTTTAATTTATATATAAAATATACATAAATTATATGTTAAGTTCAAAGCACTTTAAATACCTGATCTCTAACGAAATTTATTGGACTTGCATAGTATTATTTTTAAAGCAGTTTAAAACCTTTAATTTATATTTCAAATATACAATTTAAACATCTTGAATACAGCAGCCAGCGCCACCCACAAAGTGACGAGTTTACCTTAAGTTCAACATTTAACACTTCCGCTGACGTTATTTATTTTATTCATTATTTATTAATATTTTTTCAGGTTTAACAAAAGAAATGAGTTAACAAAAAAAAAATAAAAGAAAAAAAACCCGCTTTGATTGTTAACATTTGGAGCTTGTCAGCTGCAAAAGGCCGTTGAAAAACTAATAATTAATTAAGATTCCATTAAACGCAACCGCATCAGGCATCAATCGATCGATCGGCAAACCAAACGAATGAACATTCGGTCGATCGATGGTCTTAAATGCCAACAGTTCAGCGGACAACAACGCGACTGACAGACAGACAGAGAGACAGACAACAACAATGCTAACAGGCAGACAACAAACAGCAAACAACAAACAAAACTGCAAATCGTCTAAACGAAATGCCGCTGACCAGCAGCATCTCCATCTCTCAATCTCAATCTCCATCAGCATATCCAGCTTCTTCGACAATTCGACATTAACATATCAACGTTGTTTTTTTTTTTGCTGCTTTGCTCTCAATGTATTCGTTACAAGGGCAGCAAAGAGCAGAGAGAAGTTCAGTTATCGGGACAGCGGTTGAGATACTCATCATCATCATCATCATCTAAAAATCAGCAGGTATATATACCTATATTTAGATTTGATTACCATTACCTTGCACAATTCGCTATGGTAACAGCCCATCGAAGGTGCTTTGATTGATCGCCTTGATCCAAGCCCAGCCAAAAAGGTGCTGAAGCTCCCCTCGCTTCCTCTCTTCCTCTCTCTTCTTATTTGCGAATTTTGCCTGCGGCTACCAAGTTGACCAAGTGCTACTGAAGTGTCGATTAGGCTGCCCCAAACAACCATTCACATTAAACAATCGCATGAACACGACGATGAGATTTATCATTGTTTCTTTTTTTTATGATTATTTTTGTTGTTTTGTGTTTGTCTCTTCCGATTCTTTTATGTGTGTTAAGACACTTCTTGATCGACTGCAACTATTAATTGATTAATTCATTAATTTCTGTATAAACGATTGCGTGCATTTTGCAACCGGTTTATGAGTGTGTGTGAGTGTGAGTGTGTTGTGCTTGGCAAATGCTAGACGGAGTTCAAGGCTCGCCACGTGGCGTATACGTGATGTGCCGGCCAACAAATGGCTGAGCATATTGCAGTCAGCGAGCAAAACGCTTTTCGCACAATTAAGCAGCAGCAGCAGCCACAGCCACACAGCATTAACTAACTAACTGCTTTGTAATGTGGCAGCAATAAATTTTATGTAAATCGTTTTTGCTTTAGCCATTTGTTGTGTGTTGCCAAAGAGAAGAAAACGGTGCAGAGCTTAAACAATGCAAATGAATTACATACCACATTGTAGTAGTAAAAAAAAAAAGCGCAACGCCAGCGGGCCAAATGATGTGCAAGCAATCGCAACCGCAGTTACACACACACACTAACACACACACACTCAGATACACACACAAACAATGCTCGTGAGTTTGAAAGATTTTCCAAGAATGCGCTGCCAAGCTGCGGCTATCGTTCGTTGCATGCAGCGGGTGGTGCGCTCTATGCTGCCAGTCAAGTGTCTTTTCACACACAAGACACACACACAAGTCACACACACAGTCACACACTCACACATATTCACACACAACACACACACACTCTTGCTTTGCTGCAATTACAACAAGTTTCTTGTCGAAGTTATCGATTGCATGCGCAACAACAACTACTAACTTCAATCGCTGCGCGCTGCCAGCTATTTTTAATCAAGCATCTAGCTTTAATTTATGTTCAATTTATTAACTCCAAGTTCTTCCCAGAATCAAATAAAAAACTTCCCCCGTTCGAGAATGCCAAAGTTGAAATCAAGTTGGACGAGAAATTAAGGCCAAATGCTTTCGTTGGCCTCGTCACCTGCCATTTGTGATTAGGCATCGAAATTGACTCGCTCGCTCGCTTTGCTCATATCAATATCAAAAAACTTAATGCATAATGCGTATGCGAAAACAATACTACAAAAAAAAATGTATTGCATAACAGCAAAGCAAAGCATAATAAAAAAAATGTAGAGCAGGGCGCAGGCGCAACAAACTGTAAAGTTGAGGATATCTTATTACCGTTTTACCTTAGTTGTGTTGGCCAAAGGAAAGTCGTCAAGTCCGTCAAAAAGAGACTGCTATCCACACCGCGTTGAATTGAATTGAATTGATTTAAGTTGCGTTGAGTGAATCTGCAAAAAGCACTTGACGCATTTGCATGTGCTCGACGTTGATATTGTAACACAATTTTTTATACTTTTTCGTTGATTATGATTATGATGATTTATATAATGGGCATTTGGTTTTTGCACTGGAAAAACTATTTCTTATGCGGCTGTTGCTGCTGATGTTGCTATTGCTGTTGCTGATGTTGCTGCTGTTGTTTCATCGATCGACAATTGTTGTTGGCGTTATTTCGTTTATTTCGCCACCACCAACAACATTATATATATATATTTATTTCTTATAAATATTGCTCTTTCTTCACACGCACACACAGCAATCAACAGGCAGCAGTTAACACACACACTCAAACACACACACACACACACACACGTAGAGTTTACACAAAGAGAGCCAGAGATAGATACTCGCGGGAGAGAGAGCACGCTCGCGTGTATCCGTCAGATACAAAAAGGCAACAAAGACAAAGCAACAACCGTTCGCTGGCGCGCACGTCGAACGAATAAAACGGCAAAACGAAGTTGAGCCAAAGAAAAACACTTGACGGCAAATCTCAACTTTAACTTTGGCCTGCAAACGCAAAAGCAAAAACACACACAAAGTAAAAACAAACTCAAAAAACAAAAAACCGAAAACGGAAAAAACAATGTTAACAATTTTTTGTTGTTTTTTTTTTCTTTTCTTGTTTTTACTTTAGTTTAATGCTGTTGCTTTTGCTGTGCTTCGTTGTGGCTGGTAACGAACTTTTGGCCAAATGCATTTGGCTCTTGGGACGCCTCGCGATGGGATGATGAAAACGTTTGCAAAGTCAGCGCTCAACTGGTTCGCTATCCGCCGCTCAAATTGGTTTTATACGCAACACACTGAGACAACACTCACACACTGCGCTCAAGTCTGCGGAGCGCATTCAGAGACTCGTTACGATTCAATCTGCTCTGCTCTGCTCCTCCTCTGCAGCCTCTTCGCAAGAAGCTAAAGAGCCAAACTCAGTTTGGGGCAATGAGTTGAGGTAGGTTGGAGAGTCTCGAATCTGCAGACTCTTCGCAGCGCTGCCAACTTGTTGTATTATTCAAAGCGCTAGTTTTGAATACAATCGAAACACAGTTGATATAATTTGCCATACAAAGATTTATAGACTTCAACTTGGTCTGAAAGTATCTCAACTCGTTGCCAGGCACTAACAATAATAACAACAAGTAAAAAAGCTACAATCGAGTGGATTCGACTGTGAGATACCTGTTACTTATATCCAATAGTTCATTTTGAAATGTACCAAATTGATATACCGAAATTATACTGAAATATACCAAAGAATATATTCGGTAAATTGATATAACAAGTGTTGTCAACAACATGTGCGGTATTATGATAAAAATATACCAAATTTATATACCGAAATTATACTAAAATATGCCGAGGAATACATTTTTTCAATAACATAAAAATTTGCGGTACTAAAATTTAAATATACCAATTGAATATACCTAAAAATACTGAAATATACTAAAATGTATGTTTGGTATATATAGTGTTGGTAATAAAATTAGATCTGAGCTGTAAAATTAATTTAAATATAAAAATTAATATACTGAAAAAATACTGAAATATACTAAAATTAAAATTTTTAATGAGTACTGCAAAATAAAAAGTATAGTTCTACCTCTTATAATCAATGTCAATAATCGAATAATTTTATCAGTCAAATCTACCAATTGAATATACCGAAAAATACAGAAATATACGGAAGTGTGTTTGGTATTTTAATACAACAAGTGTTGTTAATAAAAGCTAAGATGCGCAGTAATATACCAAATTATTACTGAGAATATATTTAAATATTATATACAAAATCGTATATTTATAATGTAATAAATGCCCCTATAGTCTGAGAGCTACAAACAGACGGATTAATTGACAGACAGACAGATGACATTGCTTGCATCACGTTGGCTGTTGACGTTGATGAAGAATATATGTATACACATACTTGATCGGATCGGAAAAGATTTCTTCTCCCTTTTACATTCACTCCCTGTCGGCATTAAATTATAATACCCTTCTACCCTATGGGTAACGGGTATTATAAACTCAATGCTTGCATAACAATTTCCGGTCCAGTCCACTTGGTACAATGTATTTGCATAGTTTGAATTTATATCAATAGTTATTAGTTAGTATACATATATACTATAAATTTATTACAGTAGATTTATTTATATACTCCCATAGTTAGTTTTATTTGTTTGAGTTCTTGAGTTATTCCCCCAACAATATGCGCTGCCAAAATATTTATAGTTTTTTTTTTTGTCGCTGTTCATTTTGTCGGTCTCTGTGCTAATCGGTAACAAAGTGTTGTATCCACACATAATATTTTTGAATACTCTAACAAAAGGTATTGTCAATTTGTCAACAAAAGAATTTATCTACAGCCAGTTTCAAAATTCAAGCTGCTTCAAATTAAGTTCAAGTAGCAAATAGCAATTATAATAATCTGGTTGGGTTGCTGCACAAAAATGTATTTAAAATTAGAGATTGTGTTTATTTCTTGTTCTTGTTATGTTTATCAAACTCATTAATTATCATTTCAATTTCACTTTTTACTGTGTTATCTAAATTACTTTAATATGCCACACTTGTGTTTTTAAATGCAAGTTATTCATTATATTCAACACTTTCTAAGATTTATATATAGTAAATTATACTAAAATTTTATGCTTTTGATATCTGTTTTGAAATTTTTAGGAAAGGATAATATTATTTCTATTCAACAAATTGTGTTTCCAAATTAAACTTATTATTTATAAATTCAAGAATCATTTTTTTAAAGTTAAAGTCAATTTTCTATAGAAACATTTTTATAAAGTTAAAGTCAATTTTCTATATAAAATAAGTTGAAATATTTATGCTTTTGTTAAGATATCTTTTTTGGTTTTGTGATCATATTTTTAATATTTTGTCTTAAATTTATAATTTCAAGATTGCTAACTTCTTTATTAGTTAACTTCTTTATTGTAATTTTTAGTCGTTGTTACATTGCATTTTTGTTTTTAGCATTAATTTAAATGCATCTCAAATAATATTTTTTAAGCGCTTTAAAATGAATTGAACAATAAATAAAGTTTGCTTTAAATATTCCAATTTATATTTCATTTTATTTAAATTTTATAGTGTATCTTTTGGTGCCACATTCTCAAATTGAAGCAGTACTCCTTCTAGTTTTTTGTGTATTTGCTAAGCATCTGACCAGTTCTGAGCCACTTTTGTCGCATTCAACACTGGTTTAATTAACATAATTAAATATAAATGCGAGCAAAAGCGCAAAACGTCAGCAAACAAACCCCAAAACAAAGTAAAAAATAACACAAAAATATTATAAATAAAATAAATAAATTTACATAAGAACAACTTTTGGTTTTAACAAACGAAAGAAAACAAAAAATGCTGTTAAAATAAAAATAATTTTTGTGCTTGTTGATTGCCGTTAAATCGGCATCAAGTTCATCATCAAACACGTCTCTCGGGTCTGGTCTAAGACTGAATGTGAATCTGACTCTGTGTTTGACTCTGACTCTGAGTCTGGGTCTGGCCCGTAACGCCCGCTCAACTGGTTGGACATGGCTGTTGTGGTTAAAGCTGTGGCTCTGCTCATCATCTCCGATCTGGTCATTTGAATGCCAAAGGCATCGCAGCGCTTTTGCTCTTTTCACATTTGGCGTAAGCAGTTCTCTTGTTTTGCCACTAAAAGGCAATTTATGATGAGCGCCGTCAGTGCCAGAAATTAAAAATTTATGACCATAGATGACGGGGCGAGAAAGAGACGAAAACCGAACATGAACCGAACATCATCATCGGCGGTAGTCAACGGCCCAGCGGCAAATGCGAAACTTAAATGTCAAACTAATTTAAACAAGACGCTCCATAAAAACTGGATTAATTAAGGTGCCAGCCGCAGAAGCAGCATCAACAGCATCAACAGCAGCAAAAGCAGCCTCAGTTGTCTTTCGTGCTGACGTGTTTTGGCCAAAATGATTTGCAGCCCACGATTGATATCGTTTTGCCAAAGACAAATCCATATACAATAGTTCAGCTAATGAAGGGAACTGTCCATCGATATTGACTTGATATTGACTTGTATCTATGAGATACACGCGATACATACATACATATGCATGATGTATGACTGATTGACCAATTGACTGATTGCCTGTTTGTTTAATTGGCTGCAGTCAATTAACATTTTGTCAGACACGGATACTTGATTTGTACTTTTGTATAATTGTGTGCCCTCTACACAATGGCTTCAGCAGACAAGGTATAACAGACTGCACGATGAGGCAGCATAAAAAATATACGGCAAATAGATTAATAATCATAATAATAAATATGCGAATCCATTCAAATTGATTGGCTGTTTGCAACTTCAAGAAAGTGATACTCTAAAGTTAACTTAAGTAATTTACCGATTTTTTAAGTCTAATTTTACTAACTGGAATTGGGGAATTAGAGAATTCCCTGGAATTTCGAGTATACATATGTTTAATATTATTATTGCTAATTCAGTAAATTATTTTCTCAAGTTGAAATAAGTAATTTACTTTCTGTTGGAAATTGCATAGCAAAAGCAGCAATGATAAATATTCTATAAATAAATATCGATTAATCGAACTTTTATTGACTTTAAAGCTAAGAGAGTCGGTTCCACGCGTCTTCCTCAGGAATTAATTTGTGTTGTAATCTGACAACGAGTGACCGAAATAAAGAAAATCTTATAAAACTTAGCTATCAAAGTCTTCAATTATTTATTTTGCTTGTCTGGTATAATACCCAAAATGTATTATAACTATCTGTTTCAATAGTTTAATTTGAAATTTAATGAATACATTGAGATAATGGAAACAAAAAACAATATAAAGTGTAAGGTCTTGGAAAACATTTTAATGAAATAATAAGTTTGTTTATTTAATTTAATTCATTTCGTTTCAAGTTTTCTTTCCTACTCTTAACTTTTATCGATATAATTTCGTTCATATAATTTATCGGTATTTTTTCTCTCAATCGATATTATGATAATAGTTTTGCCTAAAAAAATAATGCTCACATTATTTCGATAGTTTTGTTGTCACAATTATATTGTGTGGAACATAAATAAATAAATTACATAAAGAAAAGACAATAAATCATATTTTGTAGATATTAAGCAGTGTTTTTTTTTTATCACGGAAAAATCATATGGAAGGTAACTTTTAAAACTTTTGATAATTCATAAACATATCACTTCCCTTTAGTATTACATTTTTTAATATATTAAAAAATATTTTTTTTATACCTTTTATGATAGCCAGGTTTAGTATCAGCTTTATTTAAGATAATAAATTCGATTTGACATATTCTATATTAAATTAGTTTTACTTTCAACCTTTATCACTTTAAGAAAATCGCCGAAAATAAATTCTTGAAAATTTGTCCACTCACTAAGTTTTTTATACAGATCAATTTTATATTTATATCAATTCTCTAACATTAAGTAGCCAATGCAAATCTCAGCGTTTCAAACTAAATGCAGAAAAGTATTAAAAACGATTAGTGCTAAATCTATAGAGTTTAAGCCAAAGATTAGCTCTCTCAAGCTTTTATGGCGAAACCATAAAAAGTTAATTGCAGCCATATTTTTTGTTGCGAAATTTATCGCTACCAAATTTGGTAGTTAACATTTATCGACGTGATTCTAAGAATACTATTTCATAACTTAGAAAAGTAGAATTTAGAAATTTGCGTGGCTGTTCAGGATACTAAATAGCAAGTCCCGCTATCACAATTTCACAATTTCAATTACGTCAGTTGCCCAAAGTTGGGGAGTAGAAAGTTCAAAGAAATATGCGTAGGAATACAGGATATTTGACAAGTCTGGCAAGTGGCATGCTGTGTTTCATTGACGCACTCTCACCTCAATGTGTGTGACATTTGCTTACATAAAAATTAATTGAAAATATTTTAATTAGCAAGTGCTTGGAACTAACGGGGCGTATGCGCAATCTCATGTCTTGTTATTACACTTATTCAATTAACTCAAGTGTCGGTCTTTGTCTCGATAGACACCTAACATTTTTTTTGGCGCCTGGCAAAAGGAAAGGTGTTGACCTTGTTGGGCACGCACCAAGACACACACACACACACACACACTCAGACATAAGCGTGAGTGTAACTGGGCGTTCCACTGGTTCACCTTCCGAAAATTTCCAATGCATTTGCATTTTTGGCCATTAAGCGAAGAGCCCTTCACAAGAATTGTGAGCACACAAAAAATACGAAAAAAAAAAGTGAAAGCCCCGCTATAAAGCGGTTTTAGCAGCTGACAGCAACCAGTATATGACCAGCTTATGGTCAACTCCTAAACAGATTCCTTGCCAATTCAAGTTCAAGGCCATTTGCTGGTCATTGGTATTTTTGTTGGATTTCGAATATCTTGCCATTTACTTTTGCATACTATATATCTTATTTATTTGTTGTTATCATTGTTGTTGTTGTTGTTGTTGTTGCAACACTTGTGCACACAAATTATGTCTATAATTACGCGGCTGTTAATCGATTTTTAAGTTGTTGGCCGAGCTTGGAGCTCGGAGTTATACAACAACATTTTTAACACCTTGCGCACAATGGAAATGTGATTTTTATAACTGTCGCTATTGTTAGTGTTGTTGTTATTGTTGTTGCTATTATTATTGTTGTTGCTATTATTGTTTATAGCGTTGGCATTTTGGGGCGCGCACTCGTAACTTGAACCAATTCGAAATGTATTCAACACACACACACACACAGACAGACAAAATCAAAAAAATATACTCGACTCAAGTCGATCGGAAAGTCAATAAAATATCAAGTTTTATATATATATATACATATATATGCAACAAGTATTTGAATCCGTTGCCAAGTCACACACACACACACACATGCACATACATACACAGCGACGTTAAGTGCATGTTAGTATCTAGAGCATGAAATTCAACTGGCCGCCTGACTGGACTTGCGACTCGGCAGCGAGACTTGAAACAAGTGGCCAGTTGATTGGCCGAGCGAATTTGTGCCTAAAACCAATTGGCTAAACCAAATCACATTTTAGCCACGCTGCACGCCAACTCAACAGCTGATCACTCCACATATACCCTGTAATTTCATGACCACCATCAACCACACCCTTTGCCATACTTTGTGGCTTACGCGGTATAAAAATCACTTCGCACTGTGCACACACAATGCATATTTTAAACAAAAGCTGAAAGCTTCAAAAAGAAAATCGTTTTAAGTGGGTGAATTTGGCATTTTAGGTGAATGTACTTTACGTAAATATTGATCAACAATAGATAGTTAGCAATTGAAGCTCACAATTCGTACAACAACAAAAAAAAGTGAGATTAGATAATGTGAATGTGCGCAAATCATAACGAAAGAAAAGATAATCTTTATTTTTCTGTAATCATTTTAATAGGCGGTCACACTGTAAATTGAGTTTTTACAGTAGTTACCCATCGAAAAGATTTTTTTCCATATAAATTTTCAAACTAATCAGAATTTTGTACCTTTCTATTTTTATCTGCAATAATCCGCAATAATTTTAATAAGCGGTCAGCGATCTTTATTTTTCGATCTTTATTTTTCTTTAATCATTTTAATAGGCGGTCACACTGTAAATTGACTTTTTACAGTAGTTACCCATCGAAAAGATTTTTTTCCATATCAATATTAAAACTAATCAGAATTTTGTACCTTTCTATTTTTATCTGCAATAATCCGCAATAATTTTAATAAGCGGTCACACTGGTTATTGCGAAGTAGGTGGCAAATTGAGTTGTTAAATACAGTTATTGGACAGTCAGCTTTTTGTCGCCTGCAATTTGGGGTCTGCCATTTTTTTTTTCGATATATGTAAAAATGTGATTATCGATATCAGAAGCTCGATACCAATTAACAAGCAAACAAATCGTTCACACTGTTTACACTGTTTACACTAAATAGAGTTGTCAAAACAGTTATCGATCAATCAGCTTTTTGTCAGCCTCCATTTCAGATTACTTTTCGATATACGAAATGTGTCTATCGATATCATTATTAAAGCTAATCAGAATTTCTTTGCCTTGTGCTGAAATTTGCAAAGCAACAACTTTTTAACTCCACCACATTAAAAAAATTGTTGTACACCTTTCAAATTCTGTCAGTGCTGTCGAGTCAACGTTGTTGTTGCTATTTTTGTTGCTGTTGTGCTTGTTACCAAGACTGCAAACAAGGCGAATTCATTTGATTTGCGTTGGAAAGGAAGGCAAGGCAAGGCAAGGCAAGAGGCCAATTACTCAATTCGCATGCAGCGAACAATTGCAGTTTAAAGTTGAAGTTGAAATGCATTTGTGAAGTGATTGGCGCTGCCACCGCCCGAGTCTAGTGACTGCCTCCACTTGTCTTCCAACTGCCCCCCTCTCCCCTCACTTGACTACTGCGCGCCACTCAAATTACCAGACTAAGACTAATTTTGATTGTGTATGCACACTCACACTCACACACACACACACAGTCAGCACTCAAACATGTGGACACATGCAGCTCACGTGCAGACATGCATTACAACCAGAGCAAGCAGGGGCAAAGCAGGGGACATGGCAAGGTAGCAAGCAAGTAGCAAGCAGTGCAGACGCTGTCGTCACCAGCGTCGTCGCCTCGCGTTCGTTTCTTAAGTCATTCGTTTTGCCTGACACTAAACTGTTGCACTAAAGTGTTTGTGTTGTTGTTGCCGCTGGTGCTGCTGCTGCTGTTGTGGCTTGTTTGTTGTTGTTTGGCGCTTGTCGATTTCCAGCCGAGTTTGTTTTGCTTTTTTTTTTTTTTGTTCGTCAGTTTTTTGGGTATTGGGCTTTGGGTTTTGCGTTACTAGTTGGGTCAGGTTGCAGATTCGAAAGTGGGTCAATTTATTACTGCAATGCATTTTTTTTTTTTTAACTGCTGCCGCCTGCTGATGTTGCCGCTGCTGCTGTTGCTGTTGCTGTTGCTGTTACCGTTTTGTCTGCTTTGCTTTTGTAGGCCATTTTTATATACGTGGGGTGGGAGGCAGCATGAAAATTAATTAACTTTAAGTTGATTATTGGTTTTGTTGGTGGGCGGGTTGTTTATCCGTCTGTCTGTCTGCCTGCCTGCCTGTTAGGCGCAGCCGTCAATTTGCCTACAAATTTAATCACATTTCGTTAACTCTTGGCTCTCTGCTGGTTGGCGAAGGTCAACGCTTTTGGACCAGGAACCGCCACCGCCACAATAACAAAAAATGTGGGTTAAATGTTTAGACACTGATGATGCGCTGCATCGCGCGAAAATTGCATAAGATCTGTATGTGTGTGTGTGTGTGTGTGTGTGTGTGAGAGTGCAGCCGGCGGCGGGCAGCTGGAAATTGGTAAATTGTAAGTTGGGTAAAATGGTAGAGTGCAGGCCATAAATACAGCACAACAACAAGCCAAGTGCCTGGGCCTCTGTCTTTTTCCATGCGCAAGCCATTAGAGAAGACATGTCTAATGCTGCTGCTGTTGTTGCTGCTGCCTGCATTGCTCTGCGGCAATCGCAATCTTTATTTGGCTAATGTTTTCGATTTGAGTTTTATGTGTGAGAAAACTCACAAAGTTTCGGGCTGGCTGGCAGACAAACAGACAACGACGCATTGGCCATTGAGCGTTTTTTATGGTTGTTGCTCGCAAATAAACCAATGCACACTGCCAGCCATCTGTGGGAGTTGCTTCAGCAGTGCCTCTAGCCTCTCTTTTGTGCAATTTGTATGACTCGCATGGCTCATTCATCTTCCGATCGGCCATAAAGCTACCGTGAAATTAGCAAAAAGAAATAAAAGTGTAGTCAACAAAAAAAAAAACCAAAACAATCGCACCAGTTTGTACTGCTTGCAAGCTGTCTTTCCGACAAGCAGTGATATGATCATTGTCGTAGCAGCGAGCAATTAGTGACAATCACAAGCAGTGTCCACATTTTCATCGAGTTGGCAGCTCTATTTATTTAAAATTTCCACTGCTTGGCACTGCTTGAGGTGTGCTCTCAAAGCTAACTGCTAGAACACGCAATTGTATGCAGTTTATTTAAACTTAATTTGATTCTACATTCGTTTAATATTGTTTTTGTTTTTCTTATGAAAGAATAGCAATGCAACCACATTTATTATAATTAGAACTTCATAATGACATAAGCTCTGGCCAATATTAAGAGAATATCACGTTCAGTGGTTTCAAGTGTAAAGTCCGACGGCCTTTCAACAATTCAAAAAAGATCGATTCGAATTGCAAACGTCAACTTGATTTAGTGTTAACCACCATATGCACACATTCTACGCGTATCTATTGTCAAATGTGTTTGCTATCTACATACAACGTGCCGTATCCGACTTCAAGCACTATCGATACGACAATTATAATTATGTGGTAATTCGATGCTCTAGCTTAGCTCAACTTGAAATATTACTTATATTGCCCACAATAATACTCAAAAATCAATAAAATAGCAAAATCATCAGATATATTGAAAAGAAAACAGTTTTTATTGAAATATAGTTTTAATATAAACAAACAAATAGAACGTAAAATTGATGGGATGTGTATATGACCATGTGTGTGCAACTGTTTACAGTTACGATAATCACAAGCATCCGAATCCGATTCCGATTCCAATGCCCGACGGCTGCTGCTCCCGAAGCGTGTTCACAATTTTGACAGTTGGCTGTGAATAAGAAAATAAAAGACAAGATTATGGCATTCGCCATGTTTGATATGCGCACACACACGCATGCAACCATATAAACATACACACATGAACACAATATGTGTTTATTTTTGCTGTTCTTTATCAATGTGTGAGCGTGCTTATCCATATTTTTTACTCTATCTTTCTTTCTTTCTCTTGTGCGCCGCTGAATTGCCTCCTCGCTACACCTAACCTCTCATAGGCTATGTCTGATAATAAAATGCAACAATGCACAGACAAAGCCTAGTAGAGGCTAGATTTATAAGGAAATATACATAATATGCACATAATATATGACACGCCCACTTATTCAAACACATTCCAAAAATCAAAATCCAGGGCTGCGCAATAGTATTTTTTTCCAGTGCGCCAGTCGCTTTCTATGCGCTTTAATTTATTTAGTTACTATTGCCGTTTGTTTCGTGCTTTGCGTACTTATCATGTTTTTTTTTATATACATTGTATATTTTTCATTTGAAAAAAAGAAATGACACGGACCAATGAGCTATTTTCACTCTTCGCAAATAAAGTAACTTTCACTTTTCTCGCGTTTTCGTCAAATAACGACGAATTAATTGCAATGGCAAATCGCAAATCGCTAAATTCAACAAACGACCAAAAAATGCGAGTAGTGAACATGCGAATCAACCGACGGCCAATACGCGAATGAAGGAAGAGAGCGTGAAAGAGCAATAAAGTCGCGCCCCGTCGCCAAATAGAACAGCAACAGCAGCGATAAATTCATATGAGCAACAAACATATGCACATACAAACATGTACACATAGACATAAGTAGTTATGCAGCCTGTTGCTGTGTGTGAGTGCATTTTAAAGTTCAAGTTCAAAGCGACGACGATTTCAGCGGCTACGGCTGCAGATGCGGCGTATTAGAATTTCTGCTCTCTTGCTTTGCTGTTTGCTCTCCAAATTATATGCTCACATTCGAACGCACACCCACACTAACGCCCTGACAAAGTGCACGTACACGCAAGTCAATCGTTCTTCGTGCTCGTATTCGTTGATAGTCGTTGGCGCCGTCGTGTAATCGACTAAAGCGCTTTCTATTTTGGAGCTTGCCGGCCACGAAGTTTGTCGCCTCGCTCTCTCAGTTTGGCAACGGCGCTCACCTTGTTTGATTTACCAACACACACACATACACATGTACATGTCATAGACAAAACTAACGCTAGTTTCTCTCAGTTTTGTAGCTGTAGTGTTGTAGTTGTTGCGGCTGCGTCGATGTTTTTGTTACGGCAGAAGTAATCCATGTCAGTAGAACACGAACACTTTCGATTTTTTTTTTTGCTTTGCTTTGCTATTTTGACGTTGGCGCGCGCCGCGTGGCGTCGGTGAGGCGTGCGCTTAGTTTATGTGTATATAAAATTTCTCTTTTATTGTGCTCGTTAACGTTATCAATGGTTTTTTAATTGAAGGAATATTTTTGCTTTTGTTCTTATTTCTTTCACTTGCTTTTTTTTGGGGCGTCGCCTTTTTCACAAGAATTTAGTTATGCACTTAATTTTCTTTTTATAGATCTATCAACTCTCGACAACTCCTGAAGATCTTGACACTCGCACAGTTTTGGTTTTAATAAACTCGAGTATGAAGCGAGTTTAAGCTTTTATACTCTCCGGCAGCGACGTCGTCGTCCAATGGCGATGGCGACGCACGCAGCGTTGCAGAAAAAAACAACAACGTTGAATTCTGCATACACATACACACACATTCATATGTGCGTGCGTGTGATGTTGTGAATGTGTGCGTGATCGCCGTTGCTTTCGTCTGCTTCATTATTTTGTTGACTTTTTATATTCGAATTCTTGGCCAGCGAAATATGTATGTGTGTGTGTATTGTACATACATGCAGAAACGAAACGACGACGGAATGAACATTTTGCATCTTTCGATCGTCGTTTATATTGGCAATGGCGATGGCTCTGCCAGCGTCGACGTTGTGGCTGTGGCTGCTGCTGCTTCTGCTGCACATACACATACAAACACATACACATACACATTCATATGAATATGAGTTACTTGAGCATCATTTTGTTTTGTATTTCGGTTGCCGTTTTTTGCCTCGTCTTTATTCGGCCAATTTACTTTGCTTCTTTTTTAGGCGATTTCACACACACACACACATACAGAAATATCTGTTCTGTTTCTGCAGCCTGCGCCGCCCACTCTCCGAGCCATAAGCCCCTTGTGCCAGACGTGTCGCTGTGGTTGTCGCTTTTGCTGCTCCGTTGCTGCTGTTGCTCTCTTTCTTCGCTCTCTTTTTCACTTGCTGTTTTAAGCCGCGTGTTGATCTGCTATGCTGTTCCTTCCACTGCTGTCGTTGTTGTTGTTCTTGTTTGCTGGCTTGCATGTCAATGTATGGGTGTTGGTTGTCTGCCTTTTATTTCTGAGGGCGCAAATTAAGTTCGAGTCATTAAACCGGTCAGTTAAAGTAATGCAGCATCTGAAACTTAAGTGAAATGCTTGCTGTTCATCAAGGAATAAACAAATTTCTTGCTGTTCTGCTGTCTTGTGGTTTATTAAAGCGTTTTGCAACTGTCTCAAAGCTATTGACCGACTTTGTATGGCATGTAACCTGAGCATAATGCAATGAAACTTAATGCGCTTTTCGTGCATCCAAACAGAGGCGCCAGGTGACAGATGACAACAGCAGTGCAAGTCACCGCAAAGAGAAGGAGCGCGAGAAAGATAGAGAGATAGAGTGACAGAGAGAACATAGAACTTTTGTTGTAAAATTTACATATGTATATACATATGTATGTATGTATGTACGTTGTAATAGTGAAAGCATTGAGTCATTTTCAACACTATCGAGCTATTTCATTTTGTACTCGATAGTGCTGAAAACCAAATGATATTCCGTCACTCTAAATAAAATTGAGCTAGGGATGAGAATAATTCAAAATTCGAATTATGCAAATTGTTACGTTTTGGATATCGTTTGTGCCAGCAGTGTTGGGGGGTTATCGATATATCGCGAAGCGATATATCGGAGATAGGGAATGGCAACTCCAAGGGGGGGAAAATTTGAAAATTGCTCCTCCTGTTAAATAGGAGTTCAAAAAGGAATGTCAACTTTTTTCACGGGAGGTTACAACGTGGATTGGGCTGACTCGAGGAGTTGAATTCGGATGAAGGTTGGAGAGGGTCGAGGAGAAAGAAGAGAAGACTCTACTCCACGTGTTTGTGCATCGTAGAATAATTATTAAATACGAAGTTGCATAAAATAAAGATTTGTTTGTTATATAAAAAGAAATTGCTGCAATATTCCGCTGAAAGATCGTAAACCAACAACAGTGTGAGCAAAGACAAACGACCATTAATGGCAACAACGTGCATGAAAGTATTAAGATAAAGTATAAACGCCTGCGCTTCAATTCTCTGATCTATTGAGCGAGACTATATCGCGAGTGACACATTGAACGAGGTGCCATTCGTAGAGCCATCAAGCAAGCAACACCACAACAAAACAATCAACAGCATTTTGGATGCGGCGGTTACAGCTGGAAAACTGTTACGTAGAGCCACCGCAACTCATCCAACTCCACAACCATACGACAACAAAAGAAGCAGCAGCAACAACAACAACAATAGCGCCAGCAACTCTGTATCGGGCCGCGACGGCAACAGAGAAAAAACTCCAGCAGAGAGCAACGGCAGTTACAAGCAAAACAGCGGCGGCGGCAACAACAACAACGTCAACTCCAGCAGAGAGCAGCGGCAGCTACAACCAAAGCAACAGCAACAACAACCAGAGCATCGGCGAGCAACACCAGCAGCCCCAATAACCGCTGGATAACCGCAGGCAACCGTCACCGGGAGAAGGCACACGGGCTTTGACGACGGGAGTAACACCAACGGCGTGGGTCAGCGAGCGGCAGACGACACCGCCGACGCCGAGCCGGGAGATTCAACTGGTAAGTCAGTACCAGGCCCGTGCTCGTTCTGGTCTCTAGTGCGACACGCCCCTATACCCGCATTACCGGTGGTGACGATTGCTCGATCGAGCTCGAGTTGTCATCGAGCAGAAGATTTAAATGAAAAGAGTAGAAGAATAACAAAATGGAAGAATTATAAACTGTAAAGTGAAATAGAGTAAAGTAAATCAAAGTTCGAAATACAAATTAAATTAAAGTAAATTCAAGTTTATTTTCTTGTAAATAAATAACAGAGTAGGGACGACAAACACCTTCATACATACATTCTTAAAAATCTACTTGCTGCGGTATTATACGTTTATATTTACTAATTTATATATATATACATACATATTCTCTATCACCACCCATATCGCCCCCTTCACCAATCCCAAGAGCTCTTAGGTAGGTTAAGGTTGACAATAAAGCGACTCAGATATATATATATATATACTTACATAAAAACATACGTATATAAATTGGTGAATAAATATATACGAACCGCCCGGATGCGTTACATGTAAGAGAAGTTGTCCTTTACGCCGTTGCGGCTATATGTTGGTTTCGCTCGTCCTACTGCGTGATTTTGTTTGATCTTGCTCCTTTGCCATTTTGTCCAAATATTTGTTATGATATCTGTAAATAAAAATTAATAATAAATTAAATGTTAGTGATTAAGAAAAATTCATGAATTATAATATAGTACTTACGATGAACATGGTTGTGTGAGTCTTCTCAGCATGGAGGGGAGGGGAATTCCACAGCACTACGCCGGATGAGGAGCAGCCACTGATAGTGGCCAACGCAAGGGAGATGTCGCCGATGTAGCCATCTCAGGCAGGGTGGGTACGCCGGGGTCCAGGTGTGGCCCTATTCAAACACAATTGGATCAGTGAGTCATATATTATTGTAGTTTTCTTTACTTACCGTCGTCAATAGTTTGTTTTACATTTCCTTTTGTTTTTGCGCAATTTTCAATTGCGCGGCAGCTGTTTTGTTTCTTCTGTTAGTGATGCGTTTCTTCTGTTATACACAGCTGTTAATATCGGTGAGATTATCGATTGTGCGGACTGCGGGCCAGGGATGGAACTCCACCTGAGTACCGATGAGCCAGCCGGCGCGGCCCCAGGGAAGACAACCAGTCCGTAACAAAATAAAGAACATGCGTTTAACAAGCAGAATGTTAATGAACAAAATGGCGTATTTTATGACATAAAATTATTTTTTGAAACTATCAATATTTTGAAATGTTATGTAAATAACAAACGATGTTTTTGCCTTTCTGCTTTGCAAATCATTCTCCTTGAGTTAATGCTGAAACTGAAATAGTAAATCAATCATAATCACATATAATTTATAATACATCGAATTTGTTAACTAATACTATGTTCATATGACAATAGAATAACAAAACGTAAACTTGATAAATCAATTTGAACTCTACATTAGCGCATGCATATGCATGTGTGTGTGATTGTGTGTGTGTGTGTACACGCGCTGCTTTTGATTATTTGCTATGCAAGTATGAATGTGTGTGTGTCAGTTCTCGTTTCTTTTTATTTTTTGTATGCGATCGAATGCAATGAACTCAACAACGACTTTGCGCTTGTTTGTTTAAAAATAAAAATAAAATACAAATTTACAGAAAAAATACACTACAAAAATAAAAACAAGAATCAACAAACAAAAGGAATTCTTTGTTTATGGCGAGTCCCAACCTGTGTGTGTAGAGTTTCCATTGCGTCGCTTGCTGTTGTTGTTGTTGTTGACTCTTCAATTGGGGCGCAAATTGCAAAAACCACAATGAAAAAAAAAACCAAAAACAAAATTACAGCCCAAAAACCAAAGAGGGAGAGAGCGAGAAGGAGAGAGCATCAGTTTTTTTTTGGGCGAAGTGTTTGAGTATTGAGTTCATTGGCTCCATGTAGAATTTATTTATCAGTTGAAATATTTTGCTAACAAATTGCAGTCAATGACATTGCTCTCCCCACACACACACGCTCACAAGAATTTAGCAGCGCTGCAGCGGATGTGCTGCGTCAGTGCGCGTGGGCAGCAGGGAGAGCGAGAGACAGAGCAAAGAGTGGACAACACATATGTACAACAACAGGTCACGCAAGCGTGCTAAAGTTTATTCATCTCACCCCAAAATGCGCAGCAGCTTCCAAAATATCGACGCAAAGTCTGAATTTGAAAGAAATCAATGAGGGAGACGCGAGAGAAAGAGAAGGAAAGAAGAACTCCGGCTTCAACTGCACACACTGAAAAAGCTCATAACAACAATAAGAACAGCGGCAACGAGCTTTTGGCTGAGAACGTGTGGGCAGAAGAGATAACGACGCAGGAGGCAGGAGAAACTGTCTACGACAGCAGCAGAGGCAGCAGCAGCAGCAGCAACAATAGTAACAACAACTGCCAGCAAAATTGTTTAATTATAAATGTTGTAGAAAAGCAAAACAGTCAAGAAAAAAATAAGCAAAATAAAAGCAGCAAGAGCGCGAGAGTGAGAGCGAGATAGTGATAGCGTGGAGAGTGCGAGATGGAGATAAGTTTTTGTTGAAGGACACACACGGTCTTTAAAAGTGAGTAATGCACTGGAGGTTGTTGACTCTGTCTCTGGCGATTGTTGTTGTTGTTTTTGTCTGTCTTATTTTTTGTTGTATTATTTTTGCGATTTTGCACTGGGTATAAACACACGCACACACACACATACATCGTGTGTGCATGTGTGCGCCTTTGAATATGTGTGTAGAATCTTTTGTTATGCGTTTTTATTTTTTGGCGTTGTCGTTGTTTGATTGCTGCCTTGTCTCTCGTTAGCTCTCTCTCTCTGTCTCTCTCTTTCTTTCCTTTGTTGCCTGTGTATGCGTGCGCAAAGTCAAAGTGATTAAACTTTATGCGCAATTTATTTTGCATTCACATTCACCACAGCAACAACAATTGGCAAAAAAAAGCAAAATTATTGTTTAATGTTAATTCAACGCGAACAAAATGACAAAAATAGATGTAACAGGTTCGGGCTCACGACACGTATACGTAATTTTATGAGTCGAAATAGTTAAGGGGGCAATTGCATTTGACATTTCACCAAATTGAGAATATATGTATGTACATATCTACATATATCTGCCAGCATATTATGTCGCTTTCGATGCGATTGCTTCAACATAACCTCGAACAGTCATTAAATACACAAGTTTCTTTTTATTTGATAATTATCAAGGCCCGACCAATGGAATTTCCAAAAAAAAAAAAAAAACAATAAAAATATACTCTAGGGGTCATGGTATTAACCCACAGTGAGCCAAATGACACAAGACCAAAGAATTCGCATGCTTTCCGGTTCACGTTGTTGCAGTGGCAGTTGCAGCAGCCGCACGAGACAGCAACATGTGCCACAAAATGCGGGTGTTAAATGCTGCAAGCGATTCCTTGTCTGACTCTGACTCTGACTCTCAACTGACTCACTGTCGCATTTTTAGCAAGGGATGCGGTTTGCGCTACAAATTGACACCCAGCAGACGCCAGTCGCCAAACAAATTCATATAGATGCTATATACGACTCTACAGTGAACTCTCTCCATTGACAAACTTAAGATATTTTGTTATATTAAAAATTGTACAAAGAATTAAACTTTCTCTATATCAATTTTGTCGTCAATATCTTTTGAATTTAAGCTTTTAATCAGCTCGAATTGTATGATTACTTTTTCAATTCACATTAAAAATGATTCATGTAGAATTTCGCTATTTTCGTAGTTCTTTTGATTTTGTTCAATGAACTTATATAACCTCGATCGTCAAGAAAAAAATAAAATAAATTTATTCATAAAATAAAATTGATAGATAAAACAAAAAAAACTAACTAGGATCATATTTGTTTTGTTTATGTTTATCTTTTTATTTTTTATCAATAATGAAAATCAGAAATTACCAAAAAAGTTTGGTTATTATTTGATCTCATTAGAATCACAATATTAGAAGATAATATATTCATTTTTATAAACGCTACCATAAAATGAATTTCTTAAGACCAGTTTTTAAAACCGGCAAAAATTAATAAACAAAAATATATAAATGTAAAATAATTAAAACAAATGAAATGCAGAAAATAAATCAAATAAGTAAAGCAAACAAAATATAAAAAATAGAAGCTTGGTAACAAGCTTGGTTTGTTCAAGACATTTAATAGAAATTCACATTTTTAGGAATTCCCCTGGTCATAATATACTTGTCAAAATACACACAACTTTAAGACAAAAGAGAAAAAGAAATAATCGGTATTAGTTTGACAATTGAAGTCGAGCCTTTTATATTCAAATTGTTTCTTTTTTGAATTTTAGTTTTTGAGGTCAGACTGTAGGCGTTATATCGAGGCATATATACTTTGTATAGGAACAGATGCGCACAATATGGTGCATTAATTTCAGCTCCTGCCGGACGAAGCCAAAACCAGGGACACAGTTTCTGTTTGTTGTATTTGTTGCATTTGTTGCTGGCGTTGTTAATCGTCTTGACAGGCAGCCGCATCGTGCGTGCTGCTCTCCAAGGCCAGTGCAATATTTTACACTGTAACGTCGTCAGTCGGCAGCGGCCACTTCCGTCAGCTCCGTCTCTGTCTCCGTCTCGCTGGCAACACCAACGCCACAGCTCCGCTCTTACCCCTGCTTCCACGGTGCGTCATCTCTGCGATAGCTTCGCAGGCGGAGCAGGAGGTGAATCAGCAGCAACGTTGTGAACGGGAATGGAATCGTTTGTATTTTGCTTTTTAGCTGGCGCTGCACATTTCATGGCTGGCGTTTCATTTTTCGCCTTGACGATCACATTTACTATATGCTTATACATATGTATATGTTTCTTTCCATTGTCATTGTCCCCACAACACACACGCCCACACACACATACACACACACACTGAGAGCAAGGCGGGGGAATTCAAAAGCTGGCAAAAAGAAAATACATAAAATAAAACTACTCATTTCATTATAAGTATGTAATTATGGGACCTGATCGATTCACACTGATTTACGCTCGTTTTAGGATTAAGTATTATATGCGTTTCATTAATAATAAGCTCCAGTTACTCCATCAGTAAAAGAAGAACGAGAGAAAGATGATGGAAAGAGATTCAAGGCTGTGTTGTTCATTAATAATACTTAGTATTTTTACAGGAGGATACAAAGGTTGTCATCTTGCATAATTTTATTATACAAATCAAATCTTATTTCCAAATTAAAGAAAAAGAAATAATGAATAAAGATATAAATACGATCTTTCTTGAATTAAAGAATAAAAAATAACTAAATGTGTACATAAACATTATCAATTATTTATACCTAAAACATCAAACATCAAAACATGAAATAAATAATAAATAGATTAATATTTTGTATATATATTTTATGATTACTTTTATATATATATTTTTTATGAATACTTTTAATTAACAAACATATTTTCTGAAATTAAAGAAAAATAAATAAATAAATGCAAAAGTACTTTTCCTTATTTCCACAGCAATCTTTTTAATCTGAAAATGGAAATTTAGTATAAAAATCTTGATTACCTAAAAAGTTTAATCAATATAGTTCTCTTTAAGATCGAAAAAATCTTAAATCGCGATTTTTTCAATCTGGATTTTTTTCTCGTTGTGTAGATACTATTAAACATCAGACATATTTTCTTACATTAAAAAAATAACAAAAAATCATCATTTGCAATATATTAAGTTTAACATAAATCGTTCCACAATCTGAATTCGAATATAAAAAATCTATCACATACGGAAAAAAACAGAGTTACCTTTTTTAATAATGTAAAATTTGAGAACATTTTGAATAAAGTAGAACAATCAGAGGTATCCCCAAGTTTGTTTGACAACCTCGATAGAAATAAAATAATCCTTTACTTTTAGTAAAACATGGTATATAAGGAAGACTTTTTTGTGAAGCAGTAAGTACTTATTGCTTGTATCCATTATTTCTTGAAATTTATCTAAAGAATTTCACAGTTTCTATGCGCTGACAACACTTGCAATTTTATTTGCTACGATTCTGTTGTTGCTGCCGAGTTTACGCAATAAAATACAAATGAAGCTGGGCACAATGCACAACAAGTTGATCAACTATACGCCAGTTAACTATACAGATTATTTGTCGCCCGTCTCCAGGCGGAGGTTAAAGCTAGTAAGGCGCAAAACTCTGGTACTCGATATGGACGACACATTGATCAAGTCGCATTTCCATTACCAAAGAGAACCCTGGAGAAATAGGACGCGCAAGAATAAGTCTATCAAGCCCGATTTTAGTTTCTATATACGGAACAAAGATGTCTTCGTCTCTGTGTTTAAGCGACCCCATTTGGATTACTTTCTAGACTGCGTCTCCAAGTGGTACAATGTGATGATCTTCACCGCGGCCACCGAGATTTATGCATCCGAAGTGCTCGATCGCTTGGAGACTAATCGCAAGATATTCCAGCGACGGTTCTATCGACAGCATTGCATCGAGATCAGCGGTATTCTGGCCAAACTTGTGTCGGTGTGCGATGATGATCCTGCCAATGTCGTGCTCCTAGACGATTGCCACTTGGCCAACCAATTCAATGCGGGCAATGCGGTGCAGATAAAACCCTATAAAATTGGAACCCGGGATGAGGAACTACTCGCCATGCTGCTCTTTCTCGATGCGCTGCGTTTTACGTCCGATGTTCGCTCGGTGCTGGGACGAGTCACCAAGAGGTGTGACTGTCTAACAACAGCCTTGGCCTCGATGACCCCTCGAGCATTACATCGCCAGAGATATAGAGGACGCAACTGCGACTGGCCCATTGAGTGTTGAGTCATGGTGTTGGCTTAGTCACGTCCAAGTGGGGCAAGTGAATCAGCGCCTAGTTGCTTTATCAGCGACTAGAGAGTGCTGCTGCTGCTGTTTTATCAGAGGTGGTCAAAAATGTGGCTGAAACTGAAAACCCGGTTGTGTGAAATGTGTATTTCTCTTGCTAAGCTACTTTGGGTGCGGCAATTAAGTCACCACAAACAGCAGCGGCGGTGGCGGTGGCGGGAGGTGGAGCGGCACCATTTCCAGGGAAGATCATTATTGTCTCGCCGCGGATGTTGTGAATGCTGCAGCAGCCAAAAAAAAGAAAAAACAACAACAAAAAAGCTAAAGAGCCGCAGAAACAAGTTAATGAACCCGTTGCCCGCGTCGCGGATCCTTGAACTCCCAGCGAGTTGTCCAACTAGTTTGGGACGCGTCTGCAGTCGGAGGCAGAAGCCAGAAGCAGAACGAGGGAGAACCAGAACCAAATCTGTGGCATGAATTCTGTGGAAATGATCGAAATTTCATTTCAAGCTCCACACACAAAATTGAGTTCAACAGCATTCCGGTTGCCGGTTGCCAAGTCTCCCGGTCTTCAGTCTACAGTCTGCTGTTGCTGTTGCTCCTCCTCCTCCTCCTCTGACCAGCCCCCACACCGTCTGCTGGTCTGTGATCAAGTTGGGACCGAGGCTTAGAAGAGAGCTTGCCTTCTGCTGCGGCTGCTGCTGTTCTGTTTTGCTCGCTGCTTTGTTGGGTTAACTTTCCATTATCCTTGAGGCTCAAGTCAATGCCCTCGTCTCGCATTACACAATTGCAGGCGGGCGGCAGTGGCAGCAACAGCAGGAACTGCGTGTGCATCTCGAGTTCGCCGCTGGCCGCTTATTCCCCCCCTCCACCTCGTTGCCCCCTTTTTACTGTGGTTCGCTCAAGTTACACAGAACTCCAGTGGCCTACTTCCACTTGAATGGAACAAATGGGAATATGGGAATGGGATGCGTTGTGTTTACGTTGTGGGCATGGGAATGGGAAATGGAATGGGATGGGAATGGCCCGCCCGTCCGCTTGGAACAAAAGCTTTTGTCAGGCCAGTAAGGCAACCCCAACCCATCAACAATATGCAAAAGCGATCCTGTGGCCAGCGCGACAAAGACAAAGAAACTCATTTTGTCGCATGCAAAAATTAATACAAAACAAATGCGAACGAGAGAGCGAACACACACATACACACATACAATTGCAAACACACTCTCGCACTCTCACACCAACACAAGCGCATATAATTTTATTTTTATAACTGACCTCGAACTTTTGTGCAATGTGATTGAACTGCGGCTTTCTGCTTCAGCTTCTGCTGCTGCTGCTGCTGCGATATCTGTGAGCTTGAGCCACGTTCCCCACTCCCCGATCGCTGCCCTTTCCCCGCAAACATTTGCATGCAGACTGCATGCGAAACGGTCGGAAAGTGGCAGCGATAATGTCGCCGCTGAGCTTGGGATCAGAATCGACATCAGAATCGGAATCGGGATCTGGATGCGTTGACAAACAATATGGAAATTTCGCACTGCCAGAGGGGGAGAGTTCCAGAAGTCCAAATGGTAATCATCATCGCGATGATGATGATGATGATGACGTCGAGTGCAGCAACGACAACGTTAAATGCATAATAAATGCGGTTTTCAAGTAGTTTGGAAAAATAAAATGCGTGCGGCGACTCAAATGCACTTTCAATGAGCTAAAACAAAAAAAAAAATACGTTAAAACAAAACAGCAGCAGAGCGATAAGAGGAGGGAGAGGGAGGCAACTGTGGGAAGTGCAATGCGCGTTAGCTGCAGGCGTTTGTCGGCCACGCCCATCTCATGAAATTCATTGACTTTTGTAACGCATTCAATGCTGACGTTGATAAAAGTGACCAAGAACGTACTGAATGTGTGAGTGAGAGATAGCGACGTGCAGTACAGTTCTTTATCAGGAATACTTTGTTGGGTGCTTGGAGCTAAAGTCTCTGCTGCTGTACAAATATTTAATTCGTCTCTTTTTTTTTGGGCAAACCGAAAATCGAAAAAAATAAAATAGAAAACAGACTTAGAGAGACGAAAGCAGAAAGCAGCGCAGCAGAGGCGCAGTTAGCAAGCGAGAGGGATAACCAGCATTTACTTGAAACAGTATTTGTTTCACAAATTGAAATGGAACACCGAATGTTACTCAACAGTATAGTACTAATGAGTATAGCAATAAGCTTTCGCTGATGTTCCCCTCTTACCGAGTGACGTGCGCCCCTGACCAGCAGCAACAAACCAAACACAGCGCGCAGAGCACGAAAAAATGTTTAGCTGACGTCATTTGTCCTTGAATTCGTGTATTTGCCGCAAAACAAAACTCGCAAAATTCAATGCACTTGGCAGCGACGACGGCGGCAGCAGCAGCCCCCAAAAAAATAATACAACAACACAATAAGATAAAGTGCTGGAGCGAGAGAGTTGAGAGAGTGAAAGCGGCAGCAAAGCACATTTGAAACAGAAGCTGTATTCTCAGTGTGTGTATGTTGTGTGCTTACAAGCACATCTAAACATTTTTATTTTGTGACTAGCACATCTAATTATGAGTATCAAATACTTGTATGACCAGAACGAGATATTAATAAATAAATGTTTTATAAATAACAACTGCGAATAAATCAAAAAATATATGGTACACTTAAGATTATAGTAAAATGTCAAACAGAAAACAAATACTTGACGAATAAGGGTATTCAATTTAAAGCACATTTTAATTAAAATTTAACGATTTGACAAACCGGAGATTTTAAGCTTAACGATCATTTAAATGCGAGCAATTGAACTCAATGGTAATTTAAATACATGACAACTCTTAAATGAAATTTGTTAGGAACACGTTTTCGAATCAACTTGAAGATGTTTTTAAATTTAACGGTCGCACAAAGCTTGCAACTGGTTTTAAGCTCATTGCTACGACACTGCAACGCGATATATATCGATAGCAAGAAAAGGTGTTTAGAAAACATTAACACTTTTTATTTAACTTTTAATAATCAATGCTCTTTGGCAATTAATATTCAAAATAGAAATATAATAATTTGTGTTTCAAATTCAAAGTATATGTGAGGAACGCTTCGCACTAGCGATAGTTCTATGTAGGCTTGCATTTGTTGCGCTTATCGATAACGATAATTGCAATTATTAAACATTTTGTATAAAAGATTTAATTTAAGCAAAACAGCAACTGAAACGCGTAGATCAGAACACGTGCCGCATTTTAAGAGGCAACAAACAAGCGCCAGGAAACAAAACAAACCCAGGACCAAAACAACTGCAACATCGTGTGTTTGTGGTTTTGCGCAAAACCCAGAATAGAAAAACGGAAAACACAACGAGCAAAAAGTTATTAATGTATTGTTGAAGCAGCGTCAGCGTCGCCAGGTAGGTTTAACAACCACTTAATGATTAAGAGGCCCAGTTTCATTGTTGTAAAGCGTTTTCTATTCTAGTATTTTACGCAACTTCTAGGGTCTCGTTGTTTATATCTCACACAATATTTAGTCACCTCAAGTGTGTCAGCAGCAAGCAGCTAATTGCGGTGCTCTGAATAACAAATTCGTATGTAAATTGCATATTTTTTATCGCAATATTTTAAGTTTGGAGCAGTCGCAGTCATCACAAGACACTGGGGCAGCGTCTTATCAGCGAATTTATCTGGTTTTCGTGTTTTCTGCTGTTGCCTCGCTCGCTCTTTGGCCTTTGCCCAACTCCAAAAATCGAAATCAATTTATAATCGCAAGCTGTTGAAATATACAAAAAAAGAAGGAATGACACATCTTTGCTGTTTATATATTATAAACAGTGTGAAATGTGTTTGGAATTTTATATACAAGGATTCGGATTATTTTGAGAGCAATTTGTAATCAGCACGTTTATTTGCTTTAAGCTTATGCGGGTCATATTAATTTTGATATAATAATCTCAGTACAAACACACACACACACACACACACACGTGCAGGAGTTTATCTACTTATACACACACCCGCAGATTTTAGTGTAGTATATATCATCATCAGTTATATATTTTTTATACTATCGCTTTCGTAATTAACAATCTACTCAACTCTCTACTTTACTTTACACTATATTCGCAGCAGATAAAGATACTTGAAGCGTTTAACTGATAACCGCCAGCCCCTGGAACACCCCGCCACAAAAAGCAACAACATCAGTTAGTCAGGGAGCCAGCGCAGTTAAGATGGGACAAACGTTGTCGGAGCCGGTCACAGCAAAAGAATCATCGTATTGTCGCAATGATCAATATCGTGTCGGCAGCAGTTGCATGCAAGGATGGCGCATCAATATGGAGGATTCACACACACACATCTTATCGCTGCCCGGCGATCCGGGCACAGCGTTCTTTGCCGTCTATGATGGCCATGGCGGAGCCACAGTTGCCCAATATGCGGGCAAGCATTTACACAAATTTGTTATAAAGCGACCCGAATATAATGCCAACGACATTGCCAAGGCCCTCAAGCAGGTGAGTAATGATGATGATTATTCCAAGATTTCGTAATATTACTCATACGTAACGTCATCCCCATTGCAAACAAACTCACGCACACCACAGGCATTTCTCGATATCGATTATGAAATGCAACATAACGAACCGTGTGGCGAACAAATGGCCGGTTCAACGGCCGTCGTTGTGCTCGTCAAGGATAATATGCTTTATTGTGCCAATGCTGGCGATTCACGTGCCATTGCCAGCATAAATGGCCAGCTGGAAACACTCTCCGTGGACCACAAGCCCAACAACGAGGCGGAATCGAAGCGCATCATTGAGGGCGGCGGCTGGGTGGAATTCAATCGTGTTAATGGCAATCTTGCCCTCTCCCGTGCACTTGGCGACTTTGTGTTCAAGCGCGCGAACAAAAAGCCGGAAGACCAAATAGTCACAGGTAAGAATGAAGAACAAAAGACCACATTTCATTAGCGATGGCAAATTGCATTGTTATTGCATTAACACCTTTCTTTATTATTGTTGTCGACAGCCTACCCGGATGTGGAGACACGCCAAGTGCAACAGGATTGGGAATTCATTGTGCTCGCCTGCGATGGCATTTGGGATGTCATGAGCAATGAGGAAGTGCTGCAATTCTGTCGCACACGCATTGGTCTCGGCATGCAGCCGGAGGAGATCTGTGAAGAGCTGATGAATCATTGCCTGGCGCCCGATTGCCAAATGGGTGGTTTGGGTGGCGATAATATGACTGTCGTTTTGGTTTGCCTGCTGCATGATAAGCCCTACAGTGATTTAGTGCAACGTTGTGCGGGCACGAGTCAACAGCAACAACAACAACAACAACAGTCTTCGCATGCTCCAGATACGGAAACCGAAACAGAGACAACAGCAGCGCCAGCAACACCAACACCAGCAGTAGAAACAACAATAGAAGCAGCGTCCGCTGATACGGATACCAATAAAAGTGATGCGCCTGCCATGGAACTGTAAAACAAATCAAGCAAATAAATCCTGTGCCGATTAGAGTAGCAAATGTGGAACCGGAAATGAAATTCGCTGCTGGCAGCACACACACACACACACACACACAGCAACACTACCACATGTCCCGTTCCCGAATGCAATTCCTTTTTGATATTGATTTCAATATACGCAATTTGTTATTGTCCCTAAAAACTGTATTCTTTGTATGCTGAAATCGTGAAATTCGGAACGCCATTCAAAATGTGAATCATGTGTACTTAACGTGCCTGTATTTTTCGGTTAACTTTAACACACACACACACACACACACTCGTACAATCCTTACCAATTTGTTAACTAGCTCCTCCATACCGCGATAGGGCTTATCAATATTCTTTGTTGTGAGCAAAAAAAAAAAATTAAAGAAAGAAAAAAATTGTATTAAACGTTTAGTATTTATGTACCTCTATATATTTTGACCTTTTAAGCATTTTGGGATTGGTCTTTTAAATTTTAGAAACTAAAAACAAAACACAAATCGATGATAGTAAGAGCTGAAATTGTATTTGTAATAATAATTAATAATAATAAAAAGTAAACAATGTTTTTGTAGTACCCACAAGAAATCGTATCGCTAAAAAAAAGAATAATAATTCCAGAAAAATATAAACTTAAAAAGTATACGGTTTTAACTACGGGTTTGTCGATCCAAAGTAGTCATGCTAGAGGCCTTTTTACATCGCAATAATATATATATATATAATATGATAAAATGAGATTTCAAATACACACACACAAAACCAAAAATGTGAACTTACGCATGAATTTATTTGGGATCGGGATATTTATAGATAAATGTTTTTTGGTTTTAATAAACGTTATCCATAAGGTCGAAGGGTATTGTAACTTTATGCCTCCAGGAAATGTATGAAACAGGTAGAAGAAGGCATCTCCGAATCTATCAATTAAATATATTTCTGAACAGCGGCAACAACCGAGACGATATAGCCATGTCCTTATGAACACCTAGATCTCAGAAACTACAAGAGATAAATATATCATTATTTTCGCCAGCACTTGTTATGTTTGCTCGCTTCTTGCCCACTTCTGTTATCGCAAAGAAAAAAAATCGAATAACAAGCGAAATTTTTAAGCTAGACTCACGATTTTGGAGAATTTGATTGCGTTCAGTTAGAAATTGTAGAAATATTTTAATACTTTTGTATGGGCAAAACTCCAAAAACTCTGTAGTATATTTTGATTGTAGTACTATATCAATATACCAAATATAGCTGTCAGTATATTTTATAGTACTTAGCTTATTAGTTGAATATATTTTAAAATAAATACCGCCCTGTTTAGCTTTTATGCACTATGGGTACCGGGTATCTCGCAGTCGAGCACACTCGATTGTAGGTTTCTTACTGGTTTCCTTTTACCCCCATCCTAGAAGCAAGATGTGTTTTGGGATGTTGTGTACAGCATTTGCTGGTTAAATGTTTTATTGGTTGACATGTCATAATCAATTTTCGTTTTATCGCTTCGATTCGATTCGATTCCATCATCACCATCTTTCTTTCTTCGGCTAACTACATTTAATCTACATATGCGCAAAATTTTGTTTTTTTTTGTTTCTTCTGGTTTTTCTCTTTTTATTTGATTCTCGTTTATATGATACATACAATAAAATAAAATATGCATTTATGATTTTCATTAGATGGTTTTTTCCCTTTTTGCTTTAGTTCTTTTTTTAGTTTTTCAGTTTGCTTTTTGTTTTCTTTTGTATTTTTGTTTTGTTTTTTTTTTTTGTTTCTTTTGTTTTCTTTGTTATTTTCAGCTCGTAAGTATAAATCTCTGTACTAAGACGAGCAGAAAAATTTCACTCTTAACTATACAGAAAAATGAAAATGATTTTGCGGATTTGTTTTGTTTTTGTTTTTTTGCTGTCTCTCAGTGTAATGGTATTTATTTATAATATTTTGTTTTGTTTTCTTTTCTTTTTGCATAGGGATATTGTTTAGTTATAGTTAGGGGATTTTTCTCATTTTAGTTTATAGTTTAATCATATGCAATTTCATAAACCATTATTTTTGTTTTGTTTTTTTTTTTTTACTTTACAATTATCAATTTTGGTACAATTAATAATATTAATCATATACTCTTGATATATTATTATTACATTGTTTTGCTTTCGCTTTAACAGACATTTTCGTTTTCATTTCTTTTGTTTTTTTGTATCTTTTTGTTTTTCGTTTTTGTTTTTATTCAGTTTTTTAGTGATAACAATGTGCGTAAGCATTTCTATGCATTTAATTTAAACAGAAAAACCAAAAAAAAAAAAAATAATCAAATTAAAAATGATTAAACACTTCCACAACTTCATCCACACAAAAATAATAATGTAAACAAGTAAAGTTAACTAATCGAACGCCCTTCACAAGGGGCGTGTCCATCGAGTAACAATCAAGAGAGAACGCGCGAATATCAATGAAGGAATTTCGCGTTCGATTTTATAACTAAAATTGTTAAGATGTGAAAATATATTATTAATGGCAGTGCCAAATGAATGAGAAGGAAAGATAAAGCAGCGGTCTTCTATTATAGTCATACATATATATCGAAGGGGATTTCTTTTAATCTGTTAATCCTCAAGTAATTGATATAAATATATACTATAGATATTTGTAAGTTTTATGTACAGAATTCTGTGGCAGTGCCAAATGAAATAATAGTTGAGGCATTTTTCTGCCGCCCTTGTGAAAGGTTTTTGTTTTGTTTAAACTCTTGCAATAATAATAATAAATAAAATAAAATAATATAGTTTTTTTTTTTGTAAAATTATGATAATAATAATAATAATGTCTTGAAAGCTATTTGAAATGACTCTGCACGACAATTTGATAAATGTTATTCATATATATATGGATATACTATATATATGTAGATACACATATAAAACAATCAAGAAATTTCTTTAGTACTGTTGTTGTTGTTCGGGGAAAGTGTTTTGTGTAGTATGATGTGGGTGGGGTGAGTGTGTGTGTGTGGATAGTTTATGTTAAATATAGTGTGTGTATTATTATTATTATTATTGTTGCTGCTTCTTTGCTATCATTATCAGTATCAGTAGTTGTTGTTGTAATTGTTTTTTTTTTCGTATAGTATATTTAACAAGGTGTCACACGTGTCATTCGTCGAGTGTCATATGCGCTGCTTAAACGTACAAAATAAATAACTTAAGAACTGAGGCTTTACAATATAACAATTTAATTAATTTAGTTTAATTTATTTTCTCTCATTTGTGTATTTCATTTTTGTTTTTGGCCTTAAAATTATTCAACATCAACAATGTTTTTTTCACTTGTTACTTTTCACTTCTCCATCATCATTTTAGATCGTTCATCTTCTTCTCCTTCCTTCCTCCTTCGTATCATTTTCAATTACTTATCGTTTCGTTTTTGCTAAACACTATACCTCTATACTCGTCCGGGATATTATTAATATATGGTAGTTGGATAGCCCCTCAGTCAGCCGACAAACAAATACACTGGCAAATCAATATTCCAACTTTTCGCATTGCAAATTTTGAGTTGCCCCAAAACCAAACAATTGCATTAATATCACACATCAAAAAAGGGGTGCTGAATCTTTGACTGCCAGGCACATGCCGGGAGGACTACCCCCACTTGCATCTACCCCCTCGCCACCTTCACTTGTAAGCACTCTCGCTGCAAAGTGCAATAATTGAAAACTAAAAACAAAGCAAAATGAAAACCATTTGAGAACTTTTCTTTTTTTTTGTTTTTGAAAATGAAATCAGTTGAGTTTGTGTATTTTTAAGGAGTGGGCGGAAGGTAGGCAGACACATACACTATGGGTGTGGTTTTAGTATGTGTGTGTGTGTGTGAGTGTGTGTGATTGTACTGTGGCACACCACTGAGCAAAGGCGGCAGTCTGGAGAGGAGACCAGTTGGCACAGTTCTATATAGAACTGGGCACTGGACTTTACTTTTTTTTTTGCTACTGGCAATCGACTAACAAATAATTAAAGATATTTTTATATATAGTAGTACTCTCTATAGTATATATAGTATAGTATGTGATATATATAGGTATGTGGTTTTATGGTCTAGGGGGGCAGCAAGTTGAATAATGTACCTTAGGAAATAACACCAAAGAAACAAACGGCGCGACCTTGGCTCAGTGGAGCGGACTTTAGCAGTTTTTACTATGTATGTATATAAATTGTACACCCATATATATATTCTATATATATATATATATACATGTATTTAGTATAGGCACTTAGCATATTCGATTGTTTTCATAGAAACAAAATATATTTACTTTAAATTAATATACACATATATATATATATATATATATATATATATATATATTTTAGTATATGTGTTTTACATTTTTGGAAGTCTTGCGTAGGTAGAAGAATACAATAACAGAAGAGACACTGAGAGAGAGACAGACAGTGATATGGGGGGGGGGAGTGAGAGAAAGTGATGGAGCGCGGGGGGTAGAGAATTCTCTTCATTTGGTATACATTAAAACAGTTTGCGGAGCACTCACTCATATATATACATATATGTATGTATATGCTTGACTCTAGCCTGGCTAAATTGTTCGCTAATAATTATATATAAAAAAAAATCAAATAAAATATAAAATACTATAATAACATACTAAACAAAAAATCAATGAGAATATTCCAAATTGTTGTTGGTTGGTTGATTGATTGATTGATTTGCTGCTGATTGGAAGTGAAAGGGCGGAGACGTACGTTGTTTGTTCTTTGTTTAAACATAAAACTTATGTTGCAGCATGTGTTGCAAGTGTGTACAGATCTCTCCTCTTCGCCTGTAATAGTATGTACTCTATATATATATGTATATGGATTATCCTAGACGTATCACTTAACACTAGCATAGCTATAGCTTTAGCATTATGTATAGAGTTTATGTATATCGTATGAGCTTAGTCTATATTCATATATATATATATCTTGATTATTTTCCTCTATTCTTTTACCGCCAATTTGTTAATGCCTTAAGTTTAATTTACATGCTCTCCATCCACATGAACGTCTCAATCGAAAAACTCAAATGTTGTGCGTAATAAAAAATCAAATTCAAATCAATATAATGCAAACCGAATTGAAGTTAGTCAAAAATAATTGATTAAATTAATACAATATCGTTTTTTTTTTTGTTTGTTTCTTTTTTTGTTTTATAGGACAACCAAAGTGAGGGAAATCGATAATGTTGCGATTATAATGGTGTTAAGAAGAAGAGATTATATATATTAGCATATATAATGTAATTTTAAATGCCTATTTGTGTTGTCCTAATCCTCATAGAATTTCATTGTTTGTTATGTGTGAGTGTTCTTCTGTGTGTGTTTCATTTAGTTTATGGCACCTTTTTTTTGTTGTATAGTAATCGTATGTGTATGTGTGTGTGTGAGTTTTGTATGTACAGAAATACATATGTTTAATTGTTTTTTTTCTTTTTTTGTTTAACATTAGAATAGTTATTTAGTTGTTTTGTTGTCTACGCGTTATAAATTTTTTTCATTTCGTTTATAGTTATTTTAGCAATGCACATTTAACTTGATTTCTTTGTTTCTTGTTGTTGTTGCAGTAATAGTAGTAGTAGTTGTTGTTGTTGTTTTTGCTTGTTTGTTTGTTTTGTTGTTAAAATATGTGAAACCATTAAACTGAGAAAATTGCCTTTTTTTGTTTTTAGCATATGTGAAAGAAATGCAATTTGAAAATGTATGCAAATATTTCCATATACATTTAAATATACATAAAATTAGAGTATGTTGTGTGAGAGTGTGTGTGTGCCAGTCTGTCAGTGTATGTGTGAGAGTGTTGTCTGTGGTTTTCTTTTTTGTTTATTGTAAATGGATCCCTTATGACATGAACTAAGTACCAGAATCCCATTTAAAACAACAGAAAAAAAAATAATAAAGGTTCTAAATTAACTAAATCGAAAGACTTCAATGGTCGCCTACTAAAAGTGTGTGTGTTTGTGGGACTAGCGTATATAGTTTATATATATATATATATACACCTATATAATGACTATATACTCGAGAGTGTGTGGCTACAATCATTTGTAGGTTTTCTTTTTCGTTTTTTAGCATTTAAGAAAATGAATATAGTTAATCAAAATGTTCTCATGATTACCGCGTGATTCACTTTTAGCAATGAGTTATAAATGTAAAATGAGTAACAATGCTATTGTTTATCTGGTTTGTTGCGCTGTTGCAATCCGTTGCAACTTGGCTAACATGAATCAAACAGTGTGTGTATAGAGATTAGATTAATTGTAATCATTAACTTAACTTGGGCATATCATTCTCTTTCCTTCCCTTCCTTTCCTTTCGTCTCTCAAAATGTGTTGCACTAAACTAAGTATGTATTGAAGTGTGTGTAAATGTGTGTGTGTGTGTGTCGAGTCGTGTGAGTCGTGAGTGTAGATTAACGTTAACTGATTATACAGATACATATACACACATATAGTATATGCTTGTATAGAGAGTTGTTGTTGTGTATTAATGTTATGCACCATTATTCCTTTGCCTACTATTTATTACTCGTAAATTATGATAACTGGTCCAAGCTGATTCGCCTTCTACTCCAATTTCTCTCCTTCTTTCCTCTATTCTGCAGTGCGACGACGACAACTGCAAAGTGACCTTCATTAGATAAGACAATCAAAGATAATAATATATCAGCAAGCAACGCACTTACCTTATATATGCCTCCTTGGTTAGCTTGTAAATATCTATATGTAGCTCTAATAGATATATAACAAAAAATCTGCTCTTTCGCTTGTATATTTACACATGGAATTTATGTACAGTGGGCGTGGGGGGCTTAAGGGGGATCTGTAGAGTGCGTGGGAGTGTTTTGTTTGTTGCTTTGATGGTGGTGTAGTTGTTGCTATTTGCTGCCCGGCTGTTGCTGAACGTTGCAAGCGATGTGTTGCGTTGTGTCATGACAGCCAAACAAGCAGCAAAAGTATCGTTTTTTGTTTATTTCACATTTGTCGCTGATTCGGCGACTTTCTTTGCTTTTAAGAGTTGTTTGCTCTCGATTTGCGACCGCCGCCACCGGCGCCCTGATTGGCATTCGTATTGTGATCAGCGGCTGATCCATAATGCTGTTGTTGATGCTGATGCGTTTGCTTCTCTTTGCTCTGCTGACGCATTGAGCCGCCGCCGCCGCTGCCCGCAATCAGCGCAGCCTTTGGACGCGACTCACGCTGGCCAGCGTCTGTAATCGAAACGATTTTATTGAGTATACTTTTACAGTCTAGACGCATTTCAAACTCACCCTTATCTTTGGAGCTAGCCGACTGATTGCCGCTTGACTGATTGGCGTTCATTGTCTGTGTGCTGCTGGCAGCTTTGCCGCCAGCCTGCGTTGCTCCGGCACTTGGCCCCGACGCCTGACGCTTCTCAGCACCGCTGGCGACGGTGATTTTATCGGCTGTCGCCGCTGACGAAGTGTCGCCAAAGACTAGCTCCAGCTTGTGGCTGCCAGTGGGCGACAAAGTGCCGTCTTTGCTCTCAACGGAGGCCTTGTGATGCTGTGCCACCTGGGCATAGCTCAGTTTGCTGGCCGTTGCGGCGGCAATGTTCTCCGTTGACACTGAATTGGAGGTGGTGCTGTTGTTGGCATTTGTGTTGCTGTTGTTGCTGCTGCTGCTGCTGCTCGATGTGGTGGTCGATGTGGCAACGCTTTTGTGTTTGCTCACATCCTTGCCGGCACTGTTGAGCTCCTTTTTGGCCTGTTGCACGCCCACCAGCGACGCCTTCTTGTGGCCCTGACCCTGACTTGGGCCCAGGCTCAGCTCATTGAGGCCGGTGGTGAGCGTTGATGATGTTGTGGTTGCCACATTGCTGCTGCAGGCGCCAGCGCCCGAGCTTGACATGTGCCCGGCAACAACAGGCAGTGGACCGCCAGTGGCAGCCACGCCCATGCCGCCACGCCCATAGTCATTTGTAATAGTCTGCTGCGGTTGTTGCGACTGCTGCTGCTGTTGGGCATAGACCTCGCCTAGACCACGCTGCTGCTGCTGCTGTTTGCCGCCACCGTGTATTGGATGCATGTCATCCTCAGTCTTGTTTGTTTTATCCAGCTGCTGCTGGGCAGCACCGCCAACAGTTGTTGCTGTTGCTGCATCTTCGCCAGCAGCTGTTGCTGCTGCTGTTGACGTCGAAGTCGTAGTCGTCGTTGCCGTCGCCGCAGTGTTGATGTTGTTATTGTTGCTCAACTTGTTGCTGGCGTTGATATTTGGTGTTACACACTTTATCACATGGATCGGGTTATTACTAGAGCTCTGCTTAGTAAAGTTTTTAGTATTGTTGCCCAATGGGCGTGGCGTCTCCTCAACGGGCACCATCACCACCATCGCTGGCGTCGGGCTAATGCGTTGCTGCTGCTGCTGTTGTTGATAGTGCTGTGGCAAATGCTGTTGCTGCTGCTGATGATGTCTGTTTTGATGGGCAGCCGCATCCTTGCGCGCCTTGCCTTTGCCTGTGCGCACCACATCGGAGAGACGATTCTCGGTGGCATTTGTGGCTGTGTTGCTGCTGCTGTTGTTGTTGTTGGAGGAACTGTGGGCATTGCCATCGGCATGCTGATGATTGCTAGAACGCGACTCCTCGCCAGCGACGCCAGAGTTGCTGCTGCTCTCCACAGCAGCGGCTGCTGTGCTGTGCCCCTGATTATGATGATGAGCCTGTGACTGATGCGCCGCCGTCGATGTCTGCTTGTTGTGGTGAGTTAAGCTCGATGCTGCTGTCGATGAGGAGTTGTTGCTGCTGCTGTTGTTGGCGCTGTGTATGGAAGAAGTGTGGCTGGGATGATGAGCTGCATGAGCTGGCGCCGATGTTGCAGGCAATGGCGGGAAGGCAGCTGCCTCCAAATCGAATTGTGGCGGCTGCACTGGAGCCGGTGGTTGTTGCTGTTGTTGTTGCTGCTGCTGCAACTGTTGCTGATGGGCATTATGGCCCTGATAGCCCATGCCACCGCTGCCATGATGCAAGTTGCGTTCATTGTTGCCGCTGTTGCCACCGCCACCAGCACCGCCGCCTCCGCTGTTGCTGCCAATGCTGCTGGACATGTTGCTGTTGTTATTGTTGCCACCGCCGCCATTGTTGTTGCTGTTGCCGCCGCTGACACCGAGGCCACCGCTGTTACCCACATTGCTACCAATGGAGTTGTGATGATGATGATGGTGATACGGATGCCCTGAACTTTGCTGGGCCGTTGGCATATGATGCTGTTGCTGCTGCTGTTGTTGCTGCTGTTGCGATGGCAGCGAGCTGTGGTTGTGATTGTGATGATGATGATGCATGGACGCATGTTGCTGGGCATGATAGTTGGGATTGTAGTTGTTGCCCTTGTAATTGCCGCGATGCTGCGGCGGCGGAGCACTCGGTGCATCGTGGCTGCTGCTGTAGTGACTCTCGCGATGCGTTGAACCGCCGCCAGAAGACTGCACATTGCTGTTGGACGAGGCAGACGATGAGGAGAGCAATTGCGGTGAACCACCATAGATCTGCAGACAATCGGAAGAGAAGAAGATGTGAGTATATCGCTGCTGCTGCTGCCCATCCACTTGTGGTTGTTGCTGCTGTTGTTGTAGTTGTTGTCCAACTAGTCTACTTACATTCACACGACCGCCAGGCGAATAATTGATGCCATCCTCTTCACGTCGACGACGACGTGGACGTGTCTGCCAGTGTTGCAGCTGTGGCTGCGACGACTCCTTGTTGCCGCCAATGGAAGTGGCCAGCGATGAGGAGGAGCTGGCCGACATGTTGCTGCGACTCTGTTGCATGCTGTGTGGAGCGGTGGATGCCGTGTTGCCGGCATGCTCCACCACGGTGACGCCATCGCCGCCAGCTGCCTCCTGCAACTGCTCAACTGGCTGCTGGGCATGCACAACGAGATGATGGTGACCCGGCTGCTGCTGTTGTTGTCCCGGCTGTTGTGGGGCCAGCGTCAGCGTTGCAGCGTTCGCTTGGCTGCTGCCGCTGCTGGCATAGGTAGCATGAGTTGTGCCCGCGGCACTCGAGGAAGGCAATGAATAGTGGGTCTGTTGCTGTTGCTGCGCCTGATGATGGCCATGACTGCTGGGCAGCGTCTGCACCTGAGTGCTGTAATGATGATGCGCCCCATAGCCTTTGTCCAGATTCTTTTGCATGCCACCCTTCCAGTTCGTTTTGATGGCATAACGCGGCGTGCTCGCCGTGTTGCCAGTGGCAAGTTGTTGCTGCTGCTGTTGTTGTGGCTGCTGCTGCTGTTGCACTTGCTGGTTGCTGTGGCTGGAGCTGGTCGCTTGTTGCTGCTGTTGTTGGAGCTGCTGGTGTTGTTGCTGTACCACCTGCTGCTGCTGTTGTTGCTGCTGCAGTGTGGGATCCACAATAGCTGTGGGCACCACACAACGCAATGCAGTCGACATGATTATGTTGCTGCCCTGTATATGCGATGGCGTCTGTTGCTGCTGCTGCTGTTGTTGCGCGTTGCGTGGCGGTTTGTTGCGCGGCTCGCCGCGTGGTCCAGCGCCAGCGCCGCCAAGATTATTGGGATTGCCGCGATGATTGCTATTGTAGCGTCCACCGCCGCCGCCCTGCGGCTTATTGGTCACAATTTGTGCGGTGGGTGGTGGTGCAGTGGTGAAATTGGCAGCCACAGCCTGCGGTGCCAGACTATTTGCGGCAAATATGTTGCCAATATCATAAAAATTTTGTCCATGCGCTCCGGCAGCCACCGGAGCGGCCTGCCACGGTGCCATCAAACCAGTGTAGTACTGTGGTTGCTAAAATAAAGATTCGTTTAAATTGAAAGGATAATCAAACGTTATCAAAGTCAACTTACAATCACAATCTGGCTGCTGTAGGGAACTGGAGGAGCAATGGCTCCATTGCTGGTGTAGACGAAACGTTGCTGCGCCGGATTATAGTTGACAGCGGCAGCTGTGGCCGCCGCAGCGCCAGCGGCAGCAGCTGCTGCTGGATCGTAGACTGCGGTGGCAGTTGGTGGTGAATTGAGACGATAACCGTTCTTAATATTTGGTACTGCAGCTATTCTATTGATAAAGGACTTGGGCTTGATGCGTGCCATAATGGGATTGCCCTGAAACTCTTTGACCTCCTCGCGCAGATATTTGAATGCCTTTTGCGCATCCTCATCCGACTCGAAGGTGATGTACCACGACTTGTTGGCCGCAAACTCACAGGAGATGGGACGCGGGCAATTGTCGCTGCTGAACAGAGCCTGAAAGACATAAATACAAAGTTGTAATATACAAAATAGGTAAAATTTCACACATATTGTAAAGTGACACATAAATGAATTCAACGTTTGAATGAGTACAAAGTTTGGTATGCACAAGTGCCAGGTCTAGTGATCAGTCATGTTTTGCATAACAAATTTTATACGCTTATAATTAATTTAGGTTTAATTAGGTTGAGTCGCTGTGAGTCGCGCATACCTTGACGTCATCGAGTGGCGTGTTGTTGGATATTTCGCGCAAGATGATGATGCAACGCTTGTGATTGGGGCGCACGCGCAATCCCTCGTCATCGACTTGAACGTTGGGCGATTCGCGCAGCACATCCGTAATCAAATTGATGTCCTTGGTTAGTTTCTTAACAAGATTAAAATTGGCCACTGTCTTTATGAGCACATATTGATCGCTGTCCATTTGGGACAACAGATAAGTATCGGTTGCCAGATTCTCTCTGTAATACATTTAAAATGGAATAAGTATTAATCAATTACTAACTAGTTACAACAAATGTAATTTACCTGCAAAAATAATAGTCCAACTGTGTGGCCAGCATTTGCTTTAGCTTATCCATTGGCATGCCGCATTCATCGGCCGCCAATTGTTGCTGTTGCTGCAGCTGCTGTGGCAACAACTCTGGCGGCGGCTGCTGCTCGAGTGCAACTAAATTCGTAGTATTTACGCCAGGTACAAGCGCCTCTGTGGTATAGCAGACCAAACTGCCATCCTGAGTCTGAGCAATGGCTCCATTCATGATGGCGGCAGCGTATTCGCTTGTATTGTCAATGGCGTTCGCCTGCTGTGTTATGCTATTATCGCCAGTGGACGGCAGCGCCAGCGGCAACGGCACAGGTTGCGGCTGCTGCTGTTGTTGTTGCTGCTGCTGCTGTTGTTGCTGACTCGGATGGCCGTATTGCAAATGCTGTTGTGCTGGATGTGGATGCAAATGCAATTGACCCGTTGCCGGCGTCAACGCTTGGATGGTCTGTGTGGATTGCTGCTGCTGCTGTTGTTGCTGCTGTGCTGCGGCGGCGGCTGCTGCAACTGCCACAGCGTGGGCGTGTGAAGCGTGCGTATGCGTTATGATTTGTTGCTGCTGCTGTTGATGTGGATGCTGTTGCGGCTGTTGTTGCTGCTGCTGCTGCTGTTGTGGATGCTGTGCGGGCTGCTGTGTGGTTTGTGGCGCTGCTGCGGCTGCTGTGGTTGTTGTTGCTCCAGCTGCTGCGGCGGCGGCGGCTGCGGTGATCAACGGTATATGGGTCGCTGCGGTCGGAGCTGCAATTTGCGTTGTCGGGCCAAACAAGTTGGTGGCTAACATTGCCGTCTCAACAGGAACATTCGTATAAACCGGCGGCTGAATCTTGACTGCATCTCCGCTCACATAGACGTAACCTCCTGTTGTTGTTTAAGAAGTGAAAGCAAAATTAGAAATCTTTCAACATATATGTACGTATATCGATAATATTGGATGATGCCACCCTATCATATATTGCATTATGGAGAGACTGACCATTGTAATTGGAGCAGAGGCATTGGCAATGGGAATTATATTGCTGGCGAGACACAATATGACTGACAATGGGGATTTTCAATATGTTGCACAAACAAACAAAATGTGAACAGTCGCCGCCAGCTAATTTGATCCTAAACATAACCACAAATGCTTAAGAGGGCGAAAGCGAGTGGGGGATGGAGAGTGGGGAGAACGGGCGAAAGTGGGGAGGAAGAAGAGAAAAAAAAACTTTGCGTTTTGGCCTCACCTTAAAGTAATGCAGGCAAAAAGCAAAAAGGCAGCATACGCTATGCACATTTGTATGTGTGCGTTCTTATACATGTATGTAGGTGTATGCATATGTATACGTTCACATGCACATGTGTATGCGTAAGTGCGGGGGCATTGTTTTGCAAATGTATGCGTAAATAGTTATGTATTTGTATGCGTGTATATTTATTTATGTGCCCCGCATATTTCTCTATGTATGTGATTGTGTGTTTCTCGATTTACACAAATTGAGAATTAGAAATTTTCTACTAACCTAGGTAATATTCCATGGTAACGTATGTTGGGTGTTGGGGGGATGAGGGGGAATTGTCAAAGAATTCCGCACACACACACTAGCACACTTCGAAGATACAACTCGGCTCTTCTTTTTTCTACTACTCCTCTTTCACAAAAAGCGACCGACCGACCGACGGACCGAACACCCGACACAGCCCCCAAAAACTTGCACAAACGACCAACACAAGCACACAACACACTCACACACACACGCGCGCTTGCACTCGCTCACACACACATATAGACCCACTCACACACACACACGCACGCACACACACACACACTCGCGAGCTCTGCCTTGTTGCGGCGGCGGCTGCTGCTGCGGCTGCCACCCAGTTGAGACTTTTTTTTTTTAATTGGAAATTGTTTTTTTTTATTTTCACTTGATTTATATATGTGTGTATTTAATGCACATATAAATATTTGCGAGTAGAGCAAGCAACAAACACAACAACATCAACAACAACACTAATCTCAGGCTCCCTTTTCTAGCTTGCTTCTTCTCTTCTGCTTGCTGCCTGCTTCCTGTATGATTTATTTATTTATATTGCTGCTGCTGCTTCTGGTGTTGTTTCACTGTCTCTTTTCGTGCTCATCTCGCGGCTCGTGCCACATTTTCTGCTTCAAACTTCGAACGTTGTTGTTGTTGTCGACGAATTTTCCCGTGTGTGGCTTCAATGACTTAATTTTCGTTCTCATTTAATTTTCTTTTCCGTGTCTATTTTTCGCTTTTCGCCTCTTCTCTTTCTTTTTTTTGTATGTTGTTTTTCTATTCTTTATTTTTGCACACACAAAAATACGCAGAATAAAAATTGAAATTGGCAGCGAAGAACCCAAGCAATTGATTTTTTTCTTGTATTTTTCACGATCAACTTGCAGCGCCGCACCCGCAGAAGTTGCACACACGAATTATTGAATTGTTGCAAATGTGTTCAATGCGATTTTAATGCTTATTTTGCGACAACGAACTCGTCACACGACAAATTTTTTTATAAAGCCCAACAAAAAAATTTGACGTCTCATCGTTATAGAAAAACTTTCGCCCGTTCCGTTTGCCAAAACGTTTCGATACATCAGCACAGACACCAAAAGCGAATGAAATGAAACGACACAACTGTCGTTTGCATGGTTGCATGCGGCGCAAAACACGCAAAAATCAACTGACTACACTCAACGAAGACGAAGAGAAAGAAGGAACAACGGAGAGAAGGAGGAGGGGGAGTAGGCGAAGAAGCCCACAAAACATTGAAAGAGAAGAACACGCGCACACTTTTTTGAATATTATTGAATGACAATGGCCAAAGCAGTCACTTTTCTTAATTAATAACTACACATGTACACACATTTTAAATGCTATTTTTTGACCAAAGCCCACGTAATTTCGAGGCGCTTCGTTTGTGAGGAACGGTTTGGAAACGAAACCAACTGAGAACCAAATATTTTTCTGCTAATTAAACAAAAATGCACACGCTTACAAACACCAACAACAAAAAAAAATGAGCAGACACTGACGCAATAATAATAATGTGTGTACTTACCAGTTCAGGAAAATCAAGGGAGTTTCGTTATTCAATCTTCTTTATGTTGATTGTTATGTTCGGCAATTATTTTTGGTTGCAGCACTTTTTGATACACCGTCGAAATGAATTGAAAACCACTTGTTATGTGTGTTCTTCTGGTAGCCAGGGCACACTCAAAAGCGATTGCGATTGTTGAACACGAACGAACGAAAGAAACACCAAAACGTTCCGACTGAGCCTAAACACACGTATACATTGAACTGAACGCGTTGTCACCTAATAGTGGTGAATTACACAACCTAATTTGTGCACCTAATGATTAATATAAATTTAATTGTGATTTATGAATTTCTATTTTGCTGCTGTCGTCAAAATCACAAAGTGTGATTGTGGTGGTCGAGCGATTAGCGATGATTCTATTCAATATCGAAGCTAGGGATGGTTATGGTTGCAACCGTCAATGTTATCGGATGTGACCGTAATTGATATTTGATATTTTTTGTACTTACCAACCTTTGTTTCTTCTATGTCATATGAAATAAAAAATATTTTAATATTTTTTCCTCATCGTGTATTGCATATAGCAATATATATTTTTATTTGCATGTCTTTATATATTTCTTCGTATTCATTATTGCCAGTGTGGCCACACATTTATGTGTGAAATCGATAAATACAAAAAATTGTTAAAATTTTTATATATTATCGAAATTGTTTAAATATTTCAGCAATTTATATAAAGCAAAATGGAAAATGAATAGTTTTTATTTAAAACTATTTTTGAACATTTTCGTTGACGAATTTACGCATAGTAAGTCAATCGATATTTTTTTTTGAAAAACGTCATCAAAATGGCGGCGCCGGATTACTACTGATGCGACCTTGCCATTGATGTTGACATCAATGATAGAATAACTATCAATGTCAGGTTCTCCTTGCTAAACCATGAATGATAAAAAAGAAATACAAGTAGAACTAATATAAATTGAAACGCAACGGAATTTTTAATTAAAATGAACATTTAATTTTATTTAACTTTTATGATTAACATTGTTCGCTGTTAATGGTCTATTGCTTGTCTTTATATAAATGTTTTGTTATCAAGAGAGGAGTTTTTGTAGTTGTAATCGGAACAAATAACTTTAGCAAGTTTGGTATATATGTATTTGTGTTAAATGTATATATTTATGTGTATGTAAGACTCGTATGAAAATCCACACCACCTCTGTTTGTTCCTCCTTGGCATCAGCAGTTTAGAAACCGTGAACTTTCAATTGATCAGGTTTCGCTAGACCCACCTTGGTCAACCATTGGCAGATGTTTTCACGCTGATCGCCCTGGAGTTGAAGAACTTCTCCGTACTCCGGATGCTCAATTACAGTCCCATTGCAAGCAAATTCCTAAAACGAAAGCGGATCAATAATCATGACACTTCTTTGTCTCTCATCACAATAAAAGTAAATACCTTTTTACAGGAGCGGACTATTTTCTTCAAGTCATATTCCGCGGATAAGCCCTGAACAGTGGTCAATGTCTTACGACCGTTCCTCTGTTGGATTCTTATGTGCACGAGTCCGTCTTGAATATCATCATCATTGCCCTTGATTGCATCAGCAAAGGGGTCTGTAAAAACAATAACAAATGCCAAATACACAAAAATGCATCAAATCAATCTGTAATCACACCCCCAATGCATGTCCATGTCATCAAACCGACATAGAGCACATCTATTTACATATGCATTCATGTGTGTGTGTGTGTGTATGTTTGTAAGTATCACAATGATGACTAGACTAGCCCCGAACAAGCAGCCATTTTATGTACGTACACACATACATACACTCGTATAACATGTACATGTGTAAATTACGACGTGCAAGTGTGTGGAGTAGAGTGAAATGTAAAGCATGCTACTTACCACGAGTGTTTAAATTCTGGATGGACATACGACAATAAAAAGAAACCACAGCCTAAAATAAAAACTTTCTGAAACGTTTTGATACAATTGTGTATTTAATTTAACTGTAATTTAACGTTTTTTTGCTAAAGAGCTCGGAAATGTGTCTGACAAGTTGCAGAGTGACCGCAATCTGAGTAAATCAAAACCTACTTTTTTGGGACCACAATTATACCAAAGTATGCCTTATTTACAGTTATAAATACGGTTACACTTTATTAGGTATGGGAGAATTAGAGAAAATATAAGATTGATTTCGTTGTTTTTATTGCTTCAGTAACTGTAGGTACAGTACAGTGTAGGATTTACTACGGTAGAGTTCTGTGGAAAAATGAAAAATATAACTCAATAACAAAAAACGAATAAATGTATTAATTGCGATAGGAAGGAAGCCCAATAGAAGGCAGATAGGCGACAGTATGTTAAATTTTGAAATATACCTAAGATGTATTTTCTGGTATATTCAAGTATTTAGGTAACGATATTGCGATGTTGCAACACTGTGCCCTTAATCGCAGCCAACTTCACGTTCCTCTTTGGCTGCCATATTTCTTTCCTGCTTGTCTTTCAACGAGAAAAGGTGGGCATTTTGCATTTTGTCTTGATTTAGATAAGTTATAGCTTTCTGCGTGCAGTGCACTGCACCAAAACGTACTCCATTTTTTAATTAATGCATGTGCATTAAGTGTTTGTGCCAGGCATGGCCGTAACTCTGCAATATAATGGAGGTAAAATTTGTGTGCTAACCCCACACGTGCTGCACGTTGGTGGCACACGCCGCTGCCTTTCAAATTGGTGCACCAACCAATCGATGATGAATGATTTTGGCGGAAGAGTTCTTGAAGACTATATTCATCACCCAAGACTGATTCTCAATATATAAATTTTCTTAATTTTATTTTCACTTGAAACGATACTAATCTGTATTTATTTTCTATTTCATGTGCTGTGTTGATATTGATTTATGATTGCTTCTGGATAAAAGGTGAGCACATGTGGAAATTTGGTGAATTGGTTGCGTTTTGTGATGAACGAATTAGCAGAAGAGTTCTTGAAGACTATATTCATCACCCAAGACTGATATCCATTCACAACATTTAAATTTATGATAGTTTTTCGGAACGCTTAACTAACAATTGATTTTTCTTTCATGTGGTGTTCCGCCTGTTGCTGCATTTCCATCTTCAATTAACTACATAAGGTAAGCAGCGCCATCTGTTGGTCATAGTTGTAATTGCCTTGTATCATGATGATTGATTTTGGCGGAAGAGTTCTTGAAGACTATATTCATCACCCAAGACTGAAATATAGCATTCAAGAGACTGCTTTGAATGTTTTTTATTTACTCATACTAATTTCGTATTGCATTTTTCTTTATCACAGACGTACGATGGCAACCTCTTCGCACCTCAATTGGTTGATCATTCGCAACAACAACGCTTTCTTGTTGAAGAAGCGTGATGTTAAGAAACCCTTCAGCACAGTGAGTTTTCATTTTACGATTAAACTAACTTGCTCTATAATTAGTTCAATGATGTTTCCAACTTATACAACTTTCACAATGATATTTGAATACTACATGATAGTAACTTTTAATCTGACAATATTGAACGAAGTATCGAGTCGATGTTAACCAATCCCTACTGATTATTAACAATATGTTTTTGCTTTGTTGTAGGAGCCCAACAATCTGACCAATGTCAGCTCTTACCGCTACAGCGGCATTGTGCACAAGAAGACCGTTGGTGTTGTGCCCGCTGCCGATAAGAAGGGCTTCACCACCGTCCTGAAGAAGGGCAAATACGGTCAGCGTCCCGCCAAGAACACCGTGCGTGTTAACTTCAAGGCTGGTCCTCGTCGCTCCCTGAAGAAACTGAAGCACCTGCTGATTGGCTCCAAGTACCGCAAGGATCTGACCCAGGTAAACATAAATTGCCTTCCATTTTAATTCTCTTTTTATGATGATACCCTTTTTATACTACTACACCAAGATCTCAGAAATGTTGTGTTGATTAACTTCTCTGACTGTACTCAATACTTTTACTGTCTGTGATTTAAATCTTTCATGTTATTAATGTATGAATATTTATATTTACTTGCAGGTAAACACTTGACTTGATAACAACTATTTCATAGTGCTGTGATGACTTTATAAGTATCACCAAGATCTCCTACTGGTCCTGACGACACTACTTAAACTGAGACTGTCTTCCGCACATATTTTTGTAAATGCTAATGTACTGTGATGTAGATATTAATCAATTCTTTATATTTTGTTTATAGGCTGCTCTCCGTCGCGCCTCCGCTGTGCTGCGCTCTCAATAAGATGGGTAATTGAGGAGTTGTTTTCTACTCGAGAATAAAAATACCGTTAAAATCCAAAAAAGAACCAATTCAGAGTGTTTTGTTTATGGGTTCAAAATAGTAAAACAAACAATAAATTTAATATGTATTAACAATTTAATTCGATTGTGCGAAATGATGTTTCTATGCTACTGTTTGCCAATTATGTTCTCAATTGTAAATAGCGTCGTTGTCTTTGATTTATTATTATTGCTGGCAACTGGCGCTGTGGGCGTGTCGCTGCCACCCAATAATTCCTGTAATCCTTTAAATGCATCGAGTGTTGCCATCTCCTGTCCACCAACTTCTGGTGCTGCAGTGCGTCTTGGAAGTGGCGGCGTAAACGCGCTTGGGGAATGTAGATCTTCGTGCAACAAGGCGCTGTCCGTGGCACTTGCCGCCGTCTGACTGGAGCACGGACTGTCTGACTGTGTGGCATCTTTGACTTGCGTGTTGCGTGATTCGTTGTTGAAAAGACTGTTGAAGCCAAAGGACACAGATAGATACTGGCGATGCAGCTCAGTGATGCGATCCGAATAGTTGGGTCTGCTTGCTGCCACATTGTCGTTGCAGAATATATCAAAGTCGGGCAGCGACTCGCTTGGTGATCGTACCTCGCCCTCGTTGCTCCCATTCGCATCCTAATAAATAATTGTATTGTTTATATGCTGTCGAGTCTCTTGAGATGATTCATTACTTACCCGCGATGTGGCATCGCGATCAAAGCGATTGGCATTGCCGCAGTGTCTTCGACGTGTGCGTCGCCGTCGGTAGTTGCCCTGCTCGAACATATCGGTGGCAGAGGCATCCAGCATCCAGTAGCTGCCTTTCCCCGCACTGTCGTTATCATCGATGGTGTTCTTATCACGCGCCACCTTCACAAAGCAATCGTTGAGCGATAGATTGTGCCTGATGGAGTTCTGCCAGCCTTGCTTGTTCTCACGATAGTAGGGGAATCTTGAAGTAATTAAAAGTGAAAATAAGTTATTTTATTTATGTATTAAGAATTTTATGTTTAACAGTGTTAGTTATTCTAAAAACGTATCTAATTGTTTCTAGATATGTATCTTAAGTTTTTTGTTTTTTTTGATTATTTGTATTTAGTTGTTAAATTATATTCTTTAAAAGGAATATTCTTAATTTTATAAGGAAGATTATTTGATTGGGGTTATGCCCCCTGCTAGACTGGAACTGTGCCAAGAATCATTGAACAAAATTCGAAATTTTGCCAACATTTATGTGTGGGATTTTAATTTGTTTTCTGAAAATATTATTGCATTGTATGTTTCTTAATGGGAAGTTAAATATATGAGTTGCGAATAATTCGTGTGGATATGACGGGTTGTCAGGTCCAATAAACAATATGATAAGCCTATTGATATGTATATTGTTCTTATATATTTTCTTTTAATATAGAGACAGTGAACAATAATGTCCTACAATATACCAGAACACTATATTAACCTCAGACGTAATGTTCAAATAATAATTTTGAAATTTATAATTTTAAAAATATTCCGGCTAAATTAAGATACATAAAGCAATTACATTTCTTACAAATTCATAAAATTAAACAAAGAAATTATTATAGAAAGCAGAAAGTTTATTTTTAAGTCTTGATCTTATTAACTTCAAAATTTGAACATGCATCTTAAATTTTATATATATTTTCAAACTTCCTTAATCTTTAATCTTTCTCCATAGCTAAAAAGTTTTAATAAAATTTGGTATATCGTAAGAAATGAATCAGCTTTTAAACTATTTGTATGCTATGGCCATAACTTTTTCTTCTTAGATTTAATATTGTATGTTATGTTATGTCTAACATTGTAAATAAATAAATAATTGTTTTCGAAATTTTCAAGCTGTGAAATTGGCAATGCACGCTTTTCTATCTAATTGAAAATAAACTTTTCAACGCCTTTAAATATTTACTGCATCTATTGAAGAAGCAGTAAAATGTATTTACTTTAAATATATACAAGATTTGATTGATGAGTAATAGTTATCTGTACACTTAGACCATGATTTATGTAACAAATTTAATTTGTTGAAAACCGAAATGACAATTTATGAATTTAATCTACATTATCCTTTTTCGATAACAGTTAGAGTTTTAGATTGAAAGTTTTGGAAGTTATTAAGATGCCTTAAACTATCATTATCTATTTTTTTCGCTTCTTACTTGTCCATGATAAACTTGTAGATGCCGCTGAGTGTGAGTCTTTGATTGGGAGCACTGCTTATGGCCATTGCAATCAGAGCTATGTAGGAGAAAGGCGGTTTCTCCGGTCGATGATTGTTGTGCAGAAAGGATATGGGTAAATTCCAGATATTATTATGAAGCGACAAGAAGTTATCCATGCCCTGATAGTAGAATGCCGAGGGAAAACCATTGCACGGAAGTCCATCCATGCTCATAGCTCCGACGGCACCTGCGGCCAATGGATTGCTGGCGCGTAGATATTCCGGACAGGCCAACAACGTGTTCACCAGTTGCTCATTGTCCGGAAGACCCGATGCACTTGTATAACACGAACTGGGTAACATTTTTTATTTTAAAATTTGTATATTCAACTTTATTATAGTTTTTAAAGTAAATTAAATATTTGATAAACTTTTTGAAAGCACTTTTTGGTTTTTAAATCTGTAGATTGAATCTTTGGTTTATTCCTGAGCTTAAACACACAACACAATACTGCACTTAAATTGCAATTTTTTAAGAACTGAAGCTGTTCTTTAGTTCTTAAGTTGTTCAAAACGTATTCAAGCGAATTCTTCAGCCGCGCGCGCCGTGATTTGTTGCGTCTTCGAAGAGATCCGATCGACAAATAAATGGATATGGATTTGTGGGTTTGGCTGCAAGTGGCATACCTCGGGGTGTGCTTCAGCTGGTGTGTGTGTGTGTATGTGTGTGTGGGGAGAGCACCGTGTACTATAAATACACACAAATACACTCACAAGCTCACGCACTCCCACGCACACACACTCAAGTGCTTGAGAAAGAGAACATGTAAATCTGTGAGGTGGCAGAATGCAGGGGATAGAATTCAGTGAAGAGCGAGGATCGTTTTGAGGATCACTTAAAAAGCTGATTCTTAAGTTAAATAGTTTATTATATACACACATAGACTATTTAATTATAATTCTTTTTATTTATATTCTATCTATTTAAGATATCCTTCATTCACCAACGATCACTTGAAGTGCATTCGGAAATTTTCAGCAGCGATCTTTGTAGGGTTAATGCAATCGCCTCATTGGTGCACTGAGTTCCTCAAGCAGGGGCGTCGCTCTTCAGCTACACTCACGCACACATGTACACCCTACACACTTACTCACTCATACACACACAGCGCTCTCGTGCACATTCTTTTGCCTGAATAATTCTTCGGGTAGGCGGAGCCTCTGGCATGACATGTGTGGGTGTATTCAAAGTATTCAAGTATTCAACAAACATATAGACGAAATATGTTCAACAAATGAAAATTGAGCAAGTTTACATATTGAATTGGCTATGCAAGAGATTGGAATTTATTTGATCTATTATTCTTTAAACAATGTAATTGTAATGTTTATTTAAGTTTTAGTTAGAGTTAGTTGTAGATTCGTGTAGAAATGTTTTTAGGTCTCATAGTGAGGAATTTTAATGCGTAAGATATTTGGAGGATTATAAAAAGAAAGCGAATAAACGAATTTAGCTAAGAGTTAGTTCTAGGAAAATAGATCTTTTGAAAAAATGTAGTAAAATGAAAACGGTTGGCCACAGATTTTAATTTAAATAATATAAATTTTATAGTAAATGAGAAATTCTTCAATACCTCAAATAGTAAAAATGTATTTATAATAAAAAATATACAAATATTATATTTGAGACTTGAAGTTAAATTCAAAGTGTAAGTAAAAATGTATTTATAATAAACAAAATATATAAATTTTATATTTCAAACTTAAAAACGTAAAAGTATTTTTTAAAGGAATCTTAAAACTAAATCCTGTCAAAAAATAAATTATCCAACATATAATCAAATAAATATGAACAATTAACTTTTTGGTGTTGTTTATAATACTATATAATGGTTTATCCTAAACAAATAATTAAAATGTTAAAATAAGATGACTATACAAATATACTTTTAAAGGAATCCTAAAAGTAAATCCAGTCAAATTATAAATTTTACAGCAAATAATGCGATCCTGTAAAAATTACAAAAAATTCTGTAGAGTAGCTTGGATTACTGTATGAAGATTTATCCTAAACAAATAAACAAATAATAAAAATGTTTAGTATATTCTGACAAAAAGAGATTTTTAAGTCTAGACTCTAGACTTGAACTTGAAATTTAATCACATTCAAAGATGCGCTCGAAGCATGATTTTTTAGTACACAGAAAATATCATTTAAATAAAACACAGTGAGAGCTGTGTGTTTTATCTCTGGTGAACTATGTCGCTGGCTATCTGGAACATAATCCAATTTCCTTTCGATTTTTACGACTTTTCACAATTACAGGCAGATGAGAAGATTTCGTATTTCGTATTCATCTGTGGGGTATTTCAGAGTCAAGTGCGCCATTTTTGCTGTGCGTTTTTGTTTGAACTGAGAACAGAAATTGAACTGAACTGAAAGTCTTTAGTAGTCTTCATATCACGAAAAGTCGTAAAATAATGTTGTATACATTTAAAACACAGGACTAGGATGATGATCTGTTTTACGATGCGATGGATGGTCTCAAGTAGTAGAAAGCAGAGTCTCATTTGAAAGAAATAAAAACAATAAATACAAACCAATTGAAGTTGTTGAGCACATACAATCCACATATGTCGGGAGTCGGAGAATTGAACTGAACTGAGCTGATCTCTATGAACTCGCCAATGATACAAAGGATTTTTCACGCTCTCACTAACTGGCAAGCAGCCTCTTCCTCTCCCTTGATTTTTATGATCTTTTTACCGCGGCCAAAAATGGGTCATAAAACAATGGGTTATCCTAGGCAATTGTGAATTGTCTGTCCGTACTCATACGGGGGAGGATTACATGCAACATTCATCTGCATACGTGCCACATTGTTGCATGTGTCGCTCTCTGTTGCTCTCTCTCTCGGTGTTTTGGTTTTTGCTTATTTTTAGAACTATGCCGTGAATAGTATTGGAAACAAATAGATTTTCATTTTTATTGCACAAAGTCTGAAACAACAATGTTTTCTATTTAGTTTTGACTGATCACGCTTCAAACGCAACGCAAACGCAAACGATGCAAACGATCTCTCTCGATCGCTTTGGTCACGTTAAGCCATAAAACGCCTCTCCGATTGTTTGTTTAGTTGCCACAGGCCGCAAGTTAATCAAAAAATAAAAGGAAAGAAACAGAAAATCCATGAAAAACAAAACCACCAATTGCAAGTTATAGTTTAGTGCGTGACATCTTGTCGATCGATTGTTTTTGGCCTCAGCTGATTTATGTGAACGAGATCAGAGGGATTCTGAAGGGATCGACAGCACCATCAACACCTTGTCGAAAGTTTGATTTGTTCACTCGTCGCGGGCAGAAAAACAAGAATGAAACAACAAATCATCGATCATCGCTTGTTATTGTCAGATTTTGTGGGGTGATTTGTCATCCAACTCCACTTAAATTGGAGGAGAGCACATTAACAGTCTAGTTGTTGCCTATTTATAGTATATAATAGTGTCTCTCGTTAAATGCAGCCCAAGCAACGCACAGCTATTAGCTGTGTGCCCTGTTGTTTGACAACAAATACAAGGAGCTGCCCTCCACACTCCGCATTCTTTGCTCATCATCATCATCATCATCGCTGTGGACGTCGTCGTCATCATCATCATCATTTTCATTTTTGTTGTCGGCGGCGGCGTTACACATCATTGACAGCAAATTATCCACATTACCTGAATTGTCAGAGCCGGGCGGCCCCCATTTAGCCATTACGTTGGTGTGAACGTGACCTTTGGTGGCCATTAAATGGCACACTTTGAGTCGTCAACGCATTTGTATGTTGCCCGGAATCGGAAATTTATGCGATTCTTGACACTAGTTGCGTAGCACCTCCCTATCTGCTATAACAATACTATGTTACATCCATAGCACAGCTCCTCTTCCTTCCTTCCCTCTCCCCACAAGCGCATTATTTACTACTTATATCTGGCCGAGACACTCTTTTCGATAGGCTTGTTAAATCCGCATCAGGATTCTCCATAAACTCCAAAACGTGTAGCAAGGCAGGGCCAGTGACCTCCCCTTAAAAAGAAAACAGGTGTTGGATATTAGTTGTGATTTTCAGCAGATAGATGAGTTATGCCCGTATGAATTTGCTATGATTTATCGATTAACTTGTAGAAAAGATGAAACAAAAATTAATTTTTATTTCGACTTTATTTTATTTTTATTTTTACTATTTTATTAAACTGGATTTTTTAGTTTAATATACACAATACACGTACTTAGAATAAACAACTTGTTATTTGAATATTTGTTACTTTTATATAAAGTTGAAATTAATAAAGATTAGTGTGAAAAATGAATTAAGGCGATTAATACATTTTATAAATTTTACATCTTTTTAAAGTTAAATGTGACAAACATCTCAATTTACACAGATTTCAGATAAATATTATAATTATGTTTTATTTGATCATTATTTCTACACTGTAATTTATTTCAAATAAAGTAACAACTGTTAGTAAATTTATTTGAACACTGGCATTCTATTTAAATAAATGTTGTGCTCTTTTATTTGGTTTAGTTGTAGAAGTCTCTTTCAATCTTTTCACATCTTTAAAGTCTTTGAATTAAGTTATAATAGTATATATTTTATTAAAATGTTCCGCATTTGTCATTAATACAAACTGGAAGTTATCATTTTTAAAAACTCACATCGTACTACATTGTATTCAATGACAATTTAAATCTTTTCTTTTTCAATCTTCTAATTATTGAATGAACATATTCCCGAAATTTAAAAATTTTGTTTTAATATTAAAATTTGAGATTTATTTAAAACTTTTATATGTGTCGTTAATACAAATATATCAACTAAAAACTGAGAATAGTTGAAAGAAACATAATTTAAGAATACAATGAAATTATGCAACACTAAATAGGATTAATTTTAAAAAATTCTTTTCTTTACTATAAATAAATAAAATTAAATATATAATATTAGATTGCATCTAATTATGAAAAAGTCTCATTATATTCATTCTTAATATTATATTGGCATACCTTAAATGTACATAATGTTCATATAATTACATAGAACCTGCAACAGATGTTGTTTAGGATAATGCGAGTAATATTTTGTCCAAATATTTTCATGGCCACTTCTCTAGTTCCTGGGCTGTAATATTGGATAAGTTGGAGACAGGATATTTTATTACTTTCATTAGAAAACATTATTTAGTAGTCGCATTCGTCCCTTGGGGAAAATTAACTAGAAAACATAAAAGGAGAACACGAAAAGTAATTTCTATAGGTATTTAATTTCTTAGGATGTATTTGGAAGAGAAAGTAGATAATATTAGTCTTATAAAATAGTTTAAATTAAATAGGTTGAAAGAACATATTCAAAATTATGATTCACAAATAGAATTTCTGTAATTGATTTAAGTAATTTCCGATTTATGGCAATAACTTCCTCTATTCTCAGGATTATCTCCATCGATGATGATCTCACTTCATCATCTCTGCACAACTGTTTCCCTATAATTTACACCTCAAGTTTAAAGTTCCGCCTCATTATGATGTAATTAGCTGAAAATATCATTCCACCTCGAGGAAGACTATCGGTAATTTAATGCGCAATTAATAAAGAATAATTAACAGTTGAATTATCTATGGGGCGAATCGAACTGAATTGACTGCGTTGATTCAACAACGGGGGGAAATTACACGAGATGCGATGCGAGAGATGATGGGATCTAAACGGAACGGAAAACACAGACAAAGAAAACACTCCATTCAGCATTGAGGATTGAGTTATTGAGAATGCAAGTGAATGAATGGTGAATGAATTTTTTGGCACGTTTTCGAGGCGGCAAATTAACGGGTACTCAAAACAGTTCAAAACTCAAAAGAAATGGAAATATCAAATAGTGTTCTGCTCAGGTTTAAAAACAATAAACTTTCAACAACAACAACAATCAGTCAAGCAGCTTATTTGTTGTGGACGAGGTGTGTGAGTCTGTCTGTGTGTTTGTATTTGTTTATTTGTTTAAATTTAGAATATCGACCACATTAAAATAGCAACAGCTTCAAAAGCTTCTCAAGTGGACGGAAGAGCCATTAAACAGATTTTCCAAAGATGTATTATGGCCAAAGCAATTGAGAGAGTGAGACGAAGAGAGAGAGACTAAGTATTGTTAACGCAAACGCGGCCCCAGTTTGTGCCACGCCCCCAGCCCTAAAGTATCTGCAATTGCTTGTGAAGATGCCTGGTTGACCCCGCGGGTAATTTGCACTTCAAAGAGTCCCAAGCAGCGCATGTTTATGCCATCAAGTGGGCCAGCTGGTGGGCCCCCAAAAGATCTATGGCATTTATGAGTAACGAGGAGGAGGCGGTGGCAGCATCGGTAGAAGAAGGAGAGGGGGGAGGCTGTGTGCTAATGAGCTTCGCAGCCAACGATACCAGATACAGATACACTTCAAACTTCAACTGCTAATTATCGAGCCAAGCTAACAAATGCTGCCAAGTATGCAAAAAAAAAAGAGCAGAACAAAAAAAAGGTAAAGTCAAGACTGAAGTTGACTTCAGTTTGACTTCAACTCTCCCTCCCCCTTTCTCTCTCTCTCTCTCTGTCTTCATCTCGCTGTCGCTTTACGCACCTGACGACATGCCATCATCGATCCTTGTCGTGGGGCACAAAGCAGCTGTCAAATCTCCAGTTGACAGCCACTTTCATTTCGATGCATTATTAAAATACGGCAACATCCTGACACATTCTCAGTCGACTTCTCCTTCTCTCCGCCTCCTGTTCTTCAGGTGCACAGCGCAGACATCTTGGCGACTAACGTAGTCAGCTCGTGTTTATTTTCATGGGAAAAAGTCAGCTATTGCAGCCCAGAGGGGGGAGTGACAGGTGGGGTGAGGGGCTAGTGACTGCTGCTGCTGCTGTTGCTGCTGCACTTGGCAATCGGCTGACTGCCTGTTTATGTGCCTTCTGTGTGTTTGTGTGTGTAAATACGACGAGTACGCAAAACTTCATGCAGTGCTCCGTGTGTGCTTCCCAGGGGCAGCCAGCAAAAGGGGGGAAATCGAGGGGATGGCAAGGGGTGCAGAGAACACACGCATCGCGTCAGCGTCAGCGGCGCAACAAAGGCACGTGTAAACAACTCGAACTAGTTGCCCCCGATCCATGCGGCTGCATCAGCTCCCCACAATTGACGATATAACAACATTGTGTGTGCTCTCTCTCTCTCTCTCTCTTTCCCTTGTTGCTCTCTCTTGTGCAACATGCCGCACTCTCTATACGCTATCATTTGAGGGAGCGACAACAACTATGGCAACTTAAGCCTGCAACTGACAGCTGAGTGGCTGGGATAATCTGGTAGAGCGACAAGTTCTTCTTTGTGCCAAAGCAACTTCTAATTGAAGTCGTTGCCTCAGTTGCCCCAGTTGATTGAGGCGTTGTCAACTGCTTCCAATCGGACTTATACTTGTTGATTGGCATCGCTTTCTCTCGTTGTTTGTCTGAATCTAATATATTACCAGCTTAGGCTCAGTTACCAACTCGAGTGACAATGATGGGGAAAATAGTGCCTAAGTCACTGTTGATTCTTCAGCTTGATTGCTGACTAGGAAGATGCAATTTATCAGTTTATCTTCCTTATTTTGTCTTATATTATACTAAAATTGAGTTTTTGGTTTCTCAGCTTATTATCCTTCCTCTTTTTTTTAATATTATACTAGAATTAAGTTCTAGGTTACAAATAATAATGTATAAATTAAAATATTTTTTTCTTTTCAAAACTAGTCTTTCTTTAATATTATTATACTTCAAATTTATTAATTTTGTATTTTTCTTAGTATTTTTTTATTCTAACAATTTCTCTTGAAAATTCTATTTCTTTTTTATAGATCTGTTCTTTAACGCAAAGCTTGACTTTTTCGTAATTTTTATTATGTTTCTTTTATGCTCCTGAAACTCGAATCACCCAATTTTTGTCAGGGGAAAATGCCTATAGGCTGTATTACTCTTTTTAGAGCTATAATACAATACTAGAACCAAAGTGTTCTATCCACTATCGTTGACCATTTTGTAACTACTATTTTTTCATAGTTGAACTTAATACAATTTTCTTTCATCTTCTATTCATAATCGATGTTCTAAGCTGTCTACTTTTCCCACTACTTTTTTTGTTTACACTCTCAACCATCGATGGATGTTACCCCATTTGTTAGAGTATGCTGTAAAAAAAGGGGCATCTATGAATTGTTGTTACATATGAATGCAGGCCGCCAAGGCGTGGCGCGGCAGACAGAGTGGCGTCAAAAGTTTGGGTCGACTTTCGGCCCTGAGCAGTCTAGGGAAGAGCAGAGGGAATACCAGAGAGATGGAGAGAGGGAGAGGGAGAGACAGAGAGGAATTGGGCAACCGGGTGTGTGCCACGGTGGAGCTGTTATGAAAACAAGAGGCAGCCAAAACCACTTGGCAAGGTCCGCACCTCGTTGTACGTATGGCCAGAGCAGAGCAGAGCAGCAAATGCTAAATGGTCGACAGTTTGATATGCGGTTTGGCATCGCCAGCAAAATATCTGTTTGCCATTGCAGCAGCAACCGGAGCAGCAGCATCATCAGGAGCTGGAGCTGAGGCAGGAGCGGAAGCCGGAGTCGGAGAAGCAACGCCAGTTGCTGCTGATTTAATTTTCGGTAACCAGGCCCAAAAAGCCGTGGCCGACTTTTTCCCCTAAAAACTTTTTGGGGGAGTCCCAAACACACACACACACACATTGGGTGGCATCCTTTTTTCTTTTTACTATATTATTTTATTTTATTTTCTTTCTTCTTTGGTTTACGTTTCTCGCTTTAGCTCTTTTTGTTCGGCGAAAGAACTCGTCAAATGTTTACAAGCAAATACGCCACATCATCAACAGCAACAGCGAAGCGTCAGCAGAAGTCACGCTGCACTGAGTGGCAACAGGGTGAGCAATAGTTGCCACAAGCCACATCCAAGTGGTGGTGGCAAGAGTCAAGCAGGAAAGGGGCAATAATAGTTCTTGGGATTCCATTGAGACACTCAATGGCAGAAGAGCAGGGTGCAAAAGTATATAGTAGACTGACAGCAGGCACAGTTTTATAGCTGGGTGTAGGGATTGAGCTTGAGGATACCGAGGGAAGTCTTACCTAATGAAGAGGAGTGTTAAATCTGAAGGTGGTTTAACATTAGAAGCAATTTAGGAATGACAACGAAGCTGGGAAAGCTGAGAGTACTAGAGAAATAATGAAGTCCAAGGAGTATGCCAGAAAAAGGCAGTGCGATTGAAGAGGTCTAAAAAGATGATATAGTAAAGAACGGGAAAATCTGGAAGAGTCGATATAAGTATTCAGGATTTAGAAAGATGCTTTAAATAGCGAGGCTGAAGAGCTGGTTGACAACAAGATATGGAATTAAAGAATAAAATTCAGATTTAATCAAGAAAGAACACTGGAACAGGGTTCCAAATTTTATTGATAAGAGATACTGAAAATTGAAAGAGTTTCAGATACCTCAGACCAGCCCAAAACAAAGACAAAGACAAACAGACAGTTCCTTATTCAAGGCGAAATATGGAAATTAGGACATAATATGAAAGAGTAATTCAAAAAGGATGAAAGTAGTGGGTGATGACAATATGTACCGAATTCAAATAGGTTTAAACCAGTAGTTTGGGTTTGCTATGTGGTAAGATCAGGTGACGAAAATAAAACTTTGTTAGGGTCTGAGCTCATCGAAGGCTAGAAGAAAAAGAACCTCTAGGATTTAAAGAGAAAGCTGTTAAAAAAATGGATCAGCATCATTAAGAGTAATTGGAACAGGAAAAGCAATTTGTTCTTGAAACTCCATTGAAGAACAAATTGAAATCGGCGTTTTTGTAAGTCAACAAGAAGTATCAGAAAGAATACAGAGAAGTTGATAGCAGGTAGAGCTCCCAATTGGCGACTAGGAAAAGGAATAGGAATTGGACAGTGAGAGGCGCAACCACAGGGAGAAGGCCTAGGGACAGTTTCAGTTCCAATTGTGGTTCTGGGAGAAGCGGCAACAGCTAGAGATTTATGTGTAGTTTTTGTGGCACGTCTCGTTAGTCAGCAGCAACAAGAACTCGGTGTGTGTGTGAGCAGCAACTATGTGGCATTGGGGGTGTGTGTGTGAGTGTGTGTGTTGTGCCGTAGGGATTAAGCGGCTTGGGGGAGGTGGAAAGAGGGGCAACAAGAGGGGACAATAAGTTGGAATTGGAATTTGCTTTGATCTTTTCGCACTTTTAAATGTTTGGGAAATCTGTGTAAAAGGCATCGGAATCGGTTTTCGGAGAACCAATAAAAAATTAATGGCAGCGTTTGCTGTTGTTGCTGCTGCCACAGTTTTCTTGTTATTGTTGTTGTTGTTGCGGCTGACGCTGTGGCTGAGGCTGTTATTTGTTTTTTAAATTTTCTGTTTGATAAAGCGCGCCACAAACAAAATGGGTGGCAAAAATAAATGCCCAATAAACGCCATTGACGATGTGCAACTAGTTCTGGGCAACTTGCCTCCAACTTTGCCTCCCTCCTCCTCCCTCAAAGTCTTGGTAGCTGCTGCGGCTGCTACTGATTTACATTTGATTCGATTTCAAGCGGAAATCTTTGGCAATTGCAGATTAATGCCCTGACAGCTGCCTGGCTGGAGCCAAAGCTAAAACGGAAGCCTGCCACTGCGCCACTTGCCACTGTACTACTTGCCACACGGGGACGCTGGAGGCATCTCAGGTGTCAGGATACTTTACGCTGATTAGATAAGCATTTGGGGAAATGTGTTAAGCTTTGTTTGGCTTTTGTTTTGCGTGTGCCAGTCTCAAGCTCAGTGTCTTTAAAGCCAACTTTTCTGCGGGCCAAAACTGCAGACCAGCCAAAGATAGAAAGCTGGAGAGACAGAGGGGGGAAATTGGGGGCGGGAGGCAGCGCAAATGGCATTTTTATTGAGCCATTAAAATTTTTCGGCCTCAGCTCAAGTGTCTGGCGATTGCGGTTACGGATATATATATATATAAATGGAATACGAATACGGGGATACGTATTACGTATACGTACGAGTATACGGATTGCGGCCCTTACATTTTGATTAACGTTCTCTGATGCTGATGCTGTTCTTTATTTTTTTTTGTATTTTTCTTTGGCCACAAAATGCCACCTAAGGGGATAAACTTGTGAAATATTTTGGGATTTGTGCGGCTTACGCAGTCGCCTCCTCCTTCTGCTCCTCAACCTTCTCCCTCTCGCGTTTTTCTCTTTTTCGACCAAATTGGCGCTGTAGGTGATTAGGCAACAATCCATATTTTTGCTGCTCGCTGGACGATCGTCTTAGGAATTTTTTTGTTGTTGCTGCTAAAGATTTATGTACATAAGATTTGTTGTTGTGTTGGCTCATTAGCTGCATTTGAAAGTGTCCCGGGCGCAAAAATGTCCTGAAGGCGCAGCTGTGCGTGGCATGGCCTTATCACACGAATATCATTACGCACCTGGCCTACAGCCGTAACCCTCTTGCCCCCTGCCCCCTCACTCACGGAGACAAACAGTCTTAACCCAAAATGTGCGAATGCGAATGCGTGTGCGTGAATGTGAATGCGAATGTGAGTGCGAATGTGAATGGCGAATGTGAATACGTGAGTTGTGCAAGTTATGTGCGCGTAAGTGAATGAAATTACCGTAAGGCATTTAAGCAATGCAAGAAGCAGGGCGCTGCGAATAGATACATAAATGACAATGCCAGACAGGCGACACCTTCATTCCCCATCTCTCTTCCTTCTCCCCTTTTATCCACCTCCTTACTCCCTGCTTGAAGTGCCGTGGCAGCCACAAAACGTTTAAAGACGCAGCTCAGCACTTGGCATAAAAATCCTATACTCTTCTCCCAGCCTAGCCAAGATGCTGTTGCTGCTGCTGCTGCCGAGTCCTGCGTCCTGTTGTTCCTTTGCGTTTGCTGCCGTAAGGCGCGCTTATCGTTTTGACAGGAATATCTGCGCTTTCTAAATGCCAAGCGCCGTCGTTTATAATGCTGCCGCTGCGCTTACGATTGAGTTCTGCCAGCGAACTTTACTTCACTTCTTCTCCACCCTTCCTCAGTGACTGCTTTACCCCAACTACCTGCAGACTCAATGCTATGCCGTAAAAACGTGCTGTGCCTGGTTGTTACTTTAATGGCTTTTACTCCCCACGAATCCAGAGCCTTCTCCTCATCGTCGTCTTCGTCGTTGTCGTGAAGCGAATTATGGAAGCTGCCGCCGCGTCGCCTCATCATCTTACGTTTTTCTCAATCTTCCTGTTTTTCCCCTTTCCAACGTCTTACGGGGGGCTTTGTTTTTCAGCACTTTTGCGTGCCTGCGTGTGTATTTAATAGTCTGTGGTTTGACATTGACTGCCTGGTTATACTACATATATATATAGCTATACTATATAGTAAAAGTATATATACACACAGTATATATCTTTTATATAGCGCATTATGCGCCTACTGTTTGTAATCTGTGGCTTGGCTTACTTACTACCTGCTATGCTAAGTCCTCTTCCTTCTTTGTCTTTCTCTGCGTTTGTTGGGCCATTCGATTATCGTGTCAAATTTTAATTACTCAAATTACAACTTGGCATTTAATGCCCGCGTCTTACATTCAGTGGCAAGTTGTCAACATTGTCAAAGCTCCTCCTGGTCATTAAACATCTCTCTCTCTCCCTCCCGCTCTCTCTTTCTCTGCAGTCCTGCGAATCGTCCTTAGATGCTGTCGCCTCCTCCTTCCTATGCTTGGGCTGTGAATTTAAAGCTCCTCTTAAATAAGATAAACAATTGACCTAGAAGACCGAAAAAAGGGAGCTGCCAAGACAAGACGTTGCCCATTTTCCACTCTGCTGTCTGCGGGGGCCACTTTTAATTGCAAAATAATAAACAAAGTTCTAAGGCCAAGTGTTGGCTGGACTTGATTTAAGTCCAAGCAGGTGTCGGATTTATTCCCGGCGAGCGTTTTTGCGGTTTGCTTTAGATTCCTATCTGGCGATTTGTGGCACACTTATAATCGACTTTCTGAATTTGTTAAATGTAGCTCAAGTAAGCTGCTGTTTATTTTGCCGTTTTATTGTTGCAAAGTTTTAATGCTGGAATTTTTGGATTTATTTATTTTGATTTTAATACTATTAATGAACGCTTACCTAATTGGTTAACGATTATTATATTGGTTTGTTAAGAATTGGTTTCAAATTATAAAATTCGTTTGCTTAGAAATAACTTTATCAGAGATTTGTAGCTTCTTTATACAATTTGGAATTTTTGTTGTCGTCATCAGAATATTCAAATAACCTTCTAAGTTTCATTAAAATACTACTAATTTAATAAATAAAGCATATTCCTTTCATTTAAAGGTTTTACAATTACTTTTATTGGAATTTTCTATCATCTTTATGTATATTTGAATGATTTGTATTTGTCAAAAGCATTGCAAATTCAAACAGCTCACAATTAATAGAAAATATCAAAGCTGATTGAATAATATTCCACAATTTGATAAACTTCAACAATGATGATTACACATTTGCATTATTATTACAAATTGGTTCGATTAAAGATAAATCAATCCAATTTCCGTAACCTCTTTATATATATTATTAAATTATTTATATTTGCCAGGAGAATGTTACAAAAGCAATCTTAAAAATTCATGAAATAAATTATTGTAATTATTAAAAACAATATTTCAAATTCTTTAAATAATTGATCATCAATTTGAGACGTAAAAACAATAATTAATCATTTCTATTTGAGGTAAAGAAAAATCGAATTGCACTTTCGTCTTTCTACGTACATATGTGGTTAAATTAATTGTATTTGTCATCAACAATTAACAGATATAAATACAAATAATAATGACATAGTTCTATTTATGTGAAATTATTAGAAATGCAGTAATAAGAGTTTCACTTTGTGTGTCTTACTTTTACTAAACTGTTGTGAGTAATTCACATCAGATGACATATGCATTTTGATGTCATAAATTTAACTATTGATTACGCAACGTAAATAAAAAAAAATAGTGTTATTTTTGAAAGTTTGATACATTAAACATTTAGTCAGTGCTGAGCTGAGTATAAATAACCCTTTTTCAAGAGCGACTGAACATTTATCTCATCGATTTATTAAACGCTTTTGCAATGGCCTGAGCTTATCTGCCTTGGCTGCCAACTCTGGGCTTAAAAATTATCAATAAAAATGGTTGAGCTTAGGCTTGAGGCAAGGCGAAGAGCAGAGGGCAGGGGAAGGGGATTTGTTAAGATGCGTTAGTCTCTTTTAATATGGCTAGATTGACGTCGATTATGCACGCACTATTTATAACGCGCCTTTTGCGTATATCCTTGCCATGACGTCTGAATCCTAATGAACGCCTTTTTTTTTTGTTCCCAGCATACGCTTTACGTTGTTGCCACAGGAGAGAGGAGCAGAGCGGAGAGACGCCTCCCAGTTGCCCGTTGAGTGGCAAAAGCAGAAGCAGAAGCTGAAAGGAAAAGCAAAAGCCCAAGTCGCCGCTTGCCACCCATTTCGAATTTTGCGCTGACATTGATTGATTATAAATCGGCATACATTGCAAATCTAAAGCGCACACAATAACAAAACGGCTGTCGCTGCTGCTGCTCGTTGTTGTTGTTGTTGTTGCCTGTTGTTGTTGCTCATCCTTTGTGAATTGTTGGCGCTGCGGTTGCCTTTGTTTGGCCTGTGACAGCTTTTAATCTAGCCAAGCACGAGGCGCTGCAACAACAGCAACAGCAACTAAAGTGCCCGCCCCAAAAACTGACAGACAGAGGACAGACCAACAGAATGCCTGACAGACTGGTAGACAGACAGACTGACAGAGAGAAAGACAGACGTACATATTTGAAAATCACTTTAGTTCATATTCGGACAGTGCCTGAGACTTTAGCCAGTTGTCATTCAGCTGTAGCAGGCAGTCTCTTCTTTTGCTGCTCTAATGGGGCTGCGGTCCAGGGCGCTAATGATGCGGTTTACTCAGCGTACCGTGTTGACCTCAGCTTAGTGGACGTTGCCGGACGAACGATGGACGAACGTTGCGTATACGCAATGTGTAGCGATCGAAGAAATGTTGTTGAACGTTGATGGCACGTTTTTTGATTTCAATTGCTTTGTTGCTGTGTGTGTGTGAAGGAGTGTGTAGAGTGTGAGGTAGAGCGAGTTAGGCATCGGCTTTATGTGCTGTGCTGTCTGGCCTATATAGGTTGCTTGGCGCCATTTTACGTAGCAAAACAAAAGTTATGGCCCAATTTTGTAGCCGCCCCATCCGCCAACCTCCCACTACCGCAAGAAGGACGAGATGAAGCAGAGCGAAGAGTTGTTGTAACAAGTGGGACATTTGCCAGTTGCTGTTGCTCGCCAGCGTTCTTCTTGTTGTTGTTGTTGTTGCTGTCGGTTGTTGGTTGTTGCTGCTGGCGGCAATAAAAACAAGAAAAAATGTTTACTTCGCAAGGCGCCATCCTTTTTTTTTCTCTCTTGCTGCTGTTTGTTGTTATTATTGCTACAGCTTCGCTTTTCTCTTTTTTTTTCTCTCATGTTTTTTGCCTTTTTGCCTTTGGCTTGGACTTTTGCCTTTTGCTGGCCGTGTCCAAGTTTTATGCGTAAATCGGCAATAAGTATATGTGTACATAATGCGATACACACACACAAAGTATAGTAACATACTATGCTATATAGTTTCTTTGAGGGGGATGATGTTGTGACCCAAACTGTTCTATGATAATTTTAAGCAGCAGCAACAATGTATGGCGCACAATCGACAAGGACAACAGCAGCAACAACAACAACAGCTTTAACAACGACAACGACATCAGCCAAAGTCAATTACGTGGCGCTTTCACAAATCTTTGCCACAACAATCGTGTGCGTAGGCATTTTCTAGACGTGGCATGGGGTGGAAGCTTGTGCTTTGCTATTTCAGCCATTGCAAATTAATAGAGAATACACTCGCACACACACCAGCACACACACACACACCAGCACACACACACACACACTCACTCTGGCACACACTCTTTGCGTATGCCTCGCATAAAATGTAATGTCATAAGTGCTGAACCTAAAACACTCCGCTTAACATTTACCACTCATATCGTTGCTGCGTACTCGTCGTAATAGAAAAGTGCCTCCCCAGCCACGCCCACCACTACTCCCACCACTACTCCAGCAGCAGCAGCAGCAGCTCCTTCAGCTCGTGTTTGTGCTTTGTTGGTGGGTAAGAGATGCGGATTAGTTATGCTTTTGGTTCCGCCCGCCTCGAGGGGGTTGTTGTTATACCCGCTATCTATAGCCTAGAAGGGTATTATAAGTTTGTGCCGGCAGAAAATGTATGAAGGAAGGCATAAGGAGGCATAAAGTATATATATTCTTGATCTGCGTCGGCAGCCGAGACGATATAGCCATGTCCGTCCGTCTGTCTGTCCGTCCGTATGAACACAAATATCTTAGAGACTATTTATTTATTTTTGCAGCACTCGATATGTTTACACGTAGATCAAGTTTCTTTCAAATGTTTGCCACGCCCACTTCCGCCCCTGCAAATCGAATAATGTAATTTTAAAGCTAGAGCCATGATTTTTAGTACATACAATAATAACTATTGTATTTATAATTCCTGAATATTTGGTAGCAATCACATTAAAATTGTCGCGGGTTAAAGAAATTATTTTATATGCGGAAAAAGTCTACTTGCTATAATCTGGTATATTTTGTACTCTTTGGTATATTTTTAATGAAACATACAAACATATTATTATAACAAATATTGTAGTATTTTTGCGGCGTATTAATTTGGTATATTTTAAGAGTAATACCGCACAGTTTTGCTATTATTCAAAATTGGTAGCAGATATTTCCCAGTCGAGCACACTTGACTGTAACTTTCTTACTTGTTGTATATGTGCTAGTGTGTGTGTGTGTGTGTTTGTGGACTATGTTTAATTCCCTGGTTATGCATGTATTGTAGTTTCCTTTCTATTTAACAGCCTGCATTCATGGACGCACAAATTGGCAGACAACGTTGAAGGATTTGCAGTCGTCGTCTACTAACTGTTGCTCGCTCACCCAACAACACAACACAAAGCACATTGCAAGTAGGCGGAGGATGTTGCTTTTTTGTTTGCGCCAAGTCAGCAACATCAACAAGCGTTTCCTGCAGCAGCAACAGCAACAGCAACAACAGCAACAACAACGGCAACAGCAGCAGCAGCTGCTGACTGACTCCGAATGAATGAGTCTTCAGTTAATAAGTCGCCTACTCCTTTTTTGGGACCTGTTCATGATAGCGTAGTTGTAGTTGTGTAAGTGATTCTCTGGAGCAACTGAAGCATCTAATTGTGCATCGTCAGGTTAAACCACAAGAGCTGAGCAAATCCAGGCAGCTAGAGCTTCGAGCCTCAGCCTACTCGTAGTAGACGCAATTTTGGCAATGGTTACGCTCTTGTTGCTTGTTTAGAAGATCCCCAGCAATGAATAGCCAGCTTAGCTGCACTCACAGTCACAGCCACGCCCCATTCTATACTACCTCCCCCCACCCACAATGCGTGTTAAAAACCGAAATTAGGGGTGACTTTCAGGGGGGAGGCGGTGTTCGGTTTTTTGGCTTGACAGTCGCATTAGTGTGCCTTTCTTACGCGCCATAAAATTTAAAAGCGAGCAAAGCATTTTAGCTCTGGTGCAATTTATTAGGCCAGCTCATCGCGGCGCGCGTAACAATTGCCTTCATCTGTTGATAAATCCTTGGCATGGCACCAAGTAAATTGAAAATATATATTCGCTTGGTGTCTGTGTATGCGGGTGTGTGTGGGACTCCAAAAAAGATGGACGTTGGCAATGAGAATGTGCAGCCAACTGTGGCGTAGTTCTAATTATCCACGCACATGTCTCTGGCGAAGACTTTGAGCCTCGCCATGGCTTTAAAGACGTTAAGGAATAGCTCCTTTATTTTTTGGTGACAATGGCAGGAGTTGCCACTGCTGTGGCTGCTGCTGCTGCTGAGGTATCGAGCGCGCTTCCGTTGCTGTCTTTTATGCAACTGCATTGGCCGCCCGCTGCTAGCGGCATTCAAAACAGACAGAAGCCAGTTTCCAACATCCAGCCAGTGACAGTGTGGAAAGCCAAGGCAGTGGCAGCAACCAAGTGCTCACCAGCTGTGCAGCTGCCTCCGCATCCGAAGTGGCATGAAAGTTATGAATTTTAAACATTTTTGCGCCAGCAAAAAACGCCCCTGCAGCCATATCCATATCCATATATATACATATATACTATGTATGTAGACACTATGCTGTGTCTTCGCAAAACTGCAGATTTATAGCATACGAACAAACTACAAGCGCTGCTTTTACTTTTCTTTTTCTTTTGGTTTTGTACGAAAAAAAGGTACGAACTTTATTATTAAATTTAATGTTTGAAACTCACAAGATACAAAAATATCTCAATCGATGCATTCATCTATCCATTTATGTCTTTCACTTTGTACGTTTTTGAAATCGTATGTCGAAAAGTTTAATTGCCGGTGCTCGAATTGCGCCAGATGTCCACATCCGTTTGCAGGCATTTCCTGTATCTGTAATTGGTCAAGCCAATTGAATACAACGGATTGTTGGCCTTGTAAAAATGCAATCCACGTCCAATTTTGATAATATAACCATTGCTTAAGCTGTCATCATATCATAAATATACAAACATTGATAAGATAATTGGATGTGGTACGAATAATTATCGAAGTTCTTACTATATTTTGCGATCGTGTAGCGAATCTTCGTATTTGATGTGAAAGGCAACATTACGGCGCTCCAGATCGGCTTTAATCTGTCCCAAATTTGTGCGTTGTTGATCCACATTCGCTGTATCTTGTTTGGTTATCAAACGTAAGTACTTGAATTCTGAACAGTTAGTCACAGCCAGTTCTAAGAATCTTATGAGATTTTGATACTGTAATAAAGAAGAACCTTTGATTATAAAATATTAATTTCAAGTCTTCAAGGCTTACCTCAGTCAGACTTGGAAAATAAGAAAATTTGTTCATAAGTATGGTATGGCTGCATATGATAAGTATTTCTTGGGGACTCACAAGTTTCCAAACTGCTAAATCAGCAACAATAATAAATGCGCAGTCTGCTTTTTTTTTGCTGATATTGCTGTGCTCTGCTATGCTATGTGATCTTTCAATAATGGACTTTTCGGTATATGTAAATCTGACAATTCGTGGACTTTGAAAAATACCACAAGTAGCTAACAACAGACTGTTGTAGCAAATATTCTTTATAGTTGTATTATTCACAGCTCTTCTATCGCAACAGTCAAATATACTTTTGACACATTCATCAATCCATGTGGTATATTTCTTTTTTTATATATTTTTTTATTGTTGATAAAGTTAGTGTGACTTTAACTAATTAAAATGGCTGCGTGGCCTTTTATATATGAAAATATATTAGAGCTACTACAAAAATGATCTTGTCATACAGATTTCCAATATAAATAGTAAAATTGGCAACCATGAATTGTTTTTATATGTGAACTTAACATACCTGATAGTTTTGTGTCAAATAGGGCTCTTCGATAAGTATCTCAACTGTCTTATCGGTCATATATTTGCCAAATAGCTGAACGTAGTCGTAGCCCGTATCGTTCTCCTCGATCGATATGTGGGCGACAACCTCACCGAGCATCAGTTTGCCATTGACTCGAGCTTTAATGGCATCCGCTCGGTCCATGTACTCCTTGATACGTGTGAGAAATCCTTTGCGACGCTGTTCATCGGGTTCGCTGTTGACAAACGACATCAGCTTTGCGATGCCATCTTGATAGAGTGATTGCGCCTCAAGAATTCGACCGCTCTGATCACACTCGACAGCACGTATTAACAGTTTTTTAGCTTCCAGGGCGTCAGTCATGCTGATTGTTCGATTGTAGCATTTACAGCATTACGTGGTGATAACGAAATGGAATATATGTGTTATAAGCAAAAGCGATATTGTTTGTATTTACAAAAATGTTATTTGCGGTAGGCCACCGAAAGACGCTTCGCGATGTCAATTGCAATCAGCTGTTTGGTGTGGCCGCATGCCTGAAGATGCAAAATGCAGAAATACCAAAACATATGCAAAATACTCGAACATCAACTTTTATGCATTTAACAAGTTTTGAATTAAAGTTAACGTTTACAAATATATATTCAACGTGCAATTTGATATAAAAGTCAGTTGGTAATGGAAAATTGTGTATTCAGCGCACCGAAATGATGAAATGGAAACTAATATTTAAATACCGGAAACGGTCACGAGTTGCTTGCTTGTTGGTTGGGCCATGCGATAAGCCCAACAAATACTTTTGCCTGACCGTTGGCATTTGAATGTGGTGTTGAATGTGAGTTAGCTATTAAAGGTTAACATTCCAATGTCATAAATATTCACTTTTCGTTTTATGTTTATGCCACTTACAAGCAATTACCTGAAAACGAAAGCGTTTTATCGTCAACGAACAGTCAGAAGTCGCCCTGGCCAAGGGCTCTAATATCTATCTATCTATCCCTGTGTCGTCCTGTCGTTCTCTCTTTTTTTTGGTGGCGTCGTGTCGTCTCCCTGGAGCTCACGGGACGACACTGGATACTCGTAAAGAAATTGAATTTCACTAAGCCAAATATTAATTTATTTGTGTTTTCATTTCTTGCGCATTGGCAGGTGATTGACCACCACTGGGAGGGGAGGCGGCGGTGGTGCTGTGAGCCATGCTGTGTGTGGCTTTGCGCATCCAATCGAAATCGAACTGGCCCTGAAAACATTTCCTGCCACTGCCAGAGCGCGTGTTATTTTTTCCACTTCTTTCATTCTTTTTTTTATATTTTTTGGGTGACTGCCGTCCAGTATTTTTATTTATGTCATAAATTTTAAGCCATTTGGGAGCTGTGAACGTGAACGTGAACGTTGGAGGGCGAATTTTAAATGTTTTCAAAAATATTGGGTAAACGACAATCGTATGCGTATTGATGCAGTAACAACAACCGGTAGGAGGATTCCATACATAGTTAACTAGACTTCAGGACAGTCGTAGCTTTGTCAAATTTTTGATCGATTTCCACATGGAATGTCTCTTTGATCTGGATTTGTCCCCTGATTTATTTCAGTTGTTCGAACAAAAAAAAATACTACTTGGTACTAGTATATTTGTTTGAATTTCAGTTGAACGATCAAAAAAATTACTACTGGGTACTAACTTGACAAAAGCTGAGTATTTTTGTTTGAATTTCATATTTGCTCACTGACAAAAGCTGAGAGATGAGGATCTGTGTCGCACAAAAAGTATTGCCTACTTTGGGGCTGACCAAATAAAGCAGCAGTAAAATTGTTGCTTTGGCTCTCTTGATGAAATTTTATTTGTTTTTTTTGTTTATATGCTCGGTATAAAGGAGCTACTCAATTGTCACGCTGGACTAACTTTTGTTTGGAATTAGCTGAATTGTATCTTGTAAAACACAAATTCAAGAGGGCTAAAGCCAAAGCCGTTCAGGCTTCAAGCCTAGAGCTCTTCCACATGTCACCCAATAATGCCCTGTGATGTGCGAAGCCACTTGCCCAAGGGGGGAGGACAGGATGAAGTGCTGGTGAGTTGAGGGGGGATTTGGATGAGGTTGGGTCTGCTTTCGTCTCGGTTGGGCCGGGGCAGTGGTTAGCTCATATTACGGGTATCTTGGCGCCAGCTTTTTATCGACGATTATTTTCCTTATATTTGTGAATGCCTGTGTGTGTATGTGTGTGTGTGCGTAGATGTGGTTGTTGTTGTTATTGTTGTGTGTGTTCAATATTTGCTTGCTACTGCTACAATTCTCTCATTCTGACTGTGCTTCCTTTTTTTTCCGCCACTTTTGCAGCCTTTCTCGTTGATTTTTATTTGTTTCTCTTTCAATTTATTTTGCCATTTCGTTTTCCTTTCTGCTGTCATTGTTGTTGTTGCCATTTTCATCGCTTTTATTACAAACACACACACAGACACATCTTAAATATATATATATATATATATATATAAATATGTATATGTGTGTGTGTGCGTAGACACTGACACATGTGGGAAGCTCTAACATTGTGTGTCCTTCACAGCCGCTGTGCGTGTCGCTCTCTCTATCTCCATCTCTCTCTCTGTCTTGCTCAGTCTGTCTTTCACTGGCTGTTGCGTGTGCATTTGTGTGTGTGTGTAAGTCTGTTTGTTTGCTGCTAAATGTGCGCTCAGTCCGCCACTCATTTATGTCGTCGATGTGCTCCCCCTTCCCTTCTCCTCCACCCAATATTGCCAACCCCTCGCTGCTACTTTTACTTCAATCACATGCTTCACCCCCGCTGCGACTGTGACCCCCTCTCTCTCGCATAGCAATGTGCTGCCCCGCCCCTTGCCACTCATGACCCACAGCTACAGCTGCTTTAGCTTGTTCGTTAACGTTCAGTTTTTCCACTTGATGCTATTTATGTTTGCTTCCATTTTTCAAGAAGGATCAAAATTTATATTGGCTAAAAAGTCCCTCGAGAGCTTTCAGCTTTCCTCACACATTTACAGATGTAACAAATTGTAACACAATCGTAACTGTTTACTCTGGGGCTGACACTCCTCCTTCCCTCCTCCTCCTCCGTTTCCTTCTCCTTCTACCAAAAAAGAAAAAGAAATCATAACCTTCATGAACTTTCGGCCCAATCCTTAAGATGAAACCCGTAAGCAAGTTGCCTGCCCAGCTCAAGGTATGACACTCGGCCTGGTCCATGGTCCATGGTCCTTGGTCCTTCGCTTTGCTCCTCGCACTGAAGCCATGTGGCAAGCAATTGAATTGAGCTGCAATTGTTTTGATTTTTGGCCTCGGGGCCTTCGTTTTATCCTCGCAAATACAAACACACACAAACACACACACACACATGCAGACAGACAGAGACATCTAGCGAGAGATTGCGTATACTACACGTATCCTGGCGGGCACTTTCGTATTTATCGCCGTTTGCTCATCAAGTGTGGAAAATGTAATAAACAATTGACGCTGCTTTATGGCAGCTCCAAACAGCAGCATCTCAATTTATATGTTTTGCTTGTCTTTAAAGGTGATGTGTGTTGCTCCTGTATACATATATATACTATATGTCCTAGTTGTGATCCTGCTGCCAGTGACTTGGCCTGCGTCTTGGCCTTTGTCTCCCTTTTGTTGCGCGTCAGTTTCCAAATTAAGCACACAAATTGATGATGTTAACAATGACGATACGAAAATTGACTTGCTGCATGACTGGCAAACAAGTTTTTGGCGGCCAAGCGAAACGCACAGGGAAAATCTAGAGCTAGAGAGCTGCGGGCCATTGTGGCCAGCCAGCAACAAACGTTGGGGAAAATGAAAATGGAAATGGAAATGGCAATTGGGGGGGAAGGAGAACAGAATGAGAATGAGTTTTGGTGTGGGAGTGGAACTATCGCAGCCATATTTCATATTTCGACCAAAATGGCTTTAATGTTTTCACATTTGCTTTGTTGGCTTTGATGGACGCGCAACCTATATGGCTGCATTCCCCGCTTTCCACTCCCCTCTGTGCTGTCTGTGCTGTGTGTTGTGTGTGCGAGGATGCCGCAGTCAGTGGCTCGACAAATCAATTGAAAACTGACAGTTGTGACTAAACGGCGCATATTTCCTTGACATCTGTGTGGGAGTCTGTGTCTGTCACTGTCCTCCACACACACACACACACACATACACAACTCCCTCAGTGTGTGCATGCATATTTCTGTATTGGATTTCAGTCCATTACGCTCCGAAGTTTTTCGGTAGGAATTGGATATTGGCTTTTTATATTGTATATGCCCTGCTCATGTGGGGCCTCCTGTTGCCTGCTCTTCTAGTCAAAAGCATTCGACTATGAGTATTTCCAGTTCTGTGTGTTTTCTGTTTGCTCGCATTAACGAAATTCACGCACGCTAGAGGGCTAAAGAAAATGTCAGGGGCTTGATTTATCCTGTCCAACGCTGCGTGTTTGGCCACAATCAATCGATTTGCCGACCGGCTGTTTGTAACTGTCGTTCAGGGCGTGCCTAGGCTCAGGCTCAGGCTCAACACTGAGGCCTAAGGACGAACCCAGAAAAAAAACAACGTATAAAAACAGAAAATACGACGCAACAAAAGCAACAATTACGTAGGAAAAGCAGCGGGAAAGGCATTCGAATCGGCATAGGCAATACAATATTACCTCTGACTGAACCAATAGATTCAAAAACCAGAAGGCAACAGCTGAGCGAACACAGTGCGATAATTAAAATCCGTTACGCGCCCTGTAATTAGTTTGCAAGGAATCAAGGAACTCTAAGTCGTAGTTGCTTCAATCACACAAGTCTCTACTATATTTGCTGGCTTGCCATATCCGGTCTCCGCTCTATGCTATCTATTTTTATGGACATGTGCGTAAGCGATCCGTGCGAAAAATGGGCGCTTCGTGGCAATTACCTTCAATCCGAAACAGCTCGAAGAGATTCATCAGACGCGATAAGGCGTCGCTACCAAGTTAAGTCAGCCAAGTCAAGTTTTTCCAGTTCCGTCAGTTACCGCCTACGCACCTTTTCGCGTCATGCAAATCAGTTTTAGCCTGGCCAAGGACCTTCGAATACCCAGCCCATTTGTCCTGCCCACCCTTCACCACACACACTCACACACACACAAACACACGTGCGTAAGGCCCGCTAAATAATGTGATTTGACCTGACCAGAGAATGACCACGCCAGACTAGACTAGACAACACCCCCCACTTAGAGCGCATTGGCGAGGGCAGTTCGAAGTTACAACAAAAAACATCATCATGAGCCCCATTTATTTACCTTAGTCCTTTTGGCTATAAAGCCATAAGCTGAGATAGTAAAGTTTGATAAATATAAAAGAATTAATACAAAAGAATTTCCTTAAGAATATTATGATTAAAACATTTGTTATAAATGGCATGCGAGAACCAAGGAAAGTTAACATATTTGCAATATATCAAATATCAAATATAAATATCGCAACAGAACAGTTCATGGAAATGGAAATTTGTTTATTAAAGAAGAAATTTGTATATGTAGAACCAAAGAAAGTTGAAAATTTCTGTAACATAGCAAATATGAAATTTAAATATCGGTATTCTTTAAAAAAACAGTACATGAAAATTAAAATGTTTATTTCAAAACAAACTTTTGAGTCATTGAACTGCATTATTAGCTTTATTTTTCATTACTCATTATAGAGTAGGAGAAAGCTAGGTTGGATAACAGCAGCAACAAATTGATTCCATTAAAAAATGTATTCTAATAAAAACGACAGTTGAGTGGGCTCGACTGTGGAATACTCGCTACATATTTTGAATTAAAGGAAAAACAATGCGATATTATTCAAAAAAATATACTACAAATATAATGAAATACATATATCAAACGCTATGATTTGGTATATTTATATAGGACAACATTAAAAATATACCATAAAGTGATAAAGATATCATAATGTTAGCCAAGGAAAGTAATATCAATAGTAAATAGGCGTTTTGTCCATATAAACAAATTTTTTAATAACTTTTCCAATATTTTCCTGATTGCAATTAAATTTTCATGAAACATAAGCTACAATGGCTGACAATATGGTATATTTTGACCTCCATGGTATGTTTTGAATGTAGTATTCTTTCGATATACCAAAATGTAGTCTTCGATGTACTCTAAATTAGGTTTAGATATTTTAAGGATAAACCATATTTATAATAATATATATTTTCTAAATAATGTCTTCCCCAATTTGAAAATTGAATTAAGGAGGACACAAAATATAATACAACCACATAACTGCATATTGATTTTAAGCATAAATTAATACAACAATAAATTTAAAATTATTCTAGGTTTTTTAAAGTAACGAAATTCTAATTAGTCTTAGATTAAAATGTAAACCAATATTTAATTCTTAAGTGACTGATAATTTCAAAAGTCTGGCAATGTCTTTTAGTCTTAATTTCGTAATTCCTTTTGCGTTTTTAATTGTCAGAGTATCTCAGGCAGTCTTAAAGCCTGTCAACTTGTTGGAGCGCCCTCGTAGCTAAAAATTTAGAGAGAGAAGCTAGAGAGCTAGGAGCAGCCGGAACTGGGTGAGTTTATCATTGCGTTGCAAAATGTGAATCGGAACATCCGCTTCTAAATGCCAGGCATTTGCTACTACAGCCCATGGCAGAAAGCACAGAGCACACAGCTCACAGGACACAGGACACGCAGCCAACTCACACACAGTCCACTGAGCACTGACGACAGAGTTGGCTTGGTTTGGTTGGCTTGGCTTGGTTGGTTGGTTGGTCAGCTAGTTGGCAGCTTGGTAGTTGATACTTGCCACTTGGTTACTTATGCAATGGGGTTGCACTCTTGCAAGTCGTCATCGAGCGCAGGGTAGCGACTAAATTGAAATTGAAATTGACCAAGGATTCCCCACCACGCCAGCAATCCATACTCTCAATGCTCCAATCCAGCCCAACCCAAAAAGCCAATCCTCTTCCCATTCCTATCGCAGCTTATGTAACGCTTATATAATTTTGCCGCCACTTTCGAGATTTATAAAATTTCGCTTGGCTCCTTTTGTGTTTTTTTCTCTGCTTTTTGTGTTTTTTTTTGGTTGCTGTTAAAGAGCGTTTGTATTAAGCCAGCTGGACGACGTTTCATTATCAATGAATAGAGGAAGAGCAGGAGAGAGGGAGGAGCGGTGGAGTAGTGGGAGCGTTCGCTCAGAAGTGTGCAATGTAAATAAATGGATAGGAAGAAATCAACGTTAAAATAAATGACACTAAAACTGGAGACAGTGTTTTTGTTTTTGCCACTTTTTTTTTCTTGTTGTTGTTGTTATTGTTGCTAATGTAGTTGCCATTGCCGCTGTTGCTGTTGCTGTCGCTACTGTTGTTGTTCCTTCTCTTTGCGCTGGCTTGCTCTTCAATTGGCTATTAAGCAAATTGATTCAGTTAAATTTATCTTAATGCAATCTCCGCTCGTCCAAGCGTCCCACCACTGTCGCCTCCACGCTGCTTCCCACCGCTATTTCAACTCTCCCCGGCAGATAGTGCATAATTTGAAGGGCATAGTAAACAAGGCAACAATTCACGCGCAACAAAGGCACAAGATACACGTACTTGTTGTAGTAGTAGATACATCCACACAGTCCGACACATGGCAGCCGCCAAACAACAAAGACGCGGCACAGAAACCAGAAAACAGAACACCGAACAGAGAACAGAGAACAGAGAACAGAGAACAGAGAACGCAGAAAGCGAGACCCAAACTCAGTCACAGTCATAGACATGGCCACAAACACAAAGTCCCAATGCCAATAGCAATCCCAGGACCTCAATTGAGCCTACCATTTCTAGCCGCGGGGATGGCAGCAACAACAACAGCAACAACAATAGAGAGATACAATAGCAACAACTACATAGTAGCAACAGCGACAGCAACAGCAACAGCGATGGAGACGACGTCGACAACGATGCGGCCATAAACCGCTCGAAGCGTGAAAAACAAGGGTGAAATGTGGAAAGTTACAGAAAAAAAGCATTAGAAAATATATCTGGCATGGCTTAAAAACGCGCGCTGTTGATTGTTTTGCTGGATAACGGGCGTCGGCAGCCAAAACAGGCCAAACCCTGTTGCCCATGTACCCCATTCATCCCAATCCATCCATCCCAACAAAACAGTCCCCAAAAATTGCCAGTGACTTGGTTGTCGCCATTCAATGGCCCCAAGGGTTGCTCATCTTCCATTCTCCACCCTGAAGCCAAAAGCAAAAAAAAAAAAGGGGGCCCATGCCCAAGACAGAAAACTATATCGTATATCTATGAGCAAGAGTATGTGTGCCACTGGGCAATCTATATGGCCAAAAGAAATCGAGTAGAGTCCTGCTAAATAAGCCATCGCGTTTCAGTGCGACAATCTAACAACAAGCATCGCTTGCCTCTTTCCCCCAATCCTCATTCCTCATTCCTTATGCCTTCTTCTTCTTTTGGTGCCTCGTGCCATTGATCGGAGGCCATAAACAGAATTTTCTGTTGGCCATGCGATTGCCGCGCTCCGCACATAGGCAAATCATATAAATTATGCTCAATTTTTTTTCATCTGCCTTTTAATAAGCATAAAAACTTATGATATGTGAAAATATGCGCAACAAACAAACAAACAAACAACAACATCGATTCTGTCCTCGATGAGAATGACAACAACTGAAAGCTGTAGATTTTCATGACTTTAACTGTGATCTGTAATTCAATTTCATGCAGAGAGTAAAATAAAATTATATTGTGTAAAATATACACTATAGTATGTAAGCATTAATAAAAAGTGGTTGTTATAAAGTTTCGCCACTAAAAGTTTGCAATTAAATTTAATGGTAACTTAAAGCGTTCATCGAATTTAAGTTCTCACTTTAATTGCACCGAGAGTTTGAAGAATGTTGTTATTACAAATTTCGTTCTAGAAGAGAGCCTATAAAATTTAAGTGTATGAAGTAAGTATCATCGCTCTGCCGCAGACTGAAAACAATAAACAATAAATTCGATTGGATTGCTATATCATATAGCTGTCATTGTAATAATCCAACAGAAATTGAATTTGTTCCTTGCCAAAAGCTTTGTTTATTTGAAATGACAGTTGCTAGAAACTCAACAGGTAAGTAGGGCATAAACACTGTTGCATATCAGTAGAAGAAACAATATAAAATGTTATCTAAATTTCCAAATAATGTCATAAAACCTTTAAAGCAAGGGAAACTTATACAGACTTCATGTAATAAAAATGTAGCATACTTTTCAGCGCCTAAGAATACTTTAAATAGAAAGGTAAACAAGGCATAGACTCTGTTGCACATTAGCTCAAACGTATTGAACAAGCAATATTAAATGTTATCTACATTTTTAAATAAAGTCATAAAAAACGTTAAAGTTAAAGCCCAAATGCTCAGGAATTTATGCCATAAAAGTGTAGCATACTTTTAAGCGCCAGCTGAAATTCTAATCCTTGTGCATTTAACTTTAATTTAATTTTGGTTATCCCTAAGTATACTTTAAATATGGCTACGGAATGGAGTCAAGTACAGCTTTGCACTTACTGACAGCTGTGCAAAGAGTGAGAGAGAGAGAGAGAGAGAGGTACAAGAGTGCTGTAAGTGAATTTTATCTGCAGCAGCGCAAATGATAGCCCGACTTTCTCCTCCGCTCTCTCGTTCTCGTTCTCATTCTCTTCTGTTTTTCTTTTGCTTTCCTTTCTTTTAATAATTTTTATTGATTTCGCTTTGGCAGTTGAATTGCTTTCGAGCAATTTGAAATGGCTTGACGTTCACATTGACAGCTCTACTTATTGAAGTAATCTATTGGCAAAGCCCAACTGCAAATCGCCCCATTATCCCCGGCAGCTTTTCCCATTTGCTGAGTTCCGTTTTTCTTTTTTTTTTTGTTGTTGTTGTTGTTGCTTCTGTCGTTGTCGTTGCCGTTTTTTAAGCTTAAATGAAACGCACTTTGCAAAGTTTATTTTTTCAGATTTTTATTTTTATTTACTATGTTTTGTTTGTTGTTGTTTTCATTTTTTCTCTTTTTCTCATTTACTACGCAAGTTGTTTTTGCATTCGTCGCATTTTCAATTTCACTTCGTTTTTTTTCATCATCATGTATAAATTTGTCATGTGTTATGAAAATATAATATAATATACTTATGTACGTTTATGTTTTACAGAATGCTTGGCTTTTACTTTATCTTCAACTTCAACTTCGACTTCATCTTTTACTTCTCGTCCCTTTCGGTTTTGTTGTTCATCAAGTAGTTAGTAACTATGCATTTTTAAATTGTTGCCATTGCTTTTTGTTGTTTTTTTTTTGTTTGTTAAGTATTTTCAGTGTGTGTTTATGTATGTGTTTCTTTTTTGTTTGTTATATGGGAGGTTAATAACTATGTGCATATATGTATGTATATATTGAATCTATAATGCTGGATTATAATTATACAAATCAATTTGGTTAAAGCACAAAATATATATATTGCTGCACTTTAACCACAATGGAAACCACGCAACGAACTGAAGACTTTTCGTGTTCTTTTTTGTATGTTTTTGGTTTTTGACATCTTTTTCTCATTTCGTTTCATTAAATTCTTTTTTGTTTAATTAGCGGCACAATTTCAACAACTTAGCGTTAAATACTGAAACGATTTTTATTTTATTCAAAATTGAAATTGACCATTTTGCAAATTGACTTTCGAAGGCGGACGCCAGCTGAAGAAATTTCGTTGTCAGTCGTCACTTATCAATTCCGTCGCATACTATTTTCAATTATTGAATTAGTGACAGCTCCTAGAAGTATGCTTTACATTTTAAGTGACGCTCGTGTGTGGGCTAATAACTATTTTTAACTCTTTCCCTTTTGATTCAGCTGGCGTGCCTATTCAGGTGATTGACAGCCTGTGCCTGGACTTGTGTGTGTGTTTAAGTGTGTGTGAGTGTGTGTGTGTGTGTGTGTGGGTACCATATATGTACATGAATGTCATATACATAAATGCCATGCCGAATGTAAGTAATAATGTCGCATAATATAAACGCATTTCTCTTCGTGTATATCAGTAATAATAATAATAATAATAGTTTCGTTTATGTATATGCGATTAGTTTTCCTTCCTTTACTTCTTCTGTTCTTCTCGTTTTCTTGTTATTGTAATCAATACAGTATAGTTTGTGTGTGTGTGATGTTTTTATTTGTTTTATTCTTTTGTTTGTTTGTTCTAGGTACAGAATTCTTTGCTGGCTGCTCACTAAGGTGCTGTTAGTCGTACTCTAATTGTAAGCTTAAATTTAAACGCAATCGCACTCTGTGTATTTTTTTGTGTATCTTGTTCTTGTTGTTGTTCATCTTCTTGTTTTTCGTTTTGTTAATAATAATAATTAATTGCAACGCTACTTTTCTACAATGCTACATTACGTTTTTGTGTGCTCTAAATACAAGTTAAAATGATTTATTTACTACGCAGTAACTCCATCAACTATCTCTTCTAGGTATTGCTGTGTCTGTGTGTGTTTTTGTGTGTTTGTGTTTCTTGGTTCAAAATAACATAGGTATTGCTTATATGTGTTTTGTTGTTTTTGTAAATCTATCGCAACAATATGCACCTATGCAAAAACATAAGATGAGTTTACTTTAATTCTCAATTCTTCTTCATATTGGGTTCCATTTTTTTTTTTTTTTGGGTTTTCGTTTAAATCGTTATTTTTTTCGTTGTATAAAGTACATCAATTGGTCTCGTCAAAAGCAGCACAAAAGTTGCGATAACAATATGCCAAAAAACAACTCTACCGTTATATGTACTATGTATGTGTATATATCGATAACTAATAATCGTTTAATCAATTCATTATGCAGCTAAATCCAAAAAAGTTGCTACGGTTTATTTCGTTCACGTTTTTGCACGTTTTGTTTGCTTTTGCATTTGCATTTGCTTTTGCGCATTTATGTTCATTTTTTTTTGTTGCTGGTAAACTAAAAGCTAAATTTGTATTCTCATATATTTATAGATATATGTATGTATATATATGTATAATGTATATATATATAGAAGTATATATTTATTATGCTATACTTGTGGTGTGTGTATATAGTGCCATAAATATTTTGGTTTCGCTTACTTATCGCAATAGTTTAACGATTTCCAAATATTTACCCATAGATACATGCGCTATAATACTTTTTTGGTTACCTTAGAAGTAATTCGCTATTGCTATTGCTCTCATTTGCTCATTGCTTTTTGTTTACTATTTTCGTTGCTGTTATTATTGCTTTTTGCTTTTACTGTTGCTTTTCATCTTCGTTGTTGTTGTTCTTCGATTTTCGATTTTCGATTTAAGTATGTTTATAAGTACTCGTATCATAATACAATATACAATAGATGTAAATAAGTTTTTTGTTTTTCATAATAATATTCAAAGTGTTAAGTCTTTTATTTTGGTTGTTGTTACTGTACTTCATCATCTTGTTGTTGTCTTTATAGATTTTTTGGTTTACTTTATTAGTTCAATTTAATGTTAGTTTTTTTTTCGATTTCGTTTTTGTTTTGTTTATATTTGTGTTAACGTGCTAAGTCTTTCATTTGGTTTAATCATTGCTGTTTGCTTATTATTTATACATCATTTTCATTATTTTCATTTCATTTCCACTACGCGTTTTGCTTGTTGTGTAAATACTGCGGTGTCAGAGTTCTATTTCGAATTTCATTTTCAACGCAAGTTCACAAAAATATATGCAGTTTATTATTTGATGGAGTTTCCTAAAAACGTTCTCAAACATATGCTGTGCATATTTTTGTGTGAAATTGTTTCAAAAATGACACGCGAAATTCAGCTGAGCTAATGAAAAAGAAGGAATAAATCATAAAAACAATTGCAATAATAATTTTAATTATAATACGCTATATACAGACCCAATGCAAATTAAACTGTTAAGAATTTAATATTGCCACTTTTTGGTCTCTGGACAAAGGGTTTTGGATACGCTTAGGCGGGGGGAAATGTGCCATGGTCGGGGGGATGAGCCACGCGCTGACGCAGTTGGCGTCTCACTTTATTTTTTCATATTCTTTTCTTTTCGGTTTTTTTTTTTTGTATATTCTTTATTACATTTCCCTTTGTTTGGGTGTTCCTAACGAGCGCTCGTTAAAATGCATTGACACAAAAAGGACAACATTGTCAGAGCGTAATGCGTAGTGTAGCGAGGGGAAGAGGGGGGCGAAGACTGGGGGCGAGGTAAGGGATAGCAACAGATAATGGAAACAATGGATCATGAACCTAATGCTACCAAATACTGAATTCAACAATTGTAAGTAGTATTTAAAGTTGCGCTGGTTTCAATGATATACAACTATGTCGTTAATATGCTATGCTAAAAAAATTTCATCAACTTTAACAATTTTTATTTCGTTTTCAATCGCTTTTCACTTCTCTCAATTCTAACAATAATGCCATGATCCTTTTAATGCTTGGACAAACCTATAACATGTGTGTGTGTGTGTATGTGGTTGTGTGTGTGTGCGTGGCTGTGACGAAACCTAGCGAAAAATTAAATGAAAACCATAAAACGGGCACTTTTTGAAAACAAAAATGTAACCGCCGATTTCTTGATGGAGTAAAGCTTTTCCAAATATATTAATATGTATATATATATATATAGATTGTATGTATATGTATATAGTTCTATAGTATTGAAGTACTATATGCTTATATGCAAGTTATTTACTACGTGTCTTTAGGTTATTTAAAAATTTTAAAATATTTCCTTTTCTTTTCTTTTGTTTTGCATACTTGAAAAGTATCTCTCAAATTTATATTTGTTATAGGATTACAACTACGTTTTATTGCTTCTCGATACACGTTATGCTATTTATAGTTTCTGGAGCTCATTTCAATAATATTTGCATTATATATTTTGCAATCATTTTCAACTTTTGTTGTTGGATTTTCTGTTGAGCAAAATGAATAAATTATGGATACTTGTAAGCTTTTATAATTGTGTGGGAATATCACAATATACGAATTGCTTTTGGGTTCCTCTGTTCTATTGACCTGCTTTCATTATTAAAAATAACAACGTATTCTCCACGTTAATCAAAACTCAAAAGTGTAAAGTAAATGAGTCCAGTTTTGCCTTACAAAATCCAAGGAATATATATAAAGCAAATAATAATCACATGCCAAATTGCACTTCAAATACAATTTCACAGAAATAGAACATACTTTTAGAAGATTAAAATCCGTATGCTTTTGCTATGAAATGATTGCGGAAGTGTAACTCAGAACAGCGCTAAATCAAAAGAAAGTTGAAAAATAAAAAAAAACAATTGGTTTTGTTTTGTATAGTGTAAGTATTATGTATATGTATTGTATATTTATAACTTTATAATTGTTTCATGTAATTGTTTTCGGTTTTGTTTAAATACAAGTGTGCTGTCATTACTAATTTTAAATAGTTTCAACCTTAGATTACTTATATTCTAAATAAATTGATTAACCTTTATGTTATTGCTTTCATTCACATAATTAATTATGCATTTGGTTTCATTTTTTTTTTTCGTTTTGCTTTTTGCATTGTTTACATTGTTATACAAAATTGAATATTATTGCCGGGCTTTAATTAATAATTTTTTTTTTTCGTATTTTCTTTTGTAAATTTTAAATGAACTCTCATCGACAAATACAAAAACAAACAAATTGAAGTATATATATAAGTATATATGTATTTTCACTGGGAAAATAATACAAATGATAATAGCAATAATAAGTTGGTAACTATGACTATAAGTAGCTTGTTTTTTATTTAAAGTTATAATTGAATATTTGTTCGCATTGTTTGCTTTGTTATTTTGCTGTTCATTTGAGTATTGCTTTGGTACTTTAGCCGATTTCGATGACGATATTTCGATATCGATTCGATTATTCCATAAAAGTTTCGCATTCGCCATTCGCTTTAGGGTTGTCACCCGCACCGAATGCGAAATGCAAAACTTTCACTTCTCTCTCGCATCTTCTTCATTATTTAAACAGTATAAAAATAATTTTGTCGTAATTATACTTACTAGTTTAACTTAAGAGTATATTGTATACTATCTCTAATTGTAATATATATATAGCATATATATATTGTAAATATTACGCAACTACATACGTATTCTAAATGTTGTATATATATAATGTATGTATGTATATATAGATTCCTCTTCGCTCGCTTAGACATACCAACAACTTTCCACTGGGTTTCTTTTGTTTTTTGATCTAAACATTGCTACTTTATAGGCTAAGTTCTCTATGACTATGGCCACAAAAGTTCGTTGCACTTTTTTCTTCATATATATTTTGAGATCGGTCGCTGAAGCTGATTTTCAGTGTGAGTGATAAGTACGAGTATTTTTTGTGTGTGAGTTTTTTTTCTTTGTGGATTAAATACTAAGTATTTACAGGGTATTTTTTTTGTTTGTGCAGCGTACTCGTAAGTATTATGTGTGTGTGTGTGTGAGGGGGTGTAATTGCGAATAATGAATGATGAACATATGAGCTACATAATATAAGTTAAGGATTAAGTAATATCGTACTAGGGTCGTTACGATTGTAAGTACTTGAAAAGTGCAAAAGTAGTTTGTTTCCTTCATTTTTCATTTTTCATCTTTCTGTTCTATTACGCATGGACGAAGTGTACTGTTAAATGCTTGAGACTAGATCACACTCGATAAATGTTGTATGTTTTGTGTTTTGTCGATTCGATTTTGGGGGGCACGATTAATGCGATCGAATACGGATTTGAATAGGCATCAAATCATTTTGTTTTTTGGTCTTTGTCGCTATAATTGATGTACTCGTAAATGGGCCACAAAAGAATGCAATGCTCTAAAACTATTCGTACTGGTAAAAGTTTAACTGGGTCTGGGGTCTCTACATAAATAAACTTCCTACTCTTCCTGATACCTCTCATCGTTTGTTTAAATAATAATATTGCTGTTAGACAGCGACTAGATTCTTTGCCTTCTATGCATAATAATAAATAATTTAGCTTTCATTTTTTATTGTTAATGTTTTTGGTAATTGCCTGGAATGCTAATTGACTATATTATAAGTTGGGACATGATGTTAATGCAAATGAAATGCCCAAGTATATGTTTTCTGATTCCCCTCCTTTCAATGTTTCTCTAGCCTTCAAATTGAACTCAGAACAAAACTAACTGTTGAAAACTCTACCAAAAATGTTGATTTCAATTTAAAATTGTGCCAATAATGTTTTCGATGTTTTCTAAAATGTTATTGCTTTTCGAATTTATCTCAATATTTTCATTTTTTTTGTGGGAATTATTTATAAATTTTTGGGGGATTTTAATATTTGATTTTTTGTTAAGTGCTTTGTGTTTTTCTTAATGTGTTGCTAGTGCCGTTTTTTTCAGCTATGTGTGTGTGACTTAGTTTAAGAATGTTGTGAAAAAATTGCAGCTAAATTCGCTGCTCTGTGGCGCTACTATATACTGCTTATAGATAGACTGCCCTTAAGACCTAATTCGTTGTTTGAGAAACATTGCATTTGCTTTTGTATTCGTTGCATTAATTTTAATCACTTCGTCTACGTCTTCGTCAACGTTGTTTTTCTTGGATTAAAGAGAATGGTTTAATTTTCGTTTTTTGTGTTTTTTCGTTTTTCGTTTGTTTTTGTTTTTTTCTTCTCAATTAATATACCATTTGATTAGCTTAGGAGTAGAGTTAGTTGTTAGAGGAGAGGAGAGCTAAAGATTAAAAGTGTGTGTTTGTTTTGTTTTCGTTTTTGTTTTTCTTGTTAGATAGGCTACAGGTTATAGTACATCATTATATAGTATGTAATGCATATCGTAAGATAGATAGATTAGATAGCGCTATTGCTAGCGATAGAATTGCTCAAGTTCAGGTTTTGGGTTTGCATTCGGTTTACACCTACTTGCAAAAGGCTTTCTCTGTGGTGTCAAAGTGTATGTGTGTGTGTGTGTGGTGTGTGTGTGTATTACTTATGGAATGCTTTTGTTGGGTTCTAGGAATGTTCAACTCGCTTATATGACTAAAAGAAGAACGAGATTAGGTTTACTAAGTGTATTTTTTGCTTTCATTTTACTTTCGTCACTCATCATTTCGTTTTCTTGTATTGTATTTTTTTTTTTAGTTTTTCTTGTGTTTTTTTCTTTGTTAATGGTATTTGCTGCCTAATGTGTCTAATGCGAATTTCTACAGTCTCTGTGTTACTCTACTACACTTGCTTTTGGACGTATTGTGATGTCAAGTATGTAATCGTATTTCGTATATATAAAAACTGTTAGCGGTTTTGATGTCGCTATCGATAACGCGGCTATCGATCGGTAACGATAACTTTTGTAACATTTGTAACGGTAAATTAACTAGGGATTTTCTTTTTTCATTTTACTTTTTGTTTTTTCTTTGGCATTGCCAGACAATTATGCATTGCACACTTACTCAACATTTCTCTTTTTACATGGCATAGGTGACACCTCCGCCGCCTGCGCCTCCAGCTCCCGATGACTCCACCTTGACGCGTTCGAGGAACTCGTGCGGTGGTGAGGATGCCATGCTGGCACCGCTTTCGCTGTTGCTGTCGGTGTGACCGTGCAGCGACATGGCCATCATCAGCTCCTCCTCGTCCTTGAGACAGGCCGATTCCAGATGCTTGTTTAGGTACGACTTGAGCGCGAACGTCTTGTGGCATCGCTTGCATTCAAAGTTCTTGTCCACCGAATGCGTCTGCATATGCGCCCGAAGATTCGAGCGATCCGCAAACGCTTTGCCGCAGTGCGCACAGCCGTAAGGCTTTTCGCCGGTGTGCGAACGCAGATGTCCCTGCAGCAGCCAGGGTCGCGAGAAGAGTTTGCCACAGACGCCACAGCTATGGGATAGCTTGTGCGTCAGCACATGCATTGCCAGTGCGGGCATCGAGACGTAGGCCTTGCCACAGGTGTGACACTTTTTGGCCGACTGCGAGTCGAGGGAACGATGCGTTTGCTTGTGGCGCGACAGATTGCTCGAGGTTGCGTATTGTTTGCCGCATTCGGAGCACGTGTATTTGGTCTTCTGTTGATCCTGGACGACAACGGCAGCTGGGTCGGCGACATGCTTGCGCTTCGAGCGACCGTCGCTCACAAAGAAGGCCTCGTATGTGTAGGCAACCGTTTTGGCTGGCTGCCCATTGCCATCGGCATCCACATCGCATTCCTGTGCGAGACTCAGACCCAGGCCCAGGCCGAGGCCAGGACGCAACTGATTCGTGTTGGTTGTGTTGCTGTTCTCGTTCTGCACGTTGCCGCCGTTGCTGCTGCTGCTGTTGCTAATATTGCTGTGATTGCTGTTGCTGCTGCTGTTGCTGGCGGGGCTGCTGGGTGGCAGGTGGCTGCTGCTTGCGCTGGAGGAGGCATTGCTCAAGGGGCGTTGTTCATTTACCGCGCTCGCTGCTGCAGCCAGTTCGGCAATCGATGACGTGCTACGCACATGCGCATGCGCCTCCAAAAGCGGCGCGGTGTGGGCGTGGGCGTGTGTGTGCGTGTGCGAGTGTGAATGCGAATGCGAGTGAATGTGTCCATGTGTGTGTTGCATGTGTCCCAGCGCGTGTTGCTCCGTCTGCTGTTGCTGCTGCTGTTGATGTTGCTGTTGCTGCAGGGGCAATTGATGTTGATGCTGCTGCTGCTGCTGCAGTTGATGTGGCTGCGTGGGCGGGTGAAATGCTGTCGATGCGCTGAGATCTAGTATAGCGTGTGCCGCATGCAAATCCTCCTCGGCTGGCACACGTCGCCGATAGCCATGCGCTGGCTTATCATCCAACGAATACGGCCTGTAGATGTCCTTCTTCTTTGGCGGCAGCGACAACGTTGCACCCGTACTGCTAAAGCATTTGCGCTCACTCGATGTCTGTCCGGATTCCATTTTGATGTGCACACTGGGACTGAAGCGATCGCTGTGGCTGTGGCCAGCGCCACTCGGCGAACACGACGGCGACGATGTGGTGGACGAAGGCGGTGTCTGATAAGCGGCCAAATGCTGTTCGCCCGCTCCACTGGTTGCGGCTGCTGCCACTAGCGCTGTGGCTGCTGCACGTATAACGGTTATTTCGCTCTCCATTCTGGGCAGGTACGCGGTGTAGTGCAGCGGCGACAGTTCACGTGTGTAGCCTGCGAATGGGTGCACAAAAGGTAAGGGTAATTGGCATTAGAATCAATTGAACTTGTTGCCACTTCGATGGTTATTTGCTGAAGCAGAGAAGCTACTAAAAATAACTACTATTAATGTCAATAAAAGGAGCTCAGCGCTCCTGTAGCAGTTAATAAATATTGCGTTCAATATCCTTTTACTGCCTGAAAGTATGCAGCAAAAAAATGCACAGCTGCGCAAGTATTTTCAAGCAAGCGCTTGTAAGTATGCAACAGAAATTAAGGAAAAGTACAAGGGAGCTGTTTACTTTAAGGATAGTTACAAAAGTTTAGGGAAATGGTCAGACTCAAGCCACCACACTATTGATTCAACTATTCGCTCATTCATTCGTTTATTCATTCATTAAGTAGCAGTTAGTACTCACCGTTGTAGACATTGTTGCTGGCCACTCGTGTCGCTGCCTCGGGCGAATGCGGCGGCGGACTGGGCGCTGTGGTGCCCGCCGTTGGTGAGCTGGGACCCCAACACTTGGCCGTTGTTGTTGTTGTTGCTGCCGTTGTTGTTGTCGCTGTTGCTGTCGCTGACGCTGTTGCTGTTGTGCTGTCGTTTGTTGCTTCTGCTGTGGCAGCAGTTACGACGGCTGCTCCTTGTTGTGTTGTGCGTTGTTTTTCCGATTTGGTCAATAGCTTGTCACCAACAACATCGATCTCCTCATCATCATCGAGTGTCGAGCGACGCGATTTGAGATTTGGCAAAGGTGACATTTCCTCATCCCTGGAAGTCGTCGACGTCGTCGCCGTCGTCGTTGTGGTTGCGGTTGTGTTGTTGGGGTGCTGCGCATTATCCTCGGCACGATCCAGCCAAGGATACGCCTTCCATTTCTTGGCAATCAGGCAACGCGGCATTATGAGGGGGGTGTAAGGAAGGGACGTAACTGGAGCGTGTGGTTGTGTTGTTGTTGTTGGTTGCTGGTTTGCTTTGGTTAAGTCGTTGATTGCAGTTGATGGTTGATGTTGAGCAGTTGAGCGGTTTAGCGGTTGTCAGTGGTCAATAGGCAAGTTAAGTGTTAAGTGCTGAAGCGAGTGGTTTCTTTCGAACGAGCAAAGACCGTCTTAGGGGGTATCGTTTGGTGGCAAAGCGGAAAGGAAATGTTGCAGTTCTTATCTCGCAATATTTGTCGCATGTGAAAATATATATAGATTTGGCTCGCCGAAATATAGTATAGAGTTTAGAGTTTACTTGTAGAGTTTTTATTGCTTGGCATACTACGCATTGTTGCGCCTCACGTTCCTTTTCACGTTCTTATTATCATTTGATCATAATTCAAAATTCTATTTCAAATTGCATTTTATTGTTTTATATGATGATAAATTGGTTGTTGCGGTTTTCTTGGTTTTCTTGGTTTTATTGGTTGTTGCTTTTCGGTTATTTTGGTTGTTTTTCTTGTTGTTGTTGGTTTGTTTTTGGTTTTTGGTTAGGATACTTCAAATTTCACAGCCACTTTACACATTTCTGCGCTTTATACTCATGCTCAGCTCCAACGACCGACGACCGCTGCTTCAGTCTAGGAGTTCTAGTTGTTCTCGAGTCGCACTGGGGGCCAACTTTAGTGTGTGTGTGTGTTTTTTGGTCAACTTTGGTCCGTACTTTTGGTGTTCGGGTCTCAGTTTGAGTTTGGGTTTTCTTTTTTTTATTTTATTCTATTTTTTTTTCTTGTGTTTTGGGCAGGGGGTCTCTCTTTTTGTTTTTGGACTCTGGACAGGGACACGTTTTGCTGCGTTTGCGTTGGCTGCGTGTGGTTTATCGATTTTTACATTTGCGTTTACGTTTACGTTTTGTTTTTACACAACGGGGCTTAAAACATAACGGTTCGCTCAACTGGGAGGGGGGTTCATTTGGTAATTGTATTGCTCCATATATCCTTTTGGCTCTTCTCACGCTCCTCTCAGCAAGCGTTAGTTTTTGTTTTATTGTTGTATTTTTATTTTGTGAAATTATTTGTTATTATTGGTGTTTTTAATTTTGTAGAAATTTAATTTTTATTTGTGAAAACAATTTCAAACAAAATATTATTATTGTTGTTTTTGATGTTGATGTGACGAGTTAAATAAGTTTTGGTTTTTTTGTTTTGTTTTGTTTATAAAATAGAAAGTATAGACTTGAGAGTTGTAAAAGTTAAGTTAGTTGACGCGAGTTTGTTGAAAAGTTGAGTTAAGTTTGAATTATTGTTGTTGTTGTTGGTAGTGAAAAAATTGATTTAGGAGAAAATATAATATTATATAAGATAGAGAAGAAATGCGAACGAACCGAACGTAAGCAACTCTTGAATGCTTATGAGAATACAACTGAACGAAACGTCGCTTATAAGGGTGGCCGAACGAAATGGAAAGGAAGAGCGAGCCACGAATCGCAACGAAACGGAACGGAACGAACCGGAATGAACTGAGAGAGAAACGAAACAATTGGCACGGAACATGGTCTCAAAGCACAGCCCCTAAACAACCCCCAAAATAGAACAGCGTAGCTGTTGCGTGTCTTCGGGCCAGCTGCATACGACAGAAAGGGGAAATTGTATGCATTTTTAATAAAACACATTGCATTTATGGAAATTGAATAACTAATATGGCTAATTATATGCTTATTTTCAATATTAGTTAATTACAAAATTCAGTTGTGTTAAATTTTGCCACTATTTGGGGCTAAATTGTATGGTGTGGAGCGGCCCCAAAGACGTCAGCAATCAGGAAGTGTTCCATTGCCAGTCGTTTCAGAATTCGCAATGCCTTTTTCCTCCAATTGTTGCGTCCCTCTCTCCTCCTGGCTCTCGTACCTGAATTGGCTCATGGCTCCTTTTTGTTATTGAACAATTTTGGGGTGGATTTTTGCAACAGCGTCGCCGTCGCTGTTGTTGTTGTTGGTGTTGCTGCTGTTGTTGTTGGTGTTGCTGCTGTTGCTGTTGCCGTTGCCGTCGCCGACTCCGTCGAATGTGGCAGTTGTGCCGAGTTAATTGCTCTTGCTGTTGCATTGCATTTGTTGCTGAACTTTGATTTTGAACAAATTGCCAAAAATGACGGGCCAAAGAGGGGGGAAAGACTAGCTGGGTGCGGGGGTGCGACTGCGGGGAGGCAAACAGAGAGCAACAGTCGTTGTGGCATTGTTGATTGCTACTAGCTGGTCATGCTGTGTACAAGTCGATGCTTTAGGCGGTGGCGATGGCGGTGGCAGGTGGCAAGGAGCAAGGGAACTTCAGCTAGCAATAGATTAAAGCCTTTTGCTGGGGCGTAGGTTTTCATATATCAAAGGTCAGGACATGCTGGCAATTTACGATTACAACACATACATACATATCTTTCTCTCGTTCTCTCTCTCTCGCTCGCAGTTAGGAAATTCAATTAAGAATTGAAACCGTACTGTATAAGCCATAATTCGGGGAAATCAAATATAGGTTGTGCGGAGTAACTTTAACACTCGGAGATTGATTAGGAAATATTATATTCTGATTGCAGACAGAAATTTATGCAGCTAAAATATGAATGGGAAATTATATGCGGAGCTGCAAATTTATGGTAAAACCGGCAAATCATACAGAAGGAATATTTGATAAATATCATGATGAATAAATATATCATGCAATACTCTGAGAACTAAGGTAATTATATTCAAAACTATAGCTTTACATGCAGTAGGAATATTTGACAAATTCATACGCTGAGATGATTTGGAATCGTCTTAAATAGATTTCTATTATGATACTATGATATTTTAACTGATTAGTGTATTTATTTATATAAGCTTGACAAATTTATTTAAAATTATAAAACATTATAAATTAAAAAGATTTCAAGGAAACCAAACAGGGATTGCGAAAGAAATGAAACAAAAGAAAATACTCGTATTTGTTTTGGGTAACTCTTAAACAATAAGTTTCATACTCTGAAATGTTACTAAATTATATTTCAGCTTCTCAAATGGAACTCTTAAATATATATTAAGACGAGTTGCTTAGCCGTTATTACGCAAATTGGACTTCCGTATTAGCTTTCTACTGCGGCAAGTCGCGGCTAATTATGTTCGACGTAAATTGCTAGAAAAATTAAGCAGAAAAAACTTTGATTATTTTCTTGGCCCAACTGTCAAGTTGCATTACGCGTAAGCCAAACTTTGTTAAGGCCCCCAAATATGATTTGTTTGATTATCGTTTATATACATACATAGTATATATACGCGATGGATAGTTATTTATGCTATGCTCCCATGGAGTGATATCAATTTCGTTCTGGGGGGAGCAATTGACTGATGAACGGCAACGAAACATATTCGTGGCGCATATTTTTGTGTGTTTGTTTGACAGTTGGAGAACCCCTTTTTATATGGCCTCTTGAGTTCGGGTACTTAACGATTGTTTGTTTGTTGTTAATAAAAGAGAAGAGAGGAGAGGAGAGAAGAAAAGAGAATGGAAAGAAATGCCATTCAGTTTAATGTACAATCCATCTAGCTGTCAGACCTTTAGGACCTCTTAGCATATTCCTTCGAAAATGTAACGTACCGACCATCTGTGGAATATCCGAATGCACTAATTACAATTGGGCTTCGCTTCGCGCTGCAGCACCTACAACACACATACTATAATATGAAGTGGAAATGGAAGCCTTAAATATGCGCCCGCCCCTCTTCGGACTTCTGAGGACTGAGCCAAAGTCCTCTTAATGAAACCACACTGCGCTGCTCCTTGTAATCTGCTTTTCCAGCTAAAAAGCAAACTTGTCGTAACATATGAGCTGTGTTGTGTTGCGTTGCGTTGAAATTGTTGCGCTTCGTTAGCCGCTAGCCTTATAGCTAGAGGGCGGGTGGTGCAAGGATCGTTGAACGTCGTCGGGCATACCAAATACGATCGCGATCGTTGTGAGGCACGCGCAGACGCAGATGCAAAGGTAGCATATGGCTTAGCGCTGCATAAGCAATAAGGATCGGCACTAAGGGTCGAAGCCAGAGGCCACGCGTCACGACAGGAAACCAAATTATGCAGTGGCAGTGGCAGTGGAAGTTGTAGTTGAAAGCGGCGGCGGCAGCGGCAGCAATGCGAGATTCGCTCACCTGGAACAAGGACAGGACAATATGGTATAAAGCAGCGACAGCTTTTCCTGTGTGTGTAGCGAGCGCGAGCGTTATTAGCGTTAGTTTAAGGGTAAAAAACACAGAGAAATAAAAGAAATGCATGCATTCGAGTAATCGTAAAAGGAGGAAAGAAAACAAAGGTGCACCACAGCAGCAGCAGAGGCACCACAGCACTGTGGCAAACGTGGCTGCCGCAGCACCCATTTGCCAGGGATCCAGTTGAGCGCGTTTGCGAGCGTGCAAAAAACAGGAAATACTCTACAAGTGCAGCTGCAAGTCCAGCTGGTTGGCTTGAGTTTGGGTTGAGTGTGGGTTTGGGTTTTGGGTGGTTGCCAAAACGCTTTTGGCGTTGCCTAGCGCACCCGACTCGCTGCAGTGGCGCCCCCGCGGCAGTTGCCACACACAGACATAGACTGCTGTGCCATGTACGACTGAGTATCGAGCGAAGTGTGACGCTCGCGTGGCACGGGCCAGGAAGTGGCAGCTGTAACAGAAACAGCAGCAGCAGCAACACAAGCAACAGCAGAGTCTCGACTAAAAGCAACCCAAAAACTGTTGATCCTGCCCCGTGCAGCACCCAACCAGCCAAACAGTCAGCTAGCCAGCCAGCCATCCAGCCAGCCAGCAATCAGGCAACCCAAAAGCAGACGCGAGCCCGAAAAATGAACCAGGTGTCTGGCATGCTCTTTCTGTTTTTCCTTTTCAAATGATGTATTAAAGTGGAAACAAGCACGAGTTGTTCTGCTTCTCCTTCTTGTTATTGTTGTTGTTGCAGCATTTTCTGTCTCTCCGTCCGTCCCACTGTCTTTGTGTCTGTGCTGACTCTCTGGACGCTTGCTGTCGAGTTTTTCCCAAATGCTATTTGTTCCTGTGTTCGGCTATAATTTCATTGTTACTCCTTTTGAAACGGCTTTTGCAACCACCCCATCATCATCATCATCATCATCAACGCCAACAACAGCAGCAGCAGCAAAGGCAGCAACGGCAATGGCAACGGCAACAACATCATCATCAACGCCATCAGCAACACCACCATCAGCAGTAACAGCAACAGCAGTGAACACCACCCCATGAGCAACCCCCTCGCTTTGTCGCTTGCCATTTGGCATCTACATAGAAACAGCAAACAGGTATAACAACAACAACAACAGCAACAACAACGATAACAACTGGAACAACAACAATAAGAACGAACAGCAACAGCGTTTCGTGCGCCTGTTTCATTAGCAATAAAAGCAACAACAACTTTGAGCAACATTAGAAAAAACAACACGATACGAAAAAAAAAGACAGAGAAAACAAAGTCAGTTTACGTCATCGCCAAATTGCGCTTTACTCTTTAACTTCTTTTTGTTTTTTTTTTTTGGGGTGGCAGAGGAGAGAAAAGAGGTGAGAAGAGCTTCGTTTCTCATTCAAAAACTGACTTATTAGCATGTCCTGCAACAGGATATAAAAGTTTTGCACACTTGTGCGGATTCTTGCCGCTGCTGCTGTTGCCAGCAACTGGACACACGTTCAGTTTTCATTCCAGTAATTTGAAACTTTTTGCCCAACTGCATTTTTAATTACATTTGTTGAGCAATCTCCCTGATCTTTCTCTCAATCTCTCTCTTACTCTCTCTCAATTGCCTCTCTTGCACAGTTTGCAATACGAATCCTCAGCGGGCAGCTGTTGCAGCCGAAAAAATCTTCATAGATGTGTCTCGAGTTCAAAGACCTTATCGATACGTTTTTGGGACGCGTCCAAAAAATCCAGGTAGGAAAAGTGCGGCAACAAAAGGAGCGGTTTTGGCTCGCCCTACGATCCTGTCGACGGGACATCATTTGACGATCTACATACAAACAACAACATTAGCAACAACAACAACTGGCTTTTGGTGGTGTTGTTGCCATTGATGATTGTTGATTGTGGATGCTAGGCGAGTGTGTTAAAAAAATGCTTGGCAAAAGGGGCGCAGAGAGAGAGATGAACGAACTCGAGCTCGATGCGCGCGCGGCTTTTCATTCGCTTTTCACCAATTTTCCGACAGCTGTCCACGTCTGCATTATGATTATGTGTGGCAGCAGCAACAGCAATAGCAACAGCAGCTGATTCCCTGACCCTGCTTTCCTGACTGGTTCCTCAATTTCGGGTTCAAGTCCTCTATGGACGACGACGGCTGCACTCGGTTCTTATATTTCACATATTTGAAGCCAGGTCTTAGGTTAGTGCCCTCTAGCACATTTTGTGTGTTTTGTGTATTTTGTGTATTTTGAATTTTTCGTATTTTGAATTCATCAACTAATGGCTGCCCGGTTTGATGCCTGACTCTTCAGGCATCACATTTGAATATGGCTCAGGAGTTGCATTCACAATTATTTGATCACTCAAGCAGCAGCAGTTGATTCCATTAAACTTGTAGAACCTTTTCTTGTGGTCGCTTGACAGGACAAATTTTGACTTGGGTTCGATATTTGGGAAAGGAAAGGATCCTTTCCCTTTATGGCTTCCATAAGCGGCAAATTGAATTATTGTGTTATTGAGGATGATTGGTATTTTTGAATGTGTGTTTAGAAAAGTTGTGAGAAATATTAGAAAAGGAAATGAAAAAGAAGTTCTACAAGATTTTCTCAAGTGACAAAACTTGTTGAAACTTGGGAAAGAGGAAAATTTGACTCTTCTAGGGATTCACACATTTTCTCATGTTTTTTTTAAGTTTAAAATGTGATTAGATATCAGTTGACTGAAGGATTTTCCAGTACTAAATCTGAAATTCTATGAAGCTGTACCTAAATCTTTTAGATAATTTTAAATAAATCGGAAGGCAATTTTAAATTAATATTTGTTGCGAAACTCCTTTACTAATTGAAAGGATATTTTGAAAAATAATATATTGATAAATTAGAGCTATCGAAATTTCTTTAAAATTTTATAGAACATTAAATATATGTGATTGTTTTCATATATAAATTTAGCATTTTGCATAATTTTTTGGGTTATAATGAAATTGTAGATAAATAATTGTCACAAAAGTTTCTGTAGAATATTGTATTGACAAAAATGGAACAAATAAAATTTCATCATAGCTTCTTCGACAATTTATCATCGAACCCAGAATTTAAGTAAATAGCCTTGAAGTCTGGACATTCGAAATTAAATAAAAATTGATTCAGAAAAATAAATAACGATCTAACCAAAAGATCAATGGACACCTTCCTTAATTTAAGTTTAAAAGTATACTGTATTATAGCAAATATAAAAAAATGCAAAATATTGAATCATAATGATACAAGGCAAATAAGATTGTTAGAGTAGAAATCTTTATTAAATGAATTATAGAAATTAATAACATAATAATAACATTTTCCATAATTTGCATAGTTTTATAATTTAGGTTTTCATAGTTAAAAATAAACTTTCTAACAGCAGATATTATCGTCAAAGTTCGTTAACTACTCCGAGTTTATTTAGTCGAACTAAACAACAGACTTTGGCATAATTGCAACACATTACAATTGAATTTCTTCCCTTTTGCCGTACATGACGAAGCGTATTCGATTATACCAAGAAACAATTATCAACTAATAGTCTGTGTTTTACTCACGTTGTCTGTGCTTTTGCCCCCACTGTTTTTCCATGTGCCACAAGTTGTATGTGTGTGTGTGTGTCTCTGCTGTGTCTGTTGCAAGAGTTGGAAGTTGGAAGAGTTGCAAAAAGAAGTCGACGCTCGTTAAGATAATACATGCAAGGAGATAATTGATTAAACCTAAGAAGTCGACTCAATTTGCAGACACTTTCCTTGCCTCAGTCTCTGCTTGAGTATTTGCTGTGCTCTTTAAGGTGCAGACTTGTATATAGCATATTAAATTATGATATGTGAGAGCATCTTCAGTATACAGTATATACATCTATGTGTGGTATATACGTCTGAATATTGAAGCACTAATACTAATTACTTGTTACATTTTAGAGACTACAAACACACACAGAGAGAGATATTCGCATTCAACGGATGGCTCTCGATGGCAGCATGCAACAAGAGCACTTAGTAATATCCTGACAGCCTGCTGCACACACTCACACACACAAACACACATACAGTTGTAACATATGTATATGTATATGCATAGCGTAGTTTGCGATGTCCTTTAGTGCTTGGCTACCTCCTTTTTTCAGTCGTTGTTGTTGTTGCTGTTGCTGTAGCCGCAGCGCAGTCTCTCATCTGCCACAACTGCCTCTCATCTGCCTCATCTGCCACCGCATCGAGCCTCATCTGTTGGCTGCATTGAAGAGGAGACGAGAGCAGAGGACGAGGACGAGAACGAGTCTCTTTATTCTTTGGGTCTCTTATTGAAATAAATTCTCAATGAACGCGCCCATTCGATGGGCCTTTCATTTTCATGCGTGCCATTTGCAGCAGCTGGCAACCGGGATTCCCTTTGCCCCCCTTCCTCTCTACTCACTCTACTCTCGAATGTTGCAGCTTGTTGCTGCCGCAGTGTGTTGCTGCTGCTGTGTGTTGTAAATATGAAACGTTTGCAAATCTCTGTTGTACACATAAAATACACATTCTCGTCTATCATATTTGGGCCGCGCATTAGACAAGCAAAGCAAAAGCAAAGCAAGGCAAGGCTAAGCACATGCTGCATACACCCACACACACACACACAAACACTCACACACAGACATGCATGATAGATAAGTACATAGATATGCGAATACATACGAGTACTCGTAAACTGGCATGTTTGAATATACATACTCATGCATGCTGCGGCATCTGAATGTGACTGACTGGCAAAACCCATTCGAAGACGACAAGACATTGAGTGAGGGAGGGGGGTCATAAGTGGGTGGGATGGGAAAGGGAGACAAGACATCGTCGTCCTTGTGCTTCACTCGACAAATATTCAACACGTATTCATTTCCTGCGGACGCACAGTTGCCAACTGGCAACATTCTGCAACGAGATGCTGCACAAGTGCACTCTGCTCGCGACAACGTCTGACGTCAACGTTGCAGCTGCAGTCGCAGTCAACGCTGGCAGCGACGTCGTCAGCGACTTCGACTGCGACTGCGACATGATACTTGCACTTGATGCCGCTCGCTGATGAAGTAGCGACAATGCGGCAATGCGTCGCAAAACTCACTTGAAGTGCTACTTGGCAGGCAGCGTGACGACAACGACGACGACGACGACGACGACAGCGTCCCAAAATGTTGATCCTTTGACGATTGCCAGCAGTAGCAATTCCTTCACTTGCTCCTGCTGCTGCTACTTCTTCTTTTTCTGTGTGTAGCCCCATCATAGGGGCATAGCAAGGTAGCGCACTCGGCGCGTCAAGAGACGCTCTCGATGGCGCTGGGCCAGAAGGAAGCTGTGAACGCTTTAACGCCATTCCCATGCACACCCCAGGACACCACCTCCGCCCCTCGACTCTCCTCTCTCCTCCACTCCTGCCACTTCCCCCAATTGCTTGGCAGACTCTTCGTTCCCGGGTTTGCATTCAGTTCGCATTCCCCACTGAGAGCTACACGTTTTCATGAAATCATTTTTCACCACTTAGTCACGTCGCTTTGACAGGTCGATGGGTAGCCTGTGGAGGCGTCAGAAGGATGAGGAGGAGGAGGTGGGGGGAGCAGCAGAAGTAAAGGAAAGGGAACTGGGAATTGTGGCAATGTGGGAATGTGGCAGAAATGTGGGAAATGGAAACGACAGCATCCTCTCTAGCGTTATCTGCGGTTAGTTGCTTATAATTGGCAGACATGTGAGTTGTGTGTGAGCCATGAGCCGTGAGCCATGAGCTTTTCCCTTTAACCGGATGCCAGACAACCCGACAGACAGATAGACGGACGGACAGACAGACGGACGGACAGGAGACAGCGCCGAGTGCAGCGAAGGTCCTGTACTAAGTATTTAGTAATTATAGCTGCCGCCAAGTGCCGCAGCAGTACCTCGACATTTCCCACTCTTTGGCAACTTTCCCATAGCGCACAGCAACAACAAGCGTTCCCACACACACAGGACTTTCACAGGACTCTCGCAGGATACCACGTTGCGTGCTCTGTTTATTAGTTCTTCGTGTGTACTCTGCAATTACAAAATACTCAATTGTTTTTATTGTCGATCGTTGTGAAGTTTGTTTAGTCAGTAGTCTGGATGGGGTGGCAAATGAAGGTTGGGAGCGGAGGAGGAGGAGGAGGGGAAGGTGGCAGGGACATATGGCATCAATCATGTGGAAACCACGAAACTACACCTACTCAGCGTGTAATGCACTAAACGTGGCTTTTGAAAATACGTTACCAACAGTTACCAGTTAGTTAGTCAGCAACTGCTGTGCAACTGCGCGAACTTGCCAACTGCAGCTGTAAAATCTGTAGACACACCCCAATACCTTCAACCCCCCCTTTTGGGTCACCCCTTTCGCCAATTCTTCTGCCCCAGCAAGTGCTCTCGGTTTGGTACGTGTTATCCTGCTATTTGGTTACCTTGTATGGTTGCACTTCCTATCCTTTTGTTACCGCTGCTGCTTGCCTGCCTGCCTGCTTGCAGTTGTTGCTGTTGCTGTTGCTGTTGCTATTGCTGTTGCCACTGTGGCACGAATCAAAGTATTGAATTTCTATATCCGTTTTTTTTTTTTTTTTTTTACTTTGTATTGTGTGCTCTGTTGGTTTTTGCGCCTTGTTCGGCTGCAAGGTGCAAGTGGGAGCGCACAAGGAATGTGAAAGAGAACACAAGATGTTTATATAAGAAGCACAACACGACACAGGCACAGCATACACTGCGAGAAAAGTTTAAGGTTTTCCTTGCAACGGTGATTAAAAGGTATTCGGAATTCAAGATGGATAATTTTCTTTTTAAATAAATAAATTTAGAAATAAATTAACAACGAATTAACAGCTCTATATATTTAGCACGCGACAAAATCATTTGCCATACAAAATATATAATATTGTATATATTATTTAATGACTATTTTCAATTTTGAGATATAATTACTTTGTTTAAAAGTGTGAAGTTGTAATAGGTATTTTTAATGTTTGTTATAGAATAAAATAATTTTAAAATTGTGTGACGAATTTGTTGCCTCTTGAAATGAGGTACAATTTTAATTCGCATTCCAAAAATATTATTATTAGGAGTTGATCGAGAAAAGCAGAAAAACAATAATTTGTTTTAGTATATTTTTGTGCTTCAACAATATATTTCGTAAATAGTATTGTAAATACATTTTCCCTCTTAAATACTTTATTGCGCTCAAATTTAGTTTCAGTAAATGCTATGCAATAATTTGTGCTCCATTCTCATTGTTTCACAGAGTTTGCTTAACAATTATTTATATTTGTTAGTTATACTTTATAGTCGATCTATGCTATCGACAGCAATCTCAAATTTTCAATTCCTATTGACTATTAAATACGATTAGAATTTTTAACGTAAGAAAATAAAGGGAAACACATTTTAAATTAACTTAATTCTTATTTTGTTACATAAATATCTTCGAAAAAAAAAATATATATATTTAGAGTGTAAAAATTTCTTTATTTGATAGAAATTTTATTTTAAGTTCTTTAATATAAAATTGTTTATTGTATTGCATTGCTAAGTTTTTGAATATAGTTCTTTTTTGACAATGTATGAGTTGTAATGGCAGCAGGAGTAAAAGTACATGCCAAATGAGTGCACAGGAAGTTTTGTATTTGCCATTGCTGTTGTTCTTATTGTCGTTGTTGCTACATTGCTCACCTTGAATGGAAGTGAGTTTTGGCTGTATTATTCCAGAGCGAGAGACAGAGAGGAAGATAGAAAGAGGGCGAGAGCGAGTGAATTTAACGAGTGCGGGGCAATTAGGCGGCTGTGCTGTGAAACGGAAACTGTCGCAAGTGATCGGCGTGTTGATAAGTTCAACAACGAGCAACAGCAACAGCAGCAGCAAGAGTAACAACAACAGGAAGGACAACAAGGAGCACAACAACAGCAGCAGGAACTACTACAAGTTGCTGGTAGTATCAAACGAAACAAAAAAAAAAAAACACGAAATTGTAGAACGCATTTGGAAATGCGACAGCCAAAAGTTTTCCAATGCCGCGTGTGAAGGAGGCTGACAACAACAACAACGACAACAACAGCAACAGCAAAATACCATTTGTTTGTATTTTTTGTTCGTTTCTTAAATGTGGGAGGTGAAATGAAAAGGGGGGTGGGGTGGATATCAGAACCCCCCGAAACAAAGTGCTATAAAAGTCACGCCCGAGGGCCTGAAATGAGTTTCCAGTTTTGGTTTTCATTCCCACTCTCTCTCTAGAACGTAGTATTTGTGTTGTTGTTGCTATGTTTTTCTTTTTTAGCCAGCATCAGGTAACCTTTTGTGCCGCCCATTAGAAACATGCACGCAGGCGGCTTACTTAAGCATACAAATTGTGTGTGAAGGGGAAGTAGAGAGAGCGGGGAGTGTACATGCAAATGTGAATGTGAATTCAGAAATGTTGAAATGTAGAAACGTGCGGGGATTTGCCACGGCTCCCGTGTCTATGTGGAAAACTTCGCCATGCGTGCCGCCATTTGACTTGCAAGATTGACACGCTGCTAAAACGCTTCCAGCCACAGCACGATAGACGTTAGACGAATAGACGAGAGGTTGAGATTGGCGAGGGGGAGGGGAGCGATGGCGAGGACGTGCACACGGCGAGGAAGTGTCGAGTAAAACAAAAGCCGCTAGGACCAAGGACTGAGGGTAGAAGTGAAAAAAAACAGTGCAGATGTGTCCAATTTAGTGGAACTGCAGACCCCAGAAAAATCCCAATCCTGAGCTGCGCTGAGCTCAGCTGAGTTATGGCTTTTCAGGTACTTATGTCCTGCAATTGTTAAGATTAGCGACAGACTTTTCTCATTTCTTTCGCCTCTTTCGAGGGTTGCTAAGAAATTAATATAATAATTGCTTTAAGTGATTGTTTACAAGCATTTTGCCAGCTGATTAAAGCGCAAAGCAAGCGTCTAACCCTCTGCTTAACGGTCAATTGTAGGTCAGCCAACTGGTCATAAATATTGGCGTATTGATTCTGACCACCTGGAAAGCAATCTACCAGATTCCAGCTAAAACTATCTATCTTCAGCCTCAACTCGCCGGCGTTCTAGCTGCGTATCTGTGTCAACCACAGTCGTTGACTATGCAAAATGCCAAGTGGCCAAGTTATCAGCTTTCCCCCCCCAGTTCTCCCCCTTTCTCCATCTCTGTCGTTCGGTCTGTTCTGGCTTGCCTTGTCCTTTTGCTGAATCTCAGGGGCACAAATATGCGGTTGGCATACAGCACACACACACTCTGCCTCTCCCTCTCCCTGGTTGTTGCTCCCTCAATTGCTGGAATTTGTCGTGACAATAATCAGCAGCGTCTCTGCGTGGTGTCAAAACTGCTGCCCGCCACACCTCCTCCTCTGACCAAAGTGGGCGGAAGGGAGATTGGTGGTAGTTGCCACAAATATGAGCATTGGTTCCTGCCGACTAACCAGCGAAATAAATTAGGCAACAAAAAATTGACATTCTTGAACGAAAGAGAACGAAGAGCAGAGAGCGGAGCGCGGAGAGCGCAGGGCGAGACCTTGGGTGTCATTAAAGCCAAAGCCAATGGCAGCGAGGACAGCGCCACTGATTAGAACAATATGCGTAAATATGTAAGGACATTCTATATTGTATTTATATATCGCATTTGTAACAGAATGTCCCCAAAAAAGGATGTGCTCAAAATAAATATGCGTGCGTGTTGCTTCCTCACACACAGCACACAGCAATTCTCTTTCACTCTATGTGTGTGTGTGTGTTTGTGTGTTTGTGTGTGTCTTTGCCTTTCGTTGACACTTTCACAATTTATGGCAAATGCTGTCTTTCACCCTGGCACAGGAAAGGCGCCAACGTCGCACCCCGAAAAACTGACTTTGACTGTAATTTTGTGTGTCCCACCCACCGAAAAAAAAACCCGAAAAAAAGAGAACAGAAGCAGAAGCAGAAACAGCAACAGCAGCGAAGAAGCAGCAAACGAACAAAATAAAAAAAAGACGAGGAAAATATAATACAAACAACAACATACTGTTTACCAGTTCCGCAGTTCCGCAATTCCGTAGTCGCAGTCGCAGTTGGGAGTCGCCAAAAACGAAAGAGAGAGAGAGAGAGGAGAGGGGAGAGTGGAGTGGAGTGGAGAGCGAGGGGCGGAGGTAGTCCCAGTTGTACACAGACTCATTTGAAATAAATATTTTTGTGTTTTTACTTCGCAGCGACAATAACGCAAAACATGAACAGCAACAGCAACAGAAGCAGCAACAACAAGACAAATGTCTGTATGTGTCACACAGTTTGTGTGTGTAGTAGTGTCTGTGTGTGTGTGCTGTAGGCAAACCACGCGCGGCGGCGCTGCGGCGTCAAAGTCGAATTACTCATACGCCACGCTAGCCAAGCCAAACCAAGCCAAGCAGCGACGTCGTCCTCGTGGCTGACACAATCCGTGCCTACTATGCGGCGTTGACGTTAAAAGCTACAGAGCAATTAATCATTAGCTTTTACAGGATTTATTGCAAATACTTTTATCGGATATATTAAATGAACTCCACTCCACATGCGACAACCAACAACAGCAGCAGCAAACAACGGGGCAGCAAACGAAGCCACTCGGCAGTTTTGGTATTTTGGCAGCTCGACATTTCGACGTGGCCGTGGCAACAGTGGAATTATGGCAGCATTAATCCACTGTGCAGACTATCTGCTTTTGCTCCTACATACAACACAAAAACATCTTAGTGCTTTAAGATTTGCGTCATCATCAAGCAAGGCACCAAACAACCACCCAACCACCCAACCACCCACAATGTGGCTCAAAATTTAACATTTCCACATATGCACACGCAATGATGATGCGGCTGCTCTCGTTGCTGCTGTCAGGTGGCAAGGTGTGGGGGACAGATGATTGTCAATGTTTTGTGGGCTTAGCAACAGTTTACTTCAGCTGCGCGTTTGCTCTTGATTTGGCTGTGACAAAATGAGTTACAGGTTTCATTCATTGGCTCAGTTCGTCTTCTCCTCCTCCGTCTGCTGCTTTGTTCAGGCAAATGCACCTTGATAAATTGAGACGCATTAATTACGCAACATTTTGAAAACCGGCAAGGCAGAGTGTAGGAAAAATTGGCTACTAACAACTTGGTTGCCTTTTTTCATACCCGGCACAATTGGTGTGTTGGGGCATGAAGTTCTTACAGGTTGAGGCAGCTGCTTCCTTAGAATGTTGTCATATATACATATTTAAGATTTTAGGTTACCTTTAGTTTGTAATTTGTTTACTAGCTTAATGTATTCTTACATACATACATACGAGTAAATGCGAAATTTTAGGTTAAGCTTTGAATTGTAATTTATCGAGAATTGTTTAATAATATAATATATTGTCATATATATTAGAAATTTTAGGATAGGGTTCAATTTGTAATTTATCGAGAACTGTTTTATAATTATATTTTTTATATTTTAAATTTCTTTCGACACTCGAAACAATATTGACTGATTGATCTTCAAAAATGCCTTCGATTTACAAATTTGTGTTTCCCTTTCTTATGTTATCTCACACATCTACTCATATTTCTGATCCGCTGTAAATATTGCTTTCTGGCTTTCCTACTCAATATCTGTACATATACTGCGTCAGCAGTGATTACTTAGGAGTTTATTTGTCTCTGTAGTTTATAGTTTATAACATTAATCATTACTTCCTCTACTTAATTTTCTTCAACATTTAATCATTACATCTTCTGCATCCCTAGAAAATACAATCCCAGTTGATTTGTCTTCAATTACTTATTTTAATTTAAAAGTTTCCAATGATTTAATTATCATCGGAAAATAAGAACTTATAGTATATATATAAATTATTAGTTAAGACTGACATCACTGTAAAATATAAGTGTTTTGCCGACTCAAGTGATTCGATTAATGGTTTAAAAAATGTTAATTTTTATAAAAAAAAAGTCCACAACATAACACAGACTGATCACAAGTTAAACACTCCTTATAAATCAATGAAATGTTGTACATAAAAGTAAAGTTTCATTACTGTTTTTAGCAAAAGCACTGACAAAATAGCCTGTGTTTTCTAAATCTCTAAATAAAAAGGGTACATAAAAGTGAAATTCGAGTGGATGTATTTAATGTAGCATTCCTGATAAAGATGCTTCAATGAAAACAGTATTTTAATATAACGAGTAATTAAATAAGCGTATCCTATATAGAAATGTGTGCATGAAAAACACATAAATTGAGTAGCATAAATAACAATACTATTCTCGTAGGAGTTGGTTAAATTAAAAGTTGAGCATTTAATTAAGAATGTCTTTTTAAAACAACTCGCAATTAAGAATAACCAAAGTATACTAGTTCAACGTTTTAATCTGCATGGGTTATAAACGCAGTCTTTGGTATCCAAAGTCCAACCCACTCGATTGCAGCTGTTTTAGTATCCTCAACCTATACGAGCATGGATTTTTTTGTACATATTTGTGCACATTGTGCGATCCAAGCATGTTTGCCAAGTATCTCACAGTCAATCACCAATGACTATGGATGTCTGATTTGTTTCCGCTGCTTCACTCTTGCCTCCTTTCTCTTGCCACCATCCTCATTCCCGATTGCTATTGAAGTGCTGCTGTGTTTCATGTGCCATTAACTAGCAAGCCGTTGCGATTGATCTTGCTTGGGCAAGGCTCTGCGTCTACTTAATGGTCCATTCAGCAGCTGCCCCAGCCACAGCCACATCCACAGTCACAACCAGAGCCACATCCAGTTCCACTTTCAGTTGCTTCGCCACTTCCGGCATCCGGTTATAGCTGAGAAGTGGAGCAAAAGAAGGGGGAGGACACTGCAAATGCACATGCAAATTTATAACAATTTTACGTTCTCACATGCGTTCGGTCGTAAATCGTCTGCTGGGGCAAAAGGTGCGAACTGGCGCTTCGAACTCTCGACTTTGCCACACACACACACATTCACACACATGCTGAGACTTTGCCTCAACGTCTTCGACTTTGGTAGCTTTCGCTTGCGTTGCCAGCTTGCCAGCTTGCCACCTCGTGCGGCAAGTGCCTGTGCATAAAAAATCGTTTATGGCTTTGCAGCGCTCAAATAGAACAAAGCATAAATCCTAATTTACTTACCGTATAACCCGGTGTGTTGCCACTGGAGGCATGTCTACTTACCACCTCGTGTGGCAAGCTCAATCCCTCTGTTCAGCAGAGTGTGTGTTCGGAGTGTGTGTGTGGGTGGGTGACACAACATATATCAACAACATCTTAAACACATGACGGCAAATAAATACAAATGTTGAAAATTGTGAAAATGTTGCTCTAAATTGCTGGGGGATGATAAAAAGGCAAGTAAGAAAAAAATATAAAGTACAGAAATGGAAGTAAAAGGAATATAATAAAAAGGATAAACCGTTTCTGATACCAAAGGCAAACGATAAAAAGCTGCATCATCACCACCTCGACCAGGACAACATGCTGGCGACACTAAGAAATTGTGTGTGTGGCACAACAAGTTGCAAACTGAATTGTGCATTGTGGCAAAGCCGAAACGAAAGTGTGGGTTCAAAAAAAGAAGGAGTATATGGTGTTGGAGTAAGAGAAAGAAGTTGAACTCGCACCGGAAACTAGCAAGTAAAACGATTTACGATTCGTTTAAAAAGTTCTGATTAGATAACTTGCCTTGGAAAAGAAGAAAGGAAAGCGCTATACGCTGGATTTTAAGTTGATCAAGAACAGCTTGTAGCAGTTACACTCGGAGGTAGAACAATGCAAAGTAACATATAATAGTTCTCCTTTTGTTGAGTGCTCGATGATTCGCAACTATTGTTGCTCCATGAGTCAGCTTTACTTCGGGAATTTGCCTGTCGTTATGATTGTTATACTTTAAAGTTTATCTGTTTAAAATATGACGATATATTTCTTAGATAGGTTTTATATCTTTTATTGAAATTTAAATTCAATTCAATATTTAATATTTTCTAATCGTATATATCCAAATTCAATTTTACTGTTTGTTCTTTTAGTTGTTTTCATTGATCAATAACAATAAACTCTTTTAATAACATTTTAATCATTAAATAAAGGTCAACAAAGAAGTTGAGATTGTGTTGAATTTATTCTAATATTCTACTATCATCAAGGAAATAAATATACAATATTTTGACATCCCAATTAATATTTATTTATACGCTAAACTTAAATATTCAAAAAGTTTAAAAATAAACTTAAAACTATGGTTTTGCTAAATTCTCTTGATTGAAAAAAATCGAAACAAAAAATTGAGATTGGATTGATTTTATCAACAATAAAATAAAGATATTCTTTTCTGGCATAACATTTAATACTGCCTTTTAACATACATATGTTGAACTCTCTCAAAATCTCAAAATTCAATCGTAGATTATAATTAGATTAGAATTTTGTGATTATGCAAAGCGAAGCATGGAAATTACAATATATTGACTTCATTCTGGTATCATCTATAAAATAAATGTATATATAATATGTTAATATGTTGTAAAACTCGGATTGAACCCTACCAAATAGATTTTATACTTTAATATTTGTTATTCTATATTAATATATATTATATTATTTACTGTAAATAATACACCCAATTCTTATAAAGTCCCATAAGCTGCATATATTCATAAGCTGACTGACAACTTCCATTTTTTGTCAGTAGTTGACTGATTACCTTTTCGAAAGCTGATTATCACACGGACCTCAGTTGGCTGCAAAGTTATTAAGTAGAAGTTGATAGCAGCTGGCTTAGAGGCTTAAGAAACTTATGCACTGGTTTAACCTCACTCACATTACAGAGATGCCTTAAAGCCATATTGTAATAATAATAGTTGATGCCTCCACTTTCAAGTTGGCCGCAAAACTTCAACTTAATCCACATTAAAACATCTTCAATCAAGAGAGCAACAGTCCAATAAAATATATGTGTATGAATGTGGGTGACAGAAGTGCAAGTCAAGTGGTCTTTATCATAATCATAACTTTAATTTGTTGAAAATATTTGCGTATAGTTAAGTAGATTTAAGTGCAGCTGCTGTTGTTAAAAGGTCTCTTAATGAGTTGGAATTAGTTTTCGGTGAAGCGAAAAGCCAAATGCGAAGCCGCAGAACCGCAAAAACCAGACCCCAACCACATCAGAGTGGTTCGCCGTACCGTTTGGAATGCTTTTGCTGTTTATCAAAATGCGGTGGCAAGCAAGGAAAAAAGCGATAGAGAACGCGCAGATGGGAGAGGGAGGAGCAGAGGGAGAGAGAAGGTGGGCAAAACTAGAGTTGTTACTTGTTACATTGTTATAATTTATGGAAGCCAGTTACAAGTTCAAAACAAATAGAATTACAAATACAAATGCATAGGACATTAGCAATGTCGGGACTTGGAATTAACACGGTGCCGCAACCTCCGATGAATTCTCAGCATATTGTGTGTGTCTCTCTGTGTGTTTGTGTGTGTGTGTGTGTGGTAAGCTGCTTGACTTTGCAATCCGAATGCCAACAGCTTCCACACAAAAAAAGCAGCATGTTAAGTAAACTTTATGGCCAACAGTTCTTCTGGGTCCTACGAAGAAGCGAAAGAAAATTGCGGCGCGCAAATAAAACCAACGCAAAAGTGAGGCATCAAAAAGCAGCAACAACAACGTGCAACAACTATAAAAACCTGCAACGATAGTAAAATGCAAATTGGGTGGCCGTTGGGCGGCATATTGTCGACGGGGGCAGAGCTGTTGCTGCTGTGTTGTTGCTGTCACTGTTGGCTGTAGTTGCTGATGTTGTTGCTGTTACTAGCTGACAGGCAGCAATCCCTCGTACTGTGCTGTGTTGTTCTCTGCTCTTCCCTGAGTCCGGCTCAGCGGCAAAACTTGCAAAAAAACGAGAGAGTAAAAGAAGCAGAGAAACATCGCATTCGCATTCGCACTCGTAAAATAAAAGTAAAGTGCAACAGCAATTTGTTTGCACAATTGCTGAATGCGGCCATTGCTGTTGCTGTTGCTGTTGTTGTTGTAGCTGTTGCTGCTGCTATTTGTGTTGCTGTTGGCACTCGTCGCATTGTTTGCTTTGTAGCCGGTTGTTGTACATTTTTATGACAGCTCAAATTGGCCCCCGTCGCCGTTGTAGACGCGATTTGCCCGCCAGCAACACTGTCAGCATATGGCAATAAATGCGATGGACTCTCGCCAGGACTCACTGCTAAGGACACAAGGGAATGAGAATGGCAATGGGGTGGGGGGATGGCCAGACAGATGACTGACGGCGATTGGCGTCTGATTTGTGTTTGGCAGCGTTAAGTTCATTTGATGCCTGCCCGATCCCTTTCTCCTGCAAACACTCTGTACTCAACTCTTTTTTATTTGCTTTTGGCCTCTGCTCCATTTAATTTTCTATTTGGCACTCTGAAATTAAAATATAAATCCTGCGCCGCTTTTTGACAACTTTTTAAGCTCCATTAGTGTTGACGAAAGAAAGCATAACAAGGCAGCCAAGTCCGAAGGGAGTCCAAGGAGCTCCCCCCGAGCGCTGAGCGGCGACTGCTGCTGGGAAAAAGGGTCAATGTAACCGCGCTGGCAAACCGCAACGCGACAGGACATCTTCTCAGTCTCTCCATCCAAGTGCTGCCTGCTATTGTTGCTGTTAACCTTGAGGGGAGACGTCCCGCTATCCACAACTACTGCCGCTGCCTCTGCCTACGCTCTGCGCTTTGGGGTGTTGCTTGCACTTCCGCAACGCGGCGAAGGAAGAAAGAAAGCAAAAAAAAAAAAAACAAAACAAAAAAACAGCAGCAGTAGCAACAACATTTAACTGTTTGGCTGTTTGGCATTCATTGCGAATTTAAAGGGCGGCTTAGTGACAGGAATAATAAGGAAGCCCGCGACGGAAGCGTTGATGACAACGCCAGCCAACCGAAGAGTGGGGAAGCGATGGCAAGTTGCGTCCCAAATAAACCGCAAGGGACATTGGACTTGGGCATCGGCATCGGTCTCGGACGCGGACGCGGACGCGCGGCAATAACAAAACAGCAATGGACAACAGCATTGGGCCACAGGGCCATGAGGCATGATGTCCTTGTTGCTGTTGCTCAGTCTCGTTCTCGTTGCCGTTGCCGTTCTGGTTATTGTCTCTTGCCTCCTTTTGATTTGGTTTGCGCTGTGCAAACAGAACCGAAAAACCAAATGAAACCAAACCAAACGAAACGAAACGTAACGTAACGAAATAAAGCCCAAAACCTCAAAATGTTAAAAAGGACAACACACAGGCAGTCAGCCCTGAAGGGAGTGTGGATTGGAGTCGGAATGGGGAGAAATGAGGGAGGTGCTCTTTTCATTGTTGACTGCTGACTGTTGGCCGGCAATGGTTAGTGCCGCTTTTTTGGCCAGAAACTTGTGTGTCAGCTTTTGGTCGAGAAAACTATGCGGCAATTGTTCGCATCCAAATGCAAAATAATCAAATTAAACGCTTTACTCGAGGCAGCGCCATGTGAGGACTTTACTTCAAATCTGGCCATAATTCAGCTTAAGTTAGCACCTCCCTTCCTCCTCTCTCCACTCTCTGGCCACACAGCAAACAATGTTGGGTTATTTTTAAACGTGGCAAGCAAAGGCAGCAGCCATCCATCTATGCAGGCAGGCAGTCGACAGTCAGTCAGTCAGGCTGTCGGGCTGGCTGGCAGTCGGGCAGGCAGCCAAGTGGCAGACATCAAAACACAACCCCCTCGGCAATGTTCGATGTTCATAGCAACCCTCGCGGCAGCTCACACCCCACTTTAGCTGCCACCCTCTTCCTCTTCCTTACCCCCACCCACTTTTAATGCCTTCCTGCTGCTGCTGCTGTTGCATAATTTTCGGCAATCCACAAGTGTGTGTGCTCGCCTCCTTGGGCTGCTGTTGCGCCTGTATGCGTGTGTGGCACTCGTTACATTTGTGGCAAAATCCGCTGAGCTGAGCGATTGCGCCGGCGCATTCGTTGTTGATTGTTTTTTTGGGGGTTGCTGTTGCTGCTGTTGCTATTGCTGTTGCTGCTGCTGCTTTGGCTGCTTTTTGGCTATCCTCTGCTGCTTGGCTACTTGTTGTGTCTTTGTGTTGGTTTACCCAAAGTACAAAACAAAAAAAAAAATCACACCAAAAAATCATAAAGAACCATAAAGAAAGCGATATTGAAAGGCGGCTTATCGATCTATTTGCCAGCAACGCGAATTAATCGCAGGCTTACAACTGCAACCCTTTCTGCTCATTTGCTACGGTTTCGCATTAAGCGACACCACCAACAGCAGAAGCAGCAGCAACATCAGCAGCAACAGCAACAGCAACATTGCCACCACCACCAAAAACTTTTGGCTCGCGTTGCGTTGCGTTGGTGTTGTTGGATTTTGCTGCTGACCCGAAATCACGCACACTCGCTGTAAATTACACACACACACACTCTCAGTAGAGATGAGAGTGTATGTGTAGCACAGTCACGACGGCAACTGTGACGTGACGGTAACAGCAACGGGCAACAGCAACTGGCAACTGGCAACGGCAACGGCAACAGCAACAGCAGAAGCAACGGATACGGCTACGGCAAAAGCTGCGAAAAACCGAAAACGCGCTGAGTAGAAGAAGGGAGTGGTATGTCAGTCAGTAACTGACGCACACAGCACAGCGGCACAGCAAAAAACGAGTCCATCTATATTTTGAAAACAATATTATTAACTACACAAATTGTAATATAAAAAATTCGCTAAAAATTCCCAAAAAAAATAAGTGCAAGCTGCAAAAAATATTATAAAGTGCAACAGCAAATGCGCGAGAGAGGAAACAACAACAACAACAAAAGGTGTGCAATTTTCAACAGGCTAAAATAAGTGTATGAAATCAGAGCGAGTGAAAAACATGGCAAAATTAGTTTTTCATTTCCCGCTTTCGCTCAAAATGCAAAAATAGTAAAAACAAATAATCAAATTTGTTTTGTCGTTCGCGTTTAAACTAAAAGAAAACTCAATTTATGCATGGCTTGATTTTCCGCTCGGCGCTGCGGCAATATTCGACTGTAAACTTTTGTTGCATGTGACGTATGCAACAAAGTGCCGTCTCTATGCGAGTGTGAGAGTGTATGCGAATATGTGTGTGTGTGTCGTATACCGCAGCAACGACAGCGACGAAGACACTAACGACCACTCGCTGCAGAAGCGAGCGCTGCAAAGTATGCAATAAATTCTCGCATTGTTTATGTGCAACGCGCATGGTTGCTGCGGAGGTGGAGTCGAAGGCGAAGGGGAGCTGGGCAACAAGCGGCAGTCGGTAGTCGGCAGTCGGTAGTTGGCAGTCGGTAATCGGTTGTCGGTAGTTTGGCAGCGTGTTTGACGAAAGGGGGAAGGAAGGGCGGCACACACAGTGAGGTAGGCTAAGGCAACCAACAGTTGACTATTTGTTGCATGTACTCGCCGCACTCGCTACTCGCCAACGCAATCGCTACTCGCTCCTCTCTGCTCGTTATACACTCGCACTCTCGTTCGCTCTCTCGCAAGCATTCTCGCTCTCTCTCGCGGCGTCGTGTTGTCTCTTTCGGCGTGTGTGTTCGCGTTTCAATTCACAAAACATTCGACAAGTGCAGAGTGAAACAAGTTGTTGTTGCTGAAACACAGCGAACAACGAAGAAAATTTTCCACACGACATTTTTCGCTTCGCTTTGAAACGTGGAGAAATAAATTTGCAAAAACAAGTGCGTGCGAAAAGTATATACATAATAAATATGCGAGAAAAAATCAACATTAAGTGAATGTGTATTTTTTATTAATGCCCCAAATAACGCACAAATCAAAGCCCAAAAGAAAAGAAAAAAACAACAGCAACAGCAACACGAGCGCAAATGGGCAATTGCAATCGAAAGTCTGCATTTCCTAAACAAAGCCAACGAGTCCACGAGCCATGCGCCATTTTAAAAAGTGGGATAGGGATAGAGAGATAGTTTCGTGTGCGTGCGTGCGCGCCTTCCATTGGAAGAGTACCTCATGTTGCCTTCCTCGTGTGCCTCTCTCTCGCATCCCCGTAGCCCACAGCCCCCTCAAACTGAGCGGCCCACACACTCAGCATTCTCCCCACTCAAGCTTCCACTTTCAGTATAATAAATAAACTGATTCAAAATGTTGCGAACAAGTGCAAAGAAAAAAAACAACCAACATAGAACGAAAGAAATCTAAATTCGTATAAAATAATTGCCATTAAGTGCTGCTGTGTGTGGTGCTTTAGTTGTTGATTTTTATTGGAAAAAATCTCTCTATGCTCTATTTATTATGTGAACAGCATCTGCGAGCACGAGTGAGCGAAAGAGCGAGCGAGAGAGCGCGAGTGAGAGAGTGAGGTGGCAAGAAGCAGTGCGTGCCCGAACTTGTTTACAGTTCTAAACCAAAGACAGCGTCTAAATTATGCAATTTGAGAGACAGCCATCAAATGTTTTCAGTTTAATGGCAATTTAAGACCCTATATACTGCATACAAGAACAAGAACTGTTCCCGAATAGTGCCTGATTTAGAATTAATGAGTATTAAAATACTAAGAGATTCCCTAGGATTTTTCTGCACGCGCCTAAAAGCAGGCAATGAAATTTTGAAGCATGCTCGATAAAATTTGAACGCTATCCTTTAGATTTTCCAAGCAAGATTAGACTATATAGAGTATTGCGTCTTGAGACTTAATTTGACTATTATAATATCAAAATAATCAGAAATTAAAGGAGAATTTACAAGAAACTCTGATTTTGGCATTACTTAAGATTTTTATCACGCGCCTAAAAGCAGGCAATGAAATTTTTAAACATTCTTGATACAATTTTAAAGCCTGACTTAAGTAATATAGAATGCTGCTTCTTAAGACCTTCTTATTTGGACTATTAAAATATCAAAACATTTTTAAGATAATGCAAAATAAACGAGAAATAAGTGCTAAACAATCTGTTGTATAAAAATATTTTTTAAATCAAACTCTCTTCTACCTTACTTAAAATTAAATCTTAAAATTGCAATTTTAAAGCATTCTCTTAATTTGTATACTATCTTAAACATTTTGTTGATATTTTAACAGTTAAATCTTATTTGTTTATTACTAATACCTCTACACTGTTTTCAATTTTTCAACTGTGGCTAATCTCTGCATAAATCTTTCTTCCTATATCTATAAAGAACTTTGATAAATGCACGGGAACGGCAAACGCAACAACGAAAGCAATACCTTTAACAGTTTCAAAGTGATTTTGGCAAACGGCGAAAGAAAAGTGATATAAATCAACAAACGAGAAACGAAACTGCAGATGTTATAGGGTGGCTAGTTGAGGTGCCAGTTGGCAGTGTGCTGAGGGCCAGTGCGGCAGCCTGAGCCACAGCCAAAGATAGCAACAGAACAGAAACCGAACCGAACCGAAAAACGAAGGAATCGAAGGTGGAGTTGAAGACGAAGTCGAAGTCGGTAATTGCGAGCCAGAATCAAGATCAAGGATGCCCGCTAGCCGCAACCGGCACAGGAACGGGCACAATACAGCAGCAGTAGAGTTAGAGCAAGCAATAGAGTTCGAGAGAGAGATAGAAGTAGACGTAGAAGTAGTTGTTGTTGTGGAAGAGGAAGGATCTGCGGAAGTAGCGCTACTCACAAGGCAGCTCATGTCAATGTCGAAGTCAAAGTCGGAGTCAAAGTGAAAGCATTTTACTGCAGACGACACTGGAGTCGATGTGAAAGAAGGTTGTGCTATATCTAAATAGTAAATAAAGTAAAGTAAAGTAAAGTAAATAAATAATAAATAACAAAACATAAACATAAGCAACAAAAGCATAAATACAAATACAAAATACAAATACAAATTCAACAAAGCAAAAAAGCAAACAAAGAGCAACAAAAGCCCAAAGGGTACATGATATAATATATACAAACACACACACCCACACACATTGCATATATATATAGTAGATATATGTATGATGTAAGGCATCTGGCATCTACAGTCATAAGTAGTTTATAAAATTTTATCGAACGGTCCAAAACTGGCAAGTGGCAAAAGTGTGAGCGCGTAGCAAAAGCAAAAGCGGAGACACAATGTCTGTGGACTTTATACTGCCCAATCGCAACAAGATACAAACGATTGCCTATGCGAGCAAGAAGTATGCGACGACGGCTGCCACAGAACTCCAGAGCTGGCGACGTCCCAAGCCAAAGCCAAAGGCTGCGGCGAAGCCTCGAGGTGGACACCAGCAGCAGCAGCAGCAGCAACATCATCAACATCTTCAGCAGCAGCCACAGCCACAGCAACAGCCACAGCAGCAACATCATCAACAGCAACAGCAGACAACACTGCGCAAACTGAGAGCAGCGCCCAACTGCAACAATTCGAACAATTTCAATCCCCATTCAAATGCGAATCCTCATGAGGATGGCAAGTCCTCGGTGCTGCGGAATGCCAATAACAATAACAGTAACAGTAACAATGGCCATGCCAAGATGACGACGCTCAAGTGTAGCCCCAAGCCGAAGGAGACCAAGCGAAACGGAAGAGCTGCGCTCAAGCGTGAGATAATCGAGCTGGACGACGACGACAACGACAACAACAACGATGTCGAAGATGATGAGGACAATGTCCATAACGATGATGCTGTCGAAGATGCTGATGATGACGATGAGGATGGCGATGATGATGATGATGTGGGTACGCCACCTGACGAACAATTGGAATGGTCGGCAGCACAATCGCTGGTGCAAATGAACTCCAAGCAGGAGAAACAGCGACGTCTGGGAGCAGTCATAACAGCAACAGGAGCAGCAGCAGCAGCTGGAGCAACAGCAGCAACAGGAGCAACAGCAGGAGTTGGAGTTGGAGGAACAACCACAGCAGTATCAGCAGCCGCAGGTAGGTGCAACAGTTAACCACATTTCCGCTTTCCGTTTTGGGTTTCCCATTGGGGTCTGCTGTTTCCATTCACTTGCCTTTTCTCTGCTTACCCTCTACCCTATTTGAGTTTTGTTGAGAAGTTGCGTCACAACAATGTGAACAGGTGGCTGCGACAATTTGTGTACTCGTGTACTCGTATTTATTTTTAGTAGCCATTGCCCCAATGTTACGCCCACCTTTTATGGCCCGCCCACTGCGGCTCCACTACGGCTATGGCAACGCCAGCAGCAACAGCAACAACAACACGAACAGCAACAACAACGACGTCGGCCATTGGACGCCATTGCTCGTCCTTCGCTTTTTTATGCCAGCTCCATGCGCGTGTTTGACATTGTCGCCGTTAGCTAATCTTTTTAGCGTATGTTGGCATTTTTCATGTTTGCCTTCTTGTCGATGTCGATGTCGTTGTTGCTGTTGTTGTTGTTGCTGTTGCTGCTGTCGTTGTCGGTTGTTGCTGTCGTTGTTCTCACTGTTGCTGTCGCTGCTTGTTGCTCTTGACAAAAGGCAGAGCAGCAAATGCAAACACGAAAACCAACACGCGTCATTGTCATGGGGTCGTTGTTTAGTTGTTGCTGCTGTGTGCGTGGGGTGGGGGAAGGGGAAGGGGGACGAGCACTTCTCTCAGCAGTGTAGTAGTGAGTGGGGGGAAAATGGCTCGCGCTCTTTTACTTGTAGTCGCAAGTCTTATCGATTGAGAAGGCGAAATGTAACAGGTCAGCTCTATGCCAGAAATAATGGCGTCAGTGAACAAAAAGCAACAGCAACAGCAACAACAAAAAAATATCAACAGCAACACCAACAAAAACAACAACAACGACGACGACAAGATATATAGAAATGTCTGATTTATATAATCGGAGGGGTGACACTGGCTATGCATGCACAATCATGGTCACACTCAAAACCATTCAAACTGTGTAGTCTATATATAGTAAAGCAGCTTTGCGAAGGCTAATCGCATATGAGTAGGATAAGTCAACTGATTTCCATGTCATGTTGTAACGAAATTTAAAAAAAAGGTTGCACGGAAATTTCCTCAATTTATGTATAATACAAATACAAACAAAGACTTACATTTATTTTTATTTACTTCTTTATTTATGGTCAATATAAAGAACTGCAAAACAGACTGTAAAAAAACATATAGTACATATTAAGTCTGTTAAGGAATTTTTAAGTTTCTTGGGAAATTAAAATATTACGGCTTGAACTTGTTTCCAAATTATTTATAGCCTTAGGAGAATACACAAGCAAATAATAATTTTGTTTGATACTAGTAATAACTGAAAGTCCTTTATCAATTCCTAATTGAAGGCAAACTAAATATTTCTTTATTTAAATTTCAGAATTTACAAAAATTGAATAATATTTAATAATAACCCTTAGCGACTTCAAAAGAAAATTATATATTTTTTAATATTACAAAAAATTAATTTGAATTTCTTACAGTTCTTAAAATTTATTTAGAGCTTAGCCCTTGAAAGTCACTCTTATAGTAAGAATACTTTTACATAAAAAACACAATACTTTGTTTGATAATAGTAATAATTAAAAACAAGTAAAAAAAACTACAAAAGAGTGTGCTCGACTGTGAGATGCCTTTTACCCATTTTGAATAAAACCAAAACGGTGCGGTTTTCATTTCAAAATATACCGTAAAAATACTAAATATATACCAATGACTATACTTGGTAACTTGGTAAAGTACTACATTCAAAATATACCATAGTCTGCAAAATGTATCAGATTGCCAGGCAAAGCAACTAAGACCCATAAAAAAGTATTTCTTATGTAACTTCTTCAATATATGTTTCACTTTTACCATCTACCCTATGAGTAGCGAGTATAATAACTCACTACAAGTTCCAGCTTAAGTATTTAAGTGAAGAAAATATTTCAATTTCAGGAATTGTACTTTGATTTTCTATCTATCTTAAAGCTGTCATATTGTGTGCTCCAATATACATTGTCTTTAATTAATTTCAAAACTTAAACAATAAATTATCTTAATAATTGCTACGATCTAGTTAAACTTGACAGTTATGAATAGTTCTATAGTATAACTTCTATTATCAAAAAATGGTTTAATGATATTACTTAGTATATTGTAGAATAGTAAGTGGCAGAATTTTCTACCATTCGTCATTATCCAATTGAAAACTCTTACGTGTTTGTGATTCATTCCAATGATAAATTCTTTTTAAGATCTTTTTTGGATCTTTAGTTGCGATTAACTTTTTCTTGGTCATTACGACTTTTATATCGCTAATGCAGGTGGCAACTCTGGTCAGTGTCATCACTAACCAAATAAGCTCAGCGAGTTATAACAACCCTGTGATTGTGTGCCAGATGAAATTGGTTGACAATATAGCGAAACATGTGACTTCTTTTGACATTTGTTGAGCAACAGTTGAAGTGCAATTATAAGCTCCAGAATTTCTAGAATGAAATTAAAAAAGAAAGCAACGAGAGTAAAAAATAATGCAGCAAAAAAAGATGAATTACCTTTGGACTGTCAGTGATTATTTGTTGATTTGTTGATTAATTTGGGGAACTCTTGTGTTTGCAATAACTATTTAAATATTCTTTGCAGTAACTATGCGCCGTCCAGTGGCCTTTGGTCGCGCCCCAGCCGAGGATGGCAAGGTGATCTTCTATGCGCCGCCAGCGAATGCAAATGGCGCTGCCCGTCAACCGCAGCCCATCACAATCAAACGCGAGCGGGAGCAACAGGTGGTTGCAGCTGCTTCGCCTTCGTCTTCGTCGGCCATTTACAGGGGACGTAGCGTGGAGGAGACGGAGGCGGCACACGATTTGTTGTCGTTGTCACAGAGCTTGCCACCGCTGATTCCACCCTGTGTGGTGACCATTATGAAGCAGGAGGTGGCACACAAGTCGCAGCCGGAGCATTTGCCCATCATGCAGGAGATCTCGAATACTTCCAAGTCTGTGGTGCAGTCGCCGCAATCGCCGTTGCAATATCACGGCAGCAGTGGGGTTAGCTCGAATATCAGATTCATTGGCAGCAGCTCATACGACATGTTGCACAATGCACCGGAGGCATCGAACAATTGCTCGCCCTTGACGCCGCCCAACTCCGATCACAGCTCCGATGTGGACATCGATATGTCCTCATCCTCTGAATCCGGCCAACTGCATTGGAACAACAAACAGCCGTCATCGTCGTCGGGGCAGCAACAGCAACGTGCCTCCGCCCTAAAGATGTGTCTCAACATGCTCGATGGCCGCACCAAGGCCAGCAAGGCAGCCAGCAAGGACAAAGAGCACCAGCAGCGACCCAAAAGCATCAGCAGCCAAAGCAGCTCCATTGCCGTGGCCAGCGATTCGTCCAACAGCGCAGCAAGTGGCGCCACGGCTGCTGGCAATGTTGCCACCGCAGGTGGGGGCAGCAATGTGGCCACCGCGGGCAGCGGCGAGAACTATGCGAAACGCAAGCGCGGCTGCTACAAGTGCACCGAGTGCGGCAAGCAGTATGCCACATCGAGCAACCTGTCGCGCCACAAGCAGACGCATCGTTCGCTCGACTCGCAGTCGGCCAAGAAGTGCACCACTTGTGGCAAGGCCTACGTCTCGATGCCCGCGCTGGCGATGCATCTACTAACGCACAAACTATCGCACAGCTGCGACATCTGTGGCAAGCTCTTCTCGCGTCCCTGGCTGCTCCAAGGTCACCTCCGTTCGCACACCGGCGAGAAGCCTTACGCTTGTGTCCACTGTGGCAAAGCATTTGCGGATCGTTCTAATCTGCGAGCGCATATGCAGACGCATTCGGGGGACAAAAACTTTAAGTGCCATCGCTGCAACAAGACATTTGCGCTCAAATCGTATCTGAACAAGCATCTGGAGTCGGCTTGTTTGCGAGATGCCGGCGCCATATCGTTGGGCAAGAGTGTGGATGGGGATCACGATGAGCCTGATGATGATGATGAGCTGATGAAGCACGATAACGAACAGGATGAGCTGGAGGCGGATGAAATGGAAAGCGATGAGAACAGTCAGGATATTGTGGTAGCTTAAAACATCCACACATATTATATTAACAACTAAACCAAAAAAAGAGAATCTAATATCCTACAACTAACCTTACCTAATCTTAAACGAAAACAACTTTATACCAAATTCCTAGAAGCAATACTCGAGCACCCTTATATCGAATCGAATTAAGCAAATGTTTACGAAGAAACCAATTCTCAAATCAATGCAATGCGAATCAGTCGAACTAGCCGCTTATATAGTATGAGTATGAGTATGAAAAGTAGTGTTTGAGCATGAGATGGAACCCTTAGGATGGAGATGCAATATAAAATAATAAATGATGATGCCATGGATCTCAAGTCAATAGCATAATTTCCATATACACTATATAGTATATGCATATACTTACTTAACTTACTTATTATCAGTATCATGATCATTCTATTTATTATACATATAATACTATGTATATCTTTATGATTATACTGAATCTATTTCCGGTTTGGGTACAATAGCCGAATGAGCAATACAACATTCTCCAAAACAAAACAAAAAAAGATAAAGAAAAAACAACGTTGGGCATTTTTATTGAATGAACAGGAACAAAGAGCAAAACAAAAGGTTTAAAAGGAAATCCAAAATGTAACTTATAGTAAAAATCTGACACAACGAATATTATGGAACATAAGTAGAAATTCTATATATATATACAAATCACAGATCAAATAAGAAGCATATATACAAGTCAACAAGAAGCAGCAGCAGCAGCTATAGCAAAAGAGTAAATGCAAACAAAAAGCAAATTATATATACATATATATATATATATAGCATATACTTATCTATATGAGAAAAACATATTGAGTACATAGCGAGCAGAACCAATTTGCATGTTTTTTTGGGTAACAAATACTTACTTTAAGGCATCGTTTTTAGGGCTCTAGAGATTTATATAGGTACAGGGTGACTATATAACATATACTACTTAACTAGCTAAAAAAAAAAAAAGAAAACTAAGAACTAGACCGAGTATTGTGCAGAGGAGAATCCTTTCAATCCAGCCAGACAGCCAGTCAAAAGTTTTTGGAGATTCATCATCGTTGAAAGCGTTTTGCCAATACTCGTGCTTATATAGGCAAAATATAATACAAATAATAATAATGCAAGAAAAAAGCTCATTTCGAATCTTAGCAACTAATCAACTAGTGGACTTTTTAGCACTTCCTGTAACTCTCTCTCGCTCTTAGTCTTTTGAATATTTACTTAATGCAAAAAACCAAAAAACACTTACAAACAAGGCATCAAGAAGTTCGGTAGGCCAACAGCAAACAGATTAGCAATTGAAATTGATATTGAAATTGAATAATACTCACCACAATTTTAAAAACAAACAAAAACAGCAAATGCAACTTTACATTCTTAACCCCTATTTAAGATGAATAACTTCCATAATATGCTCTAACTCGGATAAACAAAAAACTACTTCAATTACTTAGAAATGATTAAAATTAATGAGAATACAATTTAGAAACATATCACAAGGACAATACTTAAACATTAATACATTCAAATTTAATATAAAACAAAACGAAACAAAACAAAAAATGGAATCAATTAAGAACATTGACAAAAACACACACACATTCTCATACAAAAAAGATAGCAATTTGCAACATAGTTATTTTATTACTAGTCTTAGCTTATGTACATATTTAATCCAGATTATAAAATAATTTTATACAAAACCAAAAAACAAAAACAAACAAATCCCAAAATTATAGCTTAAACTTTGGCAAACGTCGAAGTTCAATATTCCGTGCAAATGTCAGATAAACTATATACATATATATCCATTTGGACGGAATTATGCCCAAAATGATTTGGGATCGGCATCAAGAGAAGAAGCTGATGCGAAGAAGAGATGTAGATGAAGATGGAGAAGAAGGAGGAGGAGAAGTAGATGAAGCACTTGTAAAACAAAATGATAACTAAAAGCAATTCCAAAAGTAAGTGACATAGTTTTAAAAATCGTAACTCTATATAAAATTACAAAAACAAAACAAAATAGTATATATAATATATATACAAGAAAACATGTATTTATTTTACGCGTAGTTTTTATTCTGAAAAAAAAAAACAAACAAACCATAAGCAAGCGGAGGCCGACGAAGATGTAAACAAATCTAAAAAGCAAAAACAATTTAATTAAATTGTCAATTAAAATTATTTCATAATTTAAGAATTAATGAAAGCTGACGCTGATAGAGGTTATTTTTTAATGCATATATAAATAAATATATATATAGAAGTATATATATTTAAAAACAACAACAAAAAAGAGGCAGTTTTATATCAAAATTAAGCATAGTAAATGGAAGAAGAAAGAAGCGAACACAAACAAAAACATTGAAAACAATTCGAACTTAATTATACAACGAGAAAAAAGAAAACAAACAAACAAACAACAAAAACCATATATTAATTATTAACTTCGGAGGTACATGGACAGGCACACACACACACATAGACAAACACACACACACACATCCAAACAGACACAAAATTTTATAGCAATAAAAGGAAAAAAAAGGAATTATTATAAATATGGTATAGATACATACACATACAATTACAAGTACATTTGCCATATGCCGTATTAAATAGTAAACAGAAAAAAAGTAAATGAAAAATGAGCAAAAAAAATGAGATTAGAATTTAGACCACAGTGCTATGTGCAATTGTTTATAGGGCCATAGTTCGAAATCGTGTTTATGCATGGCTTTATTGATGATTATTGATAGCGTTTTAAATAGCATTAAATGCCTATATATACATACATACATATATACATAAATAAATTAATAAAAAACCAAAAAAAAAGTAAATAAATAAATTCCATTGAACAGTAGTGGTAACAATTATGTGATTTGCAATTTTACATTCAAAATATATACATACATACATATATATACATATAAACAAAACAAAAACAATTACGAACAAACAAACAAAAAATATATTGTATATTAAGGCAAGCGTTTAATTGATTCATTTACAAGTTAGATTTATTTATACATATTATAACAAACAAAAAAAATGAAGATAAAATACAAAAAAAAAATGCAAACAAAATATTTTTACACAGAAGCTTTGTTTTTAGACATACATACGACAAGTTAATCCTCCCCCTTAGAGTCCCACGATTCGACCAGAAAAAAACCCCTAAGAGAAGTGTGCACTTATCCCTCAAGCCCAGAAACCCCCGCCCCGCCACCCAATTCATTCCCAACAGAGAGATTGGTTGGAAAAATCCATGCAGAATGAGATCAAGTTCAATGACACCAATTAACTTTTAATTATTATACAAAATGAGATATTTTATAATGGACAAAAATAAAAATGTAAACAACCTAAAATGAAAAAACGAAAAAAATGAAAACCAAACAAATGAAATGAAAACAAAAGCAAATGCAAAAAGAAGATGAAGTGAAGTGAAGGTATATAACGTAAAGATATTAATTTATATATTCATATATTAGAGATGCAAAAAGACTTGAACAGTTATATATACATTTAAATTGCAATATATTGTAAACTTCATTAAAACGGATATATACACACACATATACATATACTACCACTTACACACATACCTACTCTATATATGCTTACAGTTATGATGAACAACCGTACATACATACATACATTCATACATATATACATTCTAGTATATAAAAACCACAAACAAAAAAAGGAAGAAAGAAAAACAAAAACACGTAGCTATGTCAACTTTGTCAACTCTTTTCAATGAAAACGAACGACGATAGGCAGACATTCAGACAGGCAATGACAACCCTATAAGTTATCGCAACTACAATTTTGCGCAGCAACTGTACTGTGTACTAGCATATATTTATGATGGCGACGATGATGATGAATGAATACTCTCTTATGTAGATCCACAGCGATTTTAATGCAATGCATTTTTCTCTTAACTTACATACGTACTTACTTAGCATTCGTTCTTGTTCGATTTATCGATCGACTTTTAGTTAGATAATGTTTTTCCTCTACAATGTGGGAATGTGCAAGCAATTAAATAGTTTCAGCTTTTGTAGGAATTTAAAACGAAAACACATAATAACAAATAAAAATATATACATATACATACAAGTATAATAAACAAATTACTAAACGAAAATCAACATAATAATCAACTAACACACACATATACACAGAAACTCAAAATGTATCTAGATGACTCGAAATTAGCAATTGCCCAAAGTATTCTACAATCTAAATACACTCACACTCACACAGAATCGATCATACTTTGAGCTATCGTCTTATCTCGATATCGATATCGTATACATAATACTGCATAACAGACTTACATACATACTATACAATTTACATATACATACATACAAACGTACATTGCATTCATAAGCATACTACAATTTTTACGGCAAATATGTAGAGTATACTCGTATTACCTATTATATTCCCCAAAATGCTTATCCATTCTTAAATTTAAAATGAATACATAAAACGAGAAACGAAAAAACAATGAAAATTCACAGAATCCATAACGGTATAATAGTATATTCATACTACATTACATTACATTACATACATACGATAATACATGCATACATACGAGTATATAACAGATGGAAATGCGCAAAAAGAAAAACACGGAAAAAGCGAAATGCAAATGGCATGCAATTTAACGAATCGCAAATGAAATGAAATGAAATGAAATGGAGTGAAGTAAAGTAAAATGAAAATGAAAAGACAACACAAGTCAAATCCAAAAATGATAATATTAATTAGATATAGTTACTTATTATAGCTACACCTCCACATTAGTGCAGCCATGTAACTATTTTTAGAGCCTCGGAAATAAAACATACATACATAAAATACATAAACATATTAAATAAACGACAGAGAACAAAATTTGACAATTTGTTTTACTTATGTGGAGTGGTTGAGATGGTAAGCTAAGAGATGAAAAAGTAAGAATGGTACAGGTATTATTCTAAAAATATGCCAAGTTAATATACTGAAATACTAAAAATACAAAAATATACCAAAGTCTATATTTGGAATATCGTTGCACTATTACAATTAAAATAACTTTTAGCTACAAATAGAAAAATATACCAAAGGATATATTTGGTATATCTTAATACTATTGCGTTTAATATAACTTTTGTTATATTTGAATACCGAAAAACTAAAATTATTTAAATATACCAAAACCTATATTTGGTATATCGTTACCCTATTTCATTGAAAATAAGTTTAAACTTCAATTTAATTACTAAAATACTTCAAATACCAAAAAATATAAAACGATATATTTTTCAATATCGTTACACTATTGCATTGAAAATAACTTTGAGCTTACATTTGAATCCAAACTCTTGCTTGAAATTCACATGCAGAAATTCCTACTTTTTAAAATATTACTCATACGTAGCCTGCAATTCTTGAGTATAGCACAAACCTCGCTTTTATTGAATTTAAACTTTAATTGGTAATATCCTTAACTGTCACTTAACAACGCATTATACAACCCATCTAGAAATTTAGTGCCATTTTGTGGCTCACGTCAACTCTCATTAAAAACTTAACACAAATTTCAGGTTCAGGTCACACAATCGGACAATTGGCCCACTGCTCGACGTAGACATAGTAGACACATGAGAGAGAAAGAGAGCGAGCGTAGAGTCAACAATTCGATGTCAGCATTTATACATATTTATCTGACATAATCGAAAATTTGTGTGACACTGCACTCACTGTCTATGCATAAGTATGAGTCGAATGGAAGGGAAGGAGAGGGAGAGATTGGTTGGAGGGTGTTGAGTGTGTTTAAATGAAATTGCTTGATTCGGCATAAACATATTTACTCTGTTGAATATTTGCTCAACAATTTGATTTGAAATCTTGCGCCCTTACATGCCACTTGTACAACATCTAAATGGAAGGACGCAAGGACGCGCTCAACGGAACAATCGAAGTAGGCAAACAAGAGCAATAAAACAGCGCCCCCGCCGCCAATTGCCCGCCAATCTCCTCCCTCCTTCCTCTCTCTCTAGAATACCCAATCCCAATGCCAATCCCAATCGCAATCCGCAACGCAATCCCTGCCGCCTTATATAGCCTTATACCCATAGTGAATAGTCAGTGTCGACAGTCGGCATGCGGCGGCGGGTATTCAATGTACTCGTAACAGCTCTACAGATGTCAGCAATTCTCTCGATTTGAATACACTCAACAAAAACGAAAGTGGGCAAACAATTCAACAGAGAGCACAAGCAAAATGTAAAGAAGAAAAAAAAAGAATATAACCAAACTGGAAAATGCTAGGCAAATGGGGAGGTGGAAAAAGATGCAGAGGAACCCGCGCAAATGGCTTCTCTAACGACCCAATTAATTTGAAACAAAAAAAACAAAGTACAAAAAAGTTGGAATAAAAAAAAAACTCGAATACAACAAGACAGAAAAGAAAAGAAGAACGCAACGAGCGTTTGAATTCGAAGAAGCGGCAATGGCAACTGCTTTATGGCCACAGACTGGGTAACGCCGCAGGCCACTAAATGCCGTCTCCAGCAGCAGCAGCTTCCTCAACAGCTTCAGCTTCAGCTCCATCTCCAGCTTCAACTGTAGCTTCAGCTACTTTGGCTAAGGCAATTGTGCGAGTAGTAAAGTTGCCACAGCATACAGCTCCAAGAAGAAGTTGATGAGAAGTGTTTGCTAAACCTCATACCCCTACCCCTACCCTCTGGCCCAGCCCCTCCCTTAGACCCATTGTGGCAAAAGCTGGAAAAGTTCGCCAATGCCGACAGCTTCATTACAGCCATCATCATCATCATCTACCCATGAGTAATTTGCCCCAACAAAAGTTTATTTGTTGCTGGAGCAGAGCTCAAGCTGTTGATGATGACGACGACGACGACGACGTCGACGACTGCGAAAGGAGAAGAGAAGAGCAGAGCAGAGAACAGCAAAAAGTTGTGGAGAGGAGCGTTGAATGCTTAGAACAACAGAGCAGAGCAAAACGATATAGGTTTTAAGCACAGATGCGCAACGATCTCAGCTCAGTCTTCAAACATCAGTCTCCAGTCTTCAATCAGGTTGTGTCTGTGTTGTCTGCTAAACACAACACAAAAGAAATTTTGCACAGAAATACGTAAAAAACTACATTTATATCTGGACCATGTTCTTCAAGTCGAGCTGTGCTATTTTCGTCGCTGTGATTATGCTTAGTTTATGCATTTTGGCCACAGGTATGTGTGTTTATGTTTATTTATTACTTTGACATATATATTTGAGTAGTATGCGAAATCAGTTATTTTATGTTATTGCACATCTGTTGCGAAGATTTTCTATTGTTTTCGCTGTGCGTTGAATCGAGTTGAAACAGGTTTTCATTTCTATAAAAACCATCTGCGTGCATGGGCGTAGAAGACAACGGGGGCGACGGGTAGGGAAGAGACGTTGTCAGCAGTGGCAACGGCAACAGCTCTTCGCAACTCGCAGCTCGTTAGTCATAATTACGCTGTCGCTTGGAGTCGTGATTCAAGGTTTCCGGTTGTATGTCATAGAAGATTACCGGGCTGATAAGGAAAGAGCTGCGCGTCGAGGCAATGATTTAATGGCTTGTAATTAAATTTTTCTTAGCTGCGCCCTATCAGGAGCTCGAGCCTCGCAAAGGTCATGTGCCCGTCTACATACGTCACGGGGATGAGGCTCTGAGTAATATACATCCCGGACTCGCTGAGGCCTTCAACGAGCAGACACTGAAAGCAGAGGTAAACCCCGAACCAAAACCCTAAACAAGACACACTCGAAAGTTAAATGAACATTTCTCTCCTGCAGAATCTCGTTGAGGAAGCGGCGCCAGCAACAACCGTAGAAGCGAAATCAGATCTGCCTGAGAGCTCAACCGTGTCGGATATAGCAAGTTTTGATGCCATCAAAGCTAAGGATGAATAAGACGAATAATAAATGTGAATGCAATTCAATAAATGCGTGTAATTCGAATGTATCTTTGAGATACATTCTAGTTAATACTATGAAATATTTGCGCCTGCTTTTTGGCTGCTGCTGCTGCTGCTCGTTAACTACTGGGGGAGGAAGCAACGTCTCCAACTCGTTGGCTCCAAATCGCCTTAGAGCTTTGCGTGTGATTTACTTGTTGTGGCCCCATTAGTGAGACAGGAACTGGCTCTCAGTCTTTCCCTCGTTTCTCTCCCTCTCTCTTAAAGATGCTGTCGCCGCCTGGGATGCGGCGTCGCAAACGTTTTGTAATTAATATAATGGCGACGGCTGTGCTCTGGCAATGGGAAATGGCGTTGGTGATGGCGATGGCGATGGCAATGACGATGAAGCTGGCGATGGCGATGGCGATGGCAATGGCAATGGCGATTCCAAAATGGCCTACACACGTTGCTGTTCTTTTCCGGGGAAGAAGGGAGCGGAACTGTGGCGGTTTGCAGCCACAAATTGTTGTTTCATTGTCCTTGTAGCTGGGCAGGCAGGCCAGAGGCACACAGAGCCACACAGAGGCGGCTGTCTAACGAGCAATAAAACTAAATACATACACATAAAGTTAATTATAAAAGGGCAAAAGGAAATTGAAGCTACCATCAGACTATTGAGCTGTCGATGCAAGTGACGGATTAAGCTAAAATAGTCAGAGCTCGAGTTGGATACCGGAATTCAGACAGCAGCGGCGGCGGGGGGTGGACAGCAACAGACGTAGCTTTTGGCCAACAACGAAATCAGCTAAATGGAGAGCGAGAACTTTTGCCAAGAGACGGCTGCAATCAAGAGAGCATTAAAAAAAGAAACAAAACCCAGCGTACAAAAAACAAGGAAGACAGCTCAAGGCAAGTGTGCTCAACTCCCGGTTACTACGTCTCATTGTGGTTGGATAAATTTTGGATTTGTAATTAAAATCAAAATAGCATTAAGAGTATGTAATAAAAAGGTTTCACATTTTTTTAATTTAGAAGATTGACAGTAAAATACGCTGCTTCTAACGGCAAAGGAATATGCGTTCTAATGAATTGAAAAACAAGAAACAAGTATTGTCAACTTAAATTAAAATGAAAAGTGAACTAAAAACAATAACCAATTAATACTTGCAAAGCATTAGAAGTATTTCCAAAGACTAAACATTATGTTTAGGTTGCGAACATCGACAGTATAATACTCTGCATATAAGAGGAATGAAAAATTCTATCAAATGACTATAAAATAAATATCGAATTTGGCCAATTTGAGTGCATTCATTGTGCTGGACACATTCGAAAATAAGTACTGAAATATTAAACTGTAAACAATATTAACATTGATCATTTTTTGAAAAAATACTTTATTCATTAGTTCTCTTCGGTCAAACTCTTTTCGAAATCATTTTGTATCAATACGCTCTATCAAAAGTCAGTTAAGTCTTGAACTATTGAACGAAAGCAACCCATCGTCTAATTGTTTATTAATGAATTTAGTCACCGCCCAGACTAATAAATTCATGTGTGCATCAAACAATTTCAAATTCCCAAACAATTTTTTGAATGGATGTGTTTTAAATTTCGTCATCAATAATCTACTTTATTTAATTCCAGAGTATTCTCTATAGATTATACTTTATATATATTCTTTGTGGTCTAATCTCTTTCTTTTTTGAAGTGTTATACAATTTTCACGAAAGGAATCAGCTCTTGGTGATACTGGGCGTATGAGTAATAATGTAAATTGGATAGACGGTTGCCTTTTACTGCCTGTTACATATTTTACTGGAACTCTATCACACTCTCCTCAATCTACGCACATTTGATGAGCACAGGGTATTGCAAAAGGAATGAAATCAACAAAAAGAAAAAACTACGCGTAGTAAAAGCGATTTTTATGGTGCCTGCCGTTTAAGAACTGCTGTTGAATTTAAATTTGCTTGCGCTCACACGAGAGCAAAAGTATCTGCCACAGCAGCGGGAGCGAGACACTGAAGCAGGAGGAGAGAGCGAGGGGGTGGGCGATTGGGAGAGGCAGTTGAGTAAGCTCATGTACGGCAGCGTTTGTATCTCTGTGTGCGTTCGAGCGCATTCAACCTCAAAATGAATAATTGCATATGCTTCAATGATTTGCGACTTTGTTCGAATGCGCTACAAGTTCGCAACGGTCAGCTTTAAGGATGCTGCAAGAAGCTGGACACCAGTCGTCGGTGTTAAAGGCAAATGGCGAATGGCAAATTGCGATTGGCGATTGCCGATTGCCGGATTGGGTAAATGCGGATGATGATACTCCTATATATAAATTGCTGGCTAATTTGAAAATTGCTCACTTAATTGCATTGCTGATGGCCAAAACGAGCGCTTAAACAATAATTGAGTTAACTGTTATGTGCTGGCGATTATCGAGCATTGCCAATCGCCATGTTAGCCTCTCCTCTTTCAACTTTCCACCTCTACTCTCCACTCATATTATTATTATCATTGCCCACTGTCCATTGCCCCATTAAAACCACAGCTACTGCCCACAGTCCAATGAGATTCGATGGCGGCCATCTCGTTTTACTTAGCTTTTTATTGCTTTAATGTGTGCATACTTCTCTTTCACTCCTCTTACACTCCATCCCACGACTATTTGCCCAGCAGTCCACCCAGAATGCCGCCTCCGGTGCCGCCGCCAGTTACTCCGGGAATGCTCACAAGATTGCCCAGCAAATTGTTGCCATTCAGGTTGAGCAGACAGCTGTCAAAGTGTGGATTACGTGAAAACTAGCAGCCAAGGCAGCTGGAAGTGAGATGCAGCAGTTACTTACCGCAGATCCAGACGTATGACTTGCTGGCACGCCCATTCTTGCAGGCACTGTAATGCATTTGTCAAAATAGTCTCTCTCTCTGTTAGCTCAGCTTCGCTATCAGCATGATTTCCGATTTCCTGCACTTACCTTCAAGCTCTGCGGTGATGGACGTGGACAGCTCTCAATGCTGGGACCGCCGCTTCCACCTCCCCCACTCCCACCTCCCCCACTGCCGCCTCCTCCACTGCCACCTCCTCCACTTCCACCACCTCCACTTCCACCTCCTCCACTACCTCCTCCTCCACTTCCACCTCCACCGCCACCTCCTTTGCCATCTCCTCCTCCACCGCCGCCTCCTCTACCACCTCCTCTGCCACCTCCACCGCGCTTAGGATAAGGATACGGCTTTTTCTCCTCAGGCTTTAGCCAAAGCAAGGAGTTAAAACTTGAGATTCCAACATAACTATAGCATACTTACATTATGGCAGCACACCTAAAATCAAATAGAAACTCAATCATTTTATCTACTATCTTTATCTTTAACCCCTTAACTTACCAATGCCAGCAAACCCAGCGCTACGACTAGCAGTAAAAATATACGCATTTCTCTTGGCTTTCCCTTAGACTCTGTTGACTAAATGCCAAGCACTTGAGGTTTTTATACTCACAGCTGACAATGCATCCAGCTGTTTTATTATTATGTCATATGTGGGTCAATAAAGAATGGAGTTTATTGGGATAGTCTTGCTATTGAATCAAATCATTATTAGTGTTTAAAGTTCTAGTTGAAAGGAAAGCTTTTCCGGGAATACAAAAAAGTATATATTGAAATTTATTTATAATTAAATGTAATGCAATTCAGAAAGCTCTTCTACTCTTTAAAAATAAGAGAATAAGAATAATTATGATAGTATGAATTTATGAATCAAGGAAGTGCCTCATTTCACTCCATAAAACTAAAAATGTCTAGACAGATTTACTTTCAGAAAAACTTTAAAGTTTACTCCTTGATTATAATTTTAACGTTACAATAAACTTATATGGCAATTCGGTTAACGTAATTAATATGTTTATTAAAAAAAGGAGATGGTTCTGCTAAGTTTCTGTTTAAGTTTTCATGAAGATCACTTGCAAAATCTTATATTTTCTTTATACTGATCTATGAAAAATAACAACAAAATAGTTTTTATTATATGAAAATCATGCAAATTGAATTCTATTTAAACACATAAGTTTTCAGTGTTTAACTAAGGTAAGGTGTAGTTAATACATAACACTCTGAGCTCGCCAAAACTTTCGTCTAAGATTTTATATTGTGTTTTGTTTAATTCTAAAAATAGAGAAAGAACTATTATATAATTTTCTTAACGAACCAAAGATGCTGTGAGTTAAACATATTTCCCGTTACCACTTAATTATTAAAACCCATATGATCCATATTTTAAAAGTCATCTTTTACATTTTTGATATTCGTAAATATTTATTCATTTGATCATGCAAACCATTTTACACTTACATAAATAGGTAGGTTCATTTTCATGACGAGTACTCATTGAATCAATTGTGTGTGTACGTGAGTGTGTGTCTCGAGTGTTTATTTGTATTCATTTATTTGGCAACTATATAGTAAGTATATATAAGATATATACCATATATATGTATGTATATACGATACATAAGAACTAATTGTACAATAATTCATCTAATAATACAATTGTATATACGATATATTTATGTATATAGATTTATTATAATATATATTTTCATTTAATATTGTGTTCAATTTTCATTTAGCTATTCGATTATTCGTAATTGGCATCCAAAAGAACAGGGTCTAAAACGGAGTGATGTGGAGTGGTGGGAGTTAAAGGGGCGCAAGGTGGGATGAGGTGGGGTGCGGGGGTTACACATTCATACGATTATTATTAATAAGCATTTAGATTCTCAGTTGTACAGTTAGGTGATTCTAGTAAGTCTAGTAATGCTAGCAATTCTATTACATTTTGAACTCGTAATCGTAATCGTAATGGTAATCGAAATCGTAATCGAACTTGAACTTGTACTTGACTGACGTTGAGCTAACGATCGATAAATCGCTTGATACTTTTTGTGGGAGGGGCAGAGTCTGACAAAATCTGAACATTATGAAAGTTACACGGACAATCCCGGCTACAACAATAAGACGATGATCAACTCATCCTCAGGCGCACTGCATCTTCTTGCAGTTGCACAGCCACTTGATGATTCTCGCATTGCGCTCGACAATCGACGGCGGCTCCGATGGTCGATACGGTTGCGTCGTCTGCGGTTGAGTCTCTGTGCTGTCCGGCAAACGCATCGAATCCACCGTGCTGACATCCGAGAAGAACACCGTACTCGAATCATCCGAATCGGTTTCGGGATTGCGTCGCCGCCTCGGATGACTGTAGATCTCATGGAAGGCCTCATCGTTCAGCCCGAGACGATCGAAGAACTTTTCCAGCTCACTGATGCTGGCATTCAACGCCTCGCGTTCCATGTCCAAGCCATGTGCTTGGGTCAACGCATAACCATCCGCCGAGAAACCTTTGGGAAAGAACACATTCTCGTGCTCAATGCTGCTGCGCTTATTATACCCCGACGGTGCCTCCACCGCAACGCTGGTGTTAATCGGTGAAGTGCGAGGCTGCACCGGCAATCGATTGCGATTCTTAAATCGGATGCAACGCTGTCGCTTAAACTGTATAGGAGGCGGACTGATGTCGTCCACCGAAGGTGCCGAGCCGGGACTCTGCACCAGCGAGCTCTGCGAGTGATTGATGCTCGTGTAGCCCTGCGAGCTCGTGTGCAGCTGCTGACTCGAGGAGCTCGAGTAGCGCGGCGTCGTCTGCGTCTTGAGCCGAGGCGATGGCGGCGTCGGCGTATAATCATCCTGGAAGGCCTCCGGCACCTCCGGTGTGGGTGTGAAATTGAGCAAATAATCCGCTGCGGCAGCATTGTCATAGCCCGACATTGTTGAGCTCACTGCAACAGCTGAGGGCAAAGGACCTCCGCCAGTGTCCTGTTTGCACCGGCAATCGATGCAGTCCGTGTTGTTGCGACTGTGCAGCGGCGGATAGTCACCAGCTGGCGTCACGTATCCGCAGTACGAGTTGGCGCTATGCTGTGTGGAGGAACCGCTGTCACGTCGCGGTCCCGCAACCAGATTGCAACAGTTCTTGATGGTGCCACTTGCGGTGCCCGCTGCGGTGGTGTCACGCTGTCGCTTGTAGCACGGTTCGCTGCGATGCGTGTAATGCCCCGAGCTGCCTCCCGAGTCACGATTGATCGAGGACTCGCCAGCGGACTTTATCGAACGATTGCCGCGACTGCAGCAGCTCAGGATTTCGCTGTGCGGCGAGTGGCGACTGATCTGTGTGTGCAGATCGGGCAGCGATTTGTGGCTGTTGATGTTGTACTCGCCGCCGGTATAAGCGGCACGCTCCTCCGGATTGGCCACCTCATGCGAGTGCGAATAGGAGCGCTGATAGTTGTATCTACAAAAGGTAAATAAAATAGTTTTAAAGTGGAGAAAGGAGATTTAGAGCATCGTTTACCTATATCGCTCATTGTGTGCCTGACTTGACTTGTTGGCCGCATACTCCGCTGGCGGACTGATTGGTCTGTAGTTCTCCGTGAGCACCAGCGGCTCTTCGCCAACGCCAACTCCACTCGCATCGCCCGCATATGACGCATACGCCGCGGTGTCCCGTCCAAAGGCATGCGCTGGCAAATAGAGCGGCGGCGGTATTCGGCTCAACGCGCTGCTCTCATCCTCGCCATACTCCGTGGGCAGCAGATCGCTGGCCTCCTCATGCCGCCTGCCACGCTCCTTACCCGCCTCCGAGCCGAGCAGCATGCGAAGCTTGTGCTGCAGCAGATTGTTGTTGACCGCCGAGCCAGCGCGTTCCCTTCCCAAGCCATGCGACTGCGATTGCCCCGCGCTGTGACGATGCTGATGATGCTGATGCGGCGGCGGTTGCGGCTGCGGCTGATGATGATTGTGCATGTATTGCTGCTGCACTTGCGACTGTTGCTGCCGTGTCAAACTCATGTAGCGTCTGTCCTCGAGCTCATCGTATCCTGACGCCCCGCTGTATCCCACATGCGTCTCCTCCGGTCGCCGTCCGCGCTTAACACCCGCTCCTGCACCATTTGCCGCAGCTGCCGCAGTGCGATAACCCGATTGCTGCAGTCGCTCAAAGACCGCATCGGATTTGATGTAGAAAGGCTTCGATTCGGCAAGCAGCTCCACCGCAGACTTGCGTTTGTTGTAGTTGTAGTGCCGCCCGCTGCTGTGATAGAACGAACTGGCGCCGTGGCCAGCATGACCTTGACTCTGACTCCAGTAGTTGCGGCAACCGGCCGCTGTCTCGGGCAGCGCCGAGGCCGACAGTGGACGCTGTGACATTGTGCCCGCAGACATATAGAGTCCTCCGCCATGTCCATTGTAAGGCGTATCGACGCTGGGCTGACCAAATACCTGCTGCTGGCTGCTGGCGTACAGCGTTTGACTGGCGGCACGCGAATACTTGGGCATCGTGGTGTACATGGCGGGCGTGGAGCCGTGATGGCCGCCGGGGGAGCTGCTGCCGTTGCACGAACGCTGACGCGGACTGCTGCAGCCATGTGCCACGGTGGCCATGTTTGTCCCCAAAAATAGCCTTGAGAGTTGCGCTGTCAAAGTCGCAGTCGCTGTCGCCGTCGATGTCGATGTCGCTGTCGCAGTTGCCTTCTCAGTCGCCGTCACTGTCACCTGCTGCTGCTGCTCTTGTAGCTGCTGCGGCGGCCTCGACTAGGGGGTCGGCAGTTGGGGGCTGGGGCATGCGCAGTTGTAGGCGTGCTGCGTATACTGAAATTACAATACAAATAATTTTCAGCTGCGCATTGCTTTTGCATACACCACATTCACATTCAGACAAAAATTTAACGCTTAACGAGCATTTCAAACACACACACACACCCGCAACGCACATTAATTAATTGATTGATTGACTGCTTGATTGATTGATGGCTCGCCTGTAGCTCAAAACTCAATTAAACTTTAGCTTCACCTTCAGTCAGACACGCTTTTTTTTACTACCACTTTTGCCATACTTTTCTTCGAAATGTTTTATGCACAACACACTATTATTAAGTATACGCCAAGGATACACTTGCGATGCAGGCAGCACACTAAGGGAGCGTCTGGAGGGGGAGCAACGCAGGGCGGGGAATGCAACTCACCAGCAAACCGAGTAAATTCCTTTAATGTGCGTTTTTCATCCAGTGTGCTGGCATGTGACGGTTTGTGGGCAAGGACTACGACTACTAACTACATTGTGCCACTTTGAATAACAGATGTTGTGCCAATTCCACATCGTTCCAGCTGCCAAAAAGCTCTCGCCAGTCATGCGCCAGTCGAACGCTAACGCTAACGGTCGTCGCAGCTTCCAAGCACAAGACGAGCTTGGGAACTGTACAACATTAGCATTGTTTTATATTCATTAATATTTTAACTTTAACTAGCATTCCTCCAATTTTTTATCTATTCATATAAATAATAAGAAATGTTCTAATAGCTATTCAGAATTCAGTGTGCCGCAGCTTCTAAGCACACGACGAGCTTATGAATTATACTAAAATTCAAATATTCTATACACAACATTTACATAATTTCAACAAAAATTTGTTTTAGTACCTATTTGAATAATAATTTGTATTTTAATTTGCATTTATTCAATTTATAATTGCATTTTCGTATTAGTATTTATTTGCATAAATGTTTTTTTTTAAATTTCAATTGGCAATAATTCGCATTTTTTCAATCATTATTTGTATTTAGCTAAAAGAATCAAGAAATTTCAAATATGTAACATATTTGTGACTATTTTAAAAATAAATTTTTCATTACCATTAATAATTAACTTGTTTTCCAAGCACCAATAATATTTTACTATTAAAATGTATAAAATTGTGACATGTGCTTGCACAACAATTTGGATTTTAATTTACATTTATTTATCGAATTATCAATAAGGTTTTGCTACAAGAACCAAGAAAGTTCTAATATTTACTGGAATGAAAGTTTTTAATTAAATTTATATTATCAACATATTTAAAAAAAAAAATGTATCTTATTTTAATTAGGTAAAATAGCGTCACATTTAGTCTTATTTTAAATTAGATTCAAATAATTCTGTAATTGAAATATACTTGAAATTAATGTTATTTCGTGAATTTTGTAGCTAAGTAAAAATAATATCCTTTTTTTGCTTTATTTAAAATTTATGATTGTTTATTACTTAATACAAAAATTATTATTCCTTTTTTGCTATATTTAAAATCTGTGACTGTTTATTACATTTCCGCATAGCGTCTCCAAAGTTCGCCTATGCTCAACTCTACTCAAAGCTTTTTTAGAACACTTAAAGCTTTCGCTGGCACTTATAAAATAAAGCTATGTGACGCTAATGAGCAACAGTTGAACAGCAGCTGCGAGAGAATCTGCAACATGTCGGCATCGAAAGCTCTCTACGTTAAGAACAATAATGGCACACAAATCCAGTCAATCGGGCTGGGCACGTATACGGTAAGATTACCGATCTGTATTTTGATCGAAATTACCGAGCTTATCAGACAATTCCTGTCATAGAATGACATCGCAGTGTTACGTTTTTATTTATGACTTACAATTAACGCTAATTTTTATACGTTTTACGTGATTGCAGTCACTTGGTGGCGATTGCGAGCGGGCGACGTTGCATGCAATTGACGTGGGCTACCGGCACATAGATACTGCCTACTTCTACGAGAATGAGGCTGAAGTGGGCGCTGCGGTGCAGAAGAAAATTGCCGAGGGCGTCATCAAGCGTGAGGACATCTTCATAACCACCAAGGTGAGTCCAACTCTTGTTTGACCTTTGGCACAGTTAGAGGACTAACTGGCATTCTATTCTTTGCGTAGTTGTGGTGCCACTTCCATGAACCGGAACGCGTTGAGGCCGCTTGCCGCAAGACATTGGCAAACTTTGGGTTGGAGTATGTGGATTTGTATCTGATGCACTGGCCCTACTCCTATGTCTATCGTGGCGACAACGAAATGATGCCAACCGATGCCAAGGGCGAAGTGGAACTCAAGTGAGTAACACACCAAAAACAACTAAAACTTTTTATAATATTTACATCCCTTAGCGACATTGACTATCTGGACACCTGGCGTGCCATGGAGAAGCTCGTCGAGCTGGGCTTGACCAAGAGCATTGGCGTCTCCAATTTCAATTCGGAGCAGTTGACACGTCTGTTGGCCAATAGCAAGATCAAGCCCATTCATAATCAGGTGAAACTCTTGCGGTCTCAAATACTAGATAAACAAAAGTGATCTAACAATTTGATGCCCTTATTTTCCATTCGCTCGCCCTTAGATCGAATGTCATCCAGCGTTGAATCAGAAGAAATTGATTGCATTGTGCAAGCAACACGATATTGTTGTCACCGCCTACTGTCCCCTGGGCAGACCTGATCCCGCCAAGAAGCAGCCCAACTTCATCTACGATGATAAGGTTCAAGCTATTGCGGACAAGTACAAGAAGTCCACGGCTCAAGTGGTGCTCCGTTATTTGGTAAGTTCCCTTTACAACATTCCCCAACTGTTTCCTAGATCGAAATGGTTTTATTTCAGATTGAAATTGGCACTGTACCACTGCCAAAGTCGTCGAATCCCAAACGTATTGAGGAGAATTTCAACATCTTTGATTTTAAATTGGATGCAGCTGATCATGCCGTATTGGACTCTTATCACACCGGAGAGCGTCTTATCCCCATGGAGCATGCTATTAAGAGCAAATACTATCCATTCCATTTGGAATTCTAAAGGAATTTGCACACTAATTTCCACTGTTATTAATGCACATTATATTTACATATTTACATAACTAAAACGAGAATAAATAAACAGCTGTTTTTCTTAAAAGCACCGGTATTATTGTATATAGACACACATCCATATACAAGCAAGCATATGTGAGTGTAAGCCGTCTTTCCAATTACATTTGACGTACTGAGCTAGTGGGAGCTTTGAATGACAGCAAACCAGACGTTATCACTAGACTCGCTCACAAACATAATAACGTATCAAGATCACTTAAATATAAATAACTGGACGGACGCTATTGAGAGAGGGAGAGAGAGCTTTTGCTAGTTTGTTTATAAATATAAAAGACGGCATTTCTATGGAAAATTCCATAGTCTGTCTATCCGACAGGAACGAGAAAGAGCTACGTTTGGTAGTTTTGTCTTGAATATTAATATATTCGAGTAAGCTAAAGGTGATGAAAAAATTTGTATACTAATTTTATTAAATATAGATTTTTTATGCCGCATAAATTAACATATATCATTTGTGATATCATTTATTTGACATTTTGTGATTGTGATCAAAAATTAGTGAATATGCATTGTTCTTTGCAGTTTTTACTCTGTCGAAGTCTTAAAACATTTTAAATTTCGCGCCTTTTCTCAGTTGTAACATGTAGGGTGACCATTCAATAAATACAGCAGTCAGCTGTTCAGCAGTGTTTGTATTTGAGCAGAGTGGCAACGCTTGCTGGCGCCGCACACTTCACGTCGCTGTGACGCAAAATCAAAACATTCTGCTGTGGGGGAATTTTTGTTACCCAAAAATATGCCGCTTGTTGTTGCTGCTGCTGCTGTTGGAAATAAACGAGGCGACGTAATGTGGTGTACGTGTACTTGCAACCCCCAAGGAGTCACCACACTACTACTGCATTGCAGTTGTTGTCGTTACATGCGGCAAATGTGCGCTAAAAACACGTGAGTGCAAAACCACAAAAAATTCATTAATTTCACAACACAAATTCAAATCAATTGTTTACTCGTTTTGCAGATTGTAAATATTAAATTTTGAAGTAGCGCTCGATATGCGCAAGAACAACGATAGCGATACCTGAAAAATTCAATTACAATAAAAAGACAACGTCACGCTTCCGTCCACAACGAATACTACAACACAAAGAACAAAGTGCAAGGTGCAAGTTGTAAGTTGATAATTTGGAGTTGCAATCGATGCCACACTGTCACACCATGGTCTATATGCGAATTGTGCTCACAACCTTGGTGACGATAACGTGCCTGCTCGGTGACAATTTCGTGGAGCTTACACAGCACCCGCTCCTGAAAGCGTTGGCCGACAATGCAACACATGCGGCAATTGGCGCCTTGACGGGCATCGCATTTGCCATGCAATTCTATGAGCGCACCAGCCAGCTGATGGGCTGGATATTGATTTTCAGCTGCTTTGTGGTGTCGTCGTTTATCGATCTGGATCACTTTGTGGAGGCGCGTTCTCTCTACTTGGAGGTAAGCTCATGAACTATGTTGTATTGTTCTTTTGTTCAACCTTCTCTTTTTACAGGATGCCACCAATCTGTCGCGACGTCCGTTTCTGCACTGCTCTAGCATCATACTGGCCATGCTGTTGCTCTACATATGCACCGCTTGCCTCAATTACTTCCGCAGCAGCCTGTTATTAGGCGCACTGCTTTGTGCCTTCATTACGCATCACACCAGGGATGCGGTGAGGCGTGGCTACTGGCTGTGGCCCTTCTACGAGCACACGGATCGTTTGCCACAGTTGGCCTACATTGTGATTACGGTACTGACGCCATATCTATTGGGTTATCTGCATAATGTTTGTCGCAGCGCCTTTGTCCTCAACTTTTTGGGTCAATATGTTAAGCTTAGCGAATGCAATTATCGCAATGGAGGCGGAGGCGGTGTTGGTGGCTCCACTGCCAACTACCGTTATCTGCAGGTGTAAGTTTTGTGATACTCGGACTAATGGAACTAAGATATACTTCATATACAAAACACATAAATGCTTACTTAGGCTTCAAGCTCAATTAGATTAGCTTTAAGCAAAAGAAAAACTTAAATACTTCCACATTACAGGACACATTTTTATTAACGATACGAGCAAAATATTTATTTGATCTTATAACTTAGGCATACACATAATATTATACGAGTACCTTTAGGAGTATTTTCAATATTAACTAGTGTAGTTTTTTACTAGAACTCAAGTCGAAAAACACGTACACAGATAATATCCAGATATTGTGATATTTGTAGCATAAGCATCGAAAAGTAGGTTAGACAAACTGAAGCATAGCGCACAAAACTAATCGATTTTCAAACTTCCAATTTAAATGAGATTTATTCAATTTTAAACGTAGGCAAACAAAAAAAAAACTAAACTAATGAAACTAATTGTTAATTATGTAATTAATTAAACAATCAATAATGTGCTAATAAATTCGCCTTGTAAACACAAACGAAAAAAAAAAGTATTGGCGTTAATTACATCAGCCTGGTCGTAATCTCTATTGATTTCTTGGCCCACTCAATGTTAGCCACGTTAGTTAACAGTTGGCAGTACATTTGGTTCAATGTGTTATGTGATTAATCTCGATTCCAAGTATATAATGAGAAAAAAAAAGTATAATTCGCATGTTTAAAATTTAATTGAGGAAAAAAAACTGTTGGCGATAATTTGGAAAATTTCATTGGAAAATTACGTTCGCGGCGCAATAAATAAGTGATTAAATTTGAATGTGGGAAATTAAAACGAAAAAAAACAAAGATGATGATAAAAGAGAAAACAGTTTTATAAGGCAACGAGACAAATACAAAGCATGTGTACACACCTTTAAACACACACACACACACAGAGAGTCGCCCACAACACACACACACAACGTAGACGAGCATCGCCTTCCCCTCCTTCTTCATCCCCCCTCTTCAAAAGCAGAGCAAAGATTCGGTTGACAAACGTACAACGAATGTTTTGATCATTTGCGTTTGGACTCTGTTGCGGTTTGGATGATCGGTGCCTCAGTCGCTGTCGCTGTCTCTTTAAATTTCGAATCTGATTGCGATTAAAAAACTGTCAAAAAAGCCAAAACGTCGTCGTCGTCGTGTTTTTGCTGTGTTCTGTGTCTCTGAGTGTGTGTGTGTGTTTCGTATTTTTGTGGTGAATAGAAAAGTGTTCATAAATTAGACAAGTTGGCGGAACAAGAGGATAACTTTGTTAATCCGTTTGCCGTAAGTGCAGTTTGGCAACAACGAAACCGCACTTTAAGATTTATTTCGTTTTTTTGCTCTGTTGTTATTTGTTATTATTATTCTGTGCACTTTAACCTTGGTACGTTTTCACGCTTCGTTTGCCCAGCAATTAGTTAAATTAGCTTACTGCGAGAGTGCTGAGTACTCGAATGTGTCTGATGATTTCATTCAACTCGAAAATGTGTGACACACTCACACACACACATACACACACACTTGTCACACGATTAACTTTCAGTTTTTATGTTATTTATTTTTTTCGAGTAACTTGCTAAATGCTTCCCATGTTCATTTAAACGCCATCCAATTTACGCGCTGTTAATTCGCATTAAGAACTTCCTGCGATAAGTGCCACATCCATCTCACATATCTGCCTCATATCTCCACAGGCAATTTCATAATATTTATCTAACGTGATCATAACACAAATGCATTTACACTCGCACTTATATTTATACTACATACATCGATCGAAGCTAAAGCTAAACCATGCATATCTGCGTATTGCTTGCGATTTGTAAATTGTACAAAAATAAATCCTGTAAATATTTACATTGGAAGAATATTAGCGGCGGTGAACGAATGATCAAAATTCAAAATCTTGTTCAAAATAAATCAATGGCAAAAGGTCAGAAAACATGTGAGAATTTTTAAGTGATGCGCGAAAGATACCCTGTAAATATTTTGAAGATTATTGAAGTTCTAAAACGTTCTTTTATATGTATTTAAAGTGTTTAGAAAGAAGTATTGTAGATCTCATTTCTGTCTTTGAACTAACAAGCGCATTGCACCGTCCGTTAGATGGCGCCACAACCATAGCTTAACTCAGTTTGCTAATTAATATTTTCAATTAATCATTTTGAAAACAATTTCAATTGTTAAAACTATATTGATACTATATTTTAAGCGATTATGAAGATCTTATAGGTCGCATTTCTACCTTTGTGTTAACAAACTTGTTGCTTACACCGAACGTTAGATGGCGCCACAACGAGAGCTCGATTTTTGTCAACTTTAACAACTTCTCAATAAAAATGCAGAGGTTCAAATAAATTCTATAACATTTATAAATATTTATAAATAAATACACCTGAATGACAACTTGTACTGATTTGGAAAAAAAAGACATTTTATTTTAGTCCCCCGTTAAGCTCATCTCCATCATCTCCTCCCTTTGGTGGATATATTCAAACAACTCATAGCAACAGAGCATTTCACAGCGTTGGCTGTGCATAAAATGATTATTAATAATTTGTATTAAATGCATATGCAATAAGTTCTTTTTGGCACACATTCTGGCAACGCGCTGCGGCAACCTACACAAAATATTCTAGTGCCAATTTCACAGTTGAATATATATTCAAAAATCGTGTTCCATATGCGTTTGATCTTAATGAGCTGATAATGATGATGACTCTCAACGATTTCGCACACAGACAACAGGCAACAGATAACTTTTCAGAAGCTGGTAAACACAGTGAAGTAATTCCAACTGAAAAGCAAACAGAGTTCAAAGTGCTTTTAGGGGCGACACTTGGCAAACACTCGAGCACACGTGCAACGTGGCGTATGATGAATGTGAATGTGGAAGCAGCTCACATGCTCGTAATTCGTTTGCAAAATGTTCGAAAAGCTGTCTCAGTAGCAAATGCGCTTTCCAAATTCAAAGTTGTGTGTGCCGTGCAGCATTGCGTATACGCCGCGTGTTCGAGTGTGTTCGTGTGTTAGAGCGACAGCTAACGACAGCTGCCTAATTAAAGAGATCATTCTTTACTGTTCGCCTTCCGTCGTGTTTTCTGTTGCGTTTGACTCACTGCTGATCAGTGTTCTGGTGTTTGTGCTTGCCAAGTTTCATGTTGAAATCGTTGCCCAGCACAGACACCCTAAATATAACTCATACGCCAGCATGTGCAGCACTTAATATGCAGTTTCTATGCAAGTGACCCGCAGGTTGAATGACTTCTGTGTAAAAATATTTTATATAATCTACAATTACTCACTGCGGTTTATTCCTTATTTTATTTTATTTTGAGATGGGGGATTTCAATAACATAAATCGACGCTAATAAACAATCCACAAATCATTCGCAGAGACACAAATCTCAACGCGCTTTGATTCCGTGATATATAGTACACATACATACATATATGTACATATGTAGATACATGTATCTATCAGATACATAAAATGTGTGCCATTTGGCATAATCCGCGCCGTCATAGAAACAACATTCTATACTCATTCACTGTTGACAAGAAAATATAATAATACGAGAAGAAAAATAAAATACAAATCCACAGCAAAAAAATGAGTATGGAAAATGAGTAAATCAAAAGATGAAAATGAAATGAAATTCAAGCAACAACAAAAACTGTTTCGAAAACTGTTCGAAATTTATGAAAAGGCAACAACACATTGTCTGGCACGGCAGCTGCCGGTTTTCCTTTATTTTTATTTTTATTTCCATTTTCATTTTATTTTTTTCTCTCTTCGAGCTGTTTTTGTTTTCATTTCGCTTTCTTTTCTTTGCATTTTGTTGCTCAGTTTTATTTTATTTTCTTTCTGTGAATATTGTTTCTTTTTATTATTTGTTGGCTAGTCTCGCGCCCACTTTTGTATATTTTAGTTGTTGTTGTTTCGCCAACAATTTTCGGCTGCCTTCTTCTCGCCAGCCAGATCGAGGCAGGCAGCGCATGAAATGCTCAATATTGTTTGGGATTCCGTTGCGAGACGATCGTCAGGCAGAACGCGCGCGAGACTCGCAAATAAATTTCACAAAAATACAAAACCAATATTCAACAAAATCAAATAAAAATAACTACAAAATAGATTGGATCGTGACAAATTCGCAGTGCAGTTATAAACGTCAAAGATATTTTTGATAAATAACTTTATTATTTATAGAACGTTTTGCGTGGCACAATTTGTCGGTTCGTTTTCATAGCCTTTCACTTTTGCAGTCAGCCAGCAGAAATTTGTGTGATTTTCTTTTTCTATGTTTCACTCGGCGATTTAATGGGCAATTTACTAATTGATTGCACGCGGCGTATTTAACAACATTTAAATTGTACAAACAAAGCAAAAACCATAAGTGCTAATGAGTATAAATAACAAGTACAATTAACACCAAAAACAACAACAACAATTATAAAATTTTGCACATTTGCAAAAAAGTGCAAAACACATCGTTAACGGCACTCCCTTTAAAGCAATAAATTATGAAAACCTGTTTATAATTCGATCAACACAGCACCCACAAAAAAGTATTAACTAGGGCAGCAATATAAAAATATTACACATACGCCACCGCATCGGTCCATAGACTTACTCTGCTTGCGCTCTATCCATAACTGTATCTCTCTCTGTCACTCGCACTCTCTCTCTCGCTCTTGCTCACTCTTCACGCACTTGTATCCTATATTGAATGAGCCCAATGAGTGGACTACGTCAGCAGCTAAAGGTGAGTAGACGTCGACCCTTATTGGGGAGTTCATAAAACTAAATCCCCAAGCTCGAGAACTGTTATTGAACCCGCAACTGAACCGAAACTGAAACAGCAGCTAAAGGCTAAACAACCCAAGCAAATGTGGCCAACAATTGTGCAAATATTTATTAAATTAGTCTCGCAACACAGCGAAAAGAAGAGAAGGCAACAGCCTCCGTTAGCGTCAGAGTCAGGTAGTAAACGTAGAAAAACTGTTTCGTCTCACCATTAATTGTTGATGGACTATAAATACAAGTTATTATATTTACTTTATGGCTTGTTTAGCTTTAAGCAAAACACACACAAATACACACAACAATAGCGACAGCTTCTATTATATTTCATAAACGTTTCACAATTCACAAAAGCGAGAGAACTGGGTGACATTTGGCTAACTAGCTAAAATTAGCTTTCATTACGTTTCATGACAGACATAAGTATATTTTAAACAATGCTCTTTACTTCAAACTTTTTAATTGCGTCTGTCAAAATGAGACCTTGTCTATTTGTTGTAATATTTTGGACAATTTATGTAATTCTTAAAAGTAAATTTGTTGTTTATTTCACGTCAATAGAGAAATAACAATATTCCTAGGTTCTTTATTTAAAATACTTTAAATAACAATTAGTTTATTTTTATAATTCTTTCGACTATTAGTTGTAATATTTTGGATAAGTTGTGTAATTTTAAAAAATAAACTTTTTGTTTCTTTTTAAGTTAATAGAAGAAAAAACAATACTCATAAATTGTTCACTTAAAATAGTTTAAATAATGATTGTAGTTGAGCATCTATCAGTTTAGTTTATTTTAATAAATCTTTAGATTATTTTTAAGCATATATCCGTTTAGTTTATTTTAATAATTCTTTAGAAATGTGCTGAAATTTGTAATTTAAAGGCATCTATATTTCAATCAATTTTTATTAAGAGGCAAAACTATTCTACCACCTGTTGCTTCTTTATTCACTCAATTTTTTATCAGTATTCTCAATTCTTTTTATGCCCACCACCCATAAAGTAGAGAAGAATTATACCTGTCTATATAATAACACAGGCAGAAGGAATCTTCTCATACCCCACAAAATATATCAATGAAGCCATATCCGTGTGTTCTTATGAACATCTAGATTTCATGGACTAAAAAAGACCAGTTTCTAAAATCAAGAACTTTCATCTTAAAAATTATGTTCTTAAAATAAGACCACTTTAAGAACAAATTTCTATTGTAAAACTAAGAATATGAGTCATAATAAGAACGACAATACTATAAACTTACAAAAAATCTTGAATTCATGGAAATTTCTAAAAAAAAAAAATTTTTTAGCTTTCAGATAAAGCTATTATTTTTTAGAGTACTTGATATGTCTATATTCCCAATAAATATATTGGTACACGTTATTATATTTTGGTATATATACACCAAACATACATATCTGTATAGTTTAGTATTTTTGGAACATTAATTTAGTATATTTAAATTTACATTTTCTACATTTTCGGTATATTTATTTTGCAACATATATTGAAATTAAAATTCCGCACTGTTCTGTATTTTTCGGTATATTGATATGATATTGCTGCACCATTTTGTATTTTTTTGGTATCTTTTTTTAGTATATGTAATTAATAATGCAGTACAGCTTAGTACTTTTTCAGTATATATAAATAATATTAGCGAATTGTTGTGCTTTCATTGAGAAAAACTAATGGATATCTTACAGTCGTACACACTCGACTATAACTTTCATTGTCTGAACATAATCCTTGAGATTCTGAAAACAGCGGTTCACACAAAGGTCTCTCAACTCTCGAAAGCTGCTTCACCATTCAAAGCATCTAATTAAAAATCCTAATAAAGACAGTATTTAAAGCTACAGCACTACGTCAAGCAACATCAACTGACAATTGGGTGAAATTATCGTAAATGAAAATCAGAAATTTGGGGCAGCGTTCCACCTCATAAAAATCATCTTTGTGGACAACAACATTGTACCAAATACACATTACGAAAATGTAAATTGAAATGATGGTATACTATATATAGTATATATATTTTAACAACTTTCTATGTGTAGTATATGCCAATAATGGCATCTTAATGTGCTCTTTGATGCCTGTTTGAAATTTTAGTATCATGAGACATCGTCAGCCAGCGGCTGCTCAGTGTTTTCAATGGCATTAAAAAAATCAATTGTTTATACAGAACGAAAGAGAAACAAAACAAAAAAAAAAAAGAACGAAGAAATTTACGCAGCACATATAAACAAAAACGATTATTAGCTTTTGTTTCTAGACAATTATTTGGGTGCATTTCAGGAAGAATGTTGTGGAAAATATTATGTGCGAGAGAGCTCACAAAAATATTGTATAATTTGTGTAAATTATTAAGGTTTTTTTATGATAAACAAATTCGTTTAATAAGGTAAAATGAATTATTGAATTGCGCCATTAAGTTTATTATTAATTCAATTTTGATAATGCTGCAAAACGAGTCGTGAAATAAATAAAAAATAGGCTGGAAAAGAATCTTCCTATAGGTGGCTTTTTTTGCCTTCATTTATTACAGGGTATAAAGCATTCCAACAGATTCTCATTTGTCTTGTCTTGCAAGTCAACGTACTCTTAAATTTCAGCTAAGCATCCTTGTCGGCGTTTAACGATATGAAATTTATAAAGTTGACTAAATTCACGAGCATTAAAAGCGAAATTTATGTTGTCTGTGTGAGAGATGTTTACAAAGTGCCATAAAATGTGACTTTAAGTAGATGAAAAAAAACACACTCACACACACTGCCAAAAGAAATGCAATTAAATGGTTATTATTAAAGCATTACATAAATTTTTCAAATTACTTTTGTTATTTGTTGTTGTTTTTGTTTTTGTTGTTGCGGCTGTACGACGTGTGAAAAGCAAAAGAGATTGGTCTGGCATAATAAATTTCATGTTTACGTCAACTAACCTGGCCCAAGGCTGCTCTTAGAAGGGATGAAGAGAAAGGGGCGGGGCGGGGCAGGGCGGGCCATGTGACGCATAGACTATGCCTTATGCATACTAACGAGCCATCGTTGTATTGGAAATTTTAAAGGTCAATTCAAATGCAAGTCAAATGCAAATTATGCAGACGCTTCAACATAATTAAATCGCAATTTAATTTAAATAATCGAAAAACCAAAACAACGAGTCTTGTTTTCATTTGAATTATTGCCCAGGTTTATAAATTGACAATTAATTGGCCAAAGCAATTTGTTCTAATTTTCTTCGCTATTTGCTATGACTGCCCCCATTTGTGTGTTGTATGTAAAATACATCAACACAAATACCGAAAACAACAACAATACTGAATGCCACAAATTCTAAACACAAAAATAAAATTTACTATAAAATGAAAATAGCATTTTACAACACGAAAAGAATCACAACGTAATAAACAAAATGTCAAAAACAAATAAAAAGAAAAGAAGACGACGAGAGAAATACGTCAGAGTGAATGTTTATCAAGTAATACCCTATTTTCCCAGTGAGACTAATTTAATTTCACATTTACTTCATTGTTTCGCTTTGGTTCGTTGACGGTTCAGTTCATTTTCGCCCGCGCTTAAAAGTATGCAACAAAAGTTTTGTAAGAATCTCGCATGCTTCTCAACGAACTTTTCCCCTCGGGGCTGTCAATGAGAAACAATTATGATTTTGTACTATTTATTTATAGCACACACACAGCACGGAATTACACATTTTTTTGTACAAATATCATATTTACTTTGTTGTATTTTATTTGATTTGATTTCGATTCTGATTTATTTATTTTTTTTTTTGTTTGGATTTGTTTCACAGATGCTGGGAACAGCGCTGCTGGGCAAACGTGCCACAAAGGTAAATACACATTACACTAGAAAATGAAATGCAATTTTGTGGAGCATAAAACAAAGGCACAGCAGCACAAATACATTTTCCAATTAGCTTCACAATTTTTCTATTAATTTACTTTATTTGTGTATTTTCATTTGCGGTCATCGACAACATTTTCAACGTCGTCTCCCAAAAACAGCCTGTCAAAAAGAAACCATTTACAGATGTCGAAATTAAAGGTAAGTCGAAAGCTGAACTCTAATTGAAGTCCGTTGACAGCTAGATGAGTAAATAAAATATATTATTTATAAATAAAGTTCATTACTCTAACTTTCCTAAACCAAGTCTGTGCAGCAGCTGCTGTTCGATAAACTTAATTGGCGAAATTAATTGCCCAAAGTTCTGTAGCAAAGTGCAAGTTATTAGTAGAATGGTGTAAACTGTTTGGCTTGCTAAATTTTGCAGCAAAGTTGGTGCTTTTATTAGCAATAATTGCATATAATTTGCCCAGCGCCAACACATGGCGTATACGCAATTTGTGCGCAAAATTTGCAACGTGCAACATGCAGCGTCTAATTTTAGCCTTCTGACCGCCTTTTGCGTGTCGCTAGAATGCTAAATTTAATTTCCTTTCGCCATACAAAAATAAGTTAAAGAGATCACTTATTTTTGGCAGCAAACGAGCCGCAGCCGCCAACGACGACGACGCCTCACGACAGGTGCACTGACACTTAAGTTATGTGGCTCAGCGATTTCGCCTTTGGATGGTTGAATATTGTTTTGAGAAGAAGCTTGATTATGGCACAATTATGTCGGGTATTTCTCGGTTTCTTTTAATCTAATCAGAGGACAGGCGCAATCAGAAATTTAATTTAATTAATTTACCTCGCAATTCTCTGCACTGATAGCGAGCAGCGAACACTGCGAAATCACGTGGCAAATCTTTGCCCAAAATTATTATCTATCTATATACATACACACTTGTTTAATAACAACCCTGACTTGCAGAAATGCTATTCGCAAAAGGTCGCTGCAAGTGGGATAATCTCTTAATCCGTTGAACAAAGCGTGGGGAATCTAGGTTGACAATTCCGAAAACACCTGACAGGATGTTCAACCAAAAAAAAAACATAAACAAAAGAGAGAAAAGTCAAATAAGATATTGTCAGCAAATATTTAATCTCTCTTTTTCTAGATCATGTGGGTGTTCTAAGAGACTGACATCATTTCGCTTTCCGAACAAAGCAATTGATCATCAGTGTGACAATGTCATCATGTCGAGGCTCTTGATCAAATATTTGTCAACCTCAGCGTGATGATGTTGATGATTCATTTATGAGTTAAGTGTACTCCATATAAGCTATAATAAGGTGTGCACCTAATTTGATATCTGCAGATAAAGCAACATTTATTAAGTATTGCCGCCCTCTCTCGCACCTTGCCTAAAGCTTATCAAAACATTGAAATCAGTACATTGTCAACTCAATTAAATGCCTCAAGTGACAACAAGCTTTTCAACTTGTTTAGTTAATAGTTAACAGCCTTTTAAGTAGCTTAACTATCATTACCTAAATACCCATTAACTTTAAAGTACAGGGTATTTTGTAGTCGAATCCATTTATACTTCTGAAACTATTTCCAATTATAAATATACATATCCTAAAGCAGTTTTCAACACAATTATTCCATTCAATTTCTAATATTAGAATTTTAATAATAATATTCAAATTTCAGTTCAGTATTTTCTTCAGTTCTTAGTATTTATTATTTAAAACATAAAAAAACTAATTTCATATTAAAACTATATATCGTAGAGTAATTTTCAACACAATTATTTCATTCTATTCCCAACAATAATATTGAAATAATAATATTAAATTTTCAGTTCAGTATTTTCTTCAGTTTTCAGTATTTTTTATATAAAAACAAAAAAGTTATTTACTATCAAATGTATCTTAGGGTATTCCTAACACAATTCTTACATTAAATTCATAATAATTATATTTTAAAAATAATATTCAATTTTCAGTTTAGTATTTTCTGCAGTTTTCAGTATTGTTTTTATTTAAAAACATAAAAAACGCACAAAAAATCTCCACCTCTTTAAGAATAACCTTTACATTAAACTGCAAGTCACTGCAAACTACTTTTAAATATATCAAAGAGCAATAAAATAATCTTAAAGATTAAATATTTTTTAGCTCACAGAAAAGTACTTGACTTTAGGAATGAATGAATTAATTGTAGAGTATTACCAGGTATATGTATTTAACAATAGTTTTGGTAACCTTAGAGTATCTACAAGTCGGTCAGCAACAATTATCGCACTTGTTTGTTTCAAAATGTTTCTCAATCAAAACAATATTGCTGGTAACTTTCCATTTTCTTATTAATCAATCGGAAATTAAATAAAATAATAACGAAAAAATGATGCGAATCTCTGATGAGATCAATCTCGAAAGCAATAACTGAAGCGTCCCATTTATAACTCACCTCTGCTTCTTCTTCGTTTTTATGGTATCTCGTAATCGGTGAAAACAAATAAATAAGGCAATAAGAGAGCATGATAATATTACGACACTCGTTATTATATCTCATATATACTCATATGAGTGCTCTTAGTAACTTGCATTACATTCGACCATAAGTATGTGAGAATATATGTATATGTGAGTTAATGAAATCAGAGGAAATCGTGGGGGAAAAACTGATAAAAGAATACAAAAACAAAACAACAACAAAAAAAGAGGCAACTCGTTCTCGTAATACTCGTACTATTGCAGTTATCTCAGCTGTCAACGAAAGGTGCTCCGAGTTGTGTTGTGTGTTGGGCTATCACCAAAATGAAATATAATACAATATACCATTACCAATACACTCGGCTCGAGTAGAGCTCCCCAGTAGAGAGCACACGGTGTTGGCCAAAAGCGAAAAGTTAGTCATTATCTTGGAGTTTTCGTAGATAAATCGTGTGCGCTGACTGGCAGGCAGGCGGTTCCTCATTTTTTTAGGCTCTCGCTTTCACACACATCATTCGCCAGTCAGTTACAGTCAGTCCCTAACCCGGTCGTCGAGCTATCAACAACACCCGTCTACGACTAAACTAAACCGATCGAGGGTAAAGCGAGCGTCCGAAGTTCTTGTGTTGAAATAGCAAATGTTTTGGTGTAAAAAATTGCACGCGTGCCAGAAGCCAAAATTCGATAGTCGTTTGACTGAGCGATTGACCACTTGACAGATTGCCGTTGAATGTGCCCGTCAATCAAGCAAGTTGTGCTGATTAAATAAAATACAATCAATTAAGGCATATTTGCTGTTGTTGTTACTGTTGTTGCCAATATGAGCAAAGATGATAAGTGTGAGTATAAAAGTATACAAAAAAAACTAAACATTTTTCCAGCTGTACTTTGGCACAAGACTCGATCACATTCTTGTGTGCTGTTTGCTTGACAATCTAGCCATTTTACCATTGTGTTTGTGCTTGTTTATGTTCACTTGTAAAACTCATTAAGCACACACCCTATGCGCAATTATTGGCAGCAATTTAAACACACTTTGATAGCGTCGAGTTCCGCCCACACAACAACAACAACAATTCAGCCATCTCTTTACTCTACTTCAAAGTTGAATGCTGACTGACTCTATCTTTATATGCTTTTGGGGGACGGACACTCCTGCACTTTTGATTTATGGTTACGCAACTTTCTTGGTGGCACCCACCAAAAATTTGCGGCACGTTTTGGGAGTCAACTTGAGCTGAGTTACGACTGGCAGCTCGAATTGCTGCCAGAAATAATTAAAAACAAAACCAAGCGGCAAAAAAAAAAGTGAAAAATGAGACACTTTTCTTGGTCTGCCACACTTGCAAATGTCACTGCGAATGGGGCATTAAAATTGCTGAAAAACGACACAATTTCAGCTGGAAATTCTTGCTCGTAGTATGGTTTAAATTGCTATATATGTTGGTTATAATAATACATCAAGTTAATTGGAAAACTTGACTGTCCAAACTCAGAGCTATAGTCTACTTTTTGGCGCTGATTTGAAATTCGAAAATTTTTTATTTTTGGCAACTTTTCTTAAAATGTAATAACCAAAGAATTGCTGGCAAGAGTGCAAAAGGGAACGTGCCTTAAATGTGAATTCAATGATTTTATTTACCAGCTACTTCAAGGCGATCTTTAAACAATTCAGCTCAAGCGCAATTTGCAATACGCCTTAAATGCAATTTTCTGAAGCTATTGCCCGTTTTTGGGCGTTCAACTCGCCTGAGCAGCTGCAGAGTTAAGTGCACGTTCTGCACATTAAATATTTTGATATGATGGCCTTTGTCGATTGATTTTCTTGGTTATTTTTTTATCGAATGGCTAACCCTGAACTTTTTGATGCCGAAAAAAAAGAGAAAAAAGAGTTAACAACAAGGGCAACGCATCATAAAGCAATATTTATGCATTGATGGCCACAGCCGCAGACACAGAGAATGTTTCAGCTGCTTCAGCGTTGAGTTGCTAAAAAACAAAGAGACAGCAGCAAAAAACCCACACAGCAAATGACATTTAAATGCCAAAATGGCTATCAACAAGCAACGAGCACCCAAAAGAAAAATAAATAAATAAGAGTCGCAAGTTCGCATTAAGCATCTGAAATCAAGGCGCGTTAACAATTCGGAATAAATGTCAAGCTATATGTGTATCCTAGCAGCATAATACGATCCCTTAGTATATGATGTAGTGGAATAGTGTGTGGGTGGCGCCCTCTGGCGTTGTGTGGCACGTGACTTCATTTGGTTTTCACGCTGCGTGACTGTCGCTTTTCGCTTTTGCGTTTTTCGCTATTGGCCTCATCAAGTTTTTGGACTGATTTAACTTTTTGCCTATTTACTGCTCGTAATGGGCTTCAAGTGGCAGCTCAAGCCTCGAGGGTTCGTTGCGCCACAAAGTATGCTGCGAAACTGAAACTGAAACTGAAACTGAGAATGCAATGAACTGTGCCTTAAATTATTGCAGCATACGTCAAGGCTTATTCGCTCTAATGTGTGCGCATATATTTCGTGTTTGCGTGGTTCTTTTGTTGTTCACTTTTTTCTCCCCAAATTAATATTAATTAAAAACTTTTTTCCTCTCTCATTTCTCGCATGCTGAGCTAAACACACAAAAAGGGTTCAACAACCTACTCCAACTGTGTGTGTGTCCTTAATCAGCGCCACGAAGCGGAGATAAAGTAACTCTAGCTGTCCGAAAGAAGAATGAAATAAAAGGATTTAGGTACAGCTTGAGATAAATGACAACGGCTATGGCAACATATTGTACGGTCTGCTCATTGAACTTTTAACGAATATTTCAGATGCTGTTCTCTTTTTTATTAACTGCCAACTCGCGCATAACCTATAAATTTGATATAATCATTTATCGAAACTTTATGAGCAGGCTGCGCATTTCACACATTTTATATGGCCGCAATTTAATTGTGCATTATATAAAAAAAAGCAACCAAATTGTTGCATAAACCCCGTTACGTGCCACTCCAAAAGAGATTGAAACTTCTGCCTTTTGCCTTTGCCTGCTGCAAATCGTTTTCCATCATTTTGTTTTGTTCCGCCCATTCGCTGGGCCAAACACATGGCTGCCAGTGAGAGAGCGGAGAGAGCGTCAACTGTGAGAGCGTCAAATGAGAGCGTCTCAGCATTACCCCTGCAAAAGCGCACGCACTAGCATTATGTTTGAGTCAGAGCGAGCGAGAATGAGCGAGTGAGTGAGAGAGCGCTATCACTTGCATTTGAGACTGAGCACATTGTTTTTGTTTTTGTCTGGTATCGTTACGTTTGGCGATAGTCGCTTACAAGGTCATTGGAAGACATCTCCTTGCAAGTGGTTGCCTAAGGGGCTTAGCTACAATACAGGGTGCCTGAATGAAGTAGGCCAACCATTAAGGTGCAAATGTGATTGGATAAGAGCCAGTTGGATTTTAACAACTTACGCTAAAAATTATAGAATAATCAATAAAGCTACTACTCAATGGAATTGTGTTTAAAATAAATTCATTTATTATTTAATTTCAAACACATTACTTTTTCTCAGTGTATGCACTTTTCTAAAAACCACACACATGCCAGTAGATAATCTAAGATACGTCTCCCCATTGTATATCAAGATTGCGTTTGTTGCCTCTTCGTTCCTCTCGCCAAATTGTTATAACGATAAAAAGTTTCTAGGCAAGAGGCAATTAAAAAGTCCATCAGCGAGCTCGCTGGCGAGCATTAAAATGCATTACGCGGCTTCATTTGCAGACAACAGAACAAACTTATCAAGTTTCAAGCACAAAAGCCCCAAAGTCCTTCACAATCAGCATGAAAAAGTATTTTGAAAAATAAGAAAACAAAAAACGTCGCAAATAACAAAAAGAATTTATCACGTGAACGCGCAGTCAAAAACAGTTTTCCATTGCGTTAGACCCGTTGCTTCTGCTTGTCGCGGTCGCAGCCACACAGCACAAACATGTGGTGAGGAATGAGAGAGTGAGAGTATGAGAGAGAGAAAGAGAGTGCGCGCGAAATTTGAAGAAGAACGTTATAAAAACAAAGGCAGCAACAAGAACAAAAACAGAAACAGAAACAAGAACAAAACAAACCAACGATGAGGGGCAACGGCGTCGCTAGAGCATTTTGGGAGGGGGTGCTGCCGTAGCCGGCGCAAAGCAATGAATGAAATGAGCCGAAGCGATGACAAACGCACATCGGGTTCTTTTGCCGAAGTGCCACTTCGTTTCGTCAGCCGAAGCTGCTGCCAATGGCGCCGACATGACCAACGGCAGCAGGCAGCGCAGTCAGCAGAGGACAGACAGAAAGCAGCAGCATACTTTGCGCTTTGCTTCAGTTTGAATTTCAGTTCAGTTTCAAAAGTCGACGCGCTTGTGAACAAACATAGAAACGGAGGAGTCCGGAGTCCCCAGCACGCCCCTAACTAACTAACAACTAAACTAAAGCAAAACAAACTCAACTTACTAACAATCTCTCAAGTTCAAACTAAGCTGACAATTTTCGTGCTCTATCATTGCAAACTATCGAATCTTTACGTCTTATCGGTCCTCTAACGATTTTATCGGTTTATTGTTCCCCAAAAGTGTTTGCAGTAGTTTATTTCTTGGCAAAGCGTAGCGCACAGCACAGCAGTAATTCCAATTTCCAATTTACATTTCTGGTAAAAATGCATTACAATGTTAACTCAATCAATTTGTCACACTTGCGAGCCCGCCTACCAATTGGCCCAAACGACTTGAATAAACTCCCTAGACGCGCCTTTTGCGAATACTTTGAACCCAGCTGAACTGAACTGAACTAAAACAACAATAGAGCTGAATTGAAGCCATTTGCTGTGTGTGTGTGAAGGTGTGTGTGTGTGTGTGTGTGCTGTCCTTGGCCAGACAACTCACATATCCCGACTGCAAGGCAACCTTCTAGCTGTGGGTGCATTGCGAGCCGGCTGCTCCTTATTTCTGTCTGTTATGTCACTCGACGACGCGTCGACTGTCGACTGTCGGATTGGTTTAAAATTTCTACACACTTATGTGCTTCGAAGCGTAAAATGATGACAGACCGAAGAATCCACGTTGCAGTTACATCGATGATTAACTGATAACATGATATCATCATCATCTTCATCGTTATTGTCATTGTCATCATCGAGTCAGTCAACAATTTGCCACAATTAAAAATCAGCCAATTAATTTAAATCAATTAATATGAAAATTAGCAACTGGCGAAAGCGAAAGACTCCCCCGAACTTGACTGCCCCATAATTATGGGCGAATCTGACAAGCCATAAATTGACGAAAGACAGCAGTGCGGCAAGACGACAAGGCGGGGCTTTTGTCCAGCTAAAGACCTTGGGCCAAAAGGCCGAAAACCATTCGACTGCAAAACAACACACACACTTACACACACATCGAGAGAGATTGACAGCATGTTGATGCAACAGAGGCGAACAACGTCAAAGCCTTTTTTGCTCTGCTCCTCTTTGCCTCTTCGGTGGCTTTGGGGCTGGCACTTTGACCTCAATTAGAACTGATTTGTATAATTAATTGCAATTAAAATGCGTAAGGCGGCACGCAAGCGAGATTGCAAGGCCAACAAAAGCGTGAAAGTTCAACAGAAATCCATGCATAATTGAGTTGATTATTTTATGATATTATTTTTACTGCGAGTAAAAAACAAAAAGTGTATATAACTTATATTGTTTGTAGACTATTTATTGCTCCAGCTGAGTTGCTTCCTCTGCCAAGAACAAGTAGAATAATCTGTGAAACACTCTTTGCGGTCTATTTTTAAAGCAAAGCGCGTGTAAACGGCAAACGCTGCATTACTCATACGCCTAGTTAAACAACAGCAAACAGCGCAGCGCAAAAAAAAAAAAGGCAAAGTAATAAGCATAAAAAGTATAAACAAGAGAACAAGAGAAATTACTGCGGCTGCTGCTCAGTGTGTGTGGCTATAAATACTACTTTGCCGCCAGTGGCACATCAAGTAAAAGTACTTCGAATAGTATCTGAAACATAGTATCGAAAGCATCTCAAATGGATCACAAAGCAATCGCAAGTCAAGTGCGAGGTGAGCTAAGTATGGACACAGTTATTAGTTTTCCTTCCTTTTTAGATCTTAGTTTTGCTTTCTCACATTGTTGCCAACTGAGTAATTGATCTATGTTTACACTCATTCGAAAAGATAAAAAAAAAATAAAATTAACCAATATTGCACGAGGAACGGGCAATACTTCCTCATGTAGGCGTATCTAATCATCGGTTGACTTATCATTAAATGAATGTACAACTTGCTACCGCAATACTCACATACATATATTTGTAATTCAAGTATCACATGCTATATCATTTCAATAATTTGTGTTAATTCGAGTACATAAAAAAACAAGAAATATTCGTATGCTAATTGCCGGAAAAGCATGTTGTGCATTTTGTTTTACAGTTTGACAATAAACAAAACATTCAACAACTAAGCATGACAAATTATTGCATTTCACAAAAAGAGAAAAGAGTGAGAGAGAGAGAGATAGATAGAAAGAGAGAGGCAGCAAGATAGTGAGCGTGAGTCAAATCGTCGCCCACATGGAAAACAAACAAACACAACAATCATAATAACAATAATAACAACACACATTTAAAGGCATTTCCAATCTAATCGACACGAGCATTCTTGTTCTATATACTCATATTTATGACTGCCCACTGGCTGCTCAATTGGAATTACCATAAAAGAAAATACATACTTGAATACAACAAAAAAAAAAGTATTCTTATCGTCCCACTATGGCGAAATTTGTGTGCATTATTACTTTTACTTTTATCTATTCTATTTGCTATGTGGATTATTGACCTCTTATTAATATGTGTTATATATGAGTATTGTATTTTGCTGCTAGCAGCACAATATTTGCGTTTGTGTGTTGTGGTCAACTTGTTTATCCATTTCAAGAGTTTTCTTTTCTTACGATTTCACTTTCGCAGAAAATGTCTGACACTCTATCTGTCGTTGTATTGTTGCCTTGAATTTCAATGCAAAATTAATGTCAGTTATGCAAGATAATTAACAGGGAACTACGTTGTACCTGTTCTTTCCCTTTTTTGTTCGTAGAATATTAAATTAAAGTTACGCGAAGTGAAGAACAAAAATATATTGAATACTAACAAAAATCTTTATCGTTATTTTTTCAATAAAGTTTTTTGTTTAGTTGTCCAATTTGGTTCTTTAGTTCGTACTTTTTCTGTTGTTCATTTGTTCACTTTAGTCCCTTAACTCCTTCTTGTTTCGTTGTTCATTTGTTCACTTTGATTCTTATCTCCTTCTTGTTAAGTTGCTCATTTATTTGTTCACTTCGGTTCTTTGACTTCTTCTCGTTCCGTAGTTCATTTGTTAATTTTGGTTCTTTAACTTTCTCTTGCTCAGTTGCTCATTTGTTCGCTTTGGTTCCAGAACTCATTCTTTGTCAGCTGTTCATTCAGGATCATTAGTTCGTACTTGTTTCGTTGTTCATTTTGGATCTTAATTATATATTATCAAGGTTCAAGGTAGCTGGCATCTTTTCAGTGGCTTCTTTTTGTGTTCGATATTAATTAACTTAATTTTATACCAATCAGTCATATCAATTTGTTTACAACAAGTGCATATTTAGTATATTTATATGTATTTAGTGACTTATTCTGCATATTCCTTTTCTGGTCAATTTATTAACTCTTTTGGCCAATGTGTTTTTATTTTACTACAAAATATAAACTGCATTTTCAAAAGTAAAAATATACGTTTATTCTTGATTTCATATCAATCCTTAATCAAATAAACATGCTTTGTAAATTTCCAATACACTTGTATTGCTTTGACTAGTTTCATCAATTTGCAACTAGCTTTTTTGCTGTCAACTTTAGCACAAGCAATCGAAATATCTGACTTAAACATCAGCTACATGTCAATGGGATGCCATTAGCATGTCTCCTCAGGAGCAGCAGCAACAGAAGCATCAGCAGCACAAGAAAGTTGTCATGGCAACAACTCGTTTCCGCATCCGCTTCAATTTTCGAGCACTTTAGAATTTACGCACACTTGAACTTGACACGTAGCATGAGCATGAGTGTTGGAAAACGCCAGACATTGTCAGTCTATGCTGAAGAGGGACACACAACAACAAAATAAAAAGGGGAAAGAACTTGCAATTGAACTTGAAGTTCAATAATATGAGAAGAGAGCACAAAGGCTTTCATTAGCCGTGCGTGGAAAATGTCTGGATGGAAAAATGCGCTTTGTATTGTTGCTGGCAACTTTTAAGCGTTATTTACGACAAGTGCAATTTATTTACGACTCTGGCAACAATTTGCAACTTTCTGCTCAACTCAATTACACCAACAGCAGCAGCTAGCCTGCAGGCAAACGCTTCTGGCCTAATGGGACCCTGAAGCAAATGCCTGAATGCCTGAATGTCGTCATGCAATTATCAAGTTCGATGGCAGAGAAGAAAAGCGGGGGAGAAAACTGAGTAAAGTCAACAACAAATGTTTATGCGAAAAACTTTTTGCACTTGAAAGCAGAAGGAAATTGACTCAAAATTTCATGGCTCTTTGTAGTGAGTAAAACTATAAGTATATGAAGGGGAATGGGGGAGAAAGAGGAGATCAACCTGGAGCTGCTGTCAAGTGGTCGTTGCAATTAGTCGCTGCGACACTTACAGATTGCCAACTTTCTGCCTGGCTGCATTTTGACTTGGCCAGCACAAAACTTGGCCCAAAGGCAAGCAAAGGAAGCCTCAGAAAATTCCGAGCGAACTCAACTCAACTCAACTTTGCCTTTGTCCTGATTTAATATTGCAATTAAAAAACTTTTCCATAATTGCAAATGTCAACACTTTACGCAGCTGGTTAAGGACGACAAACAAACAGGATGGCGACAGCCATCCAGGTGAAAGGCGGCTCATTTGCTCATTTGGCCGCTTACAGTTGACAGTTGACGGTTGACAGTTGGTTGAGCGATTGACAGTGTCGCTAATTAGCAAACATTTACGAACTATCGCCGTCGGCCAATTTGCCAATTTACCAGTTGGCCAATTTATTTGTTGTCCATCAGGCCAGCTAATTTGGCCATCACAAGTTGACGGATGTGTTTCATCTCAAGCAGCATTAGGCAGTTAATAAACAGGAAGTTAGTCAAATGATTTGTTTACTACACACATACGACAAGCCAGCTTAAGCTGCAAATTAATTTACCGAACCTGCTTGATTGATACTAATGCGGTGAATAAGCGTATCAAAGATATATGATTGATCAGCACAGTGAAGAAAATGTTGAAAAGCTTCAGTTAATTGTGTAACAGTAAGACTGGAAGATACCCATTTTGAATACATACAGTATAAAAAAATACTAACATAAAAAATATTTTTAGTATAAAATTATACCGTAACGAATAATATATACCGTAATCGTTTTAAGTACTCTCAGTATAAAAATATACTAACATACTATAATTTCATACCAAAAAATATTTTTTTTTTATTTTTTTAAAATTATACTGCAAGGTATAAAATATACCGTACTCAGTCCAATTACCTTTGCAACTGTAGTACATTTTTATAATTTATTTATGTAATAACTAATATTCCCTTATTCTGAAATCAATACACTGATGAAGAACTAATTTATGGATTCAAAGTAGCATATAAAATAGTATTTATTATAGCTAATCTAAAGACTAATAAACGACTATTAAAAAGTTTATTAAATTAGTCAACTTATGATTGCATAGTTTATAGAAAAAAGAGGGTTAATTCAATGATAATATTTAGTTAAACAAATTATATAATTATCTAATGCATAAAAGAAATTATTTGCAACATTTTTGTATTCAAACATGAGCAAAGTTTGCCAAACTACAGCGACTCCATTATTTGCTTTGAGTGAGTCAGAGAGAAAGTTTGGTAAATGAAACTTGCTTAGTTTCGTAAAGTTTAGTAAAGAAATAACAATGATTAATAAAAAATAATATAATAGTGATTATGTGATAACTAAACAGGACATACTTTGCTACACTCAAACGTACGCAAAGTTAGTCAAACTGCATGCAAAGTGAGTCTGTCTGAGTCATATAAAAAGTCTGTTATGGAAATGTTAATTATGAAAATTATTGAAAATACAATTACAATTCAAATTAGAGACAAATTCATTGAAAAAATCTAGATGATTAAATGATTAAATTTAAAGTTTAAATAGTGTATTTGTCTATAGTTCAGCACACAAACGTAAGCGAAGTTAGCTACTGGACTATTAGTATTAACTGAGTCAGTCTAAAGCATATAAAAAGGCTGTTGAAAGAGTAATTCCTGACTCACTTAGACATTGTTTAGTTTATTGAAGATATAAAAATTATATAAATTTTGTATAATTCTTTATAATCTAAACAACACAATGTTCTATGCTATTGCAGCCAAGTGTAAGAAAAGTTTGTTAAGCTACAGCGACTGCATTATTCGTTTTAAGTGACTCAGACTGAAGGTGAACAAACGACAACACAGTTAGATATTATCTTAACGATATTCCTGCACCTTCATTGCGTTGAGCAGCGCTAACGAAGTTCTCCAACTACTCAGTAAATACTATGTATATAACTATGTTAAACGAGTGAAAACTCAGCAAAATATATTCAAATGTTTGCTCGTGCTGGCAAACCAAAGTCAAACTTCAAGCTGGAAAGTTGGTAAAGTTCAAGTAGCTGATTTCGTTAGATTGTAAGCTGAATGAACAGATTACTTACGTCTGGGTTAACAACATACTTAGTTAAGCTATGTAGCAAAGAGGATGATAGATAAGCCCGTAGATGGCCTAAGTTTTTCGTTGTAGATTTTTGTGCTTTTCGGGCCATAAAAAGCAATCGACTTTGCTTCGCTCTTTTTGTTTGTTGCGGAAATTTGCAGCAGCTGACACGATGCAAAAAATTGAAGCGTCTCGTCAGCAGCTAACCTCAATATGTTCTTGCTTGCTTGCTTATGTCTGCCTTCAATATTGGTGTCAATGTGTCAATATGTGAAGTATTTACACGTGCGCAATTACAAGCCATACACAAAACAACCGCAGGAGCTCTGCGCCAGCGAATATGTGTCGGATGTTTGGAGTGTGTGGGTGAGAGCGTGAGTGTGTGTATGTGTTTGTGTGTGTGTTGGTGGTAACAAAGCCAAAACGGAAGTGAAGCAGAGGAAACATCGCTTGCTGCAATTTACATGCAATTTTTACACTCACACACACTCACACTTGCTGTAGATTATTCGTGTATGTTCTATGCTGCTAAAATTTCCTTCTTTTTTTATACCTGCTACCTATACGGCAGAAAGGTATCATAACTTTGTGCTGGCAGGAAGTGAAAAGGTTGCATTTTCGAGCTCATAAAGAATTTATATTTTCGATTAGCGTCTTTAGCCGAGGCGATCTAGCTATATCCGCATGTCCGTCTGTCTGTCTGTCCGTCCACATGAACACCTGATCTCAGAGACTATAAGATATAGATCTATAATTTTCCTTCTTATGTTTTTCTTCATTAAGTTTCCTGAAAATTTTGATTCAGATAAAAATAGTAGAAGTTATTTACTTTTGAATGGTGAACAACACCTATTTTCTAGGAGTCTTAGTTGCTTTGACTAACAATCTGTTATATTTTGCACTATATGGTATATTTCGATTGTTGTACTTCAATGATATACCAAATATATTCTTGAATATATTTGCAGTATTTATACCCGCTACCCATAGGGTAGAAGGGTATTATAACTTTGTGCCGGCAGGAAATGTATGTAACAGGTAGAAGGAGGCATCTCCGACCCTAAAAGTATATATATTCTTGATCAGCGTCAACAGCCGAGACGATCTAGCCATGTCCGTCTGTCCGTCTGTGTGTCTGTCCGTCTGTCCGTTTGTCCGTCCGTCCGTATGAACACCTAGATCTCAGAGACTATAAGAGATAGAGCTATAATTTTTTTTCGACAGCATTTGTTATGTTTGCACGCAGATCAAGTTTGTTTCAAATTTTTGCCACGCCCACTTCCGCCCCTGAAAATCAAAAAAATCGAATAACAAGTGTAATTTTAAAGCTAGAGTTTCGAATTTTGGTATATTTAATAACTACTATAGTAGTTATGATTCCTGAAAATTTGGTTGCGATCAGATAAAACTTGTCGAAGTTATTAAAGAAATACTTTTGTATGGGCAAAAACGCCTACTTACTAAGGGTCTTAGTTGCTTTGGCTGACAATCTGGTATATTGTGCCGTCTATGGTATATTTTGAATGCGGTACTATGTCGATATACCATTTGGTATATTTTTAGTATTTTTGCAATATATTCGGTATATTTTGAGAAAATACCGCAAAATATGTTTCTTTTATTCAAAATGGGTAGCGGGTATCTCACAGTCGAGTACACTCGACTGTAGCTTTCTTACTTGTTTTTAGGTATATTAGTTTGGTATATTTTAAAATTAAAACCGTACTGTTTTGCTTTTATTCACAGCACTCTTTCTTTCTTGTTTGAATGTAGTATCATATTAGTTTTATCCATTTTAGTCGTATAAATTAATACATATATGACAATTTGGTATATTAATATAGTACTACAAACAAACAAGAAAGAGCGCTCGACATTTTTAAATGAATACCACACTGTTTTGCTTTTCAAAGTTGCTGGCGGGTATCTCACAGTCGAGTACACTCAACTGTAGCTATCTAACTTGTTCTTTTTTGTTGCGCTTGTCTGTTGACTGCAATTGGAGTTTGGCCCAAATCTAAGTCGACTGCAAGTTTGATCGATTCGGCATTGAGCTGCGCTGCAGGCATGACACCCGACCCTTAGCCACACCCCCATAATCCCCCGTCTCCCTGACACACACACACACATACATAGAGATTAAGGTCTTGTCTTGGCGTGCCGCATATGATGAATGCGAAGAGAAGGTCGCCTACAGCGTCAAGGCCATAAACAATGCCTTAATTACTACACAAGGCTCGCTCGCACATGGTTTAAGGATAATCAGGATAAGAGCACACAGAAAAACCCATTGCCAAACCAACCAAAATCGCAGTGCGCAGCGCAATGCTTTAAAAGCATATCAGTGAATTGTGATTTTCTTTTGATTTACATATAGAGAAATAATCATAATAATGTAGAACACAGAACAGAAAACAACAACAATATTAATAACAAGGTCAAAACGATGAATTTCGTCATAGTCCGGGGGAATTTCTCTAGCTAGCTATCGCTTTTCCTTTTTCGCTTTTGCGTTGTGAAAATTTCCATTGAAAATCACGCACTTTCTGGTGAATTGCCTTTGATTTTTATGACAGGCTTTTGGTTTTATGTGCCCGCCGAAATATAGCAAAACGGAAAAGTAGAAGAAGTAACTGTCAACTGTAGTTTGTATAAGTAGTAAAAGACTTTGAATGTGCTGCGTTGGCGTATACGTAATATATATGTCTATATATATTTTTTGGTTTTTCCAAACTTGGTGTTTTTTGTTACACACAATTAATGGCTGACAATGTGGGCGCCTTTAAGCTGAGGATGTCTGCTTCAGATACACGCTTTATTCACAATTTATGCAGCAAAGTATGAGAATGAGAATGAGAGAATGAGAAAGTGATTTATGTCTAAATGTCTCGCCCAACACTTTAATCATTTATTTTTCTTTTTCAGATCTACGCACAGCATTCGATCTGTTGGACAGAAATCGAGATGGACGCGTCACGGCAAATGAGCTGCAGTTTATGCTCAAGAATCTGGGCATAAATGTGCGTGATGAAATCATACATGATCTCATACGGGAGGCGAGCCATTCAGGTGAGTGCTTGTGGCACTTGTCCTACCCAAACACACAACATAAGAGTGAAAACAACAACGAGCCACTTGAGCTTAAGTTTTCTTAGCGCAGTCAAGAAATCAAGTCAAGAAATGCAACAGTTTGCTGACTGCAGCAAAGTTTTGTGTGAAAGTGTAAGAAAGTGGGTGTGTGTAAGGGTGTGTGTGTGTGTATGTGTGTGTGAGGATGCATTGTGTATATATTCGTAATCAAGTACGTGCTGCATCTACACAGTAGTCCAGTTAATTAAGTTGACCCAACAAGCATATCAAATATTACGTATACGTAACGTTGCCAACGCTGCCTGCTATTGTGCACTTCGCTTCGTGAATAATTGAACAGTTTAATTAGTTTGCAAATGCTGCGTTGTTATAGCAGTACTATAATCCATTCAATCACGATGCTAACACCATGTTTAGATCCATTGTATAATCGAATTTCGATGCGTAAGCTCGACCAGCTTTCGCCAGCAACGGTCAAATGGCAAAATAGCTACTGTCAATCCGCATTAAGCCAATTTGTAAAGTTTTTTCATTTAATTTACTCGTTAGCTAATGCAATTTTTATTATAGAAATTCCCAAGCGGGGCATCTTCTCGCGTCGCATTCCGCTTTTCTTAAAGCGCATTTTATTAGTTTTCTTCCATTTTTTTTCGCTTTTTTTTGTACCCTTGCAAAACAGCGACCGAGTTCAGCCATCTGGGCATGGAATGGACTGTCCTCTGTTTACTCTGCTGCTTCCTTCCGCTCTTCGTCCTTAGAGTCCTAGCGCTGTTCTGCGCTGTGTCTCGTTGTTAACGTTGTCGTGTTCATGTTTTGTCGGCATTTGCCTTGTGGCCGCACATTGTTGATTTAATTTATTTGATATTATTTTGATGGGCATTTCTTGTTATTCATTTTCAGTATTCATTTTCATTTTCCACACTGACACAAAAACATATTAAAATTAAATTAAATTAATGCAGCCTTGCAGAAAATTGAATTTTGCGCTGCAAAATGCAAATGCGAAAGTTGTCTGCACAAACTTTATTTGTGTGTGGCAAACAAATTGCATTGAATGCATTTCATTAATTATATTATCATTTGTCTCATCATTTTGCGAATATTATTTATCGAGTGCATTAAAAGTTGATCATATATGAAGGCCAAAAAGCTGCCCCATAAGCCATGCAACAAAGCTGCGAATTGAAATCACAGTCACGCACATCACCCATTTGATATAGTACCTAACACACACACACACACACACACACACGTGCTTTGTGGCACAGTCACACACATACACATCGCGGCATAACAACAAAGCAACAGCAACTGTTGCTGACACAACTCGAGAGTTGTTTTGATGCCTGCCATTGTCAGACGCCGCAGGGCTCGCTATAAGCACACATAACTCACATTTTCAACTATATATTCTACATTCGCATTCACATAAGTATATCTTTTATATTTTATGTGTATTTGTATTTGTATTTGCACATTGCTGTGCCCTGCATTCGCATTCACATTTCTTTGCGAGACTTCTACAAACAATGACAACAAACAACAGCCGTCGACACGTGAGCTTAAAACACAGACAAGCCACAACAACAACACAAATCCTATTCATTTGCCAAAGTTTAACGAAATTTCGTTTTAAGCGAATTGAATTTGAGATAATCAGCAAATATATGAGTTGTATTTGCTTAGTAATTTAACTGCTCCTATTACTCAAATAAATTGACATCGATCATAATATTGTTTTGTTGAAGAACAAAATCCCATTCATTTGCCAGCGAATTGAATTTGAAATAAGCAGCAAATTCCCAAGCTTTATTTGCTTAGTAATTTAACATAACATTTCTATAGAAACGTCATTTATAAATTTAGGGAAATCGATTTAAGTTTGAACCAAAAAATTATGAATTATCATATTGTATTAAATCCTATTGTAAACAGCAAAATCCTATTCATCTGCGATTTCAAATAATCTGCAGTTTATGAAGCTAAATTTACGTATTTATTTAGCTGTTACAATTATTCAAATAAATCAATAACAATATGAAATATATGAAATACTTCTTTGCCAAAATTTACTAAATTCTATTCAAGCTAATTGCATTTGAGATAATCAGCACATATTTGAGCTATTTGCGTAGTAATTTCTCTCAAATAAATTGACATGGAATCAATCATAATTTATACTGAAAAGCAACTATGAATATTAATAATGTAAGGACTTTTTCAACAATAAAACCAACAAAACCTTTTCATTTACCAAAGTTTACCAATTTTCTTTAAGGCAAATTACATTTTTATACTTTTGCTTAATTGTGTTATGGAAAAGCTATTTAAATAAATTTAATTAAATTCTTGGAAATTTGATCTAAAGAAAAGTAAATATAAATTTTAATGATGATGATAAAAAGTTTTTGCAAACAAAAAAGATACAATTTGATATAAATTTAATACGCCAAAGTTCTGGGAAAATGAATATTGCAGAAAAACTATTTTACACGAAACAATTTCACAATTGAGCGAATTGCCTAATTAGAATTTTTTGCGTCAGGTCTCGTTATATTATTTAATATTTATTTTAATGGTTATTTAAAAGTTATTGCATTATTGCATCAAAGTATATGCTCACGGCTTACCATTTATATTGAATGACATTATGAACAGGAGAAATATAATTGCCTTAAGCGTATCGCAATATGCGTCATAGATAGAATTCCAACGAAAAACCAATAAAAACAATGCTTGAAATAATTTGTATTTGCTGAAAAAATATTTTTTTTTGCTGTAGATTATAGGCTATTATAATTAGAATTGTTTTCATTAATATTTTTATATTAATAAACCAATTTTCTTATTAAAAATATGGCTGCGTAATCCAGCTTTAAACTTGGTAAATTTTACATCAAAACGTTGTCATTAATAGAAAGCTTTATTTATACACTATTGTAGTAGCAGTTATAGTATTACCGTGTTATCTCTTTTGAATAATACGGACGCTGGTATAACAAAAAGATATTTCACAACGCGTGTATTTCATTTCGTTATTTGTCTCCCACTCTATATATATTTGAATCGAAGCTCCAGTGGGTGAATCCTTTCAAGTTCTCTTTTTCTATGTAATGCGTAAAATAAAGCAAGCTCAATACTAAGCTGCCCCAAAAAGTATGCTATGTTTTTTTTCACGGTTTTTCTTTTTCCTTTTAATGTATTATTTTATTTTCGAGGTATCGGATTTTTTACAGAATTAATTAGTATTCTGTTACCAACAATGAGACAGATGAAACTGACTATAAATAATAATATAATATTTAATAATATTATATAAATAATGTACGCAATGACTAGAACACAACTTAGTTAAATACTTTTTTACTGTTTTACTGCAGAATCAAGGAATAAATTAAATTTGCCTTAATGCAAATTAAGAGCGATAAGCAAATATCGCAACTTGAACTTTTGCAATCTACGAGTCTCTTGAGTAGCACTCTCTCATAAATTCGGCATAAGTAAGCGTATCATTTGGGATGCCAAGTACTTGTCGATGGCCAGCATAAATGCGCCTAGAAATGTGCGAAATTTAAATAATAAATTATTGACATTATTGCGCGCAATTGTTTATTTTCTTCTCTTTTTTTTCGTGTTGTTGTTATTTTGCCACTGCCACGTAGTGTCAATATTTTAGCAACAAATCGTGGAGGAAGCTTTTGTTGTCTGTTCAGCGCTGTTTTCGACACATTTTCTGCAGCTTTTGCTGTTTTTCGTTGCTGTGCAAACAAATTTTTTATCAATTTGGCACAACAACAGAAACAGCAACAACAGCAACAGCAAAAGAAGAAGCAAAACTGTTGAATGCTGCGTAAAGCGCGCACTTTATGGCTTCATTTACATTCCTTGGGTTTCACTCCTGCCCAAGAACACTGCACACTGATTTAGCTGTAAGTGCGAAGGGAGAAATCGTCTTTTGCTCCAACCATTGGCCAACTTATTTATGCGCGTCTTTATGTGGCCACGGGGCTCAAGCACACACACACTTCTACATAAAAAGGCGCAAAGAAGCACGTTGAGAGTGCAGAGTGCTTAACCTGGGGGTCAATTGTCGCATAAGCAGCTGGAACGAAACGCAATGCGGCACTTGAAGTGGAGTGAATGGGGAAGTGGAAGTGGAAGTGGATGGAGCTGACATTTGCGTCGCGCTTTTTCGACCACAAATTAATTAAGGCTAAAATGGACAGGCAACAAAATGTTATGTTATGGCCTGTGCACCGAAAGTGCCCTTTAAATGCATTAAAATTATTTAAATGGCTTTGGCAGCGGGTACACAGATTGCGTGCTATTCGCGAGGCACAACATAACACACACACACACCAACACACACCAGCACACAAGCACCCCCACAAAATTGCACTATGGGAAATTTCACCTGTTCTTTTGGAATAAAGTCATTTCTCACAAGTGAGCAAATTTATAATATATTTATGATAATATAGTAAGAAAAGATCATATTTTTAAGTTACATAATATACATTTTATAATTCTATGTTAATATATTAAGAAAAGATTCCAGTCTTAACATAGAATAAATCAAAGTATTAATTTATTTAACTAAACATCCAGTAAGAGATCAAAGTATTAAGTTACATAGCAGAAATGTTAATTTAACAGTCTAATTTTAACATATAAGATTTTGAAGTTTACATATTCAGAATAGATTAGAGTGTTAAGTTACATAGCGGAAATGTTAACTGAACAGTCCAGTCTCAACATATTTTAACGTAACATTCTTATCTTAACATGTCGACTGTTGATGTCATCTCTTATGGGCGAAAAGCTCGTTGAAACATATCAAATTAATATATTTTTAACAAAAAAAACTTATATATTTAAATTTTAACTGAATGCCTCTCACTCATGTTTTTGTGCAAATTTTTCATAAAATTTGTAAATTCAACTTGTAATACTTGTAATAGAGTTACCAACAAAATTGAGAAAATATCTGACTAAGTGTCTAAAGTATGTTATAGATTTTTCAATTCTTAATTACGAGTAACTTCTATTTGCTATTTCGATTTGTTAGGAATCAAACACTGTATTTACATCTGTGAACTTTGAAATAGCAGTGCTTACGACCTACGGGTTTAGAATTTAAGCTATTCAACTATTTGTTTAATTTTGGGTAACTAAATATTATAGCAAATATGGATGATAACAAAAAATGGATGCACTATGATGTTCATTCAAATAGCAGTGTTAAGAAAATAATATAATAAAATTGAAAATAGCTTTAAATAACTTAATCGATCTTAATTACGAGTTTATTATGAACTAATATTTTGTTGAGTAGCTTTATTGGCTAGTACATATGTATATATGTATAACGAAGAAAAAAAAACGCATTAGAAAATCTACCACTGAAACTGGTCAAATTCCCCATAGTGCATTGATTCAATCTGTTTTAGTCGGGGCATAAAATCGCCATTGCGTGTTTGCGACTTGTTAAGTGCCAAAAAGCCAAACAGGCAACATTTAGCTTCATGTGGTGCTCTCTAAATGTGTGTGTGTATGCATGAGTGTGCGCAAGTGTGTGTGCGTGTTTATGTGTGCGTCTGTTTTGTGGTTGTATTTATGCGCTGCTAAATTAGTTTGCACTACGAAACATGTATGCGACCGCATGTCAAAGACACGACTGTCTCCACGCATTATGGCCAAATGCCACCAACAGGTTCAACTTCTCCCCCTTCCCCCTCCCTTGCGTGCAACCCCCTTTGGTGGCGAGTGTCCACACAAATTGAAATTGCCTTTGTGCATTCGGTAAACTTTGAAGTCGCTATCTAATCGAATCAGCATGGAAATGCCAGCGAGCTCGTTGCCCATTTGCTTTTCACCTCTCTCCCTCTCGGCTCCTTCGCTGCTGCGGTTTTTTGCAAATTTGCATAACAAATGGACTCCCGCGGGTCGCAGGCAGCGGGGCGTCCACATCAAATGGCCTAAATTAAATACAGCTTAAGATGCCGAGCAAATTCTGATCAAAGCTTTGAACAGAACAGTAAAAAAAAAATGCAAATGCTTCCACGGAAAAAAGGGGCAAAACGGGGGAGGGAAGAAGAGGGGGTGAAGAGAGGTTAATTCAACTCAAATGGAATTGGCATGCAACAAAGGAAACACCAAAAAAAAACATCACAAAAGTATTCCAACTGTGTTGGCCTAGATACCAAAAGGGCAAAATACATTAACAGCCAAACAGGAAAATCAATCGAAGTTAAAGCCAAGTCAAGTGAATTGGCGCAGTCTATCAGATAAGTTGATGCTTAAAAGCAGCTCAGTTTAATGCGATTTTAAACAAAAGTTCAAGCAAAGTCAATTTGTGCAAATTAATTGCAATTCACGAGGATTAATTAAAGCCAGGAAACATTTTAAAAGAATACAATATAAAATCCCAAGAAGAAACTATGATAAACGAATGTCTAGTGATTTATTAATCACTTTGCGATAAAAGCCTTTCTAAAAGCTTATTGTAGCTTGGACAATATTGAGTTCATTAGAAGAAAATAGAAATAATGATTATACAAAATACGAGTATTCATTTGACGAAGTTTGTAAAATATCTTTAGAGAAAAGCTCACTAAATTTATAAAAAATGTTAACAAACAATAATCATTTGACGATAAAGTTTCTTGAAAAGAAAATACCATTAGAGAACAGCTAATTAAATTTATTAAAAAATAATAATAATAATAAATAAAATTAATTTGACGATAAACTCCTATTCAAATTTAGAGAATATTCTTAGAGAAAATCTAACCAAATTCATAAAAATTTTAAGGAGAGCTTTTATAACACTAAGTCTTTTATTTTATGTGATTTCCATGAGGGCAGGGAAAAGGGCAATATAAAGTAATATATTTTAAAATAATTTAAAATAAAGAATATGAAAATCGTGATAAACGAATGCAAATAAAATAAATTCATAATTTAGCGATGAAAGCTTTTGAAAGTTTAGATAATATTTAATGAAAGTTAACAACATAGAATTTCCAAAATTTGTCGCCTGCCACATAAATAAAACAAACTGAAAAAATTTTAAAAATAAGTAAAGTTTATTCTAATAGTTATGGAGTTCAAAAGATAACCAAATTTATTACAATTACTAAGAGCGTATTCTATTTCCTTCCATAATCAGTTTATTCCATGTGAATTTCATTAAAAGCCTTTGTCAACTTCTCAAATATTAATTAAATATATTAAATGCAAACAACATATGTTTGCTTACAGCGTATTTTATGTTTTGCCCCAAAACTTTATTTATTTTATGTGAATTGCATAAAAAGCCGTTATGAACTTTTAATGAATTTGTATTATAAAAACGAAACTAAAACGAACTGAAACTACTAGGGAAAAAATTGACAGCAAAAAAATGCATTAAAACTTTGTTATATCACAAAAAATCACATAATTTGCCGAAACGCGTTAAGTATACGCAGCGTAGAACAAGTTATACGTATATTTGGCTGTTTAAAGTGAAAGCATTAAAGTGAATGCTGTTCGACATTTAATTAATGGTCAGCTGCCATGTGTGTCGTCTGAGGTAATTTATTTCACAGCCAATGCACACACACATAAACACAGAGAGAAAGAGAGATAGAGAGAGAGAGGGAGAGAGATAGAGAGAGGAACATAAATACATGGTAGTACATGTGCTTATTGTGCTCGTTGTTGTTGTGTTTGCTGCCATTTTGTATAGTCAAAGACAGCGCTCAATGTTTATTGCATGTTTTACAAGCCGAATGCACTAAAGAGTGAGCGAGAGGGAGAGAGAGTGCGGAAGAGAGAGAGAGAGAGAGAGAGAGTGTGAGGGAGGCAGCCGTAGAGTCATCGACAGCTGCAGCTAAGGGGCAACAATCAAGCAGCACAAACACACGGCAGCTCGAGTTCCGTTTCCGCTGCACGTTGCACGTTGAGGTCAGCAACAGCAACAGCAAAAGCAGCAGGTGCATTTGCCAATAATTGATTGCATTTTGGCATGAAGCTGTTGCCAGTTTTGCCATTGACTGGTTGCAGCAGTTGCTGCTGCTGCTGCCATTTGTTATTGGCCACACAAAAGGATGTCGTTTGGCTGCACACTGCAGCTCGAACACCTTGCCACCTGGCCACCTTACATCTTGCCACCTTGCCACCTTGCAACTTGTGGTTTTGTCCTGGACTTCCTCGATGCAGCTTATAAGCACTTAATTTGCCCAAGAGCTTGTCGGCAAATAACTGCAGCAATTGCAGTTGGCCGCAGGCTAAAATGATTACATCAACCTAAAGCCTGCAGCAGCAGCAACTTCTAGCTGTTGCTGTTATTTAATTGTGTGGTCTGATGTTATTATGGCCAAGGCGAGCACACAGCTTATCGATCAAAGACCATAACAACATGCTGTTATCACAAGCTGCAGGCATTCATTTCAGCGACGATGCGCGACTCGTCCCCAAAATGTCCTTAGCGACAATGGGAAAGCGGCACAACAATAGCGAAAGCAAGCGCGCGGGAGGCGCACATTTTCATTATCCTTGGACTCGCCTTCGCTGTCGACGACAATGCGAGGCAAACATTTAGTTTTTGTATTTAAAAATGGAATGACAACAAATGCCGGAAAATCCTCGACTCACAAGAACCAGAAATCCAAGTCCAATTCCAAAATGAAAATGCTTTCGTTTTTCCTTTTTTTTTGTATACCCGCTACCCATAGAGTAGAAGGGTATTATAAGTTTGTACCAGCAGGAAGTGTATGTAACAGGCAGAAGAAAGTATAAAAGAAAATAAATAAAGTATAAAAATTCTTAATCAGTCCGTTTGTTGGTCTGTCTGTTCTATATCTCAAAGACTTTAAGAGACAGAGCTATAATTTTTTCGTCAGCAGATCAAGTTTGTTTAAAATACTTACCATGCCCACTTCTGCCTCCGCAGATCGACAAAAATCGAAAAACCAGCGTAATTTTGAAGCTAGACTCGCGAATACTAACTCTATTGTTAATGATTCCTGATAATTTTATTGCGATCGGATAAAAATTTTAGAAGATATTTAAGAAATACTACTGAAGTTGGGTTTTAGCAGCTTTGGGTAACAATCTGGTATATTTTTATATGTATGGTGTATTTCAACGATATACCAAAAATGACAATCGGTATATTTTAGTATTTTTGTGGTATTTTTGGCCAACAATCTGTTATATTCTTATCACTATGGTATATTTTACGATATACTAAGTATGTAATTTGTTATATTTTTAGTAATTTTGTAGTATATTTTTGGCTATCGGTCTAGTATATTTTGACCTCTATGGAATATTTCAACGATATACTAAATATGGAATTCAGTATATTTTAGTATATTTGTAATAAAATTTTAGATAACAATCTGGTATATTCTGCCAAATATGACCTTCGTTATATTTTAGTATTTTTTGTACTTTGAAATTAATACCGCACTGTTTTGGTTTTACTCAAAATGTGTATCTGGTATCTCACAGTCGATCACACTCGATTGCAGCTTTCTTATTTGTTTTTTTTTTGCTCAACAAAATGTCAGCTGCACACGACTTGACTGAACACACAATACAACACAGAATACTAGAAAAGCAGCAAGAGCCATACATTTAGTATGCACAGGGGCTCTGGCTGAAGGATGACATAACATTTGCTCAGCGATAAGTCAACACACTAAAAGATTCCTTGTAACTTGTCTAATTGATTCGAATGGGCATCAAGTTTTATGACTTTTCATGCATTTTTAATGCCCATCAGCAACAACAACAAAGCAGACCAGGCACTTAAGCAAACACACTCACACATGGGGCCAAAAACATCGTAAACTTTTTCTAGCACTTTATCAAGGTCGATGGCTTGGGAAGGGGGAAGAGGGGGGTGGTGGGTGGTGGTTGGAAGGCCAGTGTAATTACCAAACATTTTTGCAGATTTTTCTTGCCGTTTTGCGACGTCACCAAGCAAAAGTCTCGTATGTTTGTATCTTTATGTCCTTGGCATTGGCATTGTCGAGGGTGCAGGCAGAGGGGCAAGGCTTCTGCGTGGGGGGAGCGAGGTAGGCGTCAAATCAGGCGACGCTACAAACTAGCCCCGAAAAAGCGGAACACAGAGAACGCAGAGCGAATGCAACAAAATGGAAACTTGGCAACTTTACAATTTATGGAAATTACCTGACTTCAAGTTTTCTCTTTTCTCTTTCATTATTTTTTGTTTCTTTTTGGTTTTGGCCTGCGGCTTTATAGTTATGCCATAAAGATTGGAGACGACCTTGGCCTTGATGGGGTGGCGATGAAATTTTCGCTATCGAATGCATATTTGGGGATCTAGAAAGTTGATCAAAACAAAGTTGTTAAATAAACAGCACTGAAATAACTGCGCCCAAAAGAATGCTTTGCATACAATTTTCGAGTTTTGCTCACTTTTAATTTATTTATGCCTTTTTTTTGTGCGGGCGCTCATTATTGTTGCCATGAGACGAATTAGCAATTCATATTTTCAAGCCAAACAAATTGCAATTAAAAATATTTTCACTGTTTAGCCAACAAAGTTGGAAGTCGGAAGCAGCACGGAAAAAAAAGTTACGCAATTATATAAGCAGTGCTCATTTTGGCCACAAAATTTATGCGAAGCAAGATTATCTTTGATTTGCACTTCATTTCGGCAAAGCTTTTAGCAATTGTATAACCAGTAAACAAAAGGAATGCCAGCAAATAATTTACTTGCTTAGACGCTTATCTTTAGGGTATCTGAATAGTTGTTGCTTTCAAAGTGATTTTAGATGGTTTCGTGGTTCTATGCTTAAGGTCAAGGCTATGGATTTTCTCTGTTGCTGGCGACATTTCCGGAAGTCGGCAAACAGCAAAGCGCTAAAGGTTTTTACTTTGGGTTTTATCTTTGCACTTAATTATAAAAGTTGTTGCGAGACGTGAGTGGTGCTAAGATAACGGATTAACAGGCGTTGTGGTGTGTTTCTCCATCCCAAAAAAACAAAAAAGAAGAAGGAAAATCGCATTGTATGCGTAGCAGCAAATGTGTTTGACGACGGCCACCTGAGCGCACAAAAGTAGGCAACGTTTCGTTGCACTCGCCACACACCGAGTGCGCGCAAGAGAGAGAGAGCGAGAGAATGAGCGTGAGTGTGTGTGTGTGGATGTGGATGTGTGTGGGTAAATGGCAAATAACAATGACCGTTTTTCTCGATGTTGTCCTCGTTGCTGCCGCTTGAAGCGTGTAAACATTTTTCAACTAGCAAAGCAACAACAAAAGCAAAGCTTTCAATTATAAACCCCCCATGCGACAGCAGCATTTGTGTGCTACACAGAAAGAAAAAAAGTGTTAAAGCCAAACATAAAATATTGAATATCAAGATTATGTGATGTTAAAATTAAACCTAGAAGGTTTATTCTTAAATCAAGATTAAAATTCTACAAAAATTTCTAGAATGAAAAACTCTCAAAATCGAACCAAGAAGGAAAAATCTTAAATCAAGATCAAACAATCTTAAAATTAGAGCTTTTAAAATTAAAAAAGGATACCTTGTTTTATTACACAATTACATTGATGTATGAATTAATTGTATTAGTTTTTAGCATTTGTCCCTTTTTTATATAAGATTAGAGTTTGAACTACTAATAAGGAAATAGCAACAACACCAGAATTAAGGTTCTAGAGAAGAGAATTCCAACATTTTAAGAAAAAACTTTTTTTTATTAAGATCGAAAGTTTTTAAATCAAGACACATTCTTGAAGCAAGAATTTGTTATAAGATTTTTCAAACCTAAAAAATCTTTAAAATTTTTTGATTTAAGACTCAAAAAATCTTATATCAATATTTGCAATCTTCTTTTTAATCTAGAATAAAACAGACTTTTTAAATTTTTAAATGCAAATTTAGCGTAAAAAACTTAGCCTAAAATATTCCAATCCTATTTAAAGTTTTTTTATTTTTTAAGATCAAAAGTATCTTAAATCGAACTTTGCAATCTACTTTTCAATCTATACTTTTTCTCTCTGTGTAATCGTTGCATTTGCAGTTGGCGAGCTTTTACTGCTAAATCGTGCACTTACCCCACGCTCTCAATCTCAAACTTTCAATTACAGGAAACGGTTTAATCAACGAGGCCGAGTTCCTGCAATGGGTGGGCAGAATCCAGGCGCTGCGAGACGACCAACAGCAGCAGCAGCAGCAGCATGACAGCGATAGCGCCAGCACTGCCAGCAAGCCGGTGGACGCAGACGATGATGTCACCGAAGACTTAATAGCTGCATTTAGGTAAGGACTGCAACTGCAACAAATACAACTTCACAACGATAACATTATCGTCTATATTCTCAGAGTATTCGATCGTGATGGGAATGGTTTTATAACGCGAGATGAACTGCAGACCGCCATGGAAATGATTGGCGAGCCCTTGAACGAACAGCAACTGGAGCAGCTGCTGGCAATTGCCGATTTGGATCAGGATGGTCGCATTAATTACGAGGGTAAGTTCCCAAAACATATGTGCAGTTAGCACAAGGTTAGGCTCAGGGTTAGGCTCAGGGTCTCTCTCGTTCTGTAGTTGTGGTAAAGGACCCATAAAAGTGGAACCACAAAATGCTTTTACACTTGCCACAGCCATTCGCTTTGCTACCGTTACTGTCTGTGCGTTAATCAAGCTGCAGCATAAAACAGGCATAAACAAACACACACACTTACACATAGGTGTATAACCTTGTGCCAATATTTGCAAAAGCCTCTGGAGAGCGCCTCACTCATAAATCAGCTAGACAAACACAAATACACGGCAACAGCAACAACAAGACAACAATCGAAAGCCCAAGTTGAATAACCTATGCCAAGATACAGGGCGCAGCCATTGCCCCTTCTGCAAACAACAACGCACTTTTTTTTATACGGCCGCATTATTTGTTTGTTTACCCGCAACGTTGTTTTAGTGTTTTGTGGGTGCAACATGCCATAAACCAAAGATTGGCTCAGTTGCTTTTTCTTTTTTGGTTAGCTTTACCACAAATCGGTTTAAACTTGGCCGATTACATTGTGCTTACAGTTTGCAGCAGCAAAGAATACATATATTTGATTTCAAGCGGCGCCTGCAAGTATGCAATATAAAATTTATGCTTTATATAAAAATCGCCATGGGAAAGTATGCTATACAATATTTGCTTTGACGGCAAAGCTGTATTTTCAATTACGCCTCAAAGTATGCAATGCAATGTGAAAAGTTAAACAAGATTCTTTGCCGAGGACATTTCTCTATTTACATCTTCTATCAACTTTTGCTGGTAGCAACAAAATAAAAACAGTTGGCTAAGGACGTGCTCTATGCTCTGTATCTGTATCTGTATCTGTGTGTATGTGTGTGTGTGTGTTGTGTTGTTGTGTGTCCCTTGCGTGGCATTAAATTGATTTACTAAACACAAACTAATACATTGCCCACACTCACACACACACAGCCAGAAGATGTCCCTTTCAAGCTCGAGTATCTGCTGTGTTGGTCATGTCTACAACACAAGCACATTTTTGTGCCTTTGTGTGCACTCAGTGTGTGTACTTTGGCTTGGGTTTATCATTAGGTTCATATGCCGTCGCTTTGCTAGTTGATACTTTGACCTTGTAACGCATGCCCCTTTGCTGTTGCTGTTGCTGTTGCCCCTGCCACCGATGTTCCCCCCTGCTATTTGTTTGTTTGCTGGCATCTGCAATTTATTTATTTCACTTTATTTACTTTACACCGGCATGTACGACCAGCAGCAAAAAAGCTGCTCCCCTTTGATATATCCTGTAAACAACTAAGTGCACTAGTGATTAGATTTTAATCTCTGAGAATCTTTCGTAATTAATTTCATTGTCTATCTTAATCTTTTTGAAATGCTTAATTTAATTCTCGTACTATTCAACAAAGGATATCCTTTAGTCGAGCATACTCGCTTGTTTGCTTGGTTTCGCTGACATTGCATGTTGTTCGTAGGCGGTTTGTGGGCGTGGTATCGATGATTCGCTGCGCAACACGTTGAACGTGCGTCCCCCGAGGGTCTCCTTTAGGCCAAAATGCCTTTCATCATTTTGTTGGCCATAAAAGTCCGCTCTTCTTTTTTTTTCCTTTTTTCTTTGGGCTTGGGTTGAACAGTGTCAATTATATTGCATGTGGGTGGAGCTTTAATTTATTTGGTAGAGAAAGATTTTCAACATTTTAACAATAAATTCTGACATTGACTTTGATTCTTTTTCTTTTCTCATTCACAGAGTTTACGAGACTTTTGCTCTAAGTCCGCAATTGAGTGCAATTACAAAAAAATAAACCACACAAAACACAAAGAGAATGGCGAAATGTTTAACAAATTCAACTTAATTATTAAGTGATTACTAACATACTCAGACAACAAAATTGAATGAATGTTTTATACAAAAAAAAAAGAAAAGAAAGAAAAAGAAAAACATAAATTTATATTATTAGTTATGTTAAGAACTTGGAAGGAATTCGAAGGAACACAAGCACACACACACACACACATACATAAATCTCACTTTGAGTTGATCTTCATCACACACACAAACACACAAAATTAGTTACTAAATCATGCGAATTCTTGAAATTCATTTTTTTATACGAATTAAGTTCATATTTGGAGCAAGCTATAATTAATGCATAAATTATATAGTTGGATGTGAAATCATTACACACACACATACATACTTACATATATATATGCATATTCGGATAAGTCTGAGCGCGTGAGTGATATTGTGTTTAGGGTGCTGCAAAACAACAAAAACAGAGTATGTAAAAAAAAAGAAATTTAATTACTGCATATATGTAGAACGAACGTAAATTAGTTAAAATGCTTGTGTTTTAAACAATAACAACAACATAAAAAAAATAACAACAACAAAGCCACAAAATGTTTCAAATTTGCTAGCTTAAGCATATAAAATAAATGTTTACCATCTAAATAAGAAATAAATTTATAATAAAAAACACAATTATTTTATTTCGACTTGGAAAATACATACATATATGAAATGATGATATATGAAATACACAAAACACACATCAAGAAATGCGCAGAAATCATAAAAGTTATATTAAATGTCGAGAAACATGATTGTTAAATTATTTAAAGATATATGTATAAAAATATGTACATCATAAAAATATATAAACTATTTATTGGAAAAGCAAACAATTATCAAAATGCAATTGAATTGCAAAATCAAATTGAAAATCTCCAACAACAAATGAAAATAAACAAAACAATTGTGGAATTTTCGAAGCATATAAGAAGTATATATTTTATAAACAAATTTTGATTAAAATAAAACAATTAAAATCAATATATCAAAATCTATATTACTACAGTCTATTGTCTAGTCATCTAAACTTCTTTCTTCCATAAGTTTGCTTCCTTTAAGTTGATTTCATAAAATAAAATAAAACACAAAATAACGAAAATACCAAAAATTCGAGTCCATTGCATCGCCGTCCCAGTACCATTAGTTTATAGTAAATATAAACAAAATCGTATTGTGGTTTCAACTATTTGAAACATTTGCAGAGTTAACTCAACAATATACTTATATCCATTTATATAAAAAGTGCTCTTGATTGATCGTCACAAATCAAAATAAAATACCACATATTTAGCGAGAGAGAGAAAGGGAGAAGAAATTCACTAGATGACGCAATAATTCATCAGGTCAATGGTACAAAATAATCAAATTGGAAATACAAGGAAAGCAAACCACAACATTTTTTGATGGTATTTACAAAACAGGAGCAACAAACAAATTGAAACAAACGTTTTTTGGATTGAGCATTGAGCATCTAAAGGATACATGTATTAAAATACCGAAAATAACCGTTTGTTAACCGAAAAAAATACCAAATAAAAAATGTACTTAACTGAAGTAGATTTTTATGACATCTAATTGTGCTTAAATTATGTATATGCAAATCTATATGCCTACCAATACTATATATACTATATATATATACTTAATCTATACAAATACTGGTTTTTGTTAAAGAAGAAAATAATAAAGAAACTATTTAATATTACTTACACAAAATTAAGACATTATCTATATGCGTACATACCTACTTACATATGTATGTTAACTGTAGTTATTTTTGTTTAAGCATTAATAATTTCATAATTTCTAATTGTAAACAATGAAACGAAATGGACATAATAAAAGATAATACACAAACGCTCAACGGAATCCACTTGTTTTCATTAATATTTTCGATTCAAGAGTATAAAAAAGCATGCTCCTCCTTTTGTGTTGGTATTAAACACCTTGAAATCAGTAAAACTTCAAACAGTACTAAGAAAACATTTAATAAGGAAAAAATATTGTCGTTCACGTTTGTTTGAACGTATCTAAATTTTACTCTGTGCATGCCGTGTATATTTTATATAAAAAATAAGTCGTTGGAGTTAAAAGTTGCTAACGGAGCATGAGTGATATGGATGACAAGGTAAATATGCAATGGAACACCATAAATTTGAATTTTGATGCTTTGATTCCTCGGTATGGTGAGACCGTAAACTACTTTAGACGTGCTTGAGATTTCCTTAATATCATAAAATCAACAATCTGTTCAAAATTACGCGCCCTTCTGCACGGGCTGAGCACAGTTTGCACAATCTGAATTAAAGAGTAACCAAGTCTCGATTCTCGGGGTTTCTGCCTTTCAGTATATCCAATTCGATTTATAACCTTCAATGACTATGGTCACATCTGTATAAACAAAACAGCTCTAAAAAACCTTTATTTTGTAACAAAAAAAGTTAATGAATTAATGAAAATAGTTTCGTTTTTTAAGAAAACTAAATTGATTTGCATTTAACTGCTAAAATCAACGGCGTTTGCCATAAAAATATCGATTTTTACAACGTCGACGTATCGATAGTTTCATCGGTCTTTCTCCACCACTATCGCGGAGCACTCACAAAATCAATTTTTATAAAAACGAGAAAAACGAAAGAAAATTTCAATTAAACGACAGTGCAAACTGAATTAATTGTTCATTGTATTCGTTAACGTTTTCGTGTTTATTTGTGCGACATACAATTTCGAGGGTTCGCAAGCCCAGAAAATTTACGACAGAGTGTTGAAAATAAAGCCGCAAAAGTGGATACCGATAACGTGAAAATTGAGGATTTGATGGACTCTGATCCTGATATTGAGTTCATTGAAAAGGATAGCGGGATGTCTTCATTAGGTGGCAGCAAGGACGAGACCCCTGAGCGTCGCACCGTGGCCCTAGTAAGTGATTTGCCACAAAAATAGGCCTGCCTCCCCCCAACAATCGGCTCCCATTCTAACTGCGTGCTCACGTAATTCGAAGAGTCTCACGATTTTTACCATCATGCTTATCATGCGTAGGGTATTGATTATATTAATTACAATGTGCTTTTCTTTCACTTGCAGCCTGTCAACGATGAACCACAAACGGAGGGTGACAATTACGATGATGTAAGTGAGCGCATGTCTTTTTTTCTTATTGTTTTCTGTGATGTTTGTAAACAGCTTCATTTCTAACCTCAAACAAAAAAAAATATGCTTGCTATAGGAACCTGATGAATCGTTTGGCGAACGCATCTTGGGATTGACAGAAATGTTCCCGGAATCGGTGCGCAATGTTGTCGGCGCCGTCTCAAGTGCCACAGTGAAGAGCTGCCGCGGTCTGTATCAGTTCTCGTGCAGTGCATCATGGATATTCTTCACCAGCTCCGTCATACTGTTTGCGCCCGTCATCTTTGAGACGGAGCGTGCCCAAATGGAGGAGCTGCACAAGTCGCAGCAGAAGCAGGTGCTCCTGGGTCCTGGCAGCGCCATGGCCCCCTCTGGACCATCGCCCAGTTTACCATTGATTCGTTAATTAATCTTTTTCGATAACCATACATAACATAAACAACATACATATATTAGAAGGATTAGTTCTATGATGAGTAACAGCGCGCGAGGGACTCCCAGATCAATAATGGAATTAATTTGCCACATGCTCTAGATTATAAGTTCAAGTCCCCAGCGTCCTGCCAGTGGAAATAAAACAAACAAAACAATAGCAATTCCAATTAACAAACAACAACAACAACCATTAATACACACAGCATTTAAGCTGCCTTGAAGTTGCAAACAGAACTTCTGCTTATATGGGGCTTAGTACGAGTATTTGTAGTTGGCCCACAAAACACACAACACAGAAACACACACACCAAAACAACTTACTGTTTAATAACAAATTAATAAATTACGTTTATTAAGAGTTGAACAATCTACAGTCCACCGAGATACTCTCGTGGTATAGGATGATCCATGAAATAGCGCCGGAATTCTCCAGCATACTTGTTGCGCAGTCCTCGCTCGCCAAACTCGTTGAAGCGCTGCGCCAGAAACACATAGACATCGAGAACCTTGGCATGCGCCGACAGCTTCTTAAAGGATTGTGCAGCACGTTCAAGTATATCCAGCGATTTGAGCAACTGTGCCTTGCGTGCCTCCAGCGCTGTGATGGCCAACAGGCAGCGCACAAACACAAAGTCAGTTTTGGCACGCTCATACAACCCTCCGTTGATGTGTATATCATCCATGCTCCGTTTGATGGCCTGATAGGCCTTCTGTGGCATGCCCAACAACAGCAGGACTTGGGCCAACAACATGTCCACCAGCGCCAGCTCATAATCCATTTGTGCATCGGCCATATCCTCGGCCACACGCAATAGCAACGTCACCGCCTCGCTGGCAAAGCGTCCCTCGGCTAAACTGCAATACGCCAACAGCACCTGGACACGCATCCGTACCAAAAACGGCAACTCCGGCCGAGCAGCCAACTTGTCTAGCAGTCGTCGTGCATTGTAAAACTCCCGCTTTGCCACATAGATGGCAGCGCGCTGTTGCATGGCACCCGCTGCATCCAACAGATGCAGCTGATCGCAGGCCTTGAGCGCATCGTGCCAACGACAGCGATAGATGCCCGACTGTATGATCACATGACACTGACTTATCATCCAGCACTCGGCGCCGGGCATGCGAGGCAGTTGCTGGCAAGCGCGTTGCAGCAGCACGCGTGCCAAACGCAACTCGCCTTGGAGTTGCAGCCACAGCGCAAAGCTGGCCAAAGCGCTGCCTGTGCCAGCGGCTCCATGACTATTGAAGCGATCGCGCACCGACAACAGCAGCTGGGCATAGAGGGCCGACAGCTCGTGACGTCCGTAGGCGCACCAGACAGCGCTGCGTAGAGCCAAGGCTTCGGATGCATGATTGGCCAGATTGTTTCGATTGGTCAGATGATCGCTGTGCTGCAGCAGATCGAACAAACGCAACGGTTGATAGCCGGCCACAGTACCCAGTTTGACAGCAAAATGCAAAGCTAGCGTGTAATTCTGCAGCAGATTTCCATCGGCATCGCTGATGTCTGCGACACTGCGTTGTACATAAGACAGCGGCAACTCGTTGCGCAGTAGACAATGCCAAGTATTGGCCAGATTCAGGCTGCGTTTGTCGCCATGCTCTTGGGCTAGCATAATACTTTCACGTAGCGCTGCAAGTGCCTCGTCACGATGTCCGAAAGTGGCGTGCAATACGGCCAGATTGATGCAGAAATACTGATAGCCCTTCTCCTGGCTCATCAAGCGCACCGGCGAGCGATCCAGCGCACGATGCAGCGCCTTTAGTGCATTGTAATAATCCCGGATACGCAACTGATTCATGTAGCCCAGGAAATAAGCTGTGGTGTTTAGGGGCAAATCCTGTATGATCTCTTGTACTTTGCGTTCCAGCTGCTTGGGTGACAGTGCGCTGCTTTCGTCGTGATCGAGCAGATCCGACTGCTTGTTAATGAAGAACTTCGCCTGTTTTGGTGCCCATTTACATAGCGCATTGCGCTCTAAAGTGCATAACTCTGTGTCCTCCTTTTTCACTTGTGTGACGACAGCAGCATCGCCAGCTCCAGTGGCAGGCGGTGGTGGGGGTGGCGCTGGCGGGGAGTGTGTGCGACGCAGCACGCCGCCGGCAACGGGTTTGCGTGGCCCAATGGCCAGAGCACGTATGCCCTTTTCGTAATACGCACAAATGTTGCGATACATGTGCATCATCTCAGCGAAAGTGAAACGCTGCAGGACAACGGCAATGCGGCGCACATAGATACCCACCATACTGAACTGACTAACACCAAGATCGGCATGATGCAACGTATCGATGTTCTGCATATCGGCAAAGTCGAACAGTGCCTCGATGCTTGCCGTGCCACAAAATTCGGACATCGCCTTCTCAAAGGATTCAAGCATCAGGGTTTCCAGTTTGTAGGGACGCGTGGTGAGCAGATTGTGTAGTTCATTGTAGGGCATGTCGGCCTCTTGCACCAGTTTGAACATCAGCATACAGAACATGCGGCGCGCCTGCGGACGCATTGCAATGCCCGTGTCCAAAGAATTGCTCTTGTCCTGCCAAAATTCCACCATGAAAACATTGCTTTATTTTCACTTTAAACTCACCTTAACATACTGCTTGAGCAGAATCAGTACGGCGATTTTGTGTGGCGTTGGCGTCTCAATGCGTGGAGGCACCACTTTTGAGCTGGGATCCAATGTATCCAGCTCCTCGAAGAGATTCATTTCGGCAGCCGAATTTGTTTGACCGGCATCAAAAACAACACGCCCAACAGCAGCCAACTTCGCGCTGTTTACTAGAGCTGCCAACTTGTAACATTTTGCAGCCCTGCTAAGGCGCGGTAATTTGAAAAACTGCTCAACTACAACAGCAGTCAACTTTACATTCTTAGCCAAAGCTGCCAACACGTTGCATAGCGTAGCGCGCAAATTTTAAAAATTGCTTAGATACCAACCTACAAACAAATTGATGACCGCTGTAATCGTACAAGTTCAAAGTCCGTAGAAAACTAAATATGCCTAAAGCTCATTACCCATTTTAAGTATGTGTTTATTTGTTGTTGTTATTTATCATGCGCAAAGTTCAAAAGTCCTCTACCCATTTATAATTTTAGTGAAGCTAATTAATTCTACGTTAAATGAATTGGAATATGTATAGCTTTTTGTTTTTGTTCGACATTTAGCCATTTAAAGAACAAATGGGAAAATTGCACGACGACCCCTGGGGTAATCCTTGAACTCCTTGCGATAATTACGATGCTTGGCCAAAGCCCAAACAGTCATCTGGAAAGCACCGGCCAAAGCAAACAGATAAGCTGGCAGGCAAGAAGTCATGGCCGAGAAGGACACCCAGGCGCCAATCTCATAGGTGTAGTTGGGGCAAGACACCAAGCTGCAACAAAGCATATTGTATATAAAAAGATAAATAAATTTATCAATTGGGACTTACTTGAAGAGCTTGGTCAAGGGATTGCTGTCGGCCACAGGGATCTTGCGCACTTTGGTACCCGGTGGGCGCAGATTGCGCAGGGCAATGTGAATTGAAAAGTTGCCCAATTCGCAGAGCTGTAGGATACATAAGAATAAGACAAGTTTTCATACATGAATTGCGATTTAAAGATGACTCACGGCAAAGGCGCCAAGAGCAGCCCAAACAGTGCACATGCAGGGCGATGTGTACAATGGGTGATTGACGTGATAGGACACATATGCTGTGAATCCCCAATAGTAGCTGCAGTTCTTGAAGAGATTACGCAATGGCATCGTATTGTGAGAGAACCGATGCACGAAGATCGTCTCCAGCAAACGCTTCACATAATGTACGGTGTAGCAACCAGCAGCAATGCTATTAAAAAAAAGAGACACCAAATACGGTTCAATCATCAAAACTTGTTGTCAATAATTATGCAGCCAGGTAAAAGCGAGCTGTGATCGTCACTCTTGCTGAAAAGCTTTGCATAAGCGCAAATTAGTTGGGCATTGGGTCAATGCGGGTCGCTAGCTGTCGTCGTCGCTGTTGCTGCTTAATATAATCGAACGACTCTGGCGAAAGTCACACAGATACGACACACACACACACACATTGGCATACTTACTGCGTGGTGAGTGAGATCGTGTTGCCAGCTGCCTTGCCATAGACCAACTCTGGGCGGAAATAGAACAGCAGATAGACAATCAAAGGACCTGCGTATTCAGCCAGGAATACAGTCTTCCAGCCAATTTGTGGCCCCAAATCCTTGATGTACACCTTATCGCCATTGCCCAAATTGAGGGATTTCACTGAATCTGTATCCTTCAAGCTCTTGCCACGCGGTTCCAAGCGACTTTAATACAAGATTCAAAAGAATTTTTATTATATGTTACGGGTTCAATAAATACATACATATGTATGTATGACTGTTTATTAACTTACAGCGATATGCGGTCAGCATGCGGCGTTTGCTTTAGGGACTTATGAATCACCACACGCAATTCGCTGATGGATAGCGACGATGAGGACACCTGCACTTTGCCATAGGACTTGGAGTTCCTTGCATCAAGTACTTCTAGCTCCATATTATTTACGTTAATTTTCCGTGACAATCTCTCTGCTAATCTTGCTGCCCAGGTAGTCTTACCTCAAGTGTGACCAAGAACATAATTTTCAAATAGGCTAGTTTGTTTAAAATTTGCTTAATATAGCCATAAATATAGTAGTTTGGTCACACTCGATTTTTCAAATGATAATTGATTCGCGTGTTATTATTTATTACTTCCACAGCTTCTGTTAATAATATTGTTCAAGGCATAGTTGCAAACCATAGAAAATATCTATAATTGAAAACCATTTTTACGCTTACTGTCAAAAGCTGTTGGTTTAAAAAAAAACTGGTCACTCTACTTAACAATTCGCCTCTCATTATACAGTGACAACCAACCAAATAGTATATCAAAACGGTAAATATAATAAAATATAATAATAATAATAAATATAATGTTGACTAAATTATAATATCAATAAAATATAAGCAAGCCATGCTTTCAGATTTTATTTAGAGTTTACTATAATTTTTTACTTAGCCAGTCGAATCAGCACGTGAATCAGGTCTCGTCTTGAATTTGTAAAAAAAATCTTTTTATTTTAATTGTGTGGTGAGTTTTGTAAATAAAAAATATTTAAGTTAGGCTTCCGAACGAAATCTTTTAAAAAATAATCAATTGCGTTCACCTTGTTTTGAAGACCATTACCCATATAAATAACTAAACAAAATTGTGTGGTTTCAGGAAAGTGTACATTAAATAAAATAATAAACAACCCAATTGAACAACAATTTTGGATATATAAGTGGGTAAGTAAATATTTATTTATTTATTATTTATTAAATAGGCATAAACTTATTGTGCCCAATGTATTAAAAGTCATATGGCAACTCTGGAAAATTTGGGAAAGCGAGATAAACATATATAACAGCTGACGACTGCAATTGCATTCACAGTTAAAAACTATTTCTATAAAATGGTTATTGCTTGTATTTATTATTTGGCTTTATTTCACTGAAGCATTATCAAATTGGATAACTTCATTGCAATCTATGGTAGCTCTGCTAATTTAAAAGCAAGCGAGTAGTAGCACTTTTAAATAAACTGATAATCAACGTGCGAGCGAGACAGCTCTACAAATTTGACATAATTTCCCTTGCAGTTGCAGAAGCTATAAAAAGAGCTGGCAAAGAGCAATCGAGCACAAAAGCAAAAAGCAAAGCAAGTGAGCGAGTTCGATAGCAAAAGCAGCCAGTGAAAATATAAAGCATTTATAAAAAAATTAATTTTTGGGTGTGAAAAATATAAAAGAAAAAGTGAAAACTAATACATTGTGTTAAAAAAAAGTAAGTGCATTATAAAAAGTTATATTGAATTTTTAAAATGCGAAATAGTTGGGTCATTACGCAAATAAGCATAGCGCAGCCATTTTTTTTCTTCCTTTGTTTTTTATTTTGCTGCGTAGTTGTGCTTTCTCGTTTTTATGCCAATATATTATATATATAGATATGCCCTTGCAAAAGTATTGTTTATTTGCAAATACAAAATGCGTATTCAGCCATTTGGCACTTTGTTGTGAAATCAATTTGTGACGTCACTAAAAAATTCGAGAAACGCACACGTACATATGTATGTACATATGATGTACATACAACCGTATTCATTGATGTATGCCTCTACGTCACAGTCTAATTTTCCAATGCCAAATATTAGTCAAGTTAAGATACTAAAGTATTTTGAATTCATTTATTTTTCCGATTATGGGTTTTTGATATAATTATAAAAAAAACGTATCGTATTATAAAACAACTAAAATATGTTAATTATAAATATATTTAGTCATACTATGGTATAATATATTTTTCGTATAATTGCAATTTAAACGTTTGCAAAAATATAAATGACGCACACACACTGGAAATTTCTATGCCAACGGCTGACGAAACTCGTTTTTATAGTATACAACATCTGTGTGTACACCACCTAATCTTATGAGTAAATCGCACACAATGACAGTGCAATGGCCGTCGTCATTGGAGACAAAGGTTATTGCCTTTGTCCAAATTATTCTTTGTAGGGGAGGAAATGTACTGAAATATATGTTTGGTATACTCACACATTCACATCACACGTACACGAACATGCATATACACAATCGGGAAACAAAGCAGTCTGGGGGAATTGACTTCTTGTTTTTGTGTTTTTTTTCTCCAGATGTTATTTTAAGTTACATTTTTGTCTGGTTTTATTCAGCTGCTAAACAATTTTTTCTGATTTTTTTCAGAATAATTCAAGATGCAGATCTTTGTGAAGACATTGACTGGCAAGACCATTACCCTGGAGGTTGAGCCTTCCGATACTATTGAGAATGTGAAGGCTAAGATCCAAGACAAGGAAGGAATCCCCCCAGATCAGCAGCGTCTTATCTTCGCTGGCAAGCAACTGGAGGATGGTCGCACCCTTTCGGATTACAACATTCAGAAGGAATCGACCCTCCACTTGGTCCTCCGACTCCGTGGTGGTATGCAAATCTTCGTGAAGACCCTAACCGGAAAGACCATCACCCTGGAAGTGGAACCTTCTGATACCATTGAAAATGTGAAGGCTAAGATCCAAGACAAGGAAGGAATCCCTCCAGATCAACAGCGTCTTATCTTCGCTGGCAAGCAGCTGGAGGATGGTCGAACATTGTCAGACTATAATATCCAGAAGGAGTCGACTCTTCACTTGGTACTCAGGCTCCGTGGTGGTATGCAAATCTTCGTGAAGACCCTGACCGGAAAGACAATCACCCTTGAGGTTGAGCCAAGCGACACCATTGAGAATGTGAAGGCTAAGATCCAAGACAAGGAAGGAATTCCCCCAGATCAGCAGCGTCTTATCTTCGCCGGCAAGCAGCTGGAAGATGGTCGCACCCTTTCTGATTATAACATTCAGAAGGAATCGACCCTTCACTTGGTCCTCCGACTCCGTGGTGGTATGCAAATCTTCGTGAAGACCCTGACTGGAAAGACAATCACCCTTGAGGTTGAGCCAAGCGACACCATTGAGAATGTGAAGGCTAAGATCCAAGATAAGGAAGGAATCCCCCCAGATCAGCAGCGTCTCATCTTCGCTGGCAAGCAACTGGAGGATGGACGAACATTGTCAGACTATAATATCCAGAAGGAGTCGACTCTTCACTTGGTACTCAGGCTCCGTGGAGGTATGCAAATCTTCGTGAAGACTCTGACCGGAAAGACCATTACCCTGGAGGTTGAGCCAAGCGACACCATTGAGAATGTGAAGGCCAAGATCCAAGACAAGGAAGGAATTCCCCCAGATCAGCAGCGTCTCATCTTCGCCGGCAAGCAGCTGGAAGATGGTCGCACCCTTTCTGATTATAACATTCAGAAGGAGTCGACTCTTCACTTGGTACTCAGGCTCCGTGGTGGTATGCAAATCTTCGTGAAGACCTTGACCGGAAAGACCATTACCCTGGAGGTTGAGCCAAGCGACACCATTGAGAATGTGAAGGCCAAGATCCAAGATAAGGAAGGAATCCCCCCAGATCAGCAGCGTCTCATCTTCGCTGGCAAGCAGCTGGAGGATGGTCGTACTTTGTCCGACTACAATATCCAGAAGGAATCGACTCTTCACTTGGTCTTGCGTCTCCGCGGAGGTTGCCAAGCTTAATTTAAGAACCACCCGAAAATAAAAATGCAAGATTCAAAAGAAATTTATACATGGCTTTTGCACACTTAATTACTGTCTACAAGAGTTGAACCATTCCTTTATTCTGCAAAATTACACTTAATCGCAAGATAAATTCTAAATTACAAGTTCAAGCATTAGCTGAAAAAAATAAATTGACTGCTGTTTCTTCTGGCTTAAAATATGTTTAAAATAATCATAAAGATGTTGCAATTATTGAATTCGTTTTTTTAGGGCAAATATTCATTTAAATTTGGTGGTGGTATGTTAGGGGAGTATGTACATTTAAAAAAAAAATGAAAGGGCCGAAAAAATTGTATCATTTTGGTTGCAGAAAAATATAAATGTTTGGATAAACAAAAACTAGATAAATATATTTTCTACTGTAGTTAAAGTAAAAGTTTTTAAATCCGAAAAATCTACATGGTCACACTGCACGCCGATCAATGTTTCAAACTCAGCGTTGCCACCTCCATTAATGTTTTGCTAAGGTTTCCGGGGTTAATATTGTTTTCTTTATTCGTGTCGCCGTTCCGCTGCGAATGGCCATAAGAGTGGCAAGTTGACTGGAATTTTGATGAATCGGTGGTGAATGCTGCCCATCTACATTCGACGACGGCAACCTGCGGCTGCTGATCAACTTGACGGCAACACAATGGCAAAAGTCTTGCAGCGTGTTGAAATTACGCTGCGTAGTTTCTATATATTCAATTCCAGCTTTTGTCAAAAAGAAGGAGAGGTGAGTTGCAACTTGAGGCTGCATTGAAAACCTCATTAAACAAATCAACTTTATCAACTGTAGGAAGAGAAAAAAGTGCTGTTCTATCACCCTGTTGACATTGAGTTAAATACAAAAATCAGGGATGTGGGACTCAGCGAAGCCATCATAACATTTACAGGGTGAGTCAGTCATTTATTAAAAAATAAATATAGCACGATATACATAAATAAATTAACGCTCACAGCACATTCACCAACGAAGATGATTGCAAAGCCTTGCACACACAAAAGACGACACAACTGTTTCATCAACCAGAGCCCGGCTACTGGCTGGTCATGGTGCTCAATGTTCCCAAGGAGTTCCACCTGAAAGGTGACATCGAAGTCGCCGATTATCGTGGCGTCGAAGTTTCCGATCGCATTTACCATGCTGTGTTGCGACAATGCTACCACATGTATCGCTTTCATTATGGTCTGCTGCAGACCAAGCTCACAGCCAGCCCATCAACTGCAGCTAGTGAGGAACAACGTCAGCTTTTGGCCGCTGAGCTGAAGCAGTTCTATGCGCGTTATTTGAGCAGCGCCAAGGAGCTGAAGCAATGTGACATCATGGACATGCTGCACTCCATTCAGTACCTGGCTTTGGACAAGACGCTCTTCCTGCGTGCCCACAACTTTAACATGCTGTGCGACACTTTTCCCGTCATCAAGGAGTGCATTATGCTGTATAACGAACAGGTCGTTTGTGGTGGTAAATTGAATGCCAGTGATTTGTATAGTTTGCACTCCCATATCGTGGCAATGTCGTCGGCCGATAACAGCAATGCGGAGAAGTATCGTCAAGGTGCATTTGTAAGTGGTGAGGAGGAAACGCCCATTAAAGTCTATCTGGATGTGGACGGCAATATTGAGTCACATTATTTGCTCGTCTATCGCGCTTTAAGTCTAACTCTATGTCTGTTTGTCGATGGTAATTGTGAGCTATATTACCAAATGTTATTTTCATTAATATAATGTTTGTGTTTCTTAGCTAAATTGGCGGCGCCGCAACCAGAATTATATGAAGAGCTGAATAACTATTTGGGACCGCAGCTGAGTTGTTTATCGCGCGACATTTCTACTGAAATTTCCAAGCAGAACGTGTCCACAACGTTGCATGACAACAACTCCAACGACAGCGCTCCCAAATATCTGTTTATCAACGAACAAAGCTTAAAGCACCATACTAACATCTATCGCAATGCCAAATCGATACCACGTAATGTGATGAGCATTATTGCTGACTTGGCTAATCCCATAAATGATACGAATGCAGCAGGTAATGCTGCTACCACGGAGGAGTTGCAGGTGAAGACAACGAATGATTATTGGATTGTGAAGCGTCGATGCAATTGGCGGCAATATTATGTGATTCTATGCAAGAGTAAGGCGACATTGTTGGATGTGACGCAGGAAGCGAAGCGTATATTTGAACAAGAGCTCACAGATGATGTATTTTTTGACAAATAAACAGCAGTATCAAATAAATAAAGGGCGTTTTCCAATTGTAATGCCGCCAGTCGTTGTCGCTGTCTCGAGTAGTTGTTCCATGTTGACAGAAACGACAACAAGCGGCGCTGGGCTGCGTCGCTTCTTTTCAAGCCAACACTGTGCTGCTGCTCGTGCTGGCGGGATTTGTTGCGTTGCTGTTGCCTTCGGTGGCATCGTTATAAACGCTGGTCGACGATGATGAACTGGTTGTTGCTCCATTGTGGGGCGATTTACTCAATTTCACAATGTAAATGCGTCGATTCGACATACAAATGCTGTAGCTATGATGTTCGTAATCAATTGTGATACGCTCACAGCTGCTGTTGGGCATAAAGTTCTCATCGATGCTGCAAAACATGAAACTGATAAGGCTTCAAAAAGACGCAGAAAATGCAGGTTTTACCTTTCGGTTAAATTCAGCAGTCCCATTATTACATTCGCGCTGCGTTCATCGTTCTTAAGATCGCCGCCAGATTCCAGCACGGCTCCATCATCTTTGAGTATCAAGTAGCCAATTTGGTTGGGCACAATCAGCTTATCTTTATCCATTTTCAAGGCTTACCACTCCCAAATAATAAAAACAATTGCAATTGTTTTTCTTTCTCAGCTGCTCAATATTTGCCATTCAACCGTCAGCGCGGACACAGTTCCAACAACATTATTTTAACCGGCTGTTGAACAAATTTTGTAGCTGTTAGCAGTACTTTTTGATTTTATGCAAAATTTGTTAATAATATCATTAAACTTATTATAATAAGTTACTCTATCATATTAAAATTCCGTTTGATACTAACCAATGACAGTAAATACTTCAATATTGCAAAAATATGAATATTTAACAGAAAACAATTAGTGGTGCTTCTTAAAAGTTTTACAGCTTTCTGTTACGCGTAACATGCGCATTTACGAAGAAGAAGAGTCTGTAAAGTGCTTGTCCCCCGTGCAGTTCGTGGAATTTTAGAGCGCTGCGTGAAAAAAAGAAAAACGTTGGAAAATCAATTGTATCATTTAGAAACGCCAACAAATTTATTGTAAAACTATTTAGCGATCACTAAAGTGTAAGTTGCATATGAAATTTTCAATATTTCATTCGAATAAATAGCAATAAAACGAAATTAAAAATCGGCTTGAGTGGCTGTATGCGTGTGTGTGTGAGTGAGTGAAAATTTTCAATTTTCGGGTCAGCACCACACCCCAATGTCGCATGTATACGCATAGAAAATCTAATTAAATATTGCTATGGTGCACATACAACTAATTACAATAATAATTAGAAAATAGATCAATAAAATACTTCTCCAAAGTGTGTAATTAGTGTAAAAATCTGTACCCAAAAAGGCTACATGTGAAAAAAGTATCTAGTAGCTCCATTTTTATTAGCACGTACATGCGAGTGTGTGTGTGAGCGTTTGCGTGTGCTAGTGTACGTCATCGGGTTGTGCGGCAACTTCAGTAGAGAGAAAGCGAGAGAGAGAGAGAGATGTACAGAGCAGGCTCAAATGTAACATGGAGAGATGTAATGCAGCAGAGTAGAACAACAACATTATTACATTGAGTTCAATTCGCGAAAAACAAGCGCATAAACAGGTTTCGTAAATGTCCTTGACTTTGTCAGCGACAACATAAACATGTAGTTGGATTAATGAGAGCGCAAATTGCCGGTGCCCACTTTAAAAATAGTCCGTTTAATTGCAATGGCTTCTAATAAATCAAAAATATATTTTGAACGCACTTATTGCTCATAATTCCAAGTTGCGCGCATTACGTCATCCAGCTATTTCTGATAGACACTTCAATTAATGTATGTATATTTGTGTGTAGCCGCATTGTATGTTTCTTATGTGTGTATGTGAGGTGTGTGCTTCTTTTGTGTGTATTAGTATTAATAGGGGGAGAGAGAGCGTAGATGCTCTCTTGTCACATTCCAAACAAAATTTACTCCAGGCACGACTCTCTTGCTACCTTTTTCTCTCTCGTACTCTCGTTCATTGGCTGTATTTTTGTTGTTGTTTTTGTTTGTACGCGATAAACAGTTAAATTGCCTTTAATGCCTCTGTGTGTATTTATGTGTTGCGTGTACATGTGTGTTTGTATGTGTGTGACTGGGGCGCTGTTTTGTATGGCTGCATTGAATACAAAAACCCAACCTGGGCCTAGGCTATGTTTTTCAATTTCCTGCGCTGTATTTATTTTTTGGGGTGATACTCGCGTGACTAAATTATATTTAGATACATATACATCTGTATGTGTGTGTTTGTTTCTATCTATGTATGTGAAGTATTTGTGTTTCTTACCCCGACCCACCCTGTTATCTGAGATTTTCCATATGCGGTGATGTCATCGTGAAATGGAGTCAATTGAAGTCACCTCGCTTGATCTTCCAATTCATAAACTTCAGGCTAATTCATAATTCATTCTCGATCTTGAGTAGCATTTTTTCATAGCGTTTCTTATCAGAATCTCGGAATTGTATTTTGTGGTAAATTGAAATTGTGGTTTGGTTTGTGTTGTGTTTTGTCGCTAATTATATAGTTTTCAATGTTTATATACATATATTTAAGATTTTATCCTATCTAAATTCTACAAAGAGCGTGAGTTCTTTTCCCTAACTTTATTTTTCAGCCTCTTAGTGAATTAGTTAATCTTCTATCTTCGCGTACTATTTATAATCTATTTTTTTTAGTATCATCTTGTATATCTATATTATATGCATTTGGCATACTAAATTTCAATTTAGTTTTTGTATGTGTGTATGAAAGTGCTGTTGGAAAAAAAGTAATACCAATAAACAAATGAAAAGATCAAAAATAATGCAAAATCAAAATGATGAAAAACTCTGGAAAAAACAAGACGACAACAAACATTTCTCTTCTCTCATCTTCCGTTGCAGGAAACGGAAACGGTGTCTGGAATTTGAAAGAGAAAAATATGTAATGAGAGAGAAAGAGAGAAAATCATAAAATAAACAAAAACCAAAACATAACAGATTTATAAATAAAAATGGAACAAATGCAAGTCGAGGAACCCGAGAACCAATTGCTGCAGCTTCTCAAACAACTGGAGGCAGCACCAAAGGATCAATTGCCCCATACATTGTTGACATATTTCAAACCCTGCAACAAGAGTTTGGAGAATTTCGCTATCTACTTTTTGGCTGCACTGCGTCAACAGACCGAGCAACATTTCCGAACCAGCGGCAGCAATGAATCCGAGACTCCCAAATGCCTGACGCCAGTGCGCAAGGCGACAAATCGTCCCACGCCGGCGGAGTTGGCATTGAACGAATCGCAGCTAAGCAATCTCAGCATTGGCAGCGCATCAACGCCAGTGCGTCAGTCCAACAATCCGCCACAGCAGCATCAAGGACGTCGTTCTGGCCAGCATAGTCAGCAGTTTAGCAGCACTCCACAAAGCAGCGAAAGATCTCAAGGAAATCGTAGTGGAGGAGGAGCTGGTGGTGGCAGTTTTTGTCTGGGTGACTTCATGTTGAATGCCACACCCAATCAGGGACATCAGCGTGCCAAGAAAAAGGTGACGCCACAAGCTACGGGAACAACAGCAGCAGCAACGTCTCAAGACAAAACACAGAAGCCACGACGTCGTGTGCTGCCCATGACGATCAGCAAGAATGTCTCCTCGTGCAGCTCGTTTGGCGACAGCTCCTTCAGCAATGAGAACAACTTGTTGCGCCTCTCGCAGAGCTGTGAACTGGATCGCAGCCAAGGCGCTGCCCTTGAGCAAGAGGCGCGTAAAACACTGTTGCTACACAAGCAGGAGATTAAAAGCGAGGCGCCTGTGGCAACTAGCCAACAATTTGAACCTCCCGAAAGGGAACCAGAGATGCCACCCAGTGTTGCCATCGATTTGGATCAAGTGACCCAGCCACAGCAGTTGCAGCTGTTGGCTGCCATCTATGGACAGTTGATGGATATGAATCTAGTGCCAAATGTGCTGAGTGAGCTTGGCTATGCGATGCAGTTGCTCAACATACGCGGAACCAGCGATGAAGTAGCAACTCCCGAAGAAATTTCGCCACTTGCGTTGCTCTCGCGTCACAAGGAATGCATCTACTTTGCGGTGCAGCTGTTGGAGCAGCAGCAGCAACTGTTGCTCCAACTGGATCGCAAGTCCTTGACGGTGCTGTTGCAGCATGAACGTGTCTCGTTGCTATCGCAGCAGCTGCAGCAGCAACTAGAGTCGAGTTGTCAGCGCAAGCAGCAGCAAAGCAAGGCGATTCCTCAAGACTCGCAGCAGCAACATAATGTTTACTATCAGCACGATAAGGATTCGCGTGACAATTTCCCAACTCAAAATGAGTTTTGCGCTTTCAAACGGCAGCGAGATCTTTTTTATGAGGCACTCAAACATTGGGAGGCAACGCATCTCAATCGAATGTTCAGCTTCAGCTTGGAACTAGGCTCAAGTGTGCGAGAGATCTTCAAGCAATCGGAGCACGCTGTGAATATGTCGCATTTCGCCAAACTCTTCGTCAGCCAGCTGCTTATGTCCAGCGGCGAGACGCACGAATCACCAGCAGAATTAGGACTGAAGCTCGATCAGCAGCGTCTCAATCGCTTGGCACAGCGTCTGGTCACCAGCAACTCAAGCGTTGAGGATCAATTTCCACGCACTCAAGCCTTCTTCCGGGATTTTATCAGCAACTGCGGATCTATAGCATTTCTAGTGCAACTTCAGTTGGCACTTTATGTACAACTCTTGCGGCACAATGATTCCAGTTTCGAGTTGCTGCCACTGCAGCCGGATGACGATGAGGCCGAGCAGGAGCAGGCAGCTCCCTATGTGGTGCGACCTCAGGCCATGGCTGAGCTGCTGATGCTGGCCAAGTTCCTTGGTTATGTTTATGCCTTGCCTTACAACCGTGCCACATCCAACTATGCCTGCCCCCAACAGTTGCAGCTGCGTCGTCAGTTCCAGCCACCGTTTGAGATGCGTGTGCACCTCGAGCGTGCCATGCAGCAGGGAAAGTTGTTGATCACGCTACCTTGGTTGGTGCAGTATCTGATGATGCTGGATCTGGTCTCACTGCAGCTGCCCGCCAGTCTGGCCACACTGGATCTACTTTATGCGCTGTACAGCGAGGCAAGAGCAAATCCTCAACAGCCGCTGCAGTCTTGTGCGCTGTTCATCACACGCAGCTGTCTCGGTTGGTTGCTGGAATCGCAGCCAACTCTGAGTAGCGGTTACTACAACCAACGAACCTCAGGAAAACGAAGTGAGGCCACTGCAGCGTTAGTCAAAGATTGTCTGCGTAGTCTGTGCTTTGCTCAGGGTCAGGGCAAAGTCGCAGCTATGCTGGAGGAACTGTTGCCGGTGGCGTGTCCATTTCTGCACGAGTTTCGGGTGGCCATCACCCCATCGCAACGTCAGGCGCAACGCAGTGGACGCTATAGGTATATAACCACGCGATTGGAACAGTTGAGCAGCACCAACAACAGCAGCGTTGTCAAAAGTCAGCCACAACTGCAGTCGGAGCAACAGGGCAGCGAATCTTCTGTTCCGGAGCTGCAATCTCCTCAGCGCAAGCTCAACGAAGCCTTTTTGCACTCACAGAACGCATCGATGCGTCGCCTGCTGGAGTTCGTCACCGAGCGCAGCTTTAAGTGTGTGGTCAAGGATGCCCAGCAGCAGATACTGCAGCCCGCCAAATCGGAAGCCGATGCGTTAGTTAATGGCATCAGTTCCACGCAGGAGGCGGAGGTACTACGTGAACTGCAGCGCATTTATCAGCAAGCCTGGACACAAGCCTGCCAGCAGTGGACGCAGCTGGTGCCTGGCATGCTGGACAAGCGCATAGAGCAGTCGTTACATGCGCTGCTTCCGGAGAATACCAACGAAGTGTTGCGATCGACGTATGCACATCTGATACGCCAACAGGCTCAGGCGCAGTTGCAACAGTGGCTGCAGACGAGCGTGCGCCAAACGACATTCTATCAGCTGGATCTACAGGAAGTGGCCAGCAAAGTGTGTCGCTCAAACAAGAACAGCTCGCAATCAACTCCCGCAACTGGAGCCACCTCCAATGAGATGAGTCTTAATACTGCCGCTGTGGAGTTGCGACTGTCGCAGTTGCTGCAGGAACTGCAACAGTGGATTCACTGCCTCAGTCTGCGTCCAGAGCATTTGCGTCACATGTGCGAGCTGTCCGAGTTGATGCAGCGAACACGGCAAGCAGCACAGCTGCCACAATTGCCAACATACTTTTATGAGTTACTTGGATCGATTGTTGTGCGTCTGTTGCAGTTGCTCATCTGCCGACAGCCGCTACTCTGCACTCCAACTCTGATCAGCGCCAGCTGTGATGTGTGGCTATCACCACAGCTGATCGCCACAGCAACTGTTCCGGGTGATGCTCCCGAGTGTCTCGAAGCGTTGCTCAGCGTACAATTTGTGCAGGAGTTGAGCCTGCATTTGCCAGGCTTTCAGTTGCTGCAACAGCTTTTGCATGCCATGTTGGATGCAGGAGTCTTGCACATGGAGCAGCTGAATCAATTGTTTATGCCACTATTTAAGGAGAACTGGACACCGCCGGTGTGGAATGCCTTGTCGCAGCTTCTGCAGCAAGTTTCACAGAATCGGGGCGAGGGCGACACAAGTCGCGTTGACGACGATGGCAAATCGCATTTGTTTATGGAAGTGCTTGCGGATTTGTCGCGAGATTTAGATAGTTTTTAAGCTCAACAAAAGTTCAATTATGTCATTCGTTCATTTTATCATACCACATACATAAATACAAAATGAATTTGCTGTGAATAAACCTCTATTTTTGCACTACAAGAATTCCAAATGCTCTTTTATGCTGTTGCTTTTTTGAACCGTCGATAAGATAACGCGGCTTATCGATAATTGAAATTGCTGGATTGCGTCACTGTCAACGAAACTGCTCGCAAACTTGACGAATCTGTCGTTGAGTTGTGTGTGAAATGAACAACGGGAAACGGGACGAGGCCGACGGCGACGACGTCGATGCGGTCATCGGACGAACTGTGAGACAAGCATCAAACAACACATGGCGAAATTATGAAAAACATCAGCAAATGCTGATTGGAATGCCAGTTAACCACGGTGCAGCGCAAAGTGCGTAATGTCAGTGTGTTAGTGAGAGCGTGTGACAAAGCTGCGGTCTGGGTTAGTCTGAATGTGATGTGTGGATGAGTGAGTGAGAAGTATGTTGTGTATGTGTCATTGTGCTGATTCTGATGAATGGCGAGCGAATGGAGGTTATGCAATCTCTGGTCTGCTTAAAGCTAATTGAAATTAATTATTGCTCACTCTCTCATCTCCCTCTTTTGTTTTTTTGTTTTATTTGCAGTTGAGCACGGGCAAACTTTGGGCAGTGGAATTTGGATGAGCACATCAAGTAAAAGCAGCAGCCAGTATTAAATTAAATTAAACAATAACGAACGAATCTAACGAAACTGAGTTGAACCAAAACTAGACAACATGGAGAACTTCACACCGAAAGAGGTGAAAATCCTCGAGACCGTCGAGGACATACAGGAGCGTCGTGAGCAGGTGCTCTCCCGCTACAATGAGTTCAAAATCGAGACACGCCAGAAGCGCGAGAAACTGGAGGATTCGCGTCGCTTTCAATACTTCAAGCGCGATGCCGATGAGTTGGAGTCGTGGATACACGAGAAACTACAGGCAGCCAGCGAGGAAAGCTATCGCGATCCCACCAATCTGCAAGCCAAGATCCAGAAGCACCAGGCCTTCGAGGCTGAGGTCTCGGCGCATAGCAATGCCATCGTATCGCTGGACAACACCGGCCAGGAGATGATCAACCAGCAGCACTTTGCCTCGGAGACGATTCAGCGTCGCCTCGATGAACTGCATCAGCTGTGGGAGCTGCTGTTGAGCCGTCTGGCCGAGAAGGGACTGAAGCTGCAACAGGCTCTGGTCTTGGTGCAATTCTTGCGTCAATGCGAGGAGGTCATGTTCTGGATCAAGGACAAGGAAACCTTTGTCACCGCTGATGAGTTTGGTCAGGATCTGGAGCATGTCGAGGTGTTGCAACGCAAGTTCGATGAGTTCCAAAAGGACATGGCCTCGCAGGAGTACCGTGTGACTGAAGTCAATCAGCTGGCCGACAAACTGATTCAAGACGGACATCCCGAGCGCGATACGATCACCAAGCGCAAGGAGGAGCTCAACGAGGCTTGGCAGCGTCTGAAGCAGCTGGCTATCGTGCGCCAGGAGAAACTCTTTGGTGCCCACGAGATTCAGCGTTTCAACCGCGATGCTGACGAAACTGTTGCGTGGATTGCCGAGAAGGATGTTGTGCTCTCCTCCGATGACTATGGTCGTGATCTGGCCAGCGTGCAGGCGCTGCAGCGCAAGCATGAAGGCGTCGAGCGTGACTTGGCTGCTCTGGAGGATAAGGTGTCCACTCTGGGTGCTGAAGCACAGCGTCTGTGCTCCATTCATGCCGATCACAGCGATCAGATTCGCGACAAACAGGCAGAGATTGCCAACTACTGGCAGAGTCTCACAGCCAAGGCACGCGAGCGCAAACAGAAGCTGGATGAATCGTACTATCTGCATCGTTTCCTTGCCGACTTCCGTGATCTGGTGTCGTGGATCAATGGCATGAAGGCTATCATCTCGGCCGATGAGCTGGCCAAGGATGTGGCTGGTGCTGAGGCATTGCTGGAGCGACATCAGGAGCATAAGGGTGAGATCGATGCACGTGAGGATAGCTTCAAGCTGACCACCGAATCCGGTCAGAAGCTGCTGGAGCGTGAGCATTATGCTGCCGCCGAGATCCAGGAGAAGCTGGCTGCACTCGAGAACGACAAGAGCTCGTTGCTGTCGCTGTGGGAGGATCGCCGCATTCTCTACGAGCAGTGCATGGATCTGCAGCTGTTCTATCGCGATACCGAGCAGGCAGATACCTGGATGGCCAAACAGGAGGCTTTCCTGGCCAACGAGGATCTTGGTGACTCGCTCGACTCTGTGGAGGCGCTCATCAAGAAGCACGAGGACTTTGAGAAGAGTCTGGCTGCACAGGAGGAGAAGATCAAGGCTCTGGACATCTTTGCCACCAAGCTGATCGATGGCCAGCACTATGCTGCCGATGATGTGGCCCAGCGTCGCCAGATGCTGCTCGCTCGTCGTGCTGCACTTCAAGAGAAGTCTGCCAAGCGTCGCCAGTTGCTGGAGGACTCGAATCGCTATCAACAATTCGAACGCGATTGCGATGAGACCAAGGGTTGGATTAGCGAGAAGTTGAAGTTCGCCACCGATGATAGCTACTTGGATCCAACTAACCTGAATGGCAAAATGCAAAAGCATCAGAACTTTGAGCATGAGTTGAATGCCAACAAGTCCCGTATCGAGGATATCACCAATGTGGGCAGCGAGCTGATCGAGAAGAAGCATTATGCTGCTGATCAGATCAATACACGCATGCAGGAGATCGTGGTGCTGTGGGAGACACTTGTCCAGGCTTCCGACAAGAAGGGAACGAAGCTGAATGAGGCTTGTCAGCAGCAGCAATTCAATCGCACCATCGAGGACATTGAGCTGTGGCTGAGCGAGATCGAGGGTCAGTTGCTGTCAGAGGATCATGGCAAGGATCTGACATCGGTGCAGAATCTGCAGAAGAAGCATGCTTTGCTGGAGGCCGATGTGATGGCCCATCAGGATCGCATTGAGAGCATCAATGTGGCCGCGAACAAGTTCATCGAATCGGGCCACTTTGATGCCGATAACATCCGCAACAAGGAGGGCAATCTGTCGGCACGCTACGCCGCCCTGGCCGCGCCCATGGGCGAGCGTAAGCAGCATCTGTTGGACTCGCTGCAGGTGCAGCAACTGTTCCGCGACCTCGAGGACGAGGCCGCCTGGATACGCGAAAAGGAGCCCATTGCCGCCTCCACGAATCGCGGTCGCGATTTGATCGGTGTGCAGAATCTGATCAAGAAACACCAAGCGGTGCTCGCCGAGATCAACAACCACGAGGCACGTCTGCTTAATGTGATTAGCTCTGGCGAGAATATGCTAAAGGATCAGCCATTTGCCAGCGATGACATTCGTCAACGTCTCGAAGCCTTGCAGGAACAATGGAACACCCTGAAGGACAAGTCGAACCAGCGCAAGCAGGATTTGGATGATTCGTTGCAAGCCCATCAATACTTTGCCGATGCCAACGAAGCCGAGTCGTGGATGCGTGAGAAGGAACCAATTGCCACCGGCAGCGATTACGGCAAGGACGAAGACTCCTCGGAGGCGCTGCTGAAGAAGCATGAGGCGCTTGTCTCTGATCTGGAAGCCTTTGGCAATACCATTCAGGCGCTGCAGGAGCAGGCCAAGAACTGCCGCCAGCAGGAGACACCTGTGGTCGATATCACCGGCAAGGAGTGTGTGGTCGCTTTGTACGATTACACCGAGAAGTCTCCGCGTGAGGTGTCCATGAAGAAGGGTGATGTGCTGACTTTGCTCAACTCCAACAACAAGGACTGGTGGAAGGTGGAGGTCAACGATCGTCAAGGCTTTGTGCCCGCCGCCTACATCAAGAAGATCGAGGCCGGCTTGAGTGCGTCGCAGCAGAACCTCGTGGACAATCATTCGATTGCCAAGCGTCAGAATCAAATCAACTCGCAGTACGATAATTTGCTTGCTTTGGCTCGCGAGCGTCAGAACAAGCTGAACGAGACCGTCAAGGCTTATGTGCTGGTCCGTGAAGCTGCCGATTTGGCTCAGTGGATCCGTGACAAGGAGAATCATGCCCAGATCGCCGATGTGGTCGGTGAGGATCTCGAGGAGGTCGAGGTGCTGCAAAAGAAGTTCGACGATTTCAATGATGATCTGAAGGCCAACGAGGTGCGTTTGGCCAACATGAATGAGATTGCCGTGCAACTGACTTCGTTGGGTCAAACTGAGGCTGCTCTCAAGATTCAAACTCAGATGCAGGACTTGAACGAGAAGTGGAACAATCTGCAGACGTTGACCGCCGAGAAGGCCAGCCAATTGGGCTCTGCTCATGAGGTGCAGCGTTTCCATCGTGACATCGATGAGACCAAGGATTGGATTGCCGAGAAGGCAAATGCCTTGAATAACGATGACCTGGGCAAGGATCTACGCAGTGTGCAAACTCTACAGCGCAAGCACGAGGGTGTGGAACGTGATTTGGCCGCCTTGCGCGATAAGATTCGTCAATTGGACGAGACTGCCAACCGTTTGATGCAATCGCATCCGGATACCGCCGAGCAGACGTATGCCAAGCAGAAGGAGATCAACGAGATGTGGGATCAGATCATCACCAAGTCGACCGCTCGCAAGGAGAAGCTGCTCGACTCGTACGATCTGCAGCGCTTCCTTAGCGACTATCGTGATCTGTTGGCCTGGATCAACTCAATGATGAGTCTGGTCACCTCCGACGAGCTGGCTAATGATGTCACAGGTGCCGAGGCGCTCATCGAACGTCATCAGGTAAAATGATTTTCCCACAAGTTCCCTTTAAATGTGCCCTTTGCTTTTGAAGATGTAAGAGTTTTGGATAACTTTTGCGTCTTCAACACTCTCTATTTTTTTCTGGTTTTGATTCAAATTTAATTTTGACTTTCTTCCTTGCGTTCTTTTTGTTTTGTTTGCGGGGACTCCGCCCAAAAATTCAATTCCCGATTTGTCCACAATCATCATCATAAATATATCCCAACGTCTGCTGTCGCAACTCCAAAAAACAACAAAAACTACCTAAACAACAATCGTCAACAACAATATATCGATATCGGTTCACGGTTCATGAAATATCAATTATATAAATCCATGGTTTTGTTTCTCATCTCTAAACACAGGCACATCGTGCTGAAATTGAGTTCACGCTGGGCAGCAGTGCATCACCATCCAGCGACGAGGTAGTTCTACTCGTATATCATCCATATATCCATACCATATCAACCGACACTTATCATCTTATCCATCCATCGATTCGTGTGTTTTTGTTGTTTGTTCCTTAGTTCCTCAGTGTGTTTACTGCCCCACACAACACTGCAGTTCTATATTTATATTCTTTGGCACTTTCAGCTAATGCCCTTTGGCTATTCACAATAGTGTTGCTCATTGTGAATAACCATTCAGCTCGCCAGCTATTCAAATAACCCCTTTTGAAACTCTACTTGAGTGGTCGCGTGTCGTGCTTTCTTTCGTAACACGCGACCATCTCTAAAAATTTACCTTTACACATATTGTTGTTATCTAATAACGCCTAAAACTTGTTACTCTCTATCAACATGTTTTTATTTACTTTTCGTCACATACTATAATATATATCTATCGACCACATCATTGCCCATCATAAACATTTTTATATTTCAGTCACGTCACAGCTTCATTTGTATGCAATGGAAATCCTCAAATCGAAAGTACCTTAAAATTTGTGTTATATTTATTTTGGCAACTATAGTTATGAGGAAATAGTTTTTAAAAAAAAATTAAAACATTCTGATGCATACAATTTAATGTCCTACCTACAGATTAAAGCATTTATTGCGAAATACGATCATCTTAGGACACAATAATTATACTCTATTTAGTAATATATTACAGAACAAACTTCTCTTGTTATCTACGAATTTCAGACTCGTAGCTTTATTTCTGTGTATAATAAAGAGTATTTTTGAAATATCTGTATTAGATCAGACAATTACACTAATTTTTCCAAACATTAGAAGTATCATAATCAACTGATCACAATTGAACTAACATCTATTCTTTACATCTCCATCTAAAGCTGTTTAGATCGAGCTCAGATACTCTCGACACTTTCTCGCAAACTGTTCCATAACATTGTTACAATCGCCATCTATTAAATCAAAACATATACAGACAATCTCTTTCATCTCCAACCTGTACAATACTCTCAACTTTGTACAGTTCGCCGCCATCTCGCCGTATCCATTCCAGCAAACTCATCATCAACATCAACTCAATGTTTTGTTCGACGTTCTATTTCCTTGTGTTTCTCTGACTAAAAACTAAACCCTATTCGAAGCTGCAATGTATACAAAATACAACCAACCAAACACAGCTGCCTCATCATCTTGTTATATTCTTGTTGTTCTCTAACCCTCTGGCGTTAAACCTGTTCCTGACAAAACTTTTCCTTTAGCAAGTGCAACCAACTAATCTTTACCTTTTATTGTGCAGGAACATCGCACTGAGATCGATGCTCGTGCTGGCACCTTTGGCGCCTTCGAGCAGTTCGGCAACGAGCTGCTGCAGGCCAATCATTATGCCTCGCCTGAAATCAAGGAGAAGATCGAGGATCTGGCCAAGGCACGTGAGGATCTGGAGAAGGCCTGGACCGAGCGTCGTCTGCAGCTGGAGCAGAATCTTGATCTGCAATTGTACATGCGCGACTGTGAGCTCGCCGAGACCTGGATGTCGGCTCGCGAGGCTTTCCTCAATGCCGATGACGATGCCAATGCCGGTGGCAATGTGGAGGCTTTGATCAAGAAGCACGAGGACTTTGACAAGGCCATCAATGGTCATGAGCAGAAGATTGCCGCATTGCAAACTGTGGCCGATCAGTTGATTGCCCAGAATCATTATGCCTCCAATTTAGTCGATGATAAGCGCAAGCAGGTGCTCGAGCGTTGGCGTCACCTCAAGGAGGGTTTGATCGAGAAGCGTTCGCGTCTGGGTGATGAGCAGACCCTGCAGCAGTTCTCACGCGATGCCGATGAGATTGAGAACTGGATCGCCGAGAAATTGCAGCTGGCCACCGAGGAGAGTTATAAGGATCCGGCCAACATTCAGTCGAAGCATCAAAAACATCAGGCCTTTGAAGCGGAGTTGGCTGCAAATGCCGATCGCATTCAGAGCGTGCTGGCGATGGGCGGTAATTTGATTGATAAGAAGCAGTGCAGCGGCTCGGAGGATGCGGTGCAGAAGCGTCTCACGCAGATCGCTGATCAGTGGGAGTATCTGACGCATAAGACGACTGAGAAGTCGCTGAAATTGAAGGAGGCCAACAAGCAGAGGACTTATATTGCCGCTGTCAAGGATTTGGACTTCTGGTTGGGCGAGGTCGAGAGTTTGTTGACCACTGAGGATTCTGGTAAGGATTTGGCGTCTGTCCAAAACCTCATGAAGAAGCATCAGTTGGTCGAAGCGGATATCGTGGCGCACGAAGACCGCATCAAGGACATGAACAACCAGGCCGATTCCTTGGTCGAGAGCGGTCAATTCGATACTGCTGGCATCCAGGAGAAGCGTCAAAGCATCAACGAGCGTTACGAGCGCATCTGCAATCTGGCTGCCCATCGTCAGGCCCGTCTCAACGAGGCCCTGACCCTCCATCAATTCTTCCGCGACATTGCCGACGAAGAGAGCTGGATCAAGGAGAAGAAATTGCTCGTGGGCTCTGATGATTACGGACGCGATTTGACCGGTGTGCAGAACCTGAAGAAGAAGCACAAGCGTCTCGAAGCCGAGCTGGCTTCCCACGAGCCGGCCATTCAGGCCGTCCAGGAGGCTGGCGAGAAGCTCATGGATGTGTCCAATTTGGGTGTACCCGAAATTGAGCAGCGTCTCAAGGCCCTCAATCAGGCCTGGGCTGAGCTCAAGAATTTGGCTGCTACACGCGGTCAGAAGCTGGATGAATCGCTGACCTATCAGCAGTTCTTGGCCCAGGTGGAGGAAGAGGAGGCCTGGATTACCGAGAAGCAGCAGTTGCTCTCCGTGGAGGATTATGGCGATTCGATGGCTGCCGTTCAGGGTCTGTTGAAAAAGCACGATGCCTTCGAGACGGACTTTGCTGCGCATAAGGATCGCTGCTCGCTGATCTGTGAACAGGGCAGCGATCTGGTCGAGGCCAAGAATCATCATGGCGATTCGATTGCTCAGCGTTGCCAGCAGCTGCGCAACAAGCTGGAGAACTTGAACGCCTTGGCTGCCCGTCGCAAGGGTGCATTGCTCGATAACTCGGCGTATCTGCAGTTCATGTGGAAGGCCGATGTTGTGGAGAGCTGGATCGATGATAAGGAGAACTATGTGCGCTCCGACGAATACGGACGTGATTTGTCCACTGTGCAAACGCTCTTGACCAAGCAGGAGACATTCGATGCAGGTAAGGAATATGATATATTTTATTGTTTATGAAGATAAGTCTAATCACTTTTGTGTTGCAGGTCTCAATGCCTTTGAACAGGAGGGCATTCACAATATTAGTGCTCTGAAGGATCAATTGATCAATGCGAATCACGCCCAATCGCCGGCGATCTTGAAACGTCATGGCGATGTCATCGCCCGTTGGCAGAAACTGCGCGACGCGTCGGATACGCGTAAACAGCGTTTGCTGGCCATGCAGGAGCAATTCCGCCAAATCGAGGAACTCTACTTGACATTTGCCAAGAAAGCTTCGGCCTTCAATTCTTGGTTCGAAAATGCCGAAGAGGATCTCACAGATCCTGTTCGCTGCAATTCGATCGAAGAAATACGCGCGTTGCGTGACGCCCACGCACAATTCCAAGCGTCCCTTTCATCGGCCGAAGCTGACTTTAAGGCATTGGCAGCACTCGACCAGAAGATCAAGAGCTTTAATGTTGGACCGAACCCATACACATGGTTCACCATGGAAGCTCTTGAGGAGACCTGGCGTAATCTGCAAAAGATCATAGAGGAACGCGATGGCGAACTTGCCAAGGAGGCCAAGCGTCAGGAGGAGAACGATAAACTGCGCAAGGAGTTCGCCAAGCACGCCAATCTCTTCCATCAATGGCTCACCGAAACGAGGTCAGTACCGCCCTCAGCTTTTTCTCTCTTTCTATTGCTATCTTTCTATCTCTCTGTCAGTTGTTGGTGTGTCCAGTTCCTTCCAACAATTCTTTCCACACAAAAAATCAATCCATATTAAAAAAAAAAAAAAATTAAAAACAACTCTTGTGGTCTCCCTCTCGCTCACTCTCCCGCCCCCCAAAGTCCCATGAAAAGCGTAACTGAAACGTTCAATTCTATATTCTTCTAGATATTATATGCTGGGTTATAATCGTCAAGGGTAATTAAGCGAAGTGGTTGCCCATTTTCCATTGCGATCCGATCTCTGATCGCTGGGTTGCAATCTTTTATCATTTTCCTTTCTCGTTATTGTTTTCTGTTTCTGTTCTTATTGTTGTTTGCCTTGGCAAGCTAAAAGTTTAACAGCTGCTGCGTCGCTCTTGCGCTCACTAACAGCAAAAAAAATGAAATTAATTATTTTAAAGGAGCCTTTTTTGGCGCCTTCATTGCTTTTGTAAATATATCTAGGTTAGATACGCAGCGATAACGATAACAGTTCTAGTTCTAGAGCGTATTTAAAACTAGCTGCATTTAGAGCACCGTTAGCAACGATTATCGATTAAGTATTATCGATCGGTCAGTCTCGAGTTTCTTTTTTGTGCAACACCAAAATTTACTTTCTACCAAACAATATTTAAAATTTGAGCATGTAAAAAACGTAGTTTAATGAAAGTTTTGCAAAAAACTGTAGTCAATGCGAACATTTTTGCATTTATTTTTATATTCCAAAAAGCGTTTTTCTCAATTTATCAGTAGCTTCAACAACCATTTGGCGTTTTTTCTTTTTCTCTACTCTAAATTTAATTCAATTTTAGCTCGCTTCATAGTCAAAAAAAAAAAAAAATAAACTTTGTATCGTCTTTATTAGTTGCTGAATAAAATTTCAAAATTCATTCCTAAACAACACTAAAAACAAAACGACCCATTCCCATTGCTGCAGTCTAATCAGTTCCAGTGCAATGACACGAGTTGATCGCTGCGCTTAGTTGTCAGCCACTGTCATTGTACATTGTTATTACACTCGTAACTCCTGTTAAAAAAAAGACACCTGTATATATGAACATAAGAGGAAAACAATTTAGTTGTCAACAAACAGCCGCCCTTAACCAAACAGACCTCTAACAAGATTTGCTTTTCTTATGCATTATATCCATTATAACTTTAAAAAGATTTTAATACCTAAAAGAAAACCTTGTGTCGTTCTCTATCGTGTCTTACTAATAAATCCTTATCTATTCCAAATCTACACACAAACTCACATCAAATTCTTCCAAAATATACAGAACATCAATGATGGAAGGCTCCGGATCATTGGAACAGCAATTGGAAGCACTGCGTGTCAAGGCCACCGAGGTGCGTGCTCGTCGCGTGGATCTGAAGAAGATCGAGGAACTTGGTGCTCTGCTTGAGGAACATTTGATTTTGGACAACCGCTACACGGAACACTCGACTGTTGGACTTGCACAGCAATGGGATCAATTGGATCAACTCTCGATGCGTATGCAGCACAATTTGGAACAACAGATACAGGCGCGTAATCATTCGGGTGTCTCGGAGGATTCACTGAAGGAGTTCTCGATGATGTTCAAGCATTTCGACAAGGACAAGAGCGGCAAACTCAACCACCAGGAATTCAAATCATGTCTGCGCGCTCTTGGCTACGATCTGCCCATGGTTGAGGAGGGACAACCCGATCCAGAATTTGAGGCTATACTCGATGTTGTTGACCCCAACCGCGATGGCTATGTTTCCCTGCAGGAGTACATTGCATTCATGATTTCCAAGGAAACCGAAAACGTGCAATCCTACGAAGAAATCGAGAATGCCTTCCGCGCCATCACTGCCGCCGACCGCCCCTACGTCACCAAGGAGGAGCTCTACTGCGTAAGTTGACAGCAACATTATTCAAATTGGGAATCAGATATTCATTGTACAATTTCTATTGCCTTACAGAACCTCACCAAGGACATGGCGGACTATTGTGTGCAGCGCATGAAACCATTCTCGGAACCGCGCTCTGGCCAGCCCATTAAAGATGCTTTAGATTACATAGATTTCACGCGAACGCTATTCCAGAATTAGATCGCGATGTTTATTTAATGGCGCCTGAGAAAATGTCTTACAATCTATTTCTAAAAATATAGAAAAAAAAGAAAAGTAATAATATATATTTACACGATTATTTTCGATAAATTCTAGTATCTAAGTCCAACAGTTTTATGCTTATTTAAGAATTAATGCCACAATGAATCCAAAACAAAACAAACAATAACTGCACTTTCAATACAAAATACTATTTATCAGCAATTAATTTCCCGGTTTGTTTCTTTGCATTTATTTCTTGATCCCCCAGAAAAGTATCTTAAATTCTGATACCGAAACAACGTTAATCGAAGTAAATACTCTATACAAAAAACATATAAAAACTATGCATATTAATCAGAGCAATACGCAAAAGATATTTAAACGACAGCTTGGCTTGAAAGCATAATATACAAAACATTTTCTATGCCTCTTCTAATTGTTCAATGTTTGTAATTGAAAGATGATCAAATTTAAGATATAAAATAAACCCAGTAATAAACAGAATATTTTCAGTTTATCTCCAGTTTATACGAAATGCAAGTAGTAAAATATGCAAAAAATAAACAAATTTTATAAATGAAAAATATATACAAACATTTGCCTCTGTATGTGTTTACACTTCAACATATTGCAAATCAAATATATACTGCTGCATGTCTTCAAAATGTTATAAACAAATGCGTTTTATTATTGATTAACATCGGAATCAATCGATTTTATTTAACTAGTAAAATGACGCAACAGAAATACATTTAAATTAGATCAAAAACTTATTGATGCTTTCCGCATAGGCGGCATTCTTCAGCTTCTGGCTGAGCGCCTCCTTGGGCAGCCATTCGTATTGAACAGCAGGTGCATCCTTCGTCGCTCCTTGCACGTTGCCAGCTCGGAGGGAAGCCCGGAAGAAGAAGACCTTGGCACCAACGCTGTTGGCACGCTGATTGCTTGGATACTTATACTTGTGGAAGCCAACTGGGGCATTGCCATAGAACAGCACCTTCAGGTCATTGCCGCATTGTTCACGCACCACACGCTCCGCTGTCTGACGCATGGTTTCACCCTCCAGACGCTGACCTTGTGGGAGAAGTAAATGCTGCTGTTGTCCCAACTTCTGCTGCACCAGCAGATACAGTGTGTCTTCCAGGCAGCGATCTGTGGAACTGGTTTTGTTAGCCGCATCGTCAGGTGTGGTACGTGGAGCTGCCTCGAATTTCTTTAGTTCCTCGATGTAAGCATCTTTCAAATCCTGAGCAGTTTGCTTGGCCACACCTTCGTCCAGATCCACCTGTACTTTACCTTGCTTAATCTGCTCTAGCTGCACCAGATCTCGCTCGTGCTTCAACTCGTGGTCCGATTTCAAACTGTTCTCATACTCGACATTCAATAACATATCCTGAAACCGTCGCTCCAGGGGATTCAGTGTTTTGGACACCACCGGCAATCGTTCAACGAGCACGCCAGCATACAGATCCCATTTCTCTTTTGCGGCACCTGTCGCAGTTGTGGACTGAGTGCGTGCCAGTTGCTTGGCACTGATTTGTGTGAGACGGCGGAACATTTTTAAGTCTTGAATCTGATTTTATAAAGTAACAACGAGGAGTAGCCTCTACTTCGGATTACATGAGCAGCAATCGAACAGCTGTTTGCTATCGATATTGTTAATTATCGGACGACAAAAATATCGAATTTCGGAAAAACTAACCGATGTTAATGAACATCGATACTGCAATTCAATAAAGCCATCGGTGTTTTGTCATCTCCAGCTCTTGGAGATCGAGATTTGCGCTCGTTTTGTTTGTTTTCATTTTTGCGACAAATACGTTTAAACGAAGCTGGCAAAATGTCCGGCCTAGAGTCGTATATCAATCACACAGTGTCCATTATCACTGCGGATGGACGCAATTTCATCGGCACACTCAAGGGCTTCGATCAGACCATCAACATCATCATCGACGAGTGCCATGAACGCGTCTTCTCCACAACAGCGGGCATCGAACAGATTGTGCTTGGACTGCACATTATACGCGGCGACAACATTGCTGTAATTGGACTGATAGATGATAGCATCGATTCCCGTTTGGACTTGGCCAACATACGAGGCGAACCCCTTGGACCTGTCGTACATTAAGCAACCGAATAAAACTCAAGAAATGTTAAAATACTCTTTTGTGCTTTATTATACGACTTACAACTCTTGTATCTTATTCAGATTCTACGTTAAACTTAATCTCGCGACAATCGAGCGTTTCTAGATCCACCAGGGCCACACTCTGTGTCTTGCTGAAGCTGGGCACGCACACCAGACGCGTTCGCTTGTCACCGGTTCCAACATGGAGCTCCGTCTCGAACTTCTCACAATTGCCAGCAAAATACACATGTGGACATTGCCGCATAATGAAGGGATCGCTTTCAATGTACGGATAGCAGGCCAGCGTATCGGGCGCCGTGGGCGCAATGTGGCCCCAAGTGAGCGTGCAGCGCAACGCCTCCAACGACGACTCCAGTCCAGTACTACGCAACAGATCGGCCACATTCTGACCGCCAGTGCCAACAATCAATGCACTATTCAGCCGACAGCTGTAGGGATTAGGCACAGCCTGGAAGGAAGACAGTCGCCCGGCTTGTGGAAACATGCATTTGTGGAATGGCTGCTGTGGCAACATGAAATTGGCCGGATCATAGGCGCCCGGCATTAGATCAACGTGTAAAGCTTGCGCCCAAGCAGCAAACCAGCTGTCCAACTGGCTGACCGCTTGCACAGTATCATTGGCATTCGCCTGGCTGCGAGCCACTTGCAATGTGGGCACATTGGCTACCGCTGTGCTGCGAACTGAGTTGCCAGCAACAATCAAACGCACCATTGACGCAGCATCCTTTGAATTGCCCAAACTGCCGCTCAACCAATATTGAAACATGTTCAGAGCATCCACATAGTTGTGTGCCTGCAGTTGATCGAGGCCAGACACTAGCACCAGCTTAGCAGCCGACTTCAATGTCAGCGACTTTTGTGGTCCGCTTTCGAAGAAGAGTATGTCCTCCACATTGAAGAAGCCCTCAGAGTCGGTGCCGCCCTTAACAGCACACACAATGCCAGTGGCCAGGCTGCGTCCAGCGATGTGATCACCTTGCAATCGCACACGCTGCAGCTCATCCTCCAGTATGACTTTGTCACCCGGTTCAGAGTAATTCTGCCGCTGAGGCTGCGGCGCCAGTTGGTTCTCTTCGGAGATGTCTCGCAAAATGCTGGGTTTGTGTTGTTGATGCTTGTAAATAGTGCCAATGATGATGCAGTGGACATCCTGTTCTCCGCGCAGCTCGCACAGCTTCATAATGGGCATCTCCTTACCCCATTTCGATTGTGCCAGCGGTTTCAGCAAACGCGTCATTTCAGCCAAGCGATGTGCGTAAAGATGAAAGAATTGCTTCTGATAGTCACTCGTTTGCAGCAGAAAGGCACTGCTAAGGTTTTCGTAAGGACACTCGAGGCGTTTGGCCATGTTGCAACTATATTACTTCTTACTTTTTATTAACTTTAATCTAATTTACTGCAGTTTGTGCCGTCTGCTCTTTTTTGCGCGCCAATCAACAAACACAACAATGCACATGTGCCAGGGCTAGCGTAAAACTTGGGCGTTATCGATTGAAGTGGTTTATCCTATCGACTTTCGATAGTCACCAGCTGATATAGAGAGAGATTAACTCGTTTACAATTTGCAGCGTAGAAAAAGTTGTTGGCTCTTGTTTGTGGTGGTTTTTGCGGAGCAATAAAAGGCTTTTTGAAAAATGCATTTTAACGTTGAAATTGGTGTATAAAAATGCCACAAATCATGGACAATTGCAAATGGCATAAACAAATGCAGCGAGCGTGCAGTGCCAAGTGCTGAAGAATTGTGTGTAAATGTGTGTGAAAGCTCGTTTCTGTATTGATTTTTTTCTTGTCTTTTGCTCGCTGCCTCTGCCCTCGACGCACTTTGTTTATTGTTATTGTTTCTGTGCATTGTAGAGAACAACGACGACGATCGATCCGAAAAAAAACTGCGTCGCAAACATGCAGACGACGACACACTGGTGATCCATTCCAAAACATTGATCATTGCGCCCCCATCCTTGCATCTCTAGTGTTCACTGTAACTGCAGCTCCATTGTTACACAGCAGAAGCAGCAGGAGGAGGAGTGGGAAGAGAACGAAATGGGTGGCTCGGTGAGTCAAGTGTTTCGTTCGGGCTCGGCACTGCTCTCCCATCGTGATGGCCACAAGGTATCCAAAGCGACGGAGGAGAAAATCCAAACACTATTCGAAATTTTGCGTGCCAATCCAAAAATCTCATTGCAAACCCTCGAGAGTCTGCTGATCCAAATACCCAAGAACGAGAATATCTTGGTCATACACGACGACTGTGGCTACAATATACTGCAGCGCAGTGTTGGCCTCAATCACATCGATCTCACCAAATGGCTGCTGCATCGCCATCGACCCGATGTCAATCGGGCGCCCTGCTCTCTGCCCCTGCACATTGCCACACTGCGCGGCTACGAGGAGTGTGTGGAGCTGCTCCTGCGTCATGGTGCTCGCATCGATGCCGACACACGCATGTGTTTTCCAGGCGCCCATTCGCACAACTGCGAGGAGAGCGGGAAGTGGCACAGCAATGTCGACGATGTCAGCGAACGCCTCAACACCAAGCTCCAGAACGCACTCTGCTATGCCATCGATGGTATGAAGACTTTGTTTCAATTCGAAATTAATAATAACAAAGTTAATGAAATTCAATTTTGATGGCAGACAATCTATAAATCTTATTGATTATTTTTAAATTGAAAAGTAATTCATATCTTTTGTATTTTAAAGTACAAATTTTGTATCATTTTCTTATTTGCATTTTCTAATTTGCTCTCGCTTCCTTTATTATATATGTACATATGTATATTAATTATTTTATTATTTCCACATTTAATATAGGTGATCAGTATAATGTGCTCAGCATGATGACTCAAAAGATGGAAGAACCTTGGATCCCATTTCGTGCAAAGAAGCCACTGCTGCACTTGGCCTGCGAGCGAGGCGCCTGGAACTGTGTGCAGCAGCTGGTCGTGACACGATCCGAGGAGATTAATCTCATTATGGACGAATATTATCCCATACATCATGCTGTGCTGCATGACGGACGCTTCTTAGAGCTACTCATACAGCATGGTGCCATCACCACAGTGCGCACCTGCACCCAGCAGATGACGCTGTTGCATGTTGGTAAGAAAAAAGTTAATATAATATTGTATTGTATGCATATTTATGCTATTGATTTTCTAGTCATTTTTGCTGCACGCAAATCCGCGGAGGATACGCAAGCCACATTGCGAATACTACTGGATCGGGGTTGCAAGGAGCTGATTAATGCACCAGATACGTTGGGCAATACGCCGTTGCATGCGCTGATTGTGCGCTATGCCCTGGAGGAGGCACGCTATGGCTACGACAAGTGGAGCAAATGGGATGTGCTGCATCTGGTGCGTTTTCTGCTGCAGAATGGCGCCAAGCCATCCATCAATCAGGCTGGAAACAGTGCCATGGCATGCGTGTTTCGCCACCTGCGTGACTGGGAGGTCTGCTATGAGCTGCTCAACATGCTCATTCGGGAAGATGGTGGGTATCTAAAGTTATTGTCTATCGTTTGTGTGATGTATCTCTCCAATGCCAAATCTTAATTTCTTTCAATTGAATTGAACTTTTGTTTTATGATTTACATCATTTACGTAATTTTAATAGACTTTAATATGAATATTGCAAGCCTTGATACAAAAAATACTATATTTTTTAGCTCTATAAAATAACTAAACAATGTCTTAAGCTTAATTTTAAAACGATTCTTTATTTGGAGCAATACGAAAGTCATTTAAAGGCTACACTACTTAAATGGAAATAAGAACACATTTGTTTAAAGCATAAAGTTAAAGTTCAAACACTAAATTCTGAAATATTATTTCTGGAATATTCTTGTTAAAGATAAACTTAATGGATATTTAGTTCGACTATTAATAATTTGCTGTCTTTTCTAGGTGACCCCAACATTGTGGGCCGTGATGGCTCCGTGCCCATAATGGTGTTGCTGGTGCCGCTAATTAACAAGGATCATTTGCATCATTTCACGCACTCAATGAAGGTGAGTATTTGACTTTTTGTCACACACTCTCTAACGCATAGATTTCTCTACAGGTTTGCTATTTGAACTGCATACGCATCCTGCTGCAGCATGGCGCAAATCCAAATTGTTCGTATCGAGCGAACTTGAAGCCATTGCATGTGCTGGTCTTTACGGTCAGCGAGAACTTTACGCTTAACTGTGATGCACAGAAACGCACAAATTTCGACTTTATTAAGAACATTCTGCTGCTGCTGCTGCAGCATGGCCTCGACTGCAACAAGACATATCAACACATTCTGCAAGCCGTCATGGATATGGTGCAGAATGTGCGCACTTGCCACGATATGGAATGCATCTATGAGTTAACTCTGACGCTTATCCAATACGGCGCCGATCCCAATATTGTGCTCAGCAGCAAGACCACGCCTGGCATTGCGATCTTCTCAAGTGAAATTGCCAGCTACGGTGAAGCGCTGGGCAGCGGTGGAGGAGGAGCGGGAGCTGCAGCTGGAGGTGGCGGTGGTGGTGGTGCAGGCGGAGGTGGAGGTGGTGGAGCTGGAGCCGCTGCTGCCATGGGCGATAATACGTTTCGCAACTCGTTTCGCACAAACTCACGCTATCTGCTTTTCTACTACATTATACTGATCACGAAAAAGGAATTTATACTCAACGATCCGCAATTAACATTCACACGCATTATCCATCTCTTCTATCTGACCATGGAGCACGAGCCGCTCTACAATTGCCTCAAGTCGCTGCACAATTTCTATGTCGCCCAAGTGCCGAGCAAGAAGACGGAACAATTGATAGCCCTGATCTCGACACTCTATCGCAGGCCACGCAGTCTCAAGCAATTGGCTCGCATGGCGATCTATGAGTCGATGAACCGGAAGTTGGCCCAGAATGTGAATCGATTGAATTTGCCAGGTCCACTCAAGGATTATGTGCTGCAATTTGAGAGATAACAAGTGTGTGCGTATAAATAACTAGATAAAGCATAAAGCGTGTCAATGTCAATGTTAACTTTTTAACGACCAATGACTAGAAACAACTACCACTACAACTACAACTAGAATCAATCATAAATGCAATTGTTGTTAAGCTATATAATATTTGGCATGCCACCCAACACAAACCACACACACACTAGCACACTTATACATAATTATACCCTAGCAGAGGGTATTATAATGTCGACTAGCAAGTTTGAAACCACTTCGAGTTGGAATATTTGCAAACGCTCTTCTTATTGTAGCATCAAATTGGAACATTAGAATTTCATATTGTATTTTATTTATGTGTGTCGGAAGACGTTCTTATCGCCATATACAAATTTGAATGTTATATTGCAAATGTAAAGCTCCTGTTTTTTAGAGTCTGTCTGTTTATAGTCACTTTTAAAACTATATTTATATAATAATTTGTCCTTTTGTTGTGCAAAGTTTGAATCTATCAAAATTGGACTAAATTATCATATAGCTGACATGGTAATAATCAGAAAAAGTTATGATTTACCATACAAAACTTTGTTGTAAAAAATTGTGTTAATTAGTTGAAATAACTCTGCAAGGGTATTTGTGTTTCGGCAAAGCCGAAGATTGTTTTTCTTTCTTGTTGTATATGAATTTACAGTATATATGTAGTATAGTATATATACCAATACACATGCATTAAATATGTAATTTAAAAAGGATATGATATGAAAACGCTTAAACGTACCTAAAAAGCATCGTCAAAAATCAAACATGTGCAATTTCTTTGATACGAATCTATTGTTAACAACAACTAAAGACAAAACGCTCATTACTAAATTGTGTATTGTGTATCTCTATCAAATTGTATAACTTTTACATGTTGTGCTTTCAAAATGCGCATCTGCCCCGCCCCCACAGAGAATCACACCCACACCAACACACCCTCACACAAGGCCCACCATCGCTCTTAAGCTAATCTTATGCCCAACAACACACATGCAAATTCCCAAACACACACACACACGTACACGTTTATCGACATCTGCATAAACTTAAGGCTGTTTTTTGATGAACAATTCGGGGTTCTCTTTTTTTTAGAATATTGTATATTTGAAGGCAATTTAACAAGTGTTATATATATACTATATATACATATAATTATTATTGTAATTATTGTTGCTTAAAAAACAAAACAAAAAAAAAAAGAGTTGTTAATCTGATCTGTAATGTCATTTTCAATCGAATTGTTACCGAACGATAACTGCTATCGTTATCGGTAAATAAAAATAAATACAAATACATACATACACACAACGGCAAAATGCATTTTTCAAAATGGTGTTTAACGACGGTTACAGTGCAAAATATAATTCAACAAAAGTTTGTGTGACAAGAATGTAGCAACAACCAAAACTTGGTGATAGTTTGTTTACGCGGCGAACATGGTAAACAAAACAAAATAAAAAAGAAAACAATTATGAAAAGTCGCCTAGTAACGGATAACAAGAGTTTCTAATCAAATGTGAGGCTACAATTTTGCTGCTGCTGCTACTAAAATATATATTTTTTGCCTATGATAAGGAGCAGCAGGAGCAAGTACTAGGAAGAGACGCCGGCAAGATGTTTAGCCGCAAGTTGGAGCGGATGCACCGCCCGCCATCGGACATTACCAAGTACGACAATGAACCGTATATGAAGAATCCGCTTTTAACCTTTCGCATCTCCGATGTGCACGAGCGACGCCATTTTACATTTCTAAAGCAGCGCGCTGCCGACTTGAAGGTGAAATTGGCCAAGAAACAATTGCCACCAGATCCAGAGATACGTCCACTGCCCCAATCCCATTATGTGGATAATTTACGACGTGAGGTACGCAAAATAATTGTGCCGCGCATGCTGCAAAAGACGGAGGCAAAAATTCTGAGTTTCGCCTCGGATCGACTGAAGAACAAATATCCCGAGTTGGTGAATGCCTATATGAAGGAGGTGCACGAAGAATACGATCGCCTAATGAAGATCTACAGCATGAAGAACATTCTGTTGCATCCCGAGTTCTCCGATGAGGATCCGACCATGTTTGAATTACCCCGCGCCGATTTCCATTTCAAGTTACCCGGACGTTCGCCCAACTATAAAGTGTATCTGGAAAATCGTCGCAAGATCTCACAAAAGCTGCTCATTCTCCAGCTGCCCATGCGTGTGGTGCTCAGTATCTCGGTGCTGGAGCTGCCGGAGTTTGCTTGCAATTTCAGCTACGTAAGCAGCATGGGCGCCCAACAGCAGCAGATGGGTCTGTGTGGCCGCGAAGCTTTGTCCTACAAGTTCTATCGTAAGTACATACAGAATCAGCTGGACAAGGTGAACACATTCCTGCGATGGACGTGGTACACGCGTTTGGTTCTGGTGCTGAAGCGGATGCTGCGCAAACGTGTCATGCCCATGAATGTGTGGAAGCGTGCCTGGAACGGTCTGGAGGGTCTGATGAATCGCGAGGTGAACAACATGAAGTTGCGCACCTTCGATGAACTGTGCCGTGTTTGCAGCTCACCACGCACCATGCCCGTGTTCCGGCTATCGCTCTGTTGGAGTGATGCGGAAGATGGCTTGGATATGCGTCCCAATATCTACAATATTCAAGCCACCTTTGGTGAGATTGTCACGGAAATTTCGATGGTGGGCTATCGCATGGAGGCGCTGCAACCGCAGGTGGATACGCTGACCACTTATACTCAGGTGAATGATTATCTCAAGATCGAGATGAATGAAAATTATGTCAAGGATGTCATACATCGTGTGCAAGACATCATTGTGGCCACCTACTCACAACTTACGGACTACATCGAAGGCTATCGCGAGAAATACTTTGGTCTCTATTCGAACGAGGAGCGCGATGCTCTGCTGCAATTCCTTGAGGAACCCCACGAGTTCGAGGAGTACTTTGCTCGTATCAACAAGTATTATGAGTACATCAATATGCTGTGCAGTGAACCAGCCACCGATTACTTTGAGATGGCCGTCGTGGACAATGAACCGGCTATCCAAGGATTGCGCAATTTGGCCGAGAGTTTGATTGCCGACATCACGGGCATTATCATCAGTGTGCATATCAAGGCTGAGGAGGAGATATGCGCCGAATTTGAAAAGATCAAGGATAAAGCATTGCTCATACCAAAGTCCACGGAGGAACTGCTCGAGAGTGCCGAGTACATGATATATGTGAAGAAGGATAAGCTGGCAGAGCTCACGGATCGCATTCAGTATTGCCTGCAGGTGGGCACCAATATTGTGGAGCTCACCCAGATGTCCAAGTATCACTTTGATTTGACCATACGCACCATCAACTGGATCAAGGATATCAATGACATCTGTGACTATAATGCCTCGCAGCAGGAGCACTATAAGTTCCTCTTCGAGGAGCATTTGCAGGAGGTCGTAAAGAAGCTCAATACAGACATACAAGAAATGCTACCCAAACTGGGGGTCATTGATGACATGAGCAGACCGGAAAAGTTTCGGGAATCGTATATTATACTGCAGAACTTTATTGATCAATTGAAGACTTTTGATGATTATGTGGCGTGGATCAACAAGGAGGAGAAACTGTTCAAGGTTAATCAAACGGAGTATCCAACGTTGCAGATCATCAAGGGATTTGTGTATCCCTTCGCTGAGCTCATGAAGTGAGTTGTAATTAAATTTATTTTATGATCTTTTAACTCATCTCTAACTTTTAGACTTTGCATTGAATGGCAGCGCTATTTGAGCGTCTGGACTGACGGACCTTTTGAGTATCTGGAGCCAAAATTTGTAGAGACCACAACTGATGATTATCTAAAGGAATTTCAAAAGAACCAAAAGTATTATCGCATTAAGATTAAACAGGACATGGTCGAGGATCCAGCCTGCAAATTTAAGGTAAACTATAGTACAGTATTAAGTATGCAGTTGATATATTAATTAATAACTTCAGGGACAAACTGAAGATCCCGATCCGGAGAAGCATCCGGTGCCGTTACGCTTGTGCGCCTCCATGATCAAGTCCATCAAAGACTTTACCATTGGCGTCTTCATTGTTAATACTTTGTGCAACCCCGCTTTACGCAAACGCCATTGGAAGGAAATGTCTGAAATAGCAGGTTTTGATATTACACCAGATGCTGGCACAACGCTGCGTAAAATACTGAACTCTGGCCTGGACCATGTGCTCGATCAGTTTGAAATTATTAGCATTAGCGCTAACAAGGAGCTGCAGCTGTGGAACAATCTCCAGGTCATGATTAAGGAGTGGGAGAACAAAACCTTTCCCACCGGACCCTACAAGGAGACGGGCGTCACCATACTCTCGAGTCTGGACGACATACAGGCGCTCCTGGACGATCACATACTCAAAACGCTGGCCATGCGTGGTTCGGCATTTATGAAGCCTTGCGAGGAGGAAGTGCGCGCCTGGTATGAGAAGATTATGCGTGTCAACGAGACGTTGGATCAGTGGGGCAAGGTGCAGGTGAACTATCTATATCTGCTGCCTATCTTCTCCTCCAAGGATATTGTGGCCCAAATGCCCGAGGAGGGCAGACTCTTTACCATTGTGGAGCAGACGTATACGAGGAATATGGGATTAGTGCTGCGCAATCCGCTAGTCATAGAAACTGCGCCTGTTTCGGGGTTGCTTGAGGCGCTGCAGAAGGCCAACGAACTGCTGGAGGACATATCAACGGGTGTGAGCAACTATCTGGAGAAGAAGCGTCTCTACTTTCCGCGTTTCTTCTTTCTGGCCAACGATGAAATGCTGGAAATACTTTCAGAGACAAAGGATCCGCTGCGTGTGCAGCCGCATCTAAGCAAGTGCTTCGAGGGCATTAACATACTGGAATTCGATGCAGGCAAAAATGTGCTGGCCATGATTAGCAGCGACAAGGAGCACATCAAGTTTCTCGAACAGATCTCCACGGTGGCTGCCGGTGGCAGCGTTGAGAAATGGTTGGTTGGCGTCGAGGAGGAGATGCTGAAAGCAGTGCGCAACGAGAGCGAACTCTCCTACGGACACTATCCGACGGTCAAACGCAACGAGTGGGTGTTGGAGTGGCCGCAGATGGTTGTGCTGGCCGTCTCGCAGGTCTATTGGGCGTCTCGCATGCACAGTTGTCTGCGTCGCAGCTACGGCGGCAATCAAACGGTGATGAATCACTTTTTCGGTGAACTGACCAAGGAACTCAATGATATTGTCACACTTGTGAGATCGCCTGTGATTAGTAATCTGAATAGAATCACCATTAAATCGCTGATTGTCATCGATGTGCATGCCAAGGATGTCACCGAGGAGTTAATACGTCTCAAAATTAGCAGCGAATTCGATTTCCAATGGCTCGCGCAGATGCGTTACTACTGGGAGGATTCTACGATGCTGGTGCGGATAATTAATGCTACAGTTCCCTTTGCCAACGAGTATTTGGGTAACTCAGATCGTCTGGTCATCACACCGCTCACCGATCGTTGCTATCGTACTTTGGTTGGCGCATATCAGCTGCATTTGAATGGCGCACCTGAAGGACCTGCCGGCACGGGAAAAACAGAGACCACTAAGGATTTGGCCAAGGCTTTGGCAGTGCAGTGCAAAGTGTTCAATTGCAGCGACGGTCTCGATTACAAGGCCATGGGCAAGTTCTTCAAGGGGCTGGCATCGTGTGGCGCCTGGGCGTGCTTCGATGAGTTCAATCGCATTGAGTTGGAGGTGCTTTCGGTGGTCGCTCAACAGATTCTACTGATCATTCAAGCGGTCCGTGCCAATGTGGCCAAGTTTATGTTTGAGGGCACCGAATTAGTGCTGAATCCCGCTTGCTATGTCTGCATCACAATGAATCCCGGCTATGCGGGTCGTTCCGAATTGCCCGATAATCTGAAAGTCTTGTTCCGTTCCGTGGCCATGATGGTGCCGGATTATGCCATGATTGGTGAGATCTCATTGTATTCCTATGGCTTTGTGGATGCTCGCAAGCTGGCCGTCAAAATTGTGACCACTTATCGTCTGTGCTCGGAACAGTTGTCCAGTCAGAATCACTACGATTATGGCATGCGAGCGGTGAAGACGGTGCTCTCGGCTTGTGGCAACATTAAGAAACAGTATCCAGATGAGGTTGAGGACATATTGTTGTTGCGCAGTTTGATCGATGTCAATTTGCCCAAGTTCTTGTCGTTTGATGTGCCACTCTTCGAGGGCATCATCTCCGACATTTTCCCAGGTATCAAGTTGCCTCATATTGATTACACGCTCATGGAGAAGGAATTCAAGCGCGTCTGTCAGGAGGAGATTCTGGAGCCAGCGCCCAGTTTTCTGGTGAAAGTCATACAAACATTTGAGATGATTATTGTGCGTCATGGCTTCATGTTGGTGGGTGAACCACTTTCTGGCAAGTCCAAGACGTTGCAGGTGCTGGCCAAGATACTTTCGGCTCTAAAGATCAAAGCTCCTGCGATGAGTCCATATTTTCAGCATGTACAAATGGGCATTATGAATCCCAAGTCGATTACCATGAATCAGTTGTATGGCTCCTTTGATCCTATATCTTATGAATGGACAGATGGTTTGGTAGCGCGAATCTTTCGCGATTTTGCCATGACGCCAACGCCAGACAGAAAATGGGTAAGTCAAGGAAAGGTATAGTCCTATTCATTGTGCTCATATTTATGTTTAATCTTAGGTCATATTTGATGGTCCCGTGGATGCAGTGTGGATTGAGAACATGAACACGGTGCTGGATGACAATAAGAAGTTGTGCTTAACCAGTGGTGAGGTGATTACTATGTCCAACGAGATGTCCATGGTGTTTGAGGTCATGGATCTGGCGCAAGCTTCACCTGCCACAGTGTCACGCTGTGGCATGATCTACATGGAGCCTGCCACTTTAGGTTGGCGTTCATTTGCCAACACCTGGCTGAAGAAAGCCGATCCACGCTGGGCGGATGCGGATAATGTAAAATATATGCTCACCATGCTTAGTTGGCTGCTGGTGCCGGTAAGTGATACCTAAAAGAACCCACAAAATAGCAAATTAATTGCAACTATTTTTAATTCATATCAAATTCTATTCCAATTTCAACTTCGTATAGTGTCAAACTTTTGTGCGACGCCATTGCACGCAATTCATACGTCCCGGGGAATTCAATTGCATGCTGACCACATTTGATCTGATCGACATGCTGCTGGACGAAGCCATCGAAGAGAATCCCGAGGATTATGAGAAGTATATTGTGGGCCACATACAGGCAGCCATGCTGTTCGCCTTGTCCTGGGGCGTCGGTGGCGTGCTCAACACAGAATCCCGGGAGAAATTCGATGCTTTTCTCAAGAGCGTAAGTAAACGTAGGAAAATCCTGTTTACCAATTCATACAAGTTTCCACATTCAACCTTAGATATATGAGAATGAAGCAGAGACGCCACCTTCACTGGGCAAAATGGAAGTGACACCGCCCATCGAGGGACAGATAGTGGACTATATGTTTGTCTTTAAGCAGCGCGGCAATTGGCGCTATTGGCCGGAATTGGCCAAGCGCATGGATGTGGAGGAAACCAAGACGGGCGTGATTGTGCCCACTGTGGACACGGCTCGCTACATTCATCTGCTGCAAATGCACGTGAAGCACAAGAAACGCATGCTGCTAGTCGGACCCACAGGTACAGGGAAGAGCGTTTACATACAGAACTATTTGATGAACAAACTGAATCCGGATGAGTACGAAACCGGCTTCATTACGTTTACCGTGATGATATCGGCAAACAATACGCAGGAACAGATCATTGCCAAGCTGCAGAAGTGGAAACGTGGCATCTATGGTCCTCCTAAAGGCATGCAGAGCATACTCTTTGTCGATGACATGAATATGCCGGTCAAGGAAGTGTATGGGGCTCAACCGCCGCTGGAACTGTTGCGTCAGTACTTTGACTACGGACATGTGTACGATCTGAAGGATAGCTCCAAGATCTGGATCAATAATGTGCTCATAATGTGCGCTTGTGGTCTGCCTGGTGGCAGTCGTCAGGATGTCTATGCGCGCTTCCTCAATCACTTCCACGTCTACTCGATCAACACTTTCAGTGATGACACCATGTATCGCATCTTCCTCAATGTCTCTCTGAATGGTTTTCGTCGCTCGGGACATGGACAGGACGTGTTTGTGGTGACCAATCAAATTGTGGCTGCCACACAAAGCATTTACAAGAGCGTTCAGTCCGAGGTACGTGCCACGCCCGCCAAATCGCATTACATCTTCAATTTGCGGGACATGGCTCGCGTTGTCACTGGTTGCACTTTGGTGCGCAAGGAGTCGGTGACCGATAAGAAAATGTTGGTGCGTGTCTGGTATCATGAGGCCATGCGCGTCTTCTACGATCGCCTTGTGGATGACATCGATCGCAAATGGATGTTCGAGAAGCTCAACGAATGCCTTAAGACCAATTTCAAGGATAAAGTGGAGACTGTGTTTGAGAAGTATTGCACGGTGAGTGACGATTGCCGTTTGCAAAGCAGATGTCTGGGTAGTTTTTTGTATGTCAGGTTATAGAATGCACTCTCTAAATTCTTCAGCAGCTAAAGACCTTAAAGTCCAAGTGTACATTTTAATGAGGCTTCCAATTTCACCCTACAATGATGTTAACATTGATGTTTTAATTCTTAGCCATTTGCCACAATCAACCTCACTTGAATACCTTAATTATCATGTTCTAATTACCATGTTTTCCTTCCGCGCAGGGCGACGATGCTGTCTTCACCATGGAGGCCGCCAACAGCATATTCTTTGGCATGTACTTTGACGAGGACAGCGAACCGGACGAACGACGCTACGAGGAGGTGCCCAACATGGAGGTGTTCCATAAGCTGGCCGTGACCAGTTTGGAGGATTACAATTCGACCCGTCGCTCCAAAATGGACATTACCCTCTTCACCTTTGCAATGCTGCACTTGAATCGCATCTGCCGTATCATTTCGATACAAGGAGCCAGCGCATTGCTGATTGGTTTGGGCGGCTCAGGGCGACAATCGCTCACAAAACTGGCTACCAATATGGTGCAGACATCATTCTTTCAGCCAGAGATTACGAAAAGCTATGGCGCCAATGAATGGCATGACGATATCAAAGCCATACTCAAGGAAGCTGGCGGCATGAACAAACACACCACATTCCTCATAACCGAGAATCAAATCAAAATGGAATTATTTCTGCAGGACATTGACTGTCTGCTGAACCAAGGCGAGGTGCCCAACATCTTTCCCATCGACGAAAAGCAGGAAGTACTCGAGATGGTGCGTCTCGCTGCGCAGGGCGGCAATCGCAACATTGATGTCTCACCGCTGCAAGTCTTCTCGTTCTTTGTGAATCGTTGCAAGCAAAAGCTGCACATTGTGCTCAGTTTCTCGCCCATTGGGAATGCCTTGCGCACTCGGGTGCGTTTGTATCCCTCGTTGGTGAATTGCTGCACCATTGATTGGTACGACAGCTGGCCGGAGGAGGCCCTGCAAATGATTGCCAAGATGTCGCTGGTGGATGTGAATGTGCCCTCCGAGGAAATCAAAATGGCCATCATGGATACCTGCCAATATTTTCACACAACCGCTGCCAAGGTGACTCGAGCTTTCTGCCAAATGTCGGGACGTCACATCTACCAGACGAATGCCTCGTTCATTGAGCTGATTCGCTCGTTTCAGACGCTCATCGAGCGCAAGCAAAAGGAAACAATGCAGGCCAAAATGCGGTACATTGGTGGCCTGGACACATTGGCCGCAGCCGCAGCTGCCATTTCCATTATGCAACGTGATTTAAATGCATTGCAACCCAAGTTGGTTGCCTTGGCGGAAGCATCACGCAAAATGATGCTGGAGATTAGCAAGGAAACGCTCGCTGCCAATGCTGCCGCTGAGCAGGTGAAACGCGATGAGGAGGTGGCCTCGGTGCAGGCCGAGGCTGCGCAGGTGCTCAAGGGCGAGTGCGAGAAGGATTTAGCCAAGGCGATACCGGTGCTGGAGGATGCGCTGGCCGCGCTCAACACACTGAAACCGGCTGACATTACGCTCGTGAAGTCCATGAAGAATCCCCCGCCTGTGATTAAGTTAGTTATGGCAGCAGTGTGTGTCATGAAGGGTTTGCCACCGGAGCGCATACCTGATCCCGCATCGGGTAAGATGGTCAATGACTATTGGGGTCCTAGTAAGCGTATATTGGGTGATATGAATTTCCTGCCCTCGCTGCGTGAGTTTGACAAGGACAACATACCGGTGGAGACGATTAAACGCATACGCAAAGAGTTTATACCCAATAAGGACTTTGATCCCAAGGTGGTGGCCAAGGCGTCGAGCGCTGCGAAGGGTCTGTGCCAATGGATCATTGCCATGGACATGTACGACGATGTGGCCAAAGTGGTGGCGCCCAAAAAGGCGAAACTGGCAGCAGCGGAAAAGGAATACGCCGATACAATGGCATTTCTGGCGGAGAAGCGTGCCATGGCTGCGGCGTTAGAGGAGAAGGTGGCACTGCTCAACATTGAACTGGATAAGGCCAACGAAGAGATGAAACGCACCGAGCAGCACGCTGAGAATTGTCGCAACAAGTTGCTGCGTGCTGAGGCTTTAATTGGTGGTTTGGGTGGCGAAAAGTCGCGTTGGAACAAAGCAGCCGATGATCTGCAGGATCTGTATGATCATTTGCCCGGCGATGTGCTCATCTCGTGCGGCATCATTGCCTATCTCTCGGCTGTTAATCTACAATATCGCTACAATTGTGTGACCGATTGGTTCAAGAAGTGCAACGAACTGCAGATTCCCTGCTCCAGCAAATATTCCATCACTGCGGTGCTTGGTCTCGATGTCACCATACAAAACTGGCAACTGGATGGACTGCCCAACGATGAATTCTCCAGCGAGAATGCCATCATCTCGGCCAATTCCAGTCGCTACAGTTTGTTCATTGATCCACAGGGTCAGGCCAACAATTGGCTCAAGAATATGGAGCGCAAGAATCGCTTGAACTGCGTCAAGTTCAATCAGAGCAACTACATGAAGATCATTGCTGATGCTCTGGAATACGGTTCCCCGGTGATCATTGAGAATGTGCAGGAGGAACTCGAGGTACCACTGGACCCGATACTTATGCGGCAGACCTTTTTGCAGGGCGGCATCAAGCACATCAGTCTCGGGGAGAATGTGGTGCCAGTGTCGCCCAATTTCCGTCTCTACATGACGTGCAACCTGCGTAATCCTCACTTTCTGCCCGAGACATTCAACAAAGTGACAGTGATTAATTTTGCACTCACACAGAACGCACTGATGGATCAGCTGCTGAGCATTGTGGTGGCCAAGGAGCGTCCCGATCTGCAGGAATTGCGCATCATGCTCACCTCGGAGGCAGCGGCTAACAAAGGCGCCTTGCTCGATGCCGAGAACATGATACTGAAGACTTTAACCTCCAGCGAGGGTGATATACTGGAGAACGAGGCAGCTATCTTGATTTTGGCTGACTCGAAGACGCTCTCCAAGGACATCACAGAGAAACAAGAGGCAGCCAAAGAAACTTCGGCTAAAATTGAGGCATTCCGTCTTAACTACAAACCAGTTGCGGTGCATTCCTCGATACTCTATTACTCGATCACGGATCTGCCCAACATTGATCCCATGTATCAATTCTCGCTGAATTGGTACATCAATCTCTACATGTACTCCATTGAGACGGCCAACAAGTCGAAGGATTTGCCGCGTCGCATCAAATTCCTTGTGGATGGCTTCACGAAAAATCTGTATAACAACGTTTGTCGCTCCATCTTCGAGAAGGATAAACTGCTCTTCTCCTTCATACTGACGGCACGCATACTGCTCGGCACTGGCCAGGTGGAGATGCGTCATCTGTCACATTTGCTGACCAACGCCAAGGAGTCGAGCAATTTGCCACCCAATCCCGATCCTAGCTGGATTACGGACATAGTCTGGTTGAATGTGCTGCGTTTGGAGGAACTGAAAGAGCTCAACGGCATTGTCAGCTCATTTCGTAGCAATCTCTCCGCTTGGCAGGCCATCTATGATCATGCCTCGCCAGAGCTGCAACCACTGCCAGCTCCGTGGCACGACAAGACCACAGCCTTTGAGAAGATTATTGTGCTGAAGGCCCTTCGTCCCGATTCTGTCTTCCTGGGCGTGCGCAACTTTATTGCCCAAACTATTGGGGAGCAGTATGTCTCCCCGCCCGAGTTCGATATATCCAAATCGTATGCTGATTCTACAGCGCTTACACCGCTCGTCTTTATTCTGTCGCCTGGCGCTGATCCACTGGGTTCGCTGTTGGTGTTTGCCGAGAAGATGGGACAAGAGGAATCATTCCAGAGCATCTCGCTGGGTCAGGGACAAGGCCCCATTGCGACGGCGCTGATCAAGAATGCCCAGGAGATGGGCTATTGGGTGTGCCTGCAGAACTGTCACTTGGCCGCCTCTTGGATGTCCACTCTGGAGTACCTCTGGGAGAACATGGACACATTCAATACACAAGGTGAGTCAGTAGTAGTTAGAGAAAACAATCAGTAGAATATTAAGTATTCGTCAAGTGTACAATTGCCTTTATGTTTGGTAAGTATTAATGCGTTTATTCATCCTTCTTTCAAGAGGTTTTCACAGCTAACATAACCTTATTGCAAATTTCGCACATTTCTCTTTGTCTTGCAGCCAATTTCCGCATTTGGCTTACAGCGTATCCCACGCCACAGTTTCCCGTGACAATCCTTCAGAATGGTGTAAAAATGACGAATGAACCGCCGACGGGTCTGCGAGAGAATCTAATGCGTTCCTACAACTCGGAGCCCATCAATGAACCCGAATTTTATTTGGGTTGCGCCAAACAGGATCGTGCATTTACACGGCTGCTGTTCGGTATCTGTTTCTTTCATGCAGTCGTGCAGGAACGACGCAAGTACGGACCATTGGGTTGGAATATACCATACGGGTTCAATGAGTCCGATCTGCAAATCTCTGTGCTGCAGCTGAGTGTAAGTAAGACGACAATGATGATTCTGAAATATACTTATTATGCTCTATTCTCTCTTTATAGATGCTGCTCAATCAATACGAACATGTGCCTTACGATGCCATCTCATATTTGACTAGCGAATGCAATTACGGCGGACGTGTCACGGATAATTGGGATAGACGTGCAATTGTCACCATACTGGCGGACTTTTGCAATGCCGGCGTGGTGTCCGATCTGCGATATCGTTTCGCCAACGATGATCGCTATATATTGCCACGCAAGACGGAGCATCGTGAGATCCTGCGTTATCTGGACGAAAGCATGCCATCACTGGCACCGCCTGAAGTCTATGGTTTGCATGCGAATTCCGGCATTACGCGTGATTTGCAGACCACGAAAACATTACTGGATTCCATGATATTGCTTCTGGGCAGCGAGGCCGCTGGGCAAGCGGGCGGCGGCGTCAGTCCCGAGCAAATGGTGCTGGATACCATTAAACAGATCGAAACGGAAATGCCCCCGGACATGGATATCGAGGGTGCGGCTGAGAAATATCCTGTAGACTACAACGAATCGATGAACACGGTGGTTGTGCAGGAGATGGAACGTTTCCTCAAGCTGCAAAAGGAAATTCGTGCCTCGTGTCGTGACCTGGCCATGGGCATCAAGGGTATCATAGTGATGACACCGGATTTGGAGAACGTGATGGTTGCCATGAAATACAATCGCATACCGCTCAAGTGGATGGGCAAATCGTATCCGTGCCTCAAACCGTTGGGCTCCTATGTTCAGGATTTGTACAAGCGTCTCAATTGGTTGCATCAATGGCATCGCATTGGGAAGCCACCCACTTTCTGGCTCTCGGGATTCTTTTTCACTCAAGCGTTTCTCACGGGCGCTATGCAGAATTATGCCCGGAAATACAAGATACCCATTGATACGCTCACCTTTGACTACGATGTGCTAAAGGTGGAAACCAAGACGTCGCCGCCAGACGATGGTGTCTTCTGCAATGGACTGTTTCTAGAAGGCGCCCGTTGGCACTGGGAACAAAATATGCTTGTCGAACAGTTGCCCAAGATTTTGATGTACACTATGCCGGCCATTTATTTCCGTCCCGTTACACTAAGTGAGCTTACAGAGGGCTCACGTTATCGCTGTCCACTTTACAAGACTGCCGAGCGTCGCGGCACACTTTCGACAACTGGACACTCGACCAATTATGTGGTTCCATTGCTGCTCAACACACAGGTTAAGGCATCGCATTGGGTTAAGCGCAGCGTTGCTCTCATTTGCCAGACGAATGATTAGAGAGTGAATGGAATGAACTCCCAAGGAGAGAGACACGACTTGTAGCTGTAGCTGTATCTGTTCCTTAATGCGTGTCTGTTTGTTAACATAAGACATTCTTCAAAATTAGCATATAAGCACGCTTATTTATGTATTCACAGCTTCCGAGACGCTTTGTAATTAAAAAGACATGTGAAGCTCACACGAATTGAGCTCGTTAAATCAGACTGCAAAATTTGGATTTTGAATTTCGAGCTTTGGTTTGTTTTTCGGCAAACATTATTGGCTATGTTTCTAATTACATTTTGTAATGTCTTCAAATTATTTTGAGCAGGTTTTGTGAATGTGCCACTGACATAAGAACTTTCTAAAAAGGTCTATGCAAGATATTATAAATGGGTATTTCTCTGAAATACATATTGCGGGCGACACTATTTAAAGTGAAAAAAACATATACCAAAACATAGCTCAATCAGTTGCCTATGTATGGTTAAAATTGTATACGATCCCATCAGGAATCGCTGCATTTTGGACAGTAAACCTTTCGATTTAAATTTGCAGCACATTAAATAAAAGTAAATGCAATTATACAACTGAATGAAACATTCATATATTCCTTTACATGTGTTAATCTTCAATATTAGAATATAGGCGCGCTTATTTGTATATTCACAGATTTCGAAACGCAAAGCATTGAGATAGTCTCAAGCACACAGATACAAATTAAAAACAGCATACACATGTGTATGCTTTTGTTGAACTGTTTTCAATTTCGTGTGTGTACACATGGCTTCTGGAGGACTTCTCAAGTCCATTACAAAAACAAAACAACAAAGCCATCAAACTAAAATGTACAAAAATTCGGCTTTGGAGACTGTGTGTGTGGGTGTGGTTGGTGTGTTATAAAAATCATTGAGTGTTGCAGCCCATTGGATTGGGATTTCCTTCATCCGAGCTACTTGGTTGTCCACCACCAGGCGGTGAATTTGGATTACTGCTGCTGTCACTACTGCTACTACTGTATCTTCTTGCCGGATCGGCACCCGCGCGAGCTCCAGCTGAGCTACCAAGACGAGGATCGATGAGCTGACGTATAAAGTAGTGTATGTGATTGATATCAAACTCGCCCAGATCCAGAATGCTACGCCTAAAGTTGCGCTGCAACGTTTCCTTGAGTGCTTCCGGTTTGGGCAACTGAAGTGCAATCGAATAATGATGAAAAATAAAACACAATATCGAACGAGAAACTGGCTAAAACTTACAGCTTCTGGCAAGCCAGAAGGTGTCCAAATCTTGACTTTGTGCTCCAATCCCGAAGTGGCCAGCACAGGCATCCATGGATGCGGTTCCAAACAATTGACAACGCCAGAAAGATCGCCCTTCTTAAAGTTGATCACAGCCTCAGTGTTCTTATCCCAAAAGAAAATGTTGCCACAGTCGCTGCCGCTTACAACGTACTCCGAACGTGGTCCAAAGAAGTTGACGCCTTTAATAGTGCGACTATTACTGTAAAGAAAAAATGAAATAATTAAATCAAACTCTCAAAAACACATAGTTTCGACTTACATATGACCTTCGTAGGAGTGCAAGTATTCGCCATCCTTGTAGTTGCGACTGTCATAGAGATAGATGCCCGCATCGCTGTAGGATGCGAGAATCTCGCTGCCGCTGTGATTGTACACGGCGCATGTAATCTGTGTAATCTTTTCCTACACAGACGAAATAAATAAAAAATTTAAATTAAAATATATACAAGTTTGTTTTTTAAAAAGGATTTTAAGATGCGCATCAATGTTCGCTTATTTTTACTGAGCGAAAATGTTTAGCGGTTCAAATTGAACTGAAATATTTCATAAAAAAAAGAAGAGATTATACTTTTTTTGTTTGACCCCTATATGGAGCTATTTTAAATCAGTTCTGAAAAGTTATCAACCAAAATGTCAAAAAATTAAGCAATAATATAAAATGCATTTAAGTTCAAAGATTTAGAGCAAATGAAAAGCAGATATCAACATTAGAATTCTGCTAGCTAAAGACAACTAATAAGCTAGTGTTCTCCACTAAATTTTATGATTTTAGTTTTAAATTTTTGAGTTATTTAGTTTAGATTTAATAAAAAAAGATTACTATACTACTACTACTACTACTACTACTACCACTACTTTACTAATAAGTTTGCTAAGCATGTCAATATAAGACTAACTTTTTGCTTTGCGAAACCATAATCGTTTCAAATGCTAAAATGAAGTAACTAAATTCTACGTTTACCAGTTCTCTGATTAAACAATAAAGTAACTGAAAACAAATAAAAAGAAATGCGCACCAAGCCTGAACGCCCGCCGCAACATGAACAATTTCGGCTTACATCTTTAATATCTTTGGGTGTCATCTCGTGTACGGGTTTATTCAGCTGCCGCTTGTCGTAGACCCGGAGTTTATCATCCGATCCGCTGATACAAAACTCCGGCGCAAACGGATGATGAGCAATGCTGAAGAGACGCACGCGTCGCTTATTGTCCATGCAACGCAGCATTGATGTCACCTTGTTGTTACGCAGATCAAAGTGCTTAACGGCCGCATCCTCACCAACGCTAATGATCTCATGGCGACTGTGTGGCACCACAACCAGCTTGTGCACAGCTTCGGCGTGACTATAGAGACGCATTGGTTTGATTTTACTAGCTCCCGATGGCGGGATGACGGCACGACGCACTTGACCATCGCGACTGGAGGAGACGATGTCCAGACAGCCGGCGCTGTCCAAGAACTTCGTTTGGAATATGTTAAGCGTGTGGCCCGAGCGTATGATTTGCCGTGGCTTGCCACTGGCCCAGTCCCACACAATGATGGAGAGATCATCGGAGCCGGAGCATAAAAGGTCGCCCGAACGATTAAAATTCAAAGAGTTAACACAGCCCAAATGGAACGACATATTTTTGGTGAGCGTCATACGCTCCACCACCTGACGCGATCCATAATAGTTTTGAATGAAATTCATGCCTGAAGTGTGTCCGCCGCGCCAATCAATACGATTCATAAAATTGTGCTCGCGATACATTAGCTGATCCACCAGATTTAACGCATACGCCGGCTTCGGTTTGCCCATGATATTGTCGACAGCGGTGTCCACTTGCAGCTTATCATTTGGATTCGTCGGTATATAGGCATCGTCCTGTAATCAAATGTGTTTAATACTAGCTTTGTATTGGTGTATTGCTGACTTACGGAATCGGGATCATTGCTGGATGATGGTGGATAACGATTCCAGATGGCCATGCTCGAATCCGAGCTGCTGTCGTCATCTGCTGGCACCAATACCGGCGATTCTTGTTCTTCAGCATCCGAGGAGTCGGCGACCTCATCGTCATCGTCGACATTTGTGTCACTTGTGTTAGTCGAATAATTATGATCATCGTTTGCAGGGCTGCTGTCGTTGCTGTTGCTGCTACTGCTGCTTGTCGTTAGCACAGAGCGGTAGGAGCGTGTGCTAAGAATGCGCGGACGATTGAATGTGGCCAACATCTCTGAAAAATCAGGCTCGACATCAATAACTTGCAGTTCATCAGCTGCATCGCTGGCAACTGCGTCATCATCATTAGCATCTGTTGTCGCTGTTGCTGTTGTTGCTGTAGATGATGTCGGCGCAGTCTCGTTAGTTGTTTGCGTTTCTAATGTGTTGTCATCCGCGCCACTGTTGTTATTATTGTTGTTGTGTCTATTTGCGACGTTGTCTGCCTCCTTTCTATTTTTCGCAAAACTGCAAAGTCGTAAAAATCGATGATAAAAACAAGCCACGCAACACGCTTTTCACTTACCCAAGCAATATTATGTCCACCTCAGATAAAGCGGATGCATCCACAGTTGTCGCTGGAGTCGATGCAGCTACCGGCGCTGCAGCAGCTGGTGCTTCCTCTGCTGCTGCGTCAGTCGCAGTTTCAGTTTCACCATCAGCAGCGTCGCCTGCGGAATTGTTGCGCTTCTGTCGTTTGCACGCTGACGAACCGGCGCGTTCCGCTACAGCTTCTTCTTCCTGGTCCATGCTGCAGACAATATGATTATTTTTGTATTTTTTTATTTTTTGCTCGATTGGTTTGCTATGTGTACGCAGCACAAATTTCCACGAATGTTTATGTTTAGATTGTTGTTGTTGTTCACTAGGGCAAGTAGATCTACGTTGTTGACTATGTTCACCAGGTTGGTGAGCTGAAGAAACATCGATCCATTAATGGTGTTACAATATATCAAAACATTAAAGTTTTTATCGCCAAAAATATTATAAATTTACTTATTATCGAACGTTGTATTCAGACTCTTGTTTCTTAAATAAAACAAGAGCTTATTAAAGCTGTTTTATTTAACACCTGAGTGGGTGTGTGACCATGCAACTATACAGTATTGGGATATACCAAAATGGAGAGACACAGAAAATTTGTCCCTGGTAACACTTCTATAAAGATTAGATTAATTTCCAAAATGCGCGTAAAAAAGGTTTTTTTTCTTGAAATGCAAAGGCAAATCGCACATGTTTTCCTTGTCATCCGAGTGTGCCCGAATAAATGATCAGATTTTCATTCTATATACTCGTTTCCATGTGGTACTTTAGTATATTTCTAAAAGGGCGCGTAATTTTCAAAGTCCTTTTTATTTTAAATAAAACTAGCCTCCAGTATATAATTTTTTCCCTCTTTCGTTGATATTCAAATTCGAAAATAAAGAAGTTGTAAATTTCCTCTCCTCACAAATAATACATAGTTTTTGTTTTCTATGGCGGCGCTGAGCATACTATTTAGCTAGTTGCTTATCAGCACGCAAAAAAACAGACGCACTGCTTGTATGAAGCGCACTTCACAGCAAGCAGTGCTCACCACAGTTTTAAAGCAGTCAACTGAACTCGACTCTGCTTCAACAAGTCTGCCTAGTCTCTGTCTTCGTCGCTTGCGTGTTCTTGGCTTCGGGTAGAGTTCGGGCTCAGCTTGGTTGACTGCATGTTCCAATTCGCAGCTTGTCTGTCTTAGCAGCTCCACGAAGTTTTAGTTATTGGTGGCAACGCACGCGTCGACAACGTTCAATTTAAGTCGCTGTCGTACAGCGTACAGGAAAACAACAAATAAAAAACACGTCGTCTTGAGGCCAACAAACAATACTAACTTGTACGTGCAAACAATTTCAAGCATTATACTAATGAGGTTTAAGCTCAAGAGTGGCAAGTGCGTAGTCGGGTGAAGTTATATCAGTGTTAATTGGCTTTCCAATTCCGCTCACAAATGATACGTTGCGCAGGCGTGGCCCAAAGACGTTAACTTGGCCTATTGGGTGGAACGAGTGGTGGAGGGGGGAGATCTGTAAATCTTCAGCTGTTGTTCTGGTTTTTTTTTTTTTAGTTTGACTTTTTCCTCTCGGTTTCGGTTTCGTTTTCGTCGCATCTTTCAATCGTGGTTTCGCATGTTTTGCAGTTACCTTTTGTCTGTGCCTCGTGATGTGAAGCCAATTCCGGTTTCCTCATAAGAAATACGAAAAATTAACAATCATGAAACGCAACGACCAAAACTCAAACAAAGAAGCAAAAACTATAATAATAATAATAAAAAACACGGCAAATAAAACTATTAAAACCGGAAAGTGAAATTTTGCGAACAATTCTTTTCGCAACTATGTTTTCTTTTGTAGTTTTTCCAATTTTTCCTAAGTGCCAATTTATGTTGTTTGCTTATCAGCAAATATTTGTTATTGTTGCTCGTTCAATGGACCGTGACGATGATAATGTAAGGCAACAAAGACGTGAACAAGTTGTAAATTCAGAACTTAGTCGCAACTTAAAAAGGCGTATGAATCATACTTGTTCGATGCCAGTATTCATAATATTGGTCAACTTGAATTCAATACGATTATATGCACTTGGTTAGTGCTGACTTACCATAAGAATTGACTTGGGAACCTAGCGAGCGATCGAGCGAAAGTTGAGAATCAGGTTTCACAACCCACATGCTATGCATTTCAATGAGGTGAGGGTATTGGTTAGTTGGGTATGCCCATACCGAGAGACCGGTTGAGCAAAAGAGTAACAAAGAGTCTTCTTTCATTACGAACTGATGACGAAATGCAGATATGTAAGATTCTTGTTGTAATGACAGAATGACTAACTGATTGAATTATCAAGAAGGGTAAGAGCTAGGAAGGCTGCAACTGGTTCACAGCTAACTCTTAGAATTCGATCATTTCTATAAAAATAATATTTGTGAACATGTTTTAAGCGCACTTGATATGCTAGTTCTTATATTATATATATCTGCATGATTCATCTAAGAATCCATCCGGTTGCTTAGATTCTCTGTAAGCCTTTCACTTTTCAGCCGCCGCTTTGCACTCTGACGCGGCTCAGTTAAAGCCTCAATTGAGCTTAATTGAATGTATCTTGTAGTTTGCAGATACATTGTATCTTGTGCACTTGGCTGCATTGTGGCAAAGAACGCAGTTCACTTAAAGCATTGCTTCCGCATTCCCCTTCATTTCAGCGTGCTCCTTCTCGCGCCACACGACGTCAGTTCCGATGACGCTGCCGCTCCAGCTGTCGCTGCTCCTGGGCATATTTTTGTTGGCTTCAGTTGCGGCCAGAACAGGTAAGCGAGTAGTATTGTGGTTACCAAAAAGAGGGTTGCATTAAACACCAAATATCTTCGCTATTTGCAGGACCTGCACACGACAAAGTGGTTGTTTGCTACATCTCCACATGGGCTGTGTATCGCCCTAAGCCCGGTGACTATTCCATTGAACACTTTGACCCCAGCCTCTGCACACATGCCATCTACGCCTTTGCCGGCCTCGACATCGTCCACTCGGCCATCAAGTCGTTGGGTAAGTGACATCGTATAACAAACATATGGTCGTAATTAATATGCAAATTTATGTGTGTTTGCAGATCCGTGGCAGGACCTAAAAGAGGAATACGGCAAGGGTGGCTATGAGCGCTTGACGGCGCTTAAAAATACGCATCCGCATCTAAAGGTCAGCCTGGCCATTGGCGGCTGGAACGAGGGTTCCAAGAACTATTCCACGCTTGTGGCAAACCCATTGCAGCGTGGCCAGTTTGTCAAGCAGGTGACGAGCTTTGTGCGCAAATACAATTTCGATGGCTTGGACCTCGACTGGGAGTATCCCACACAACGTGGCGGCAGTCCGCGGGATCGTGAGAACTTCGTTGCCCTGACCAAGGAATTGCGTGAGGAGTTCGACAACTATGGACTGCTGTTGACATCGGCAATTGGTGCGGCGAAAAATGTTATCGATCAGGCTTACGATGTGCGACAGATTTCCCGTTATCTGGACTTTTTGCACATCATGTGCTACGATTATCACGGCAGCTGGGATCACAAAGTGGGCTACAATGCGCCACTAATGGCTCCTGCTGTGGATCCTTTGAGTGTGGTAAGCATGTGTTGACTTTTTGTGAATCATTTAGCGCATACTAATTATTGATCATTTGTTGCAGCAATTTACCATAGATTATCTGCTGAAACAAGGTGCTCCACCTTCCAAACTGGTGCTGGGTTTGCCATTTTATGGACGATCCTTTAAGACTGCTTTGCAGGGAGTGCTGGATGATGCCAGCGATGGTGCTGGCTTCCAAGGACCCTACACACGGGAGGATGGCTTCTTGGGCTACAACGAGATCTGTATTTCGCTGAGCAATAAGACCTCTGGCTGGACCAAGCAATGGGACGGACAGACGAGTCAAATGCTGGCACGTTCCGAACGTAGTGTTTTCACCCAGGAGGTGAAGGTGGTGACGTTCGACAGCTCACGATCGATTGCCAACAAAGTGAAGTTTGCCATGCGCAAGCGTTTGGCCGGCGTTATGGTTTGGTCCGTGGATACCGACGACTTTCTGGGAGAGTGCGAGCTCGATGAGGATACATTTGCCGATTTCCGACTAGTCAAAACGGCGCCAAGGCGATTGAATCACAACTACCCGCTGCTTCGGACCATCAATGAAGCAACTACGCTGGCGCTAGAGGAAATTGCTGCAGATGAAATTGTTGTTCCGGATGATTCTGAGAATGAAATTCCTCATGGCAGCATTGCGGATCGCAAAAATGCTGCACCAGCTGTTGTTAGTTTTAGTTTAACTTGCACTTTTGTCTATGTGCTGTTGCAGAGTTTGGCACATTAAGTGTGCCATAGTTTTTAAATCTTTGTTTTGTTCCAGCTGCCCACAAAAGCAGTCATTTCAAGTCGTGCGTAATAAAAGTCCAAATTTAATTTTAAATCCATAACAGTTGCTGTTTCGATAAACGGCAGTTGCGTCGATAACTTTTACTCAGCTGATCGCAGCACAGGTCAAGCAGTTGTTACAGTAGCCCTGGTTCACTTAAAAACGACAATTTAAAAATAGGAAAACACTTGACATGTTGTTTGTTGTTAAAATGATTTTGCATAAACATACATGTGTATTTGTTTAATAAATTTAACTTGCAATCTAACATTTAACTAACTATATATATAATATATATTTTTATACGCGTGTGTCTGTTTATGAATATATATAAATGCAACTATATGTAAATGTAACATAATTTGTATATACTATTCAATATTCATAGATTATCTCGTTGCTACAGTTTCAACATTCAAAATTCAATGCTACAATATGATTTACGTACGCTACACGTACAGCTACATAAAATATTTAAAGCAAAATAGGGGCGATTAAGTTAATACATTATAAATATTGGGAGACAGATAGAGCGCGAAACTAACTAGATTTCTGTATTGGATGGCAAACATTACAAATGCGACGATCTTGTTCACAAAATCATAAGGAAGACAGTGCGCCCAACAAAATGTTGTGCGCAGGAGTGTATGTGTGTGTGTGTGAATGTGTATGAAGGTCTAACTCTCTCGCTCTCGCATTAACATGCAAATGAAACCTAGACAAAGAGTTCGATATCGATTTCGACTTCGATAGCATCGTCTCACAATCGCTTGCTGCTGCCACGCAGAGCTGCACAGCCACTGCTATCGGACCAATCGGCGCGCTCCGTGCCGGCGCCATAAATATCAAGTTGCTCCCGCGAACGCGACTTCGATTTGGACTTGTGCTTATTGTTGTTACTACTGCTGCTGCTGCTGCCGCCGCCAACGCTGCGCTGCAGCTGATAACGATCACGATCGTTGATGATCTCATAGTGCGTCGCATCGTTGCCACTTCCGCCACTGTTGCCCGCCAGCAGCAGCTCGTGTATGTTCTTAGTGGAGCGACGATGCGCCTCCAGGCATTGTGATTCCGAGGAGTAGGGAAACGATGCCACAAAATTGGCAGCCGGCGTTGTGGACGGCGTATCGCTGGCAAAGCTGGCGGGTGGCGGCGGTAGCAGCGTGCAAGGCGTCGATGGCGACAGATCGGTGAACTCAGTCTTGGCCTCCGATTCGACGGAACACATGCTCTGGCGTGAGATGTCCTTCTGCAGCTGCTGTTGCTGCTGCTCCAACGCGGCGCTCTTCAACGTCGGCATATTCAGATTGGAGCTCTCGTAGTCGTCATCATCGTTCTCGCGACGTGACGTCTGCGGTATGGGGAGTCGACTCCTGATGGAGTGTTCCCGCCTACCAAAGCGTTGCGCCAGATAATCCTCATTGTTGTTGTTGCTGTTGCTGAGGTTGCTGCTGCTGTGACTGCAATTGCTGTGCTGATGTTGGTGCTGATGCTGGTGAGGATGCGGATGACGCTGCTGCTGTTGCTGCGTTGCATTGTCGTAGTAGTTGTCGTTCTTGACGGACATGTTGCAGCAGCTGCTCACGTCCGCAAAGTAAACCTCCGACTCGGCAGCCTCCAGCTGCACAGCAGCAACTGTTGTCGCGGAAGTGACGGTGCCAATCACTGCAGCCTGACCCTTGGCAATCGCACCATTCGAGTCCTGGTAGCCGCTGTTCTCCACACCGTTCACAGTCTGCTGTCCGTCCAGCTGCTGCTGCTCCGACGGCTGCAACTCCAACTCCTGCTGCTTGCTGGCCATTTCGCAGGCAAACAGCTGCTGCACATTGGGACGCTGTGCGTTGGCATTGTTCTGTGGTCCAATGCTCTTGGCGCCCGCCTCAATGATGCGCTTCTTAAGCTTACGCGTGGGCAGCGTATTGGAGCAACGATCCCGCTCCCAGCCGTTGCAGCCATCGCTGTCCGAATGCGTATTCTCGTACTCGCCATTGCCCACCGCCTTGGACTTGTAGGCGGCGGCAGTGACACCGACACTGCGTGTGCTCACCGTGGACGCTGTGCCGCCGCCATTTGTGATGCCAGCATTCAAGCCATCCATGCGCTCCAGTGTCGCCGCATGACCCGCTCCGCGTGCCTGCTGCCCAAGCTGCTGTGGCAACAACTGTTGTTGCTGCTGCTGTTGATGTTGTTGTTGCTGGTGCTGTTGCAACTGTTGCAGCTGCTCCGGCTGCAGCTGCTGGGGCATTAGGGTCGTGACCGCTGCATTGCCGCCCGCCAAATAGGCACTCGCCTGCAGATACTGATAGTAGCCACGTCGCGCCGGACTGTTGGGATCGCTGTAGGGCGGCGGCGGACCCCAGACACCGTAGGGCAAGGCATTGGGCGGCGGCAAGGCATTGTAGGCGCCACCACTGCCATTCACAGTCGGCTCCTCGATGAGCATCTGATTGCCATCGGCCACCGCCGTGGCCGAACTAAATCCGTACTGGGAATCCGGACTTGCGGCTGCCTGACGAAAGCGTCGCGTTGCATCCGGCGTATTGCGTTGCCAGGGCATGCGTGGCCAGCTCCAGCCGCTGCTGTTGTTGCGTGAGGCACGCTCATTTCCTCCACCACGACAGCCATTGACGAGCTCCTCGTTGCCACCCGGATTGGGGGAATAAAAGTTACCCGGCGGCTGAGTAGCCCAGAACCGTTGCTCGGCGCCAGCGCCACCGGCGGCCACAGCTGCTGCAGCCGCTGCGCTTGCCTCATCCCAGGGATAGGCGGTGGCCTGCAGTGGCAGCGTTAGCTGACGATGGGCGTGGCACTGCTCACAGCAGCGACAGTTGAGCATGCGACCCGGCGCAGTTAAGGCGCCCAGACTATGCGGTGGCGGTGCTTGGCTGGCGTAGAGCGAGCGACAACGCAACTCCAGTTGCTCCCAGTACATTTTCTTGCGCTCATGGCTGAGCAGCTGATAGACTAACATGCAGCTGAAGACGGCAATCAGTACACCGGCCACGGAGAGGCCAAAGATGGCGCGCAGACAGGAATAGAGGGAACCATGGACGACGCCGCAGTCGGAGAGCGAATCAAAGACCAAGCGCACGCCTTCTGAAAGCAGTTTTAGTTAGTTTGTGGGACAACCGATTGCAGTAAGCGGAGCTGGAACTCACCTTTGTCCACGCGATCCACCTGGGATTCAATGAGATCCGAGTAGCAGGTGCAGGTGCGTGTCTTCTGGGCGTATTCGCATTCCCTCAGCGCTTGCAGGCGACTCATATGCAGCACAGTGGTCGTCACAGTGACCAGGGCGCAGGTCAAGGCCGAGACAAGGCCACAGGCGCCGGATAGTTTGATCTGTGAAAAGGAAATATGGTTAGGAATACGGAAGGATAAGAAATGAGGTGCTTTTGAGAATGCAGCACTCACCAGATAACTGTAGCGATTGCGACGTCGGGCGAGGCTCATAATGCAGACACCCGTGAGGATGAGCTGGGAGGAGAGATAACAATTAAGCAACGGAATAAGAAGATGAGGATTCGCATTTACTCACCAGCGTGGCTGGCACAAAGGTGGGCACTGTCTCAAAGTTGCCCACGGTGATGGTGTAGGAATGCAGCAGGAAATATACGCCCAGGAAGAGGACGCCCAGCAGGCAACTGAAGCCGCCACAGATGAGGCACCACACCACATACTTCTTGATGCCAGCGCCATGACGATGTGCTGCAATAAAGAAGAGCGTTTTATCAACATGTTTTTACAAAAGGTGAGTAAGGCAAGTTAGGAGCTGCTCTAACCCAGGGAACCGCGATGATGTGCCTCCGCTGTGTTTGTGGGCGGTGGAGCTGGCACCCAGGAGCAGGGCGGCGGCATGCTGTACTGCACGAACTGCATCACCGGATAGCCATGCATTTTGATGGTCGCGCTTGGGGATTACTAGCAGCAATGCGGAAGTGGACGACACACAAGGATTACAACAACATTGAAACGTTTAAACGTGGCGATTTCGCGTCGAATTTTCCATGCAAAACAAACGATTTTTTTTTGCTGGTACGTTTTTTTTTTGTTGAGTGCTTTTCACTTGACGGAAAAATATCTATACACAAGTTTGGCTGAGATGCCTCGAGACTGGCAGCTGCGCGAACTGAAACTTGGACTGGGTGCTTGGGAGATGACGATGATGATGATGCTTGGTGGTGCTTGGGAGTTGGGGAAGACACGGAAGCTGTGCTTTGGGGGAGTGCGTTGCAGTCACGCAACGCAACGGAACAAAACGGAACGGTGTCAACTCAACTCAATCCCGACTGACATTAACACAGTTTTCCCAAACCACCCTCGGAGGAATTGTGCCTGCAATCACGAAAACATCCCGAGAGGAACTGTGCAGGACACAGCGAAAGACAACAACGAGGAAATCCGAGAGAAAAGAGCGCGCAGGCGCTAAAATTCCGAGAGAGAGGGAGAGAGCTTTGTGCCAATGCGGATGCTGTTTATTGAATGGTTCACAAACAAATACTGTGATTATCACTGGGAACTGTGATTTCAGCATTAAACTCAAGGTTCACTCAAGAAGGAAATACGGAATTTACCGATGACTATTTAAGAAATAGCTTTCTATAAAAATTATGACTGTATATTAAAAAATATAAGAAATAGTTATGTTTATGGTAATAGCTGAGAGCTATGTGAAAATATTGAATGGAGTTTTTAGAAAAAAACAAGCACTCTGATAAAATAAAAGACGCGCAAAGTATTTATTAAAAATACTAAATATAATATTAGTAGGGATAGAGAATGCTTAGTTCAAGCAAAGTAATATCATTTCGTAAAATGCTATACTATTGTATTTTATTAATCAGATATACAATTCAGTATTATGCAGTCGAAAAATGTTGGGACATTTCAATTTTCCTAACTCAAATGGCAAAAATGGAATATTAAATTTTAATTTGAAGGACTTAGAATGACATCTATCTACCACCTATCTTCTTAAATTTAAAGAATACAATTATCGGGAATTCCCTAATCATAAATAAATCATTTAATGTATTCAAAGAGTTGACTAAATTCTTACCAATAGAACCATTGACAGCGCTGCGTGGTCTGGGCGGTGGGCGTGGCGGCAATGGCGGACGATTGTCGTCCAGTCCCTGTGATTTGGAACCTCCACCGACGGCCGCAGCAGCTGCAACAGCGGCAACAACTTCCAGTTCCGTATCATGGTAGATGTCATTGCAGCTATCCGTGGGTGGCTGTGACTTTGATGGCAACTGACCTGCTCCATGGCCACCATTCGAGCGTTGTTTCTTCTTCTTGATCATGGTGCTGTTGTTGTCCGATTCACTGACCGTTATCTCATCGGCACCGAGCATCGCATCCGCGAGCAGCGAACGCTTTAGCTGCTGCTGGGCGAGCGAGGAGGAGGCGGCATTGCCATTGGGGCAAGTGCACTCGAGATCACAGTCACAGCTGGCCACCGACGAGTCCAGGGGGAGATTGAGGCGCTCCCTTGTAGGAGACTGTTGTTGCTGTTGCTCCTCGTCGTGCAATGCTTGATAGGAATGATTGAGCAGCGATTGCGCCGACTGCGTCTTCAGTGAGGATTGCGGTGCTGGCGTCGAAGTCTGTTGATGCACAAGCACCGCCACAGCCATGGATGCGTTCTGCTGTTGTTGCTGCTGCTGTTGTGGCAGCTGTTGTTGCAACGCTGTGGCACGACCACATGAGCAGGGACATTGGCATTGCTGTGGCGCAACCGGAGAGTTGCCATTTGTTTGTTGTTGTTGCTGCTGTTGCTGTTGCAGATAATGCGCCGGATATTGTATATAATGATAGTGATGCGTTGGTGCCGCCTGCACGAGACTCGCCTGTGAGGCGACACGTTGCAAGGATGTCGCTGTTGTTGTTGCTGCTGCTGCTGTTGTTGGTGTTGTTGCTGTTGCATTCGCCTCCATGACTAACTGGGCAGTGGCAGTGGCAGCGGGGCAACTGGCGCTGACTAAACCGGTTTGACCCTTTCAACTTCAAATGCTTATTAATGCCTCACACACACACTGGCGCACACTGACACACACACACATAAACACAGACTCTGGCACACAAACATGTTGTGCGAGACGGAGAAGGAACTTTGCCTTCTCACGCTTCCAATTTCACGTTAAATTCGATCAAATTTATTGCCCATGCGGCAATAATATTATTTGCCTGTCGCAAGCAAACCACACGAAAATAAATTGCCAAACAACAAAACGAAATTAACATAAACAAAAGGCAAAAAAGGCACAATAACAACAACAAAATCGAAAAGAACGTATCGACACAAAAATCAACGCTAAACGCGGAAAACGCAAAACGAAGTGAACGCAACTGAAGTTGAGCGGCGACTGAGGCTTTGGCATCTCTTTGAAATGTTGCGAGGATCGTTATGAGCTGCACAAATACACAAACTCACGTATAAGACACAGAGAGAGCGTGCTCCAAGCTCTCACACACACCCAGAGTTTACGCTCTTTGGCGCATTGCGAGGATTGTTTCGCCTGTAGAATGAGAGGTCTGCTCTCTCGATTGCAACTCCACACTCCCACACACACACACACACATACACACGGCACTCCATAGCTGAAGAGCGCGGCGGCAAAAGGTGCGCGCCAGAAACTTCAAATGAATTCCGGTTCTTGACCGCATTTGCTATGTTTGCTGTTGTTGTTGTTGCTGTAACTCCTCTCTGCTGTTCGTGTTGTTGTTGTTGTTGCTATAGCTGCACTGATTCAGTAAAAATTCTGAAGGTGTAGACGCGACGCAGAGCACAGTGAAAATCAATTTCTTTGTGTGTTTTTGTAGTTGTTTTTGTGGGTACGAGAGTATCGCATTGGCTCTTGTTACCTGCGTGCTACCTGAGTGAAGCCTAAGCAACTAGTTGCTGTTATTGTTAATGTGCGTGTGAGTTCGTACCCCTCCTTATGCATATGAACGCAATGTGTGAGAATGCCTTGCGTGCGTATGTGTGTGTGTGTAGTTTGTAAGGCAATCTGTAGAACCAATTTAAATGAGCACCGGCAACAGGCACCAGGCTACAGGCGCAAGTGCCTAAGAGGAACAGCTGAATGAGACCGAGATTAAAGGGAGGGAAGAAGCGAATATTTTCTCAATGGATAGTTAGAATAATCAAAAGTTGATTCAGAAAAATGTTGCATAAATTATAATTATATAGATGAAATTTTGGTATATGATAAATTTCATATATAATGGAGATACATTTTTTTCAACTCGGAATTCGCGTATTTGAAAAGTATTGAAAACTGACTATGAAAGATCTCGATCCTACCATAAACAAAGCTTCCAGCAATGGAACTGTAGAAAAAACCTTTGACAGATTTCTATAGGAATTACTGATGTCAAATGAAGCTGAACAATTATAGGATAAACTACTATGAACTATATTATTATACAGGGTTAAGTATTTTATCAGTTTACAAGGTGTTCTCTAGAGCTAGAGAAACCTGTCCATATTTATGTACTTGATTCTTATTCATATATCCATTAAATTTTAAAATTTTGTAAACTCTATAATCATGTTAAAAATTGTTATACAAAAGACGAGCAAGCCTTCAAGCTTTCAATAACCATACTATAGATTATTTTATAGAATAAGACCGCATAGTTTACTCTCTACAGTAAAGTGTAGTAGTAAAGACTAATAAGATACCATAAAGAGCTTATAGAGGAGGTCGATTGAAGCGCTTTATGGAGCTTTGCCCACTTCGTTTAGGGATTAGGCAATGTCTATCGGCAGTTAAGCCATTCTACTACATATCTCGATATGGTGCTTACCACAGACGCGCCTCGAATGAGTTAGTTATCTGCTTAGAGATATCACCTGGTACTACTCCCATTACGCGCACACACACACACACAGTATGACGCGCACACCCCTTTGGAGTCCATGAGTCGATTAATCAGCAGATTATTGCAGTTATTTTGACATTTCCGTTGTTGATAATGATGGTAGTAGGGTATTATGTTATGTTATGTGTAGTATTATGCCACAGTGAATACACGACATGAGATTTTCTTGAACATTTCAATAAAGAATTTATTGACTGGATTTTCGTTTCGAGGAATAAGTTGATAACAGCGTGACTTCACTGTACTATGCTTTTATTTGATTTTGTGAAGCACCCGATTACTTAAGTAATACATACATAGTTAAGTCAAGAATTTGCGTTTGTCAATAAACACACAAATATATATATACAGATATATTAATTTGTTTTTTTTTTTTTTACTTTACAGCTACTTAATGCATATTGTGTATGTATGTACAATTGTGAATTGAATCCAATTTGCAACACAGAAGAAACACAGACGATTAGATAAGTACACGCCTCAATAAATGTATTTTAAAGTACGTAAACCGATATATATGTATATAGATGGCAAGGGAATAGATAGAGAGGCTTGTGCTCCTGTCTTATTTAACATCTTTCAACTAAGTATCTACAATTTTGTTTTTAAGGGGGGAATCACTTGAAAGTAATCAATATCACAACCGAAAGCATCGATGCACGCGTCATGGAATCCTGTCTTAAGAAGGAACACCTCCAGGTGGACACAGTAGTAGAAGGCAGCTTGAGCTTAAAGCCAACAGCTTGCAGCTTGTCAAAGTCTAGTCTACGGCTTGACCGAGGCTACCGAGTGCACCAGCATGGCAAAGCTGCTCATGATGAAAATGCTGGCGGGCAGCGATGACAACATTCGATGATAGGCAGCCGTATTTGTCTTGGTCTTCTTCTGCTTAATTACCCAGCCCAGACAACGCTCCACGGCCCGTTTCCATTTGCCATAGCGCTCCTCGCGTTCCGCCACCGTCGTTGTGGGCAAAAATGTGTCGTAATGCACATTCTCATAGTATCGTCGTTCGGGCTCAAAGCGACAGAGATTAATGCCCTCGGCATGGGCGGCACACATGGCAGCACCAAAGGCCGTCGAGTCGGTCAGCTGAGAGCGAAAAATTGGCAGACCAGCGGTATCCGCTTGCAGTTGCATCAACAGATTGTTTGTGGTCAGCTTGCCATCGGCATGGATCTTATTGATCTCATAGCCGCACTCCTGGTGCATGCACTCCAGAATGTCGCGTGTCTGGAAGCAGATGCTTTCCAGCGCCGCCCGCACAATGTGATTCTTGCGCGTGAACTGCGTCAGTCCAATGATGATGCCACGCGCATTCTGACTCCAGTACGGTGCATACAATCCCGTGAACGCTGGCACAAAGTACACATCACCCGACGTCGGCACCATGTCCGCATACTTCTCCGCCTCCTTCGAGTCGGGCAGCAGTCGCACCTTGTTCTGCAACCAGGAGAGCGCATGTCCAGCCACCGAAACCGAACCTTCCAGCGCAAAGACGGTGGGAGATTTGGGGCCCAATTTGTAGGCCACAGTGGTCAGCATGCCGTGACGTGAGAAGACCGGCTGATAACCCGTGTTGCAGAGCAGAAAACATCCGGAACGATATGTGTTCTTCGTCTGGCCGGGCTTGACACACATCTGGCCCAGCAGCGAGGCCTGCTGGTTGCCCAGAATGCCGCTGATAACGATGCCCTGCAAGGCGCTGCGATCGTTCGTCACCTTGCCAAAGATCTCCGAGCAGCTGTGAATGCGTGGCAGCATCTCTTGCTCGATGCCAAAGGTGCGCAACAGCACAGGATCCCAATTCTGAGTGCACAGATTCATGAGTAGCGTGCGCGAAGCATTTGTCACATCTGTGATGTGCAGACCACCTGTTAAAAAAACACAACAACAATTAGTTGAATGCTATCTAAATCATTAAAGTGAAGTTTACTCACCATTCGTCAGATTCCAGATGATCCAGCTGTCCACAGTTCCCGCTTTACAGCGATTCTTTTTGATCGCCTGCTTCACTGCGGGAACATTGTCGTTCAGCCATTTGATCTTCAGCGCCGAGAAATACGTAGAGATGGGCAAGCCTGTGGTCTCCTTGAAGTGATTCGGATCTCCCACCTTGGCGAGTATCTTCTCGACGGTGGTCGATGTGCGAATATCCTTCCAGACGATGGCATTGTACAGCGGCTTGCCTGTGATCGCATCCCAAACAATTGTCGTCTCACGCTGATTCGTAATCCCCACACTTGCGATATCGCTCACCGAGTAGCCCTTCTTCTCGATCTCTTTGAGCGACTCCTTGGCGCAGTGATTGATCGAATTCATCATCTCCATGGGATCCTGTTCGTACCAACCATCCTGTGGCGTAATAATGCTCAGCTCAACACTGTGCGACGCAATCTCCTTGAAGTCGGGCGTTGTGTACACGGAGAACGTGATGGTCTTGGTGCCCTCATCGATGACGCCAACGAGACCGCAAGGATTCTCGCTGAAGGACATCTTGCGCTGCTCACTGGTCCTGAAGGGAACTTCGGCACTGGACGATGGTAAATTGATGCCAGACATGCTGACTGCAAAGATGGATTAAAAAATGGAATGCATATTAGCCATGGGTTAAGATTCACATTGAGAGCAATTAACGCGGCGATTACATAAAAATAGTTTTTATTGCGGAAATCGAAAATAGCAGTGTTGTGTCCTTATCAGAGACGACGCCACTGCGATAAGAAAACGCGACGTATCGTTAAATTGTTATCGGTATAAAAGTCCAAATGAGTTTACCTGCAAAAAAAAAACAATGAAATACAGAAAAGTCTGTTCTTTCTCCCTCTATGCACAATATATGCGATACGATCTTAACTTAAAACTTTTTTTGCTAATTAATTTGCAGTACACATTTCGCAGCTGTTTGTATTTGTTCCTAAACACTCTGCACACTTTGCCACAATTAGGTTGTTGCGACTTGTTGCAATGGTTTTAAAACTTAGTATTGATAAGAACAAGAAATTTATAAAATGACAAATTATCCAAAATATCTAGAAAAATGTGTGTTTTATATAATACTATATACTATGTTTTATATTTGATCAATAAAAATTAAAAATAAAGAATCTTTGAGAAATGTTGAATTTTTAAATTTATAATTTGTGTCAAGCTTCATACAATATAAGCATACAAAAGACACTATTAGGAAAACATACTTAATGAACTTTACTTTTTTTTTTTTAATGTAGTGTCAAACGATTTCAAAAATCTATAATAACGCCAACGATATTTTGCATCAGTAAGTTATTGCAAATTAACCAAACAACTACCTTTTAGCTTGCATACAAATCTGACTGTATGAATTCCAAAAAATAGTAAGAAGACAGTGTAATATTGCTGAATTTTGGTTTAACAATAAAAACAGTTACCAAATCAAATTAAAATTCACCAACTAAGATCAAACAAGCAGTTCACAGCTCGTAGATGAAAACGAACTGCTTGGTAGTTTGAGCACTGCTTGCAGCATCAGCATGCTGGAATGTAAGCAGTTTGTTTACACTGAACTTAGGGTATTTGCTAGTGCAACACTGTCATAATACACTTGTTTGTTTTGGACTTTTGTACTGTTCGAGGGGGCAGGCAAGCCCCGAAGCTTTGCTCGTTTTACGGTCGAGCCCTCCTCACACACAGACACACTTCCCACACACACATAGATACACAATCACTCATTCGAACGCTTTGGCAAATATTTGTTATCGCGTTATTTTTAAAACAACAAATATACGTTTTTTTTTTTGCGAGTATTTATGTAGATTAGAAGCATATGATGGAGTGTTGTCAATTATTTACAGTGGCGTATGCCCATCCAATAAACTAATAGCACAAAAAAAAAATAACACAATGAACATAATAAAATTTAATGATTTTTGCTGTAGCTGGAAATGCGTCAGCGCGACTCTCGAGTGAGAATACGAATAATGAGTACGAATACAACAAATACGGGTCTGAGTTGGATTCTGAGTCGGATTCTGAGTATCTGAGTCTGTGTTTGAGTTCACGTCTTAGTTCGAATTCAGTTCATGTCCGCGTCAAAGTCTATTTGAAAGTCAAGCAATAAGTCCGAGCTTTAATGTATGTATTTTGTAATTTTCCGTTAATAGCCGCGATTAATCAGGTAGTTAGCACGTCTAATTGATAAGCACACAACATTTTGATAAGGCGTCTGTAAGAGATCAGCCGCAATTAACGATATGCGATCGAGCATAAAATATATATGTTTATAAACTTATAAATCTATTTGGAATTTATGATGGCCACAGCGGCATTTTATGAATTAACTTTTAAGTTCACATACATGATGTTATTGTGTTTGATAAGACTGATAACAGCTATACACTTGGAACGAGAGAGAGAGCAAGAGAGAGTGCGCGATCGATCGAGACACGTTGCGTTCGTATTTACTATATTGTTGGGTAAACCCCTCGCGACATCCGTTCAAGTCAAGCGCCAAAAAGTATCTGAACGTCTCGCAAAGGTAGCTGAAATAACTGAAGTGTTGGCTATCAAAACGAAGGCGTGTCATGCGCTCGCTCACCGATACATTTACAGCAGCAGCAACAGCAACAGAAACAGCTACCGATACACAGATAAAGATATTTATTTGTGTATATGTTTAGACAGCTTTCGGACTGCATTGAAAACAAACACAACCAAGCGATTATCGACACGACGACAACGACAACGACGAAGGCGAAATACAAAAGAAATGTCTCTCGATTAAATGTGGGGAAAACAGCTGATAAGACAAGCTAGAAGCCGGTTGGGTTAGGTATTGGGAATGGGAATTTACTATATAGTCTGATTGGGGGCAGCAAACTGTCTCGCCAAGTGGGTGGCTGGGTTAATTTGGCTTGGCTTGTCTGACCTTGACATTTCAAGCACACATTTTGCATACGCACACAGTGCCTGCCATAAATCGAGCAGCACACGAGCAGTCGCGATAAGCTATCATATATTATATTGCTCTCATTGCTCTCGCGTCAAACTCTCTTCAATGTCAGCAACAATATTAAGTACTACTTTCGAGTTAAGTAAATAAATTAGACAGTTTATTGCAACTGCAATCGTAGCGTTTTATTCGGATATTTTGTCATAAATTCCTAAAGTTATTATTAAAAATCTCTCTCTATCTCTCTGTCTCTTTCTCTCTATCTTTTCAGCGCCAACACAATTATAGTGTGTCAAAATTTCCATGGAAATTTTTTTGTCAAACACTAATTAAATTCGTTTAATTTATTACTACAGCAATTTTGTGCATCTTTCTGCATTGTAATAAATTACAAAATTTATTATTATGTTTACCACTTGACTTGTTGTCATAATTATAGCACACAGTGTACCAGTTTTTCAATGAAAATTGTTGCCAAAATATGTATAAATAAATTGCAATGGCATTTATATGCTAAATTGTTGATAAACAATGAACATTTGCATATAATGAGCACATAATTAAACGAAATTTCATCATTTCTTCAAAGACAAAATTCTATTTCAGAGCAGTGAGTGTGTGAAAAGTGCGTGTGCGTTCATTCAGCTTTTCATGCAGCTATAAATAAATTCCATTTGGTATAAGAAATATCTTATAGCTGGTGGCTACGGTAGCGTCGAATGGAAATTTACGGAATTAAGTCCGCTTTATGCAACGTTGATGTGCCGGTTGCGATTTCATTAATATTCAATTCAAAAAGGTTAAAAATGCTAAATATACAAAAAGAAAACAAAAAATGAATCGCATAACCAATCAGATTGCGACACATAAACATCAACAACAAAATATCCTAACTTTTCAAACTAGACTAGTGGGGTATATGAATAAAATTTGTGCATTTAATAGGGTATCTCCTAGTCGATATGTATGTCAACACATGCATACATCAGAAATGCATTTACTTAATGGAGCAACCGAATGCACAACAAAATCACAGATAAACAACCATGGGATTAAGGGCAGATATATATCGTATATATACATCGGGTATATAAACAGGTAGGTCAACAAACTGTTTGCTTTCATGTGTGTAAATTGCATTGTAAGCATTCGTTTTGTTGGCGCAAAGGTCACTGAGTAAACAAATTGTTCGCTTGTCATCGTATCATATGACATGACATCGATTACTACAACAATTAGAATTCCCGCTGTTGCTGTGATTATTGCTGTGACACGAACATATGCTGATTACCTGATAACGAGACGAGATTGTTAGCGAAAAACTTTAGAATTGTGCGGGTGGCAACAAGTCGGAGTAAAGTAAGTAGTTATCAGTTTGCCTAGGTCAAAGGTGAATACACTTATTGTCTGTGTAAGTCTGTAAGTTGGCGCCACTCTTGACAGACATGTCGCAACGCGCACAAACATGCGCGCTAGTAATTATAATTACATGTACTCGTAAAGTGCACACGAGTCTCACATACTTACATATATTTACAATGCGCAGCAGCCAATGGGCAATGAGTTACGTAAATTAAATTTACAATATAATTATAGTCGCACGACACACACAAATATGCACATTAAAAGACTTTATTAACTTTCGCGTTGTTCTGACCGCTCACAACGTTGGCGACAAACTGAACTCAACTGAAACACAACAGTATTGATGGCTGGGGGCAATAAGTGGGCGACGGCGTCGACTGATCTCACTGAGAGCAGACGCGATAAGAAAATGAGCGAGCGAGCGAGAGAGGGAGAGAGATTATGCTGTGAGACAGTGAAAGCAGCAGCATGTGTAGGCGCGCAGCACGTGATGAAACTTGACGAAAAAATCAATAGACCCACATACACAAATACATATGTACATATATTCAAATATGTAGTACGTATGTATTTATACGTATATGTATGTTAGTGTGTGCATACTAATGGCAATGGACAAGCCCCTCAAAGCTACTTGCCGATTGGTCGGTTTGTTTGCACTGATGACGTCACAACGGCACACATCAGCTACTGTAGCCCAATAAATGTTTATCTTTGTTTTGCATGTTTACTACATATTTTGTAATTAGCGCTATTTTATCTATATATTATCTTACATCTTTCCATATTTGTAGCTCTGTTGCCGATAGCGGCGCCCAAACTTTTTTTATTTACAACGCGCCGGGTAGAGACAACAACAAAACAACACGTGAGCCGGTTCGCAAACACACACACTTAGTCAAACGCGCGATTTTCACTTTCGTATACTTTTATCTGCAGATAACGAATATTTGTGGCAGATGCATCAACAAGCTGCACACACGTTGGTAGCAACCAGGGTCTTTATTGGCCTTCAGCACCATGAGTAATTCAGTTCCTCAGTAAATATTTTAACTTTATCAATTCAAATTTCAGTCAGACTTGACGAGCCCCTTTTTTCTTGCTGCACTGCAGGGTGACCGCAAGTCCAATAAGAATAAAGTCTAGTTTTACGTCGAAAAATATACCAAAAAAAAGTACCAGCATAGGTAAAGCTGGTTACACTTTGAATCAACTGATTTTCAAAAAATCTGTACACCATGTGCTTGTAATAGCTGTTTTAACAATTAAGAATCTTTCAAAGTAGTTTAAGATGTACACTTAAGCAATTTGGTCAACAAAAAAGTGTTCTTTTAATGCGAACCTAGTGAAATTAAAAAATCAACATGTTTTTGGTCACACAGTTGAGCTGAAAAGTCAACAAAAGTGCGCTTGCGTTTTTGTTAGAGAACTGTTGTGCAACTGCTGAGAGAACTATTTTAGCGTGGCAACAGTTTTTCAAAATGTTTCATTTTAATCTATAACTACCAACAGAGGCACAAACACAAAAACGAATTGCGCTTAAGCAAAAAAAGTTTTATTATTTTATGGCGTGGGATTTTATAGGCTTCGTTGCGCTTATCATGCGCCAGCGTTATGTGAGTATATGCGCAATGCACATAGATTAGTAGGTTTTTGTTTTTATCAATAACAAACAGAAATTTAGTTGGCTATCCGTTTTTCGTCAACGATTATTGGTTGGGTCTCTCGCCATGCGACACCAGCAGTATCCCGGCAATCGCCATGGCCAGCGAACCACTCACGCTGTTGGACCTCGACACCACACAACCGCATTATTACGATAAGCGTGTGCGGGAATCAATCGATCGGGGCTTCACGTCACTGCTGGTCATATTGACCACATTTGCAGGCATTGTAATCGCACGCGTTGCCACTCATCGCCTCTGCACACGGTACAGTCCAACCATATGTTACCTGGTCGAGTTCCCGCTGATCGTCCTGCCCGGGATTCTTTTCGTGACAGTGGCCAGCGGATATAGTGCAGTATTTGTGGGCATTGTGACTTTTGCCTTCCTCGGACTTATTGTGGTAACCGGTTCACTATCTCGGGCACGATGTCGAGCCCACTTCGATCTGGGCAAACGACCCATGGTGCTGACCATTGTGCGGGCATTGACCCAACTGATTACGGCGATCTGCATACTGGCCATCGACTTTGATAGCTTCCATCGTCCGTATCGCAAGAGTCGACTGTTTGGCGCTCAGCTCATGGATACGGGCATTGGTTTGTTTGTGGTCACCATGGGTTTGGTGTCGCGACGTCCACGCAATTGCGCCGATCTCAAGCGAAGTCTGCTGCACTCGGCGCTGCCTTTGATACTGTTGGGATTCGCACGCACGTTGGCGCTGGAGCTGATTGGTTATGGTCAGGATGAACGCGAGTATGGCAAGCATTTGAATGCCTTCTTTACGCTTGGCTTCACCAAGTTCCTGGGCAGTCTGCTGTGCTTTGTGCCCCGAAATGATTTTCAGCTGCTGCCACTGGCATTGGGTGAGTTTTTGAGTTGTTGATCATAATCGAAGATAAAGACTAACAACTCTCTTCTGGCAGCTCTGCTTGTGACCCATCAACTGGGTTTGTCCTTTGGCGGTATCATGGACTATGTGCTGGATGATGATCTGGAACGTAACAGTTTTCTGAGCGCCAATCGCGAAGGATTGCTTTCGCTGCCCGGCTTCGTGTGCATCTACATGTTGTCCATCTATCTCAGTCGCTGGCTTGTGGCAAAGTCGTTGCTCAGCTATGCGGAAATGGTGCGGAAGCTGCGTTACTTTGGCGCCTTTGCTCTGCTCTGCTGGCTGCTCATGGTTCTGGGCGCCAATGCTGTGGGCATCTCACGTGTCACCTGCAACATGGGCTACGTCTGTTGGATGATTGCCATCACAAGTACGATGGTCTGGCTAACTATGTTCATCTTTGATTTCATCATTAGCACTGTAATGCCGCTGGACACATCGATTGCGTTGGTGGAGAGCGTAGAGAAGGGTTCATCCAGTGTCAGAACAGCATCACCCGATAAAGGTAGCGGAGTTTTTCTCATCTGTGAGTCACTCAACATGAATGGACTCACTTTTTTCCTAGTGGCTAATGTGCTGACGGGCGGTGTGAATATATTTCTGTCACCGGAAGATCGATCGGACTTTACCTCCATCATTATTTTATTGCTCTATATGCTATTGGCCACGTTTATGGTCTTCCAGCTGTACATGCGGCGTATACGTATTGCCTAGAAATGTTGTTTATTTACTTATGCTGTGATAACGCCGTGGATGACTGTTCCCCAAAAACAAAATGGGGACACATTGTGGTGGTTGTGATACCCTGCCAAAAGGGTATTATTATTTTGTACCGATGTTCAATATTTTGATTAAGAAAAACTATGTCAATATATTAAGTTTGTCTGTTAATTTCTATCTAATCTCGTCACTAAATTAAAAAGAGTTATCATGAGGTCACTTTTTGTAAAATGATTGATCACACACAAAGTTATTTTGTATTTGGAATGTTGTACTATCTAAGAGTTTTTAAGTCGCCGATAAGCCAAGCATAGGGTTTCTTAATGATATGAAGCGGCAAGCTCATAATTACATATTGATAATAACTGAAGTTGATTTGATAATAACTTAAGCTTCCAAATAAAAAATGACGTACCCAATGGCGAATTGCGATAACGATATCACTATTTATGACTATAGGTATATAATAGGTAGACTGAAGTGTGCTTTTTGCAAATATCAATTGATATTTATGATATAAATAGTAGTTTGTTTTTTACTTGATAACAACACTCGCACTATTGAGTATCATTTATATCGTACAATTGCTGTTGCCAAGTTCAATTAACATGACGCTCGCATGGAATGTAAATTTTGCAACGCTACACAAGTAATGTGTGCGCTATCATGCATGACTGGGTAAGTCAATTATTAAAATTGCATTGACAATGAATAAATAGAATGTCATTAATAGAATATGCGCATCTACAATATGGAAATATCAAATGATCTGAGTGAAATAGCAATTGTTGCTCAGTTTAAATCAGAATTTTTTAACTTTTTCAAGGCAAAACAATGCATCCAATTGTTTTCCTTGTTCAGAGAGACCGTTAAGTTCAAATTACAATTAGCAACAGGTTGCCAGCCAATCCGTTCTTAAGAACTATCTTCGAAGGAGCTTGTTCATTGGAGTTAAAATGCATCTTCAAAGAAACTGGTTCATTTTTGTTGAGCTGTGCTCGGCGGAGTTGCCACCAATTTTGGAGTAAATGAGCTTCACTGACTAGAATCCAGCTGAAGAAATATGGCAACACTGTTCTAAAACGAAGTAGATCAGTTTGTTCGCCTTGAAGTCCTTGACGGTCAAACAGTTGTCTTTGCGGACTGCAACAAGAAGTGAATTAAAGTTATAATATAAATGTGCAATATAAATTGTGGTTAATTATTGTTGCTATGAGCAACGCTAAAGAAGTGCACACAGCGCAAGCGCACCTGCATCATGTGAAAATGTAAACAATCCAATTGCCATGGCAACGCAACGCAGGTGAAAAACGAAAGCAAAACAAGTGGCAATAACAGCGAAAGAAATTGGTAAGAAAGCGTAACAACACAAAAACAGGTCAAACATGTTTGTCTATCTGAGTAAAAAGGTAAGTTCAAGTGCATTTGCTTCGAATGAGTGTTTTATTTATTTAGTATTTTATTAGATTGCTATTCCCAACAATGTAAAGCTGAATTGCATTGCATGGAACAAGGAGGAAGGCTACATTGCCGTTGCCGGCAGCGAGGGGCTGCTCAAGGTGCTCAAGTTGGATCAGGGTGAGAACTAAAGACTGACTCTCTTGGTTTATTCACTTTAATGAGCCAATTACAGCTGCCAACAATGGGCAAAGCAAAGGGGGCCTGGCTGCCGTTTCGAATCTGTCGATGAATCAAACACTCGATGGCCACAAAGAGTCCGTCAAAGTGGTCACCTGGAATGATGCACAACAGAAGCTGACATCCTCAGACACGGATGGCGTCATCATGGTGTGGATGCTCTACAAGAGCGCCTGGTATGAAGAGATGACCAATGATCGCAAGAAATCAACTGTGGCTGGCATGAGTTGGACATCGGATGGTGCCAAGATCTGCATTGTCTACGAGGATGGTGCCATAATTGTTGGCTCTGTCGATGGCAATCGCATTTTTGGCAAGGAGCTGAAGAACACACATCTGACGGGCGTGCAATGGAGTCCAGATAATCGACTTATACTCTTTGCCCTGGCCAATGGCGAGTGTCATTTGTATGATAATCAAGGCAACTTTGCGGTGAGTTTTAAGTTTAATATAAGGCATAACATTTAGAGTGGAGGGGTCTTATAGTTGAAAGTCCAAAGAAAATATTTCTTATATAAAAAATATCTTAAGCAACCTCAACTGTCAAAAGAGACTTATAAGGCCAATATTAATTGTATTTGAAATTGTTTAAAACTACCGGATAACCAGGTATATTTTAGTGCTCTATGGTATATTTTCAATGTAGTAATATATATAAACATACCGATTATCTCATTCGGTATATTTTAGTATTGTTCGGTATATTAATCTGGTATAGCGTAGCGTAGAATAGCGGTTATGTCACAGTCTAGCACACTCGACAAAAGCTTTCTCACTTGTTAAATATTCTCAATGTTGAATTCTACTCTTCTGTTTGCAGATGAAGGTGGGCATCAAGTGCATCACTCTGAGCTCAGGACGCGTGCAGCGCATTGCCAGCATCAGTTGGTTCAGTGGACGTCCAGTGAATAATCGCAATCGACCCGTGCTCGCCATTTGCTATGAGAATGGAAAGGTGCAAATTATGCGCAATGAAAATGATGATGGTAAAAGAAAATGCCAATTTAAACTTCTCTGTTCTATATTAAACTTTAATGCTATTTTCAGCTCCTGCCATCTTTGACACCGGCATGCGAAACGTGGACGCCAAGTGGAATCATGATGGCAGCGTTTTAGCCATTTGTGGCACAACATTGGAGGCGGCAACACCGCTGCGAGACACCAATCAGGTCTGCTTTTACTCGCCACTCGGCAGGATCTATCGGATCTTAAAGGTTCCTGGCAGCGACATCACCTCGCTTAGCTGGGAGGGCAAATCGCTGCGCATTGCCATGGCTGTGGATTCGTTCATCTATTTTGCCAACATACGACCGGACTACATTTGGTGTTACTTTGAGAAGACTGTTGTGTTTCTCAACAGTAACAATCACAGTGGCAGCAGCACCACAAGCAGCGCCACCGCGATGCCCATGAATGTGATTACATTTTGGAACACTGTATCGAATCAAAGCTTTCTTAAGGAAGTGGAGCCAACACTTTGCCTAGCGGCAAGCAATGAGCACTGTGTGCTGGGCGTCGAGTGTGTCAGCAGCAACATCAAGGAGATTGCACTTAGCACACTGGAGGGACGCGCTAATGCTTCGCCAGATGATAGAGTCTATCAGCTGCTGCTCTGCAACTCCATTGGTACCACGGTCGACTGTAAGTTTTATGGAATATGTTTGCAGCTTTACTTATTTATTAACTCCTTTCTTTGGGATTGCAGCCAAGTATACGGATATTAAGCCACGCTTTGTGGGCATCAATTCTTGCTATGTGGCCATTGCTTCTTATGACGAGATACTCATCTGGCACTATCACACTCCCAAGGTAAGTGCTATAAGAAGTCAACTAAATTATATTTTCAATTCGTCGAATACGATTTCAATCTGTCTTCAAAACATTGATCAGCTGCGTCGTTTGTGTAGATAAAATTTTACCTCCGTCTCAGACATTCAGTCTTAAGGGAAGCACATTTTTTTTAAATTCTATAGTATGAACTTACAGCCTATCGTAATTTCTTCTTAGGGCTATTTACTGTTGAGTTCATGTTCCCTAAGTCAAGGAAAATTTTTCATAAATTTAAATTAATACACTGCTGTTCTTAGGTTCAATATTTAATATTTTGTTATTCAATTATGTTAGATCGTTAATGAAAGTTTTGCTGAATTTGCTCATAGATTGCTTATAGCTTCAGCTTTACCTCCGTTCTCTATATAAACTAATATTTTAAATCATTTGCGCAGACAAAGCAACATTTTCTTTAAAGTCATCAGTAAACACTTATTACAAAATCTTTCTAGGATTGTGAGGCTGTATTTTATGGAAAATTCGTTGCTTTCCCTAATTAGTCATGGAAAAATTGAACACAACTGAGATTGAGATACCCAACTATGACACTTTGGGCTCCTTCGTGGTCATCTTGACCACCTTCTGGGGCATTGTGTTGGCTCACCTTGCCACACAACTACTGAATATGCGAGTTAAACCAAATCTGTGTTACCTGGTGGAGTTTTCCTTGATTGTGCTGCCCACTGTCTTATTTGTGACCATTGCAAGCGATTACAGTGGACACTTTGTGGCATTGATGAGCCTGCTGGCATTTTGGTTTATTCAGAAGACACGTTCTTTGCAACGCGCCAAGGAACGTTCCGTATTCATACTTGGCCATCGTCCGCAGTTCTTAACCGTGATGAGATCCATGATTCAGTTGATTACATCAGTTTGCATTCTCGCTGTTGACTTCAATTGCTTCTATCGACCATATAGCAAAAGTGAATTCTTTGGCGCTCAGCTTATGGATACGGGCATTGGATTATTTGTGGCTTCGATGGCATTTGTTTCCCGTCGACCTAAGACTAAAGCCGAGTTGCAACGTGAAGTTTTTGGTGACGCATTGCCATTAATTTGCTACGGCAGCATTCGCACTCTGCTCGTCATAATGTTAAAGTATCATCTAGCTGAGCGCGAATACGGTCGCCATTTGAATGCCTTTTTCATCTTGGGATTTACCAAGCTCTTTGGCAGCTTATGCGGCTATCAACTAAGCAGCGATGCACAGCTGCTGCCCATGGGTGTCAGTAAGTAGAGACTTGAATTCGTTGTATACATCATAATCTCACATTCACACCTGCAGCTTTGCTTTTTGCCCATCAATGCGCTTTGTTATACGGCATCTCCGACTACGTGCAAACGGATAAGAAACCTCCGTTGACACTCTTTCAGTTAAATCGTCAGGGTCCACTCTCTGTGCCTGGCTTTGTGGCCTTATATTTGATCACCATTCATGTCAGCAAATGGTGGAGACTCAAATCGTTGCTCAACTATGAGGAGATGGTCTGGAAATTGCGGAAAGCATATCGTTTATCGTTGCTTGGCTGGTCACTCACTTTTATTTGTAGCCACACGATTGGCACCTGTCGCGTCACTTGCAACTTGGGCTATGTCTGCTGGATGTTTGCCATCTACATGAGCATGTTCACTCTCTGTCTGTTTGTCTTTGAGTTCATCATAAACTCAGTTTATCCCGTCAAGAAATTCGAAAAAGAAACCTTGAAGGAGACAACTGTGTGTTGTACATGGGACAAAGAAATTGTGTATACCCATACTATATGCGAATCTGTTAATCAAAATGGACTCATGTTCTTTTTGCTGGCCAATGCATGGACGGGTTTGGCTAATTTGTATCTCAATCTGAGTCTTGTATCTACTTCCAATTCAGTCGCGATCCTTGTGCTTTACATGTTCCTCAACACTTTTGTGGTGCACAGAAAGTATTGTCAATAAAAAACAGTCTTAAAATAATATTTTTAATTTGAATTTTAATTACTTCACTTAAACTAATTCAATTGCTTTTAATTCATCACTCTACTACTACTACGACTCTACTACTACTTATAATACTTCTACTACTTTAACTCTTATACTCTAGTACTACTTCTACTTTAACTCGTATACTCTTCTACTACTTTAACTCTTATACACTACTACTACTTTACTACTTTAACTCTTATACTCTACTACTACTTCTACTACTTTAGCTTTTATACTTCACTTCTACTTCTACTTTAACTCTTATACTCTACTACTACTTCTAATACTTCTACTACTTTCACTCGTATACTCTACTACTTCTAATACTTCTATTACTTTGACTCTTATACACTGCTACTTTTTCTCGTATACTCTACTACTTCTTCGATTTTTACTTCTCCTTCTACTTCTACTACAACTCTTATACATCTTATATACGTATACTTGCCTCTCGAATTTATATATATTCTTATACTCGCAAATTATTAGTGTACTTCTCTTATACAATATTGTCTCCATAATATATTTATTAACATATATATTCGTGTACCACTCGTACACATACATTTGTCTTTATAATTTATAGATATACATAGTGTATGGATTATTAGTGTACTACTCCTATACAACTCTTATACTTATACTTCTTCCTATAATTCACAGAGTTCATCCAATTTACACGGCGTCAAAGCCCGCAAAGAGAAACGTTTTCACATCGATGACACTCCCACAGGCGTGGACTTGGCCAAGGATCTGCTGCAAGGCCAACAGCGTCGAGTCAATGATCCCATTTGCGCTCTTGCTTTGTCAGAGAAGCTGCTGCTAGTGGCTCGTGAATCTGGCGTCATCAACGAATACAGCGTAGCCAATGTGGCGCTTCGCAATCGCCACACGCTGCACTCAAAGGTGCACAAGATAGCGATTAATTGCAATTCCACGTAAATTTAAATTATGCTGCACTTGCTCTGCTTCAAATTATCAATTTAAATCTTCTGTAGTCGCGCTGCAATTATTGATCATGTCGGAGTCATGACACTGCTGGAGCTGGACGACAATCGGGAGACGCAACTTAATTTCAGTCGTGTGGAACGCAAGGATGTCTGGGCGGTGAGTTGGGCGAAGGATAATCCGTTGTTGCTAGCGCTGATGGAGAAGACACGCATGTATATTTTCCGAGGGAATGATCCCGAGGAGCCGATCTCTTGCTCTGGCTATATTTGCACCTTTGAGGATCTGGAGATCACGAGCGTGTTGCTGGACGACATCATCAGCATTGGCGAGTTGCAGAATACCTCGCATTTGATTCAACTCCGTGTGAAGTCGCTGCGTGACACAGACGATCTGCTGGAGCATGTGGGACTCGAGGATGCTAAGCAATTCATTGAGGACAATCCGCATCCACGTCTGTGGCGTTTGCTTGCCGAATCGGCGCTCAAGAAACTCGAGCTGGATACGGCAGAGAATGCGTTTGTGCGTTGTGCCAACTATCCGGGCATCAAGCTGATCAAGCGACTGCGCAACATCAATTCGCAAGTACTACAACGAGCTGAGATTGCAGCTTTCTATGGCGAGTTCGATGAAGCTGAAAAGCTGTACATGGATGCAGATCGCAGGTGAGCAGAAACTTGAAATGATCTTGAAAAGATTAACAATGTTTTCTACTTTAGGGATTTGGCTATTGATCTGCGCATGACGCTTTGTGATTGGTTTCGTGTTGTGCAGCTTTATCGCATGGGCGGCGCCGGTGTTTCGGATCAGCAAATGGAAACAGCTTGGCGGGAAATTGGTCATCATTTTGCCAATCTCAAGTCGTGGGAGAGCGCCAAGGAATACTACGAAAAGTCACATTATTTAGAGGGTTATATGGAGGCGCTCTATCATCTGGAGTTGTTCGATGAGCTGGAACAATGCGTGGACAAATTGCCGGAGAAAAGTCCGCTGTTGACTAAATTGGCTGAGATGCTGGTCTCCGTGGGTGAGTTGAAGAAGTTTATTAACTTAAATAACACACTTCAAATACAATCTCTAATTCGCTGCCAGGCATGTGCTCCGAAGCTGTGCAAGCTTATCTCAAGTTTGGCGATCAAAAGGCCGCTGTGAATGCCTGCGTTAATCTACGGCAATGGGGACAAGCTGTGGAGCTGGCGCAAAAGTATCAAATGCCAGAGGTTAATACGCTGCTCAGCAAACATGCAGCGCAGCTGCTGAACGAGGGACGTCTCACCGAATCCATTGAGCTGCAACGCAAAGCGTGCAGATACTTGGATGCAGCACGTTTGCTGTGCAAGCTGGCAGAGCAGGAGGTGGAGAAACGTGCGCCCATGCTGCGCATCAAGAAGATCTATATTTTAGCTGCACTCTTAGCCGAAGATCATCTAAAGTCGGTGGCAACGCCGCAGTTGGATTATGCCATCGATAGGAATACCTTGTTGGACTCAATTAGCTTGGAGGATGCGGCGTTCATTGAGCGCATTTGGCACTGTGCTGAGGGTTATCATTATATGCTCTTAGCTCAACGACAGCTACGCTTTGGCATCATGCACAGTGCGGTGGTCACTTCGTTGCGGTTGCGAGATTACGATGAAGTGCTGCCCGTGGAGGATATTTATAGTTTGATGGCGTTGGCTAGTTGTGCAGACAGATCGTTTGATATCTGCTCAAAGGCGTTTATGAAACTAGAGTCGCTTGACTTTCTGCCTGAGAAGATACAGCAAGAGTACGAGGAGCTGGCAGTGAATATCTTCTCCAAGAACGAACCCGAGGATAGCAAAGCGGATACTGTGGTGTGCTATGGCTGTGCCGAGAATGTGCCCGATAAGTAAGTAGTACCTTATTTACTTCTAGTTAAAGCTGTTGCTAACTAAAATTATATCCCATAGTTTACCTTCTTGCATGGAGTGTGGTGCCCGCTTTCCGGGTTGCGTCTCCTCGGGCAAGCCCATTACTCAGCCGACAAGCAACATCTGGATATGCTCCACGTGTCATCACTGTGCATCACCCATGGAAATAACACGTCATCGCAATTGCCCGCTTTGTCACAGCCCAATTGCAGCACCACCTGTAGCAACATAAAAACAAAATTCAAATAAATGTAATTGGCGCCACAGCCTTACCAAAACAGCTGATTGCGTTTGTCTTAGTTGTAGCGCCACCTATTGTCAATAAACTCGGCACATTGAAATTACTCACTTGACGAACGAATTGCAACCCCGTGTTTTGAATGCCCCTTAACCAACACTGCAAAAGCAGCCGCGTTGCTGCCAACCCGCTGCAAGTGTCGACTGCGCAAAGTTTGTTGATTTTATTAATTATAAACTTTTTGAAATCGGGAAAAACGTTAAGTATGCGCGTTCGCGTTGTGTTCTAAGTGGCAACTAAACGGATCGCGTCACATCTGTGCCTCCGGCGCCGTTGAAATCCCACACGGTGCACGGTATCTCTTGAAACCCCCAAGTTCCCCTCCGCCCCACTAAAAGTGCAAGCTGCGATTGATTGTCAGCTGTTTATTTTGGTTTTTTTATTATTGGTGCGGCGCGCATAATTTTGCAGTGATAAATGTATTAAAATAGGCTTAAATTACGTATTCGTAGATGTAGAGCACAACAAAAATTCAGGTAAGTGATGCTTTTTCAACACCGCCGGCCAAGCGGCTTTTCTTAGCAACATCAACAACAACAAATCGTTCGTGAAGCGCGAGGCACAACTGGCGCCAAAAAGTTGTTGCGTTTTTATAGTGAAGTGCAAATTAGCAAAAGTGCTTGAAGTGAATTTGGTGTAATGCGATATTGAGTTGTGCGTGCGTTAACAATACGGTCAAGGATGCCCAGGAAGCGCTGCAAGGACATCTACTGGCTGCTGGGAGCGAGCTGCAACAGCTGTTTACAATGCTGCATTGTCAAGGTAAGTGCACTGTGCGCCACGTGCAAACAGATTACACAACTTGCATGCTCTCCCTCTCTCTGCCTCTCGCTCTCTCTTGTTTTCTATGCAATCTGCTTGAATCTTGCGAAAAAGCGGAAATCATAACTCATTTCACTTTCATTTGCCGCACGCCGGCGTAGCGTTAGCAGCTTTGCCCTCCCCCCGCAGCCCCCTTTAGCGATCTGTTGCCCACCCTCGCTCGGATTTTGATATTTTTATAAACAAAAAAGAAAACACGCTCTCATCAGTTTGCTCATTGAGTCATTTTGCTTTGCGGCCAAAATAGCATTTTCTTCTGTGGCTTTGTCCAATTTTTCCCGAGTGTGAGAAGAAAAGCGCTCGCCACTCGTGTTAGGCCGGTCGAACATTCTGCCCCCAAAGTCCATTAATTCAGTTCTACGTTAGTTGTGTTCTCGTTCGCGTCGCGTCGCGTTTGCGGCTAGTTTTTCCTACGATTTTCCGATACGATTTCCGTGCCGTTTTCACTGCTGCCGTGGTCGTTGCTGTTAACCCCAAAAAAATAAAGAAAAATCATATATTTAAACGAGTTATCGAAATCATAAAATATTTCAATTGAAATATACCGCTTTGCAAGTGCGTTGCGTATACGCCCAGTTAACCAGTTTTTGTCGAGCAAAGCAAAGCAACGGCGGCTTCTTCACAAACAGCAAGCCCAACGCTAATTGGATTGTCAACAATTTAGCCCTACGGCCTGTCACAACAACAACAAGAGCAACAACATTGGTCAGAGACAGCGAAAGACGGACTCCGCATAACTTCGCATAGTAATCAATACTAGTTGACTTTTCCTTATTGCGTTTTTTGTTTTGTTTTCGCGCGTTCACTACTATACTCTTTATAATGTACTCGTTGTCGTCTCTTAATATCGTGCTCTGGCCCCGCGCGTCGTGTGTTGCGTGTTTCTGTGACAACCCGAAGGGGCAACAACAAAACTACTAATCAGTGAGAGCGAAAAAGAAAGAAAATAAAGCAACCAAATCCCGGCTAGAAGAAGTCGAAGAAAAATAAAAACACAACGAAGCAGAGCAGCAACGATTTTTACTTACTGTCTGACGGCATTTCGAACATAGTTTTCACCACACAAGTTTTGGGTTACTTTTGCGAGTTGCCACATTCAAATGTTTTACAGTACGCGCCATAAGTGTGAGTATTCATTTATTTTCTTTACTTTTTGGAAGTATCTCCACTCACCTGTAGACACCACTTGATGGGCCTCATTCCGGTCGATGTTTTGTTTATAAACATTTGCTGCGCATATCCGCTACACATTTTCCATATCTCTGTTACATCAGTTGTGAACTGATTTCCATCTCAGTCTCTTTCTCTCTCTCTTTGAATCTATATATCCATCTATTTGGGCAGACGTAACACTTTCAACTTGTAGCCACAATTTGTTTTATCCGCAACGTATCTAGAACTCTGCCCGTCCGTCTAAAATTGGATCTATGCCTCGGCAATTAAAAGCCGCTGCGATATATGTATATATTTGAAAAAGAAATGAACGTCATCAGCCAAGAAGTTCTATATGCCTAATTTGCATTGAATGCTACAATAAATCATTTTTTCGGACAAGCTGCGACCACTGTTAAGTAGAACGTTAACGGCGGAACTGCAGAACCGTATTTCGTTCTCGATTTAATTAGTAAATTTGTCGTTTTGTTCAAATTGTATTTCATCTCTCTTAAGTAAAGACTTTTCAATCGCTATTAAAGAAAGTTAACAACTGACATTAGTAAATTTGTCGTGTTATTTTGACCAAGTGCATCTGCTTCAATGATGCAATTTTATGATGCAAATGTTTACACTAAACAGCTGTTTAGGAGTGAATTTACATGAGTTAAAAGGAGTTAACATTAACACAGCTGGTAATGTAAGGATATCATTGTAGTATTGCCGTTAAATAACATACAAATGTTATGAATGGTGTTTAACATTGTTCAATAGCTGTTAAAGTAATGTAACAGATTCAGTTGTAGACAGTAGTGCAGAAAGTGATTCTATAATATTATATATCATTTCACTGAATATACCTTTTTACTCTAAATGGTACTATACAGCTACGACCCACACGATTAAAATTGAAAAATACTATTATAAGCATAACTTTAAGACAAAATTGGGTTATAACAGCTTCAAATAATTCAACAGTTTTTTCATTTTGTGTCATTCAATATTTTAGACAATATGGATAAAAACAAAAAAATTTGGATGTCATATGAGGTTCATTAAAATAAAAGTGTCAAAAAAAAAAAATATAATAAAACTCGTAATAACTTATAAATAACTTAATCCTACTACATTACTTTTTGATTATTCTTTATTGGGTATTACAGTCTCACACTTAAGTATACAAACAAGAAAGGAAATGACAACAAAAGTTTCAAATTTTCTATTATTTTTTATTGATTTGTCTCCTTAAATTCTTCATAATTCTATAAAAGTATTTCTCTACGGAATTACATATTAATGGTTACTTTATTTGGAAATAAATTTAAATGTCAATTTGCAGATTGCGAAATCAAAGATTAACAATTGTATACATTGAATTCATGATGTTAACAATCATTACCTTTATTGCTATATTTGATTATCTTTGCATGCACTTTATTGGCCGAAGGAATATTTTATTCCCCCATAACATAGTTTTTACAGAGCACGAGTCTATTTAGGTTACTTCACAGAATTATTTATTTAATGATAATATAATATGTATGTATTATTACTACATGTAAAAATAAAGCTCTTCAATCGTATTTATTGAATTGCTAACATTAACATTAACAATCAATGCTTTTATTACCATTTAATGCTTTATATCGATCTAAGGTTTAGTTAATTCCCCCATGAAATAGTTTCTACAGTGCACGATATAAGTCTACAGAAAAAACAGCAGCACTCTTTTGTGTGCTCGTAAAATGTATCTTTTGAGCACAAATGTCAAATATTGCTTTTTAAGGGTCAGCAGCTAAATATGTTCCCGAGTCTATTTGCTTTTATTTCGCTTTGCACTCTTGTACACTTTTCAATGTTGCATTTTGTTGGCCAACATATTCTCTCTCTCTTTTGCCATTGCTGGCAAACGCCCTTTGACGCCCTTTGTTAGCTGTTGTTGGCTTTTGGTTGAGTCATTTCTCTTGGCCAACTGCGCGTTGCGTATGGGGTTGAAAAAGTGTTGACTGCAGTTTAGTTTTTGCATATTTCTTGTTTCTGTGTAAATTGTAAACCAAAAATATGCTTGAGGTCATAAATTTTACAAACACACACACACACTCATACATACACACACAGCTGCCGTCTGGCCTTTGCCAAAAATCCTGCCCTAACATTTGCGTAGTGTTCAAGGCGCCTTCTAAATGCTTTTTGATGTCTTTTTTTTTTGGAATACCCTGTAGACAAGGCGCATGTACAAATGAGGTAGCAAATGAGATGTAAAGTTAATCGAAATATGGCAATAGTTAAAAGTTCTTCCGTCAACTCAACTTAAAATAACATAATTGGTATAATTTATTTAAAATATATATATTTATACCCGCTACCCATAGGGTAGAAGGGTATTATAACTTTGTGCCGACAGGAAATGTATGTAACAGGTAGAAGGAGACATCTCCGACCCTATAAAGTATATATATTCTTGATCAGCGTCAACAGCCGAGACGATCTAGCCATGTCCGTCTGTCCGTCTGTGTGTCTGTCCGTCTGTCCGTCCGTCCGTATGAACACCTAGATCTCAGAGACTATAAGAGATAGAGCTATAATTTTTTTTCGACAGCATTTGTTATGTTTGCACGCAGATCAAGTTTGTTTCAAATTTTTGCCACGCCCACTTCCGCCCCCGCAAATCAAAAAAATCGAATAACAAGCGTAATTTTAAAGCTAGAGTTGCAAATTTTGGTATATATAATAATAACTACAGTAGTTATGATTCCTGAAAATTTGGTTGCGATCAGATAAAAATTGTCGAAGTTATTAAAGAAATACTTTTGTATGGGCAAAAACGCCTACTTGCTAGGCGTCTTAGTTGCTTTGGCTGACAATCTGGTATATTGTGCCGTCTTTGGTATATTTTGAATGCGGTACTATATCGATATACCACATATACCATTTGGTATATTTTTAGTATTTTTGCAGTATATTTGGTATATTTTGAGAATAATACAGCAAAATATATTGCTTTTATTCAAAATAGGTAGCGGGTATCTCACAGTCGAGTGCACTCGACTGTAGCTTTCTTACTTGTTTTAACTGAGATTCACAAATGCTAATTTAGTTTCAAAATAAAAAACTAAAATGAATATCAAATATACTTGCTTATGACTTCTTCTAAGTTCCCAGATGCCGATTTAATTAAATTTTTTCATTGAGCATAAAATCATAAATACAAAATAAAATATTACTTGTTGACTTCTTTATTTGCAAATGCCAATTGAACAAAAATTCTTCAGTAAATATATAATTCTAAATAAAAAATAAAATAAACATACAATTATAAATTTATAAAATATTATTTTGATACACAATTTTAGTTGACTTCTATATTCACAAATTTCAATTGAAAGTTTTCCAGTAAAAAAAAAAATTTTTAATAAAAATGAAATATTAATATTAAATATACTATGAGATGACTTTGGTAAACTAAAAACAATAATTACAAAAATAAATATTATTACTATCTTCTTTATTATCATTTCAATTAAGCTTTTTCAATAAACTTAAAATTTAAATGCTTTCAACAGGGCATCTCTTAGTCGTCTATAGCTCATTTTATTTTCTGGTCTATTCACTTATCTTTTTTTTTGTGTGTTTTTGGTTGTTTTTTGATTTATTTTCGCCGCAGATTTTCATATGCCAAATAAAAACATTAGCAGCGTTCATTCGGAAAAGCCTCCATAACATCTATTTAAACTCATCCATAATATTCGGTTCGATTCGATTCAATTACATGCGTTGTTTCCATTCGATTCTTTCTAATAGTCAAAAGGCATTGACGTCAAATTGTTTATGCAGCTCAGCGCTTTTTGCTTGGCATATCTACTCGTATGTCTGGTCAGATATCTGTACAATAGGCTGATTGTATACAAAGTATATACATATATCTTTGCTTATATACTCATTGACTGCGTACAAGGAAATTAAATGTGCCGTATAATTTTGTATGCAGCTCAGCATTTGGCATCGATATTTAAGACTTTTGGCAAAAGCGCGACTCATGCACAATTCGCAGCTAAAATATCAATTGGTTGGGTCTTGTGCTCTCTAAATAGTACAGATATTATAGCATATTATATTGTTTTATGACATGTTGTGTTTAACAAGCGGCAAAATGAAATGTCGCTTCAAATGGTAAATGGTTGTTTTCTTCTCTCAGGGCAAACACGCGTCGCACTTCCGTCACAAAAATATATAAATATATTCGTGGAAATATGCTGAAAATTGTATTTAAAATATTGTTTGCCTTTTGCTTGTTGATGTTGTTGTTGTTGTTGTTCCCACGCCAGAGCATCGACTTTGACTCGAAGGCAGGCAGCAAGTGCCAAAATAATGTGACATATTATTATTATTGAGGGATCTCTGGTACTATGTAGCTGAAGGCAGATATATAATATCAGGGTCGTCTTACGATCTGCAGACAATTTTTGTCGCGCAATTATAGTTCGTTAAATGTTGATAAATGTATCTCAGAGAAAGCAAAAGGCTGAGGCAGCGCCATGTGTGATATACTATATATTTTGAGGAAGCGCCAGAAATGCGGTAGAAAAAATGGATAGGAAAGCAACGGATTAAAATGCTTCAGTTAGCGCCGCATTTTTAAGACTACAGAAAAATTGAAGTACATTTTTTTTTGTATATTCCCAGTTCTCTGTTGCATTATTCACCATGAAATTATAATTATCTTAAACTAAACTGAGAATATTCTTAATAAGGAATTTTCGATGATTTTCACAATGTATAGTTTTGTCAAATTAAAAGATTACCTCCTGAATAACAACTAGAAATTAATATACTTCTTTTAAATTTAAAGAGTTCTGCTTTATTTTTCATATCAAACTCCTAAACATCTCAAACTAAGGCGAATGTATTGTTTAAAATGATTTATTGATAACTTCACCAATCAATTTTCATTTTGAGAGATCGTTACATGAAACTTTTCAATACTTCTTTATTATTCCAAGTGTTCTGTCGCTTTATTTACTAATGTCGAAACTAAACAGAGAATATTTTTAATAAGAAGTTATGGTATTATAGATAACTTGACGAATCAAACACTTCCTTCATATTCCAAGGTTTGTGCCAAATTATTCATCTCCAAAAATCTTTAACTAAACATAAATTCTTATTAAAAACAAATTTATTTCCAATTTAAAAGACTATTCCATAAATAACTACTGCAAAATATAAATACCTATTTCATATGCTATAACTTTTATTATTCCAAGTGCTTTGCACTGTCGAATTATTCATCTCTAACTTGTAAACAACTCAAACTAAACTAAGAGTATTGTTGAGAAGAAATTTAAGATACTTTTCTTAGTTAAGAATAATATTTTCCACAATGTTTACTCGCCACTATGGATAATTAATTCATTAGTTTACCTCAACAGTCTATAAATTTGTGCTATATAACACATTTCTGTCTGTGCAACTATTCTTAAATATACATATACTATATATGTATATATATATACAATATACTTGCTTCCCTTTCGCAAAGCGTATATCCCAAACAATTTTCACGGTATTTTTTCTCTGAAAATATTGCAATATTTGTAGTAATTCAAAAATTTGTCGCAACATAAATTCTCTGGTGTGTGTATTTAAAACAAATTCCCAGCTAGACACTAATTTCTGGTTGAGCAGACTAAAAAACAGTGAGATAATTTAAAAAACAACAACGAAAATAAAACGACGCACTGACGACATCAAAATTTATTGTTTAAAAATAACTTCAGTTCGCTTTTGCTTTGGCAATAGTTTGTGCAAATATTTAAATGAATCTTTGTCTATTATTTGAATTTTGGTGATTTTCACATGACCCTGAAATCCCCACCAAGTTAATCTAACTCAACCGAAACCATGTTTACCTATGTATATAGAGCATGTTAGTTTTTCGTCTGGTTTGCATCGGTTTTGTGGGATACCCGTTGAACTGGGTCAATAAAAAGGGGCATGTGCGTTGAGTCAATTTTGGCAGGCATTGAGGTCAATAAAAGTAAGATAGGCCGCTGGCATGGTAACACCCCCCCTCACCCCTCAGGTTCCTATGAACCGATAAACAATCCAATTAAAACAATTGCCAGGGACAACACAGCAAAAGAAGCGTAGTAAAATTCGCCCGCAGCTTTTACATTGCGTGTGAGGTTCAATCGAGGGTATCTCAAAGATACTCCACATCGATAAAAAAAAAAACGAAAGACTTCAGTTGGGAAATTGGTTTTAGGGTCTAATGGCAAAACGCCGCTTTTCACCTACTGCAGGCGAAAGTGAAAGTCTATTTTTCGCATATGCCTAGACAGATAGAGAGAGACCTGCCCCTCAGACTTCTCCCCTCTCTCTCCCTCTCTTCACTAGTTCCTCTGCTGCCTACCGCAAGCAATTTAATGTTCAATTTCTGTTCATTAATCTTTACTTTGGCTTACATTTTTTTTTTATTTTTTCTTTCTTTACTTCAGTTTTGTTTTCTTTTTTCTGTTTTTTTTTGCGCGCGCTCGCGATAAAGTTGATTGTTTTGCTCCATGTTGGAAGTTGGATGTTGTCCATCTCTCGATTGCTTTGCTAACTCAATTTGGGTGGCGATCCGGCGGCTTGATTGATTTCTACGACGTGGCTGACTAACTGCAACGCTCAAATTGAAACTAATTAACAGCTGCCATATCAAATTTGATTATCCAAATGTTTGTTTTGTGGCGCAAACAAAAGGCGCAATGCAATACACTTTCATTAGGGCGCTGCAATTAAGAAAAAGATACAAAGTATCTATTGAAATTAATCACTTGCACTCTTTCTGTCAGTTTGATTGAAGTCATAATGTTTTTATGGCTTAATTATTTAACATATTTTTCATAGAAAATATGCTTAAAAAGAGCAAAGTGTACACACAAAAAAAAACATGATAACATCAATCTTCAATAGTGATTATAAAATGCTAAAATTTGGCAAAGAAGGTATTTTCTTAAATCAACTTTCAAATTCTTAACAAATTCTAAATTTATTATTCTTGAAGTTCAAAATTGGTAATGAATAAAAAGTGCATTAAATTTAATTCTACAATATTTCATTATTATTAAGTTCGTTTCAATTTTCAGATTCCTTTCTTACTTTACACTATTATCTTTTATTTAAATTATCGATATCTTAGTTCATTTGATAGTATTATAAATTAATAGTTCGTCTATTTCGACAGTTTAGTTTTTAAATTTATTTGTAATTCATTATAATTTCTTTCTTAATCCTCGCCTTTATCCCTATCATTTATTTTAGTTAAATGATAGATATTACTCTTTCACTCGATAGTATGTTAATAATCGATTTTCTCATAGGTTAATAGTTAAACGCTATTCGGACAATTTCATAAAATAATAGTTCGATAGTTTGATAGTTTTGTTTTTAAATTAATTTCTAATTCCTTACAAGATTTCTTTCTTAATCTTTGTATTTATGCTTATCATTTATTTCATTTAAGCTATTGACATTTTTCTTTCATTCGATAGTATGCTTATAATCGATTTGGTTATTAATTAGTAATGAGACTCTATTACAATAGTTTTGTTTTCAAACTTATATTGTACAAAGTTTTCCTCACCATTCAAGCAAGGGTATTAAAGTTTCTCTATAAGAAACTAATCCATACTTCTCTTTGGTTGATTTTACCGCCATTAAAACAACTGCTAAACAGTTTATGCGCTTCCACACGTTTTCAATTTTTTACGACATTTCGTTTGAACGATTCCTTGACAGGCGGACCGCGAGAATGTGGACAACTTAATGAAGCACGAATTGCTAGTACGAAATATTAAATCAAATGAAGATTAATGAGTTTGACTTCTTGGGCTGCTTTCTGAGCTGAGCTTGCCCAATTGATTTTTTGTCGTAGACGACGAGTTTCACTCGATGATGATGATGAGTCTTAAACTAGTTTCGATATCGACTAATGATACTGAACTCAATTTGATTGCAATCAGGTTGTTTTTGAGAAATTCTTGAAATTCTTCTCAAAGAGTGCTAATATTTATTTAAAGAGGCAACGTAGACATCGTATTTATACTTTTAATCAATTTATGATTTAAATTGTGGATTTATGTGAACTTGGTAATACAAGAAATTATTCTTATACTTTTAATCAATTTATGATTTAACTTGTGAACTTGGTAATACAAGAAATCATATTATACTTTAATGAATTTATGATTTAACTTTGTGAGTGATAGATGGTAATACAAGGTCTTGACTCATGTATAGCTTTATCAAAAGGCGTTTCCGCTGTGAGACATGAGCTATTAGACTCTGTCTGCATGTGGAGTGAGACAATGGTTGTGTATGATTATGATTATTTTTGGAGTAATTACAGGCTAGAGGATTGTTTGTCTGTAACCCAATTCGAGCTTGGCATTTCATTCAAGTTCACAATCCAAACTCGTTTTCTTTTTTTTCAGTTTTAGCCCGAGTTAGGAGTAATTGTTGTTGTGCGTGGGTTGTGGAAAAACGTTTCGCGCCTTAAAAAAAGATTTACATGTTGAGTCGCTGTTGAGACTTTTGTTTTAAAAGGCATATCATTGCAAATGCAGCCGGAGCAAAATGCTTATTACAGAATTTGCATAAATGTAAGTTGGCAATTAAATTGCAAAAACAATAATAACAATAACATGACACACCTCATGCGATTGCTTTTATGTAGAGTTGACTGTCTCAAGAAGTTGTCAGCGCTGTCAAGGATTGGCTCTCTATCACTAAGTTACTCTGGTACTTTGGCGGATAGAGTTTTGTCAGCGTGTTTAACTTGAACTGGCCAACAAATTAACATAAATGCCCATACAAACAATTTCTAAATCCCACAACAACATCAACAACAACAATGAGAACTTGCCTCAATACGTGCCTCTTGTGGCATTTCTGTGTGTGTTGTGTTATTTTCTATGCCTGCGACACACGCGGCGCGTGAGCAGTTTACAAATTCATTTGAGTACCATCATCTTCACCAGCCAAAGAGCAGCACTAACAATAATAATAACAACAACAACACAGCACAACAACAACATTGCACCTAGTTTGAAGTTATCATAAAAAACAACAACAACACACACACACACATGTGAGGTAAAAGAAACTATAAAAAAATTAAAATAAAAACCAAAAAGCGAAAAACCAAAACTCGAAAGGCGCAAAAGTATTTTCGAAACACATATTCCGGCGTACTTTTGAAATTAGCTGTCGCTATCTTTTCTTTATCGTTGCACTCTACGTGGAAAAACTGGAGGCAAAGCATGCATAGTTGACTATGAAATGCACTGCAAACTCAAAAGAATTAAAGAACTAATTTTTGAATGCAAGCAAGTGAAATAGTGATAAGCTGTTTTAGTGGGAAATATGTAGAACTCGTTTTCTGATTCAAAAAAGGAAAAATGTGAAGTATAAGCTCTGAGTGTAGTTTTTAGCATAAAATATTATATATAAAAGATTTTGGGATGAATACCTTTACTAAAGAATGAGTTAGTTACGAGACGAGCTAACTGCGATATTTGTATTGTAATTGTTTTAAATTAATTGATTTTGTCGTATTCGTGACTGAATTTTCATAGGGATAGTTAAGGACTCCTTGATGTGAACATTGGAATAATATAACTCAAAATGAGACATTCATTCAAACAACTCAAGTAGGGAGCAGTCGAAGCTGCGAGTTTTCTGAGAAATATGTACTTAGATATCAATTGTAGTCTGGTGAACTTTGTTTAGTTGATAATAAATTCATGCATTTGCTTTAAATTATTTTTCTGATAATAAGTGTTATTGATATGTTCAAGACTCGATTTCAATAGAAATAGTTATAGACGTCTTGCCTCGATATTCCAGTATACATTTTATGATTCAATAATGTTAGGTAGTGCTAAGAGGGAGATTAATCTTAGGTATGAATATTATAAAAACTATTTTCTGGAACCCTTTCTGAAAATCTATTTATGAGCATGTCTGTATTAAAATAAATGATCAACATAAACATATTCACGCTTGAATTTTGATAGAAATAGAGAAAAACTTTAGTGATACATGGGAGATTGATTTTTAGTAAGAATGTTATAAAACCTTTTTTCTGGAATCCTTTCTTAAAGTGTATTTATGTATTTGTAAATATTCAAAATTGTTTAATATAAGGACAATGAGTTTCGAAACCGAGCTTATGATTTAAACTTGTGAAGCAGCGTGTTAACATAGAGCGAGAGATATATACAACTTTTTCTTCTACAAATTTTTACTTGTTTTTGTTTTTTTTACTTCCGACTGCTTCTTAATAGGATTGTTAAGGACTCCCCAAAAAGAAAAAGAGTTGATCTCTAAGAAACTTTTTAATTTTTTAATGTGATGTCTTCATTTTCTGTTGTCTATTTTACATATTCCTGTAAGTCAATAGAATGTATCGTATACCTTCTGAGTTGCAGGGTATAAGTGAAGCTTATGTTACTCACAGTTTAGTTGGGGATTTAGCCTGATGCGCGCTAAGCTGTCGATGCGTGTCGGCAGTTTAGATAGCATCTGGCTAACTCGGGAGACGAGGCACATCGACGTCAATAGGCGTGCGGCTATATTTAGGTGTCGAGCTGGGGCTGCATATTGTGTGTACTTCTATAAGGAATGCCCAATGGCAGATATAAAATAGCTGATTAAGTTTATGCACGCCGCGCCGCTCGAAGGGGGAATTTCGTTTCGTATGGTATTTAATAAAGATTGTTGCAATGTTTTCACTTGCTTGTGATTTATGCCGACCAAGTTGCCAGGCCTCATATTTTTATTACATGAAGTAAAGTGTGTGTTTGCTGTGCATATTGTGCACTGTGGATTGGGTGTGGGTGCAGTCAAGAGAATTTCTTAATGGTCAGTTCGAACGGTCGAACATTACGTGACCAAAACAGCAGCAACAACAACAACTCAAGTCAAAGCAGCAGCTAGTTAAAAACTGAACTCTGCTGTTTGGGAGAGTTGCGAAAGTTGAAGAAAAGACCAAGAGAGAAAAAAAAATAAAATAATAAAAACGAAAGTGCCAAGTGGAAACTGTGGAACAACTCCTTGCCAGTTGCAGTTTTAGTTCCCTCCCTCCCTCTGCGACCTTCTGTTGCATCATCAAGTCATCGTCTCTATTCGTATATCTCTGCAGAGCTCATATTTCGCCCGCTCGCTTGCTCCGTCCAGTCAACTGGCTGTAAATACCAAATATAATTGTTTAACTGTCCATAAAAATGAAGAAATAAAAGACCCTTTTGTGTATGATGGCTACACGTTCGGTTGTTCGTTCGTCCATTGAACCCAACCAAGCATCAGCATCAGCATCTTGAAAGAGAGATCTTTCAGTTCGCAAGACAAATAATTTCACACCAATATGTTGGCAATTGCTCGATTGCTTGGAATTGCTCGCGTAACAGGTCTCTCTTCTCCTCTTCCTCTCTACGTATTCCTCCCCCTCTCTTCCAGCTTCTTCCCATTGATTGACTGCCTGTGTTTGCCTGAACTCTCTGTGTTTGCCTAACTGCCTCGCTGACTGACTGTCCCATCCATCAAATGCATTGCCATCAGCTCAAGCAGGTGTCCAACAACTTCATTCGTTTGTTTTTGTTTTTGTGTGTTTTTTGGGGGGCGTAAATTATGAGATTTGTTTTACGATTTCGGGCAACATAAGAGCAGACATTGTCTAGAAATAATATCAATGAGAAGGCTTGCTATGCCACATGCAATGCATTATCTGAATCGGATGGAAAACATTGGGAGAAACTCTTCCCAGGATACACGGATCCCTGCTGTATCCTGAGAAAACACTTTCCCAATGATTTCCATTCGAATCGCGTGACTCTTGTGGAGGGAAAAGTCAAGGCAGAAATATTAGTTGAAGAAATTAGGCTGCAAAGAGAAGTAGGGATAATTTTTATGGTCAATTATTTAGGATAATGATTATGAGGCGTTTATTGTTGTTGTTGTATTATGTTTGACGTAGAGAATATAGAAATGAAATAAGAAATTAGAAATAATAGACAATTTTTCGAAGAGTCGATCCAGTAATTTGATTGTTTATTTTATTCATAATTCCCTCAATATTTAAAATTAATATGTATATGGTTAATAATTTATATAAGTTAAATCACGTTTTTTTATTGCAAACTGTTATCACAAGAAATCTGAAATTGATTATTAATGCATTAGAACTAATGGAAAACTAAAATGAAGAACTAAGTGCCGAAATTGTATTGTGTATTTTATTTTGTTTTTACTCCAAAGGTATAACAAAAATATTGCTTAACTCTTATGGGCCAAGGTTGTCTATAATATAAAGATAACGTCGTCTATAAGGGTTAAGCTATATATGGTAGATAACGTTGTCTATAAGGGTTAAGCTATATAGATAACGTTGTCTATAAGGGCTAAGATATATAGACAACGTTGGCCCACAAGAGTTAAGATATTTAGGTAAATAGACAATATTGGAGTTAAGATGGTCCCTCTGGACCAATGTTTTCTATAGGCAATATTGTCGTTATACTAAAAAAAACCGAGTCCCAATTACATTGTTCGACATCGTTAAATTATATATATTTCGTAATGTGTAGTCGATTGTTTTTTTGTCTGCAAATTTACATTGACAAAAAATCACTCAGTATTTGCATGTTATTTAAATGATCTTCAATATTATTAAATTACTACAATTCAATTCTGAACTGAAAGTGTTAAATGATATATGCTGAATTTATATTCGTGTTACAGTATTAGTATTTTATTTATTAAATGTTATATGCTGAATTAATATACATATGTATGTATGTATTAGAGTAATAATATTTGAATTATTTGCGTACAATTCACTGTACTGAGAGACTTATAATAAATGATATTTGCTGAATCATTTTTATGTCTTCCAAAGTGTCGAATAAATTGAATTAACTATTGCATTTAGTTTCAATTACATTTCAATTTTTAAGCGCCATTACTTAAGTACTGCTTTTCACCACTTTAACTGAGTCATGGTCAGTTGATAAGGTGCAATTTAATAACTTTCTTCACTCTGAGTGGCGCTGAGTCTCATTAGGCAACATTAGCTCGAAGTCTCGTCTATCACCTTTTGGCCATTTGTGCAGCGGCTACTGCAAAAACAAAGTAAACAGCGAACAGCGAAAATGCAATGGGAAAACTTGATTTATGATTAGCTGCAGACTTTGGGAGAAGGGAGAGGGTAGAGGGGGGAAAACTGCATGTCAACGGAAATTGCTTAATCATTTCCATGCGTAGTTTTCGCCACTCGTGTGTGTGTGTGTGTGTAATCATATCGCCTTGTGAAATGCGTTTGTCGTGCCTTAAAATGCGGTGACTAATAAAAATTTCCTTTTCTTTCTTTCTATTTGCAGGTAAGTTTCTTTGCCCCCTTGCAAAAGGAAATCGTTGCGTAAGTCAATAAAAAATCAGATGATTATTTGCTTAGGACTTGAATCTTTCGGTGAGGGTTGCATAATAGGGAAGTCAGGAAGTTCCTGTAAGGAAGTGAACTCCGATATCTTCTACCTGTCTGCCAGCTCAAATACAGAAATCCATTAGCATGCGCGTCCTAAAAGCGATTGAGGCTGGTTCGTAAATTATCACTTGCATTTGCCACATGTTGCATTCGCCATCAAATGAATGCCTCATTTGTGCAGGCGGCTGCGTTGATTGCGAATATGAAAATACTATACACGAAAAGCACTTTGAGTGTATGACTATATGAGTATGTGAATATGTGAGTATATTGTTGTTGCTGTCTATGTGGCATCTACCATCACCGCATCCTGACCCCTTGTCGCGCCTAACGATCTTTAACCTTCGTCGACCAGACGATCAGCCGCAGACTGACTCGAAGACTCCGACTGTCTGACTGTCTGTCTGTTGTTATTATTGATTGTTGTTGTTGTTGTTGTTGATGTTGTACAACACAACACAAGCACGCATCGTTGTATCTTGTAGTTTGTTTTGCTATCTTGCGAATACACTTTTTACTTATGCCACAACATGCTCAAACTCTGTGCCTCAGCCTCTTCGCCTCTGTGCCTCCAGCTCATTTGTTAATCACCTGGGTAATCAGTGTTGTTTTCTTTTGTTGCTTGCTGCTTGCTCAGTCTATCTTGTTGCATGCCTCTTGCATTTAACCTAGGCTGCTGCGCTCTTTGCAACCTGCAACTGCCCGCTTACAAGTGAAAGTGAAAAGTGCTGTTGTCGCGTGGGTTGTGTTGAACGCTGATTAGTCCAAGTCAGGCTACTGTCCAATGCCAACCACAAATGAGTGATCAATGGCCAGTTGATTGGAACTGTTGTTGTTGTTGTCTGCTTGATTCAGCACACCAAAAGGATTTTGCTCGAGTTTCTAGAATTCTTTGCAAACTTAAAACTTGTAATTTTCCAACAGATACTTTAGGATTTGTGCAGCCTACGTTGAGAACTTATGTTGTACCTAAGCGACGCGGCTAAAGTTAGTTGCAGCTGAGAAATACCTTAGTAACTTTAAAGAACTTTAAGATTTATATCTTTGTTTAATGTGACGCAAAATTTATTGTAGTTTCATCAGCTTTTAAAGGTCGAAAAATGTGTTCAACTTGTAAGAAATTTGTGAAAAAGTTGGGTATATAAAATTATTAGGTTTCCTTTGTAACTCTCAATATATAGGTTTAAAGAAAACTTAATAATAGAGTGAAGAATTTCTAACACCTTCTTTTCTGATTATTATATCAAGCCTATTAGTGTGGACTTATACTATACATTTACTATATATCATGAATAGTAAGGGTCGATTTTTCAATGTTCCCATAAATCTATTTGTTCGTATAAACTGACTTGTAGGGACAATTTCGTTTCTTCATATAAACATAACTTCATGGGTATTTGAGTCATTGAATTTCGGTATATAAGACTTTGTTGAGCAACCAATTTTTTAGAGACAATAGTTATATAGTATATCACTATATTGGAAAATCGTTTCTAAGTTTCATATACTTTTTATGTTAAAATATAAATTTTCCTATAACTTCTTGTTGTGTTCTTAAGGAAATATAGTATAAGATAAATATTTTGTATAAAGTTAATTCTTGCTAAATTGTTGGACTCTTTCTGTACTCAAGTTGATGGGTGTAGTTGGTCTTTAGACTACCCCTCTAAGCTGTTTACAGGGTATAACAAAACGAAGCGTTGGTAAATTTGTGGCCGCCCTTTTGGCCAGGCCATTTCATAGCGCAGTGAGGCAATTTATGACACAAATTAAATGCATGAAAATTATGATGAATGCGAAGTAAAATTTATGCTGATGACATACCCCAACAGAGTTCCGCCCGCTGCATTGAGTTGATGCTGCTTGGCTGCTCCTTTGGCAGCGCCAATCAAGCCCAGACGTCGCGAAGCTCAAGCTAAAGCTGATGATGAAGTCGAAGTCGGAGTCGGAGTCTGGTTGCCTCGAAAAAATCTCATGGGCGTCTCAGCGCTTTGGTATGCCATTGAGATAGAGCGTGTGGCAGAGCCAGCTGTGGCAGCAACAACTTGTGGCAGCCACTTCACGTTTTGCCAATGGAATTGTGATTGCTAGCAACAGCAACAGCGACTCCGACTGCGACTCCTTAGCCTGCCTCTAGCCGAAAGTTGTTGCGTATTAAAATGGAAATTGCAAGTTTTTCGCTTGGCTTCGGGTTCGGTTCACTTTTGGTTTGGTTTGACTTTGGCTTGTCGGCGCTTTTGTTTCACTTTCGTTTGGCGAGCTGCTTGATTGCAGGTTTTTATAACCGCATTTATCACGCTGCCACACATTCGAGCCATAAGATGCTGCCACAAGATCAAGTAAGAGTTTCAGTTTCATTTAATTGCCGCTGGGTTTTGCAGACTCCAAACTCTGTTGTTGTTGTCCAAGGGTACTTTTGACTGCCCAGACTCCAAACTCGATTCGTTTTTTACCCGTCACTTCATTTGCTACACTTTGTTGTCAGCTGTTTGGGCCACGCCCTCTCCCTCCCCTCCCCTTCCCTTCCCGTATGTGCCAGGGCGCCAATTTGTATTGAATTGTTTCGGTCTTTTTCGAGTATCTGTTGTTATCGCTTCTTACTACGATTTTGTGTGTTGTGTTGTGTTGTGGCCTCCTTCAGCTCCTCTCATTCGTCATATCTCTCGGCGATTTATGCCAGGTTATGAAATGTTTTACAAGTTTTCAACAAATTTCCTGTTTTTCTTTATTTTGCCAATGGTTACGCACTTTGCTGTTGTCGGTCTCTTGGTCAGTATTAATTATTATGCTCTTATGCGCTTTATTTTTGTTTTCATTTTGTGTTTTCCATTTTGTTTTTATTGCCCCCCGCCTTAAAGCCAACGAACCTGTTGCAATGCGTTCCACAGTGCACAAAAATATGCGAATTATTCCAACAGAGGAAGCAGAGTTGGGAGTGAGGTAGATTTCTGAATTTTTTATGGGCTTTTGGCTTGTTGGGCAACTATTTTGCAGCAGAGTTGTCGGCTTTCAGTTTCACATAGGGTTTTTTTTTTTTGCTTGGCACTAGGAAATTGTGTGCATAGTGAGCAGAGTTTCTGAATGGGAGGCTGATTAGAGACTTGTTTGAAGGCGTAGACACGTCTCTTATATATTTGACTTAATGATCGTCTTGGCAAAAAGATTTCCTGTGGCGCAAAGTGTTGTTTAGATTTTTGAGTAAGATTAACAAAATATGTTATGGCCTAAAAGTAGCGTCTTTATTATTTGTATGATTTCAAAATACCATTTAAAAAACTTTGTTGTATTAATTTATGAATCTAAACCTTTTATTATCGTTTCAACATTTCCATAATTGTTGTATTAAAAGCCAAGCCCCTTACCTTAACTTTAAAAAGATTTTCGCATATTAGTACATATTTTTAATATGTACTAAATTGAATATTTGTAGTATTCTACAATATAAAGTTTCTTCACATTCATTTATAAATCTAGAGCTTCTATTAGCAGCTCTGTATTTCCATAATCTTCACATTAATCGCCAAGTCAAGCTTCATAACTTGAGCTATTTGAACTTCTGAAAATGTTGTTTTGATTTTTAAAGATTTACAAAAATATTTAATACTTACGTTTTCATTATTAGTATGAAATCGTATTATAAGTCTAAAGTTTTTTGTGCAGTTCTGAATATAATCTTCGCATTAGAAGTCAAGCTCCTTAATTTAAGCTATTTGAACTATTATTCATCATTGGAGAAGGCAGTAGACTTCCGCAAAAATGCTGTTTCGAATTGTAAAGAAATATTTTAAAAAAGATTGCCTTCATTTTCATTATTTGTATAAAAAAGTATTCTACAGTATATACTTTTTTAGTACCTCTGTATTTCTGAAACTACAGCTTCTTTCTTTAGACACATATTTTCATAATCTTCTCATTAGAAGCCAAGTCCGGCTCTTTAACTTAAGATAGTTAAATTATACGATACTTCCTCAAAAATGATAATTGAAAATGTAAAGATAGATTTAACAAAAATATTTAATACTTTATTAGTTGTATAAAATAGTATTGTACTTTTTTAGTATTTATTTCTGAATCTAATGCTTCATTTATTAGCTGAGTATTTCCATAATCTTCTCATTAGAAGCCAAGCCCTTTAACTTAACTTAAGCTACTTTAACTATTATCTACCGAAATTCTTCTTGGAAAATTGGCCCTCTGTTGCTTTTCATTCATTTAATATCCATTAAGCCAATTCCCCGCATAATACAAATTACTTAACGAATGAACTAAATTCCTAGTTTGACTTACGCGCCCCCAAAATAATACTTATAATACACAAAAATTCCAAAACTACAGCGCTACCATGCCACCATGCCACACCACATGGCACCACACCATGAAATATGCCACAAATTTCAAGTGCGACGCAACTAAATCGAATGCGACTTCTTAGACAACAAGCAAACGAATAATGAATATCATACAAAGCGTCCAGTCGAACATCATAATGATGTTGCTTAGCATCCACAACATGCGTACCACAAGCAGTGCCGTTAACAGTGCCAATTTGAGCGTTAACAGTGCCATTGCGAGCACAACATTGAGAAGCCGCCTGTTAAGCGGGCTGCACCTGAACCTCAACGTTTTCAAACTGTTCAACAAACAGTTCGCGCTCAACTCGCACAGAGAACGCACCAGCGACGCGTTTGCAAACGGTTGCAAATGAAAGAAATCCACCAAAATCTATCTAAATAATAATAATAATAATGCACTAAAAACACCTTCCATTAACCGCAAACCAACGAACTGTACATAATAATTACTAAGAAATTGAATTCAATTGAAAAGTGTAAAGAAATAATTAACGAAATTCCAATAATTGCTCAAGCTCGAATACATTGAGCTCGCGTTCGCGTTTGAAAATTGTTTGATCGATTCGACTTCAAATTGGATGTAAAGGCATTCGCGGGACCAAATTGCCATAGTGAATAAAGTGTGGTAGAATTCTAGACACCCAAGCTAATGTCCAGTGACGCAGGCCACGAAATTCAAAAATAAATATTCTGCAAAAAAAAAGAAGTGGAAAACGACAGAAAAAATTAAAAAGAAATTATAAGAAAAGAAACAGCTGCACTATATAGTATAAGTGTAGTTGAACAATTCCACCCCATAAAAAACAAGTGACCACAAGTGAAACAAGAAACATATTGCACCGTGTTATAATTATTCGTGTTTTCTTTTCATTTGTCTTTTTGAGCTGTCAACTATTTGCCTTTATATAGCCAGACTATATAGAACTGTACAATAAGAGACAGCACAACCCCTTTCTCTATAAAAAAAAAACTATATATTTATTTATTCCTTCCTACTCTGTGCTGGAAATCGCTTCGTTTATTTGTAACGAAGTTGGAACATTTGCCAAGCCAAGAAACTTTTAGTGTGTGTTTTTGTTTTTTGTATTTGTGTTTAATTTATTTTCATCAAGTGGGAAAGTTAACAAATTTCCATTTAATTGAAACAATTGCGCTAAACTCGAAAATAAATAGACTGGGCAGCATCATAAAAATCCGAACAGCAACAACAACAAACTCCAAGAGCTGCATTCTAAGTAGACCAAAGCAATAACAACAACATCGAGATCGACGAAAAAAAAAGAGTAACCGCATTGTGTGCAAGATACACAGATAGAAAGATACAGAGATACTGAGATACCTGTCTCTCTGTGAACAGCCCAACCCTCAACCAAAACGACGCTGCTTTGGTCGTAAATGCAGTTTGAGGAACTGCAGCATAATTAGCATTGTATGCAAGTGTCTACCAGCGTGTGTGTGTGTGCTTCAAACGCTCGCAGCAACAGCTAGAATAACAACAACAACAGTAACGACAACAACAACGGCTGCACAATGTATCTCATACAGGTGAGACAACCGCTACAACAACAATTACAGATATAACTACTTGTACAGTAGATCGCATAGATCGCATAGATCACAACAGCACGCAGCACATCTAATTGAGTGTTTGCTTTTACTTATCACATGCTTTAGACAACAACAACAACAACAACAATAACAACGACAACGACAACTACAACAACAGCCGCTGTGGCAGAAACCACTTGCTGCTCAACATGATCTTTACTAAGCTCGGCATATTAGCTGCGATCTGTTGCTTAAAAAACTGAATTTGAAATTAGAAATTAGCTGCAATCTATTGCTTAAAAACTGAACTGGATTTAAATTGAAATTTGTAATAAAAATTTAAAATTCTACTCCAAATTACATAATTTTGTTGGAATCGATTAGGTTTTTCTATTGCTTTGTAATTCAATTGTGTAATTGAATAATAATAATATGGAATTTATGATATAGGTGAGAAATTAGCGTAGACTCGTTTACAAATAGATTATTGAGATTACGTTGATTTAGGGGCTTGTCAAAGAGGTTCATGATCTTTAGCAATTTGTTCTGAATACATAATTTATTTGCAAGAATATGCTAAAGTAATATTTGGATGTTAAATTACCAATATTTACTAAGAAATTATTTTTAAATAATATTATGAAATTATCGAAGACACGTTTACAAATTGATTATTGAGATTACCTTGATTTAGAAATTTGCACTGAAAATATGATTTATTTGCAAGAATATGCTAAATTAATATTTGTATTTCAAATTTTCCAATATTTGCTAAGAAGTTTTTTTAGCTTCTTTTTTTTTATGAAATTCTGGAATTTATATGATGCAAACTTTCAAATGAATGTCTCAACTACATCATTTTTTTTTACACTACTGGAATATTTATAAATAAGGATTAAGTGAAGTTACATTTAAAAGTTCTTTAAGATTATGTTGACTAAGTGATCTAAGCGATCCTTAGCGATTAGCTCTAAAGCAGTTGGTCTTGGTTTCTACGATTTCTTTTATAATTTTTTAGATTTAAAATTTCTAATCCTAACTCATACCTTTTTGATAGTCTTTAGTTTACCAAATTCTTCAGTAATTGTACCCCTTCTGTTATAAATTTAAATTATAGTGTATTAAAACTGCGTTGCTTTCTTACTCATGATCATCGCTCTCTTGTTAATTGCTATCCGTCTTGAATATGGAGTGAGTGTTTGCCACGCCTTCTTTTGCTATGCATGCTGCAATGCGTCTCCACTTCAACCACAAATAATTTGTTTAATTTGTAGCTAATTTATCTTTTCAGTTGGCTTGCGGCGATATTTGGTATTTTCGGTTGTTGAATTGTTTTCTTGGGTGCTGCTGAGATATGAGGGTTAACTGGATCGGATCAGGTGGCTCATTAGTGTGGCTAGTGAACTTTGACCTAAGCATTTTCAAATGTGAGAACTTAAAATTGAAATTTTTTGTTGTTGTTAGTCGACCTTTAGTTTGATTTGACCTTCGACTTCGGTTTCGACTCTGACATCTAGTCTTCATTGACTTGATTGATAGCATGATAGCTCAAAGCAAAACAAAACTTTCGAAATAAAGCAAATTTTTATATTTTTATAACATTACGTTGTGTGCAATGTCTGCCCCAGAAGCGAGTGGCAAGGATTTAGGGGAACATGTGCAAGCTGTCATCCTGTGCATGTTGGAGGTGGTCGATGCTGGACTCAATTTGGAGGCACTTAAAGCCAGCATGGAGCTGCTCGATGTTGGCATCCAGCCACGTGCATTGAGCAAGGTGATCAAGCTGTTGCAAAAAGATGCCAAAGCAAAGAAATAGATACAGTTTTGTTGTTGAAAATTTATTAAACAATTTCATGGAAAATTTTGGTATTGATTATCTGCTATTTTATATTTGCTACTATTTGGTACGAACTTCATGTTGATTTAATCATCAATTTTGTGATCGACTGGAAATACGTGTTCGCCAGTCTGATGCTTGGCCATATAAATTATGCCAGCCATAATGATGAAAAACTGCAGCATCTTTGCTTGATAGAAGGTCTAAAGGGGAGTTTGATATTAAATGTGAATTTGCTATATTTTATTTTGCTCACCTGTCTAATATAAACGGGCAGCGGCACATAAGCCCTGTGGGAGTGATAGTCAAAGCCCCGATATAGCCAATAACCCGGCCAAGCGCCCAAGCTGGCCAACAAAAATGGCGAAACCGAATTCATGACATTCTCAAACTCTGGCGTTTGCACAACCATTTGAATGTCTTCGCCCAAGTTGGGAATTTGACGCATGGGCTTCAACTCTTCCTCTTGCTTTGATTTGCGATCCAGTTGATTCACAGTCCAGCGCTTGACGCTTTCGATGAAGTCCGTTACACCCATTTTTATAGAAATTTGTTGTACCTAAAATTTCGCTACAAAATTGTTCCAAATTTTGTTTCAACAGACTGTTAAAAAAGTGTAATAAAATTGAGTTATGCTTGAGACATACTTGAATTCTGGGAGACGGGAACGCAGAGCCTGCTGTTTGCTGCTCTAATCATCCTCATCATCATCTGGCGTTGAATCCCGATTGTAGGCGACTTCATGTATGGGCAGACTGGAGGCAGTTGCGCCTTGGGCACTGGCCATAAGGAAACCCACGGTCAAGATGGCCACTTGCATTAACTTAGCATGCTGAAAGGTCTTAGGAGAGAAAGATTATTATTATTAGTATTTTATTGGAATAACGAATACAATTTCTTATTGTAATAAGATGAGCCAGAGCGTCTAAGGCCTTTAAGCTAAGAAAAACAGTATATATAGTACTCTATAAAGTATAGATTAAACATGTAAACACAACAAAAAACACAAAACACAAAAAATCTATATTGAAAAAATCTTGATTTAAGATTTTTTCGATCTTAAAAAAAAAACAATCTTGAAATAAGATAAGGTTAAAACAATCTCAAATCAAAATTTGTGTGCTAAATATGCATTTTAAAGTTAATAACGTCTTATTTTAAGATTAGAATCTTGATTCAAGAGTGTTTTATTCTAGATTGAAAAGTAGATTTCAAATCTTGTTTTAGGATTTTTCGATCTTAAAAACATAAATTTGCTTGTTTTTTTTTTTTTTAAATATTGGAGTTCTCTTTCTTTAAAATTAGAACCTAACTTCACAATTAAACAAACTAAATTTAAGATTATTTGATTCCAATTTAAGATTTTGCCTTTTTGGTTCAAGATTGGGCAATCTAGATTTTTTGTAGAATTTCGATTTTTATTTAAGAATCAACCTTCTTGGTTCAATTTGAAGATTTTTCCATTGTTGCAACAAGATTATAATCCTGAATTTCAAGATCAGGTAATCTAGATTTTTTTTTGTAGAATTTCGATCTTCATTTAAGAATAAACCTTCTTGGTTCAATTATGTATTACAAGCAATCTTGATTAAAGATTTTATTGATGATTATTGATTTTAGCATGTTTTTTTTTCTGTGTGAACTTACTCTTTGAATGTACAATCCAATGCGTTCGGTGCGACGTCTTGTCTCCCATTGATAGCCACGCCAGAGCCAATAGCTTGGCCAAGTGACAAAGCCAAGGGCCAGATAGGGCACAAGATGCTGAAATTTGTTTGCGAAACCAGACGGCGTATTGCGCTCAATGAAATTGAGAAATTCGACCTGATAGTTTATCGATGGTCCCGTCTCGCCAATATTTCGCGCTGTTCCAGGCAAGGAAAGTGCGCCTCCCTCAATTGGTGGATCCGAGGTGGTTATATTGAAACCCTGATCGCTCTCGTCCGTTGTTGATTGTTGCTGCTGTTGCATTAGATCCAACATTTCGTCGGCATTAAGTTGTTCATGCTCCTCGACATCATCGAGATTACGACGGAAAAATGTGCGGAAAGTATTGCGTAGTGCATCCATATTATAATATCGCGTTGGTTAATTTTATGTTGGTTGACCGAAATATCAAAAAAGAGAAAGAAACTGAACTATAGGTAAAAAAAATTTAAGAAAAACTTAAAAAAAAGATTTCTATGATTGAAAATGCGTAGAGCGAGCAGTTTTCTTTTCGGATTAAACTCTCAGTTCTACTCGAGCTTCTTATTGCACAACACAAAAGAACTTTCGAAACGCATTAAAAGTTCAAAGACTTGTGAACGTCTACATAAATTATAGGGTATTATCATCGCTGGGCGACAGTTGCCCCAACTCTTTTACCTCGATGCATTTTGAATGCATTTCCCCCAAATCTCTCTTCGATGCGGGCCTTTTAAGCGCCCTCATCAGGCATTTTGGAAGCTACTGTAACAATAACATTAAGCAAACAACAACAACGGCAACAACAAGCTCAATTAGCATGGCTTATGCTGTGGGTGTGTGTAGCAGCAAAGCAGCAAGTTGCAACGTGAGTTTTGGGGCAGCAGCAGCAACAAACATTAAGTGGGTCAGTTTTCGCAGTTCGCTGCCGTTCTATGCAATTATAAAGCGCATACCACAACGAGTTGCAACTTGGTCTTAGCCACAGAAGAACTTACAAAAAAAAAAACAAACTCTGACTGCGGCTTGCTTGGTCCATTGTCTTGTGGCTAACGGCCAGAGCAGGTGTCTTTTGTCTGTGTTATGCTTGGCTTTTCGGTTTTCGGTTTCGGTGTCGAAAATGTGGCTTACCTTCAGCCAGAACCCGCAACATTACCGCAGGCAGGAAGCTGCCTCTCGTGTGTTGCCTTATTGTCTAAACTAGTTTTACATTTTGTGCTTAGAACTCTCTTAATGATCAATGCATTTAATCAAACTCAACACACACAGAACAGCAACGAACAACAGAAAATACCTCAATAACAGAGAATGCCAAAAACAATTTAACGGTAGTTAGAATGTACATTCTTGATGCTCACAATGCAACACACACACTTCATTTGGTGAAAATTTCCAACAAAGAAATGTTCGTCAATAGAAATTAATTGTATGAAAACTGATGATGATATTGTGATTCCGAGAATTATTCTTTATTCTAATTTACTGTTGACATACTCTGAAATGTGAAAGATTTTCGGTTTTGGTGAAGAGATTTTCTTGGTCAAAGAAACATTTTAATTTGCAATTTAATAATTGCATAAAAATGTGAAAAGGTATAGTTAAAGCTTGTTGTTACTCACAATAAATTATATCTTTTAAATACTCCGTCAAATGAAAGACATTCAGCATTGAAGATAAGAGTTTCTTAATAAAAATATCGATGTCATACGCAGTAAGAAAAATAAATCTTATAGTTTAAACTTGACCTTTTCGACTTCTTTAAAGTAATTGAGAATTATCTCACAATAAATTATACAATATGAGAATATTTGTAATATGAAAGATTTTTGGTCAAAGAAGTATTCTAATTTGCAAATAAAATAGTCTGTAAATAAGTGAAAGGTTAGAGTAAAAACTTGACATTTTGACTTCTTGTTAATAATTTAGAATTTACATATAATAAATTCTACCTACTTTGTAATGTGAAAGATTTTCAAAGAAACATTCTAATTTTGTGGATAATAATTGAGAATTTACTCACAATAAATTCTATTTCCTAAATATACTGAAGAGTGAAGGATTTTTGGCATTGTTGGTGAGATTTTGTCTTGGACAAAGAAGCATTCTAATTTGCGATTTAATAAGCAATGAAAAAGTGAAAGGTTTAAAATGTACAACTTGACCTTTTGACTATTTGAGAATAATTGAAAATTTACTCACAATAAATTCTACCTTCTAAACTACTTTCAGTCCCATTCTTAAGAAGATAATATATATGGGCTAATGCGTTTTCCATGCAAATCGGTATTTTAAGTTTAAAGCATAATCTATGCAACCTATTTGCATAGTTTATGAACCGTTTTAAACATATTGTGTTGAATTTTATGCAAACTTTTTAAAGTAGCGAAAAAACTTTTATTATATCACGCCAACACAGTTAGGAGCTTTTGATATAATTGACAAACTTTCATTTGGATTTATCCAATTATCTATTTATTGAGCTCTAATCTAATCATATCATTGTCTGTTCCCAAGCTTTCTTTTCATATCCATATTCAGATACGACAATTGCTGCTACAATTTCAAGGTTTACTATTTTGCAGATCTCTTGTTGTTGATCGCACTCTCCCACATTCCTTATATGGATTGCCGTTTTCAGCCTACACGCTACACACAAACAGATTCTGGCCCTTACAACAAATGAAATACAATTAACCCCATTTCAATTGTGAGTTTGCGAAAACAGGCATTTGAAAGTCTTTTGGGGAATTGCTGTCAAAATACAACTTGAACATAAATCAAATCAATACGAGAGCAATTTCTTTTGCTCTTCGACTTCGGTTTTTGGCCAACGCCAACGCTACAACGCCACAACGCTTGACACAACAATTTTGTGGGCCACCTGCAATTAGACGTGGGCAGACAGTCAGGTAAACAAGCGAATCGCAGCTGGAAACTTGTCGTCCCATCAGAAATTGCAACACACAATGTTTGTTTGGCTCGGTCAATGGCAAAACTCACGACAATTTGGTTAACTGATTGGGGGCTAGCTATTAGTTAATTGTATAATCGATTTGCAGCAACACAATCAACAACATTTTTATTGTTATTATCGTTTTTATTATTATTATTATTGTTGTTGTTGTGAAAGGCAAGAGACAAGAGATGACACTTGAAGTGTCAAGTGGCTTGATGCTTATTGGAATGCGAATTTCATTTCAATTCCATAGAAGGCGTCGGTTTTTGTGGTTAGCTATTGCTCAATTATTATTATTGGCAGTTTTGGTCATCAAAGTCGTCTGTAGGATATGAATCATTGAACAATGAAGTCAATTTCTAAGGAATATTGATGTGGTAAAATTATTGATGTGACGTCAAGTTACTGAAGTCACTTTTTAAGTAATTCATAAGCAAGGTAGCAAGCTAATAGTGGATTCAAATTAAGAGATTTTAAGAGTGTTCTATAGAATGATTCTGTTACAGAATAAATACTTAACACTTCCTTAAAATTTTCTTAACAGAATTTATTTTATATTTTCCAAACAACACCAGCTTAGCATTATGAGAAATTTTTATAGCTTTATGTAGAGTATTTCCTGAATAGCAAATATTTTCTAAGGAATTTAAGAAGTTAGCGCTTTAATTTTATATTAACTGAAAGTTCTTAATGGGCTCCAAATATTATTTATCATTTCTGTATTAACATTTGCTTAACATAGTGAGACATTAAAAAATCTTTCAGCTTTCTAAGAAATTTCTCAAGATAGCGCTTGAGTTTTGTTTTAATAGAATATTCGTCAAGGTAGCTGTATTAACAGTAGCTTATCATAGTGAACGATTTTTACAACTAATCGTCATCTATATAGGGAATATACTTCGACTTTATCAATTATGTGAGATTTCAATTGATTTCAATAGAAAGAGTGTGCTTCAACTTTTGTATCTTAGTAACAGCATTTTAGTTTAACATTAAATTTGCATTTCTGCATTAACAGCAGCTTAACAGTTACAGATTTTAACAGAAGGATCCTTCTGTAGAAAAAGTTATATTCAAAAGATGTGAATAATATTCACAACTTTGTTAATTCTGTATTCATGTTGTAATTACAGCATTAAAAAGAGTATAACTTAATTGTGCATTAACAGTATTTTCATCATATCTAAGTTTCGTGCAATAAATACAACATTTTTGCACTATAAGTAGCTTAACATAGTTCACGATTGCAGCCTTTGGACTCTACTTTAGTGATCTCATCTTTAACATTTTATATGCATCTGCAGACAGTTTTTTGTCTTTTTTTTTATCATGCTGATCTTTCAAACGCATTCCTCAGATCGGCTACCGGCCTTACTGAGTGCCACAAAATAAAAAAGAAAACCCAACCTAAATCTGGAAAAAAACCTGCACAATCCTTTTAGTTATGTGTTCTTGTATTGACTGCCACATCATTCAGCGTGCCGTGTTGCACATACCAAGAACCAAAATGCCACATCATGCGAGCTGCGCGTTGAGAGTCGCGAGTCGAGTTGGGTCGGGTGAATGCTAATCTCAGCTAACCCATCTCGCCCGCATACCAAACCGGAGCACATATTACTCAATTTTCAGACAATAACATTGCTCAGATTTCGACGGCAAAAACAAACCAACAAAAAAAATAATAAACGAAGATGCCACACCAAAAACTATAAACAATACAAAAACAAAAGGCAAAAACAACATCAAGTCGGAAAGGGAAGAGCCAGTGACACATTGACAAATGATCTCTGGTCACAACGCCAACCGATAAGGTCCAAAATCGGGGCTGGGATTGTGGTTGGGGTTGCTGTCTTATGAATGCCATACATCAAACGGGCAACAGTTGACAGTTTTGCCGCAATGGGAGGCATGACAAACTCAAAAATAAAACAAAAAAACATTGAAGTTTTTATATATACTTATAGAATTATTAACTGATTAGTTGGCAATTGTGAATTGGGTCTTGATTTTATCCGTTATATGTTGTTGCTGGGTCATCAACTTCCCAGCGAGCTGAAATGTGAGTCGACGGCATCTCTAACATTGATATTGATATTGATGTGCTCCACATTTACACTCGAACGATCCTCAACTCAACTCAAGTCGATCGTTTGCATTTCACTGAGCTCAAGTGTCGTCTGTGGTCTGGTTTTGATTTGCCTTTGGCTTTGAGTCTGGGCTGGGTCGGGTTCAATGCTTATAAGCATTTGCGAGTGCAATGCGATGCTCTAGCGTTGACCATTCTCCAAGTAATTAGCTCGGATATCGGACCGAAAAATAACAACATTCGTTTCAGGCTAGAGGATTAGGAATTGTTTGAGGTTTGGCATTGAATTCCTTAGGCGCGGTCACAATAAAAATGTATCATTTTAATTACGCTTAAGTCCTTTGTGGGTGCACAGCACACGCAATTAAAGTTCGAAGAAGCCCAAAAGAATCAAATGTCTTTGAACCGCTTTGGGAACTGTTTTTTATGAGCTGACAACAAAACACACCTTGGAACTCAGTGACTACCTGACTCCAAGAACTCCACGTCAGGATTCTGTAATTCCTTGGGAGAACATAAAGAAAGAACGAAAAGAAAAGAGAAGAATATCTCTTACAGCATTTTCAGCTTGCTACCTGTTTAAAGATCGTTACAAGCTGAATTTTTCCATTCTTTGCTTAAATGCATTTCTTTTGTCTGCATTCTGTATGATTTATCTTTGACATTCACATTTCATGCCTTATCGATAACGTAAAACCTTTTTAACGGTTTGATTTGAATATATTTAAAATAAAAGAAAGGGGCTTCAAGTTCATTGCCGCTCTGAGGCGTGGCTCAAATGCAGCGACTCGAAACGCACCCTGAAAGTTGTTTAAGGCGTTCCACACGGACAAATTTCAATTAGGCAAATGCTTAGATTAGTTTTTCTCTCTTATTATGCCTATTAATATTATGTATTTCGTGTAGTGTAACTTTAGAATCAAAATCACTTTAATAGGCGGAACTCAGTGACGCACGTAGTAAATGTAATTCGATAAGTTTTTCGATTCGGAAACTTGTTTCACAATCAAACTTGGCATGACTAAGGCCAAGAACGAGCTACAACACAGCAGTCAAGGCAAGGCCTCACAATATGGAACTAGATATATTTATATTATATATGTACAGTTAATTGATTCCCAATGCTCAATAAACATAAATCTAATCGATAAAGCTAAGTAACTAACTAGCTTTAATCCAATAAAAAAACATTTCTTCGTCAGTATTTTGATGACCTTCGCGTTGTTTAATATTGGTTTGTTGTCTTGTTGGTTTTAGTTGTTTTTATGGCTTGAACACTTTCAAAGAGTGGTTTAACTTTTATGTCCATTTTGTGTCAAGTGTTTTATACTTTATTATATTTGTTGTAGTAAAAACTAAATGCTTCGAAAGTCAATAGAGAAGTGCATGTAGTGAATTATTATAACATAAAATAAGTAAGCTACAGTCGAGTTTTCCATTTTCAGTAAAAGTCAAACAATGCTGTAATATTTTTTAATGATACTGAAGCAGTACTATAAATGCCAAAATATACCAAAAGCTATGCATAATATATATTATTAAACCATGAAATACAATAATATACCGAAGGCTATATTTGATATATCGATATACTTTTACGCTTAGAATATACCATAGCGTATAGTATATACCAAATTGTCAACCAAAGCCACTAAGTATTTGGCATCTTACAGTTTTATTAGCTAAATATTCTCTTTCCTAAGTTAATCAACTAAATCCAAGCGTATTTCACATTCGTTATATGTATCTATCTATTTTTCATTTACTTGTTTTTCGTTTGCCTAATGACCATAATCGCTTCGTTTGGACTTCAACATGTCCATCTACCTCTTTCAATCTTTGTTATTATTATTGTTTGATTTTTTGTGTCTGTGGCTTTGCTGCATTATTAAGCAAAATTTTCATGCCACATACATAATTGCCGCACGTGTTCCTAAAAGCAAAAAAAAAGCATGAAGAAAAAAACTCTCTGATGTGGGTTCGAAGTTCCCATGTAGCGTATGCAACATGTTTATTGGATACTTTTAAGGCACTGACATTGATGAAATGGGCTTTTTATTGGCAGAAATGTTAACTTATGTTTCGTTTGTATTTTTTTCAATTTTTTTTTGTGGCAAGCTACAAGCTTATTGTGTAATTGTTGCTTTTAGGTTAGACATTTTGAATGGCATTGCAAATGGAGTTGAAAGAGTTGAATGATGTAGTAATAGTAAAGAGAAAAGTAATAGCTAATCGATTGTCAATTAAATGTTGTTATCAATTCAAATTGAATACTTACGGCCTGATAAGCTGGCTCATTTTGTGCAATTAAACTCAATTCGTAATCATCTCAATAGTTGGACTTAAAGTCTGTTTTTAATAATATTTTCACGTCGACTCGTTCCAATTTTCTCTGTGTTCATAATGAAATTTATTACGTGATGCTGTTGCGGCCAACAAAAGCCTGTAAAAATCTCATAAAAAAAAGCTGAAGGAAAGAAACAAGTAAAGTACATAATGGAAAAATACAGAAAGAAAATTTTTGTAGTCAGTACAGTGAAGGCTAGCAAAGAAATAACGAAAGAATTTTTAAGAAAATTATATATTATATATTATATTTGATATGTATATCAAATATCTGATATATGTACATATATATTAAATTTATCATTGCGGTGTTATTCATAATATACACCGAATTAGTATACCAAAATATACTATGATTTACCAAAAGTTACATTTGGTTTATCGATATACTATTACATTCAATTGTTAACCATGATATTCTATTATATTAATATACCAAATATAACTTTCGGCATATTACGGTATACGGTACAATAATGTTTTATGTTATTCTATCGACATACCAAATATAACTTTCGGTATATTACAGTATATTTTGGCATTTTAAATCGGTATATTTTCTCACAGTTGAGAATTTTCGACTGCTGCCTTCTCACTTGTTTTATTTTCCTTCACTTACCTCAAGCCTTTTTGAGGTTGTTTTTATCTAGTCTTCACCGTAGTTGCAATGAAATGTTTTTACAGCGTTTTTAATTCCAATTTTTGTTGCCTCATACGCAGCGTACATTCGATAAAGTTGTTGTTTTTATTACATTTGCTACGCCACACACAACGCGTTGGGAAAACTATAAAAATTTATGATAAATACAATTTTAATTTCTGTAATTTCACTAGAAGCGAAACAGGCCAAGTGTCCAGGGCCAAAAGTTTGTGCCGAAAGAAAGCCCAAAAAGAAAAAACAAATTGTGATTTGATCTCAAAGTGCGTAACAACAAAATTTTCCAAATCCAATTAGTTTCAATAACACTTAGCCAGTAGCTTGGGCGGGGCATTAAATGCACTTTGATTAACGCAGTTTAATGGAAGACCCTCAAGAGGGGCAGAGAGAGAGGAGAAAGCGAGGGGCAGCAACAATTTACCTTTAATGATGTTAGCTAATTTTATTGTCTCATTGCTTCGTGGCGATGACACTTTAAGTGGGTGTAGGTCTACGAATCGTGTGTTAAAGCTGAAATCGATAGTGCGTAAGTGCTGTGAGTGCGGGGAGGGGGAAGGGGAAAGAGGAAAGGGGTTCGGGGCAATTTAAAGGCATATAAAGAAGAATGTCAAGAGGCCACAATAATTGCAACTAATGCGACGCGAGGGTCGCACCTTGGGCCATAAAAGCACGCCGACAACAAAAGTGCTAAAAGCACACAAAACCCAAAATAAATGTAGAACACCTGTCAAACTAAAAACAAACTGACAGACAAACTAAAAAGAAGAGCAACATCAGAGGGGGATTTGGCACAATTTCCACACGTGTCCAATTTGTGTTCACTACAGTACGAGACTAAAAAGATTGAAAGTTCACAACAGTCTCCCAACAAACAAACACAGTCAGTGGCCAACTGACCACGTCAAGTGATATGCATATGGTTATGTTGATTACCAAGTAATGCGCTCTCTACTTGGCTTGGCTATTCAATTACCAGAGCGTAATTACTTTGGCTGCCAGCTGCACATGTTGGAGAGCGGAAATACAAAGCGTTCACTTCCGGCCCCAAAGGATGTAAGCCACGAGTCAGTTCATGACCACAGAGTTGATACATTAATTTTTATGGCTTATGGCAATTCTAAACGCAGCTCTCTTAACTGCATCAAATGCGCATGCAAATCGATTGCTTCCTTTTGCTGCTGCTTTTGATTTGATTTACCGACATCACATGCCACGACGACCTTGTCACACTCAACCGTAAATATACTAAAGCATACATATAATAAATGTTTGCCAAAAAATAATCCGCATAAAAATGTGTATGAATGATATTATGATTCATTCAATAAACATTTGATTTCCACTACTACTTTGACTGCCACACAACTCACAGGTGGTACATATACAATTCGATTCTAAATGAACCGGCATTAACTAGAAGCACGAACATATATAGTATTTTATGTAGTATATAGTAGAATTTTGCGTACATATTATATCAACATTTGCTCATCTTAAGTTCGTTTTTGCTGACCGCCTGCCAAGACCGCTGTCAGAAAATTCAACAAATTCAAATGGGGAAAAATCGAAAGAAAAATATCTTTTGCGAAAGCTGCAAATTTGAGAAAATAAACATAAACGCAAATGAAATGAATAATGAAGATCGAAACTAAACAGTGAACAAAGTATTAAGAGACTGCCAAACAAACGTGATTTATTACATATTGACTTAATCGATTTCTAAAATTAAAACGAACTAGTTACAGCTCTTAGATAGAGTAAATAGAATATAAAATATGTAAGAAGTATGTTATAAAAATTTAAAAAGAATCGGAATAAAGAAGAAAATCATTATATATTCTAAAGTTTTGTAGAAATAGTTATAAAGAAGTTTCTCTAAAATATTGACAACAAGGTTTTGTTTTGTGCTAAATTCCATTCATTTCTTACATTACAATAATAACATATTGTGAAATTTTGTATTAATATATAAACCCAAAAATATTTGAGGAAATAAATATTTCTGTAGTAAATTCTTCCATCATCTGTGATATTTCTCTCACGTTGTTCATCGCTACTCGAACGAAATTTATTTGCAAAAAAAAACTAAGAGTATATTCACATGCCAAAATAAGCTACGTAATATGCTTTGTGTGCAATCTAAACAAGCGCATGTGAATTTTTTTGGGCCATGGCAAATACTACAATATCTTGCAGATGAAATTACGGAAATTACTAGAGACTACTCTGAACACACAGACGCACGTCTCTCTTTCCCACAATCTAAACAATTTGCGTTTGTACAATTTGTTTGTTTTTTTAATAATTTCGTATTTTAATTTAATTTTTGGCATAACAATTGCCTCCAAGTAGAAGTTGAATTGTTGAATTTTTTTTTGGGTAAAACGCCCATTTAACATTGAAGCTTCGAAGTGATTTGAACGCTGGGTCAAGGTCTCTTTTAGAGTCACAGTCACAGTCAGATTCAGAGTCAGAGTCTCGGTCGCAACGTGTTAATGGCTTGTTAAACTGTCAGAAATACTACAGCGAATGAAATGTTGAAAACAAAACCTAAAAAGCGTGCAAAAAAAAAAAAAAAAAAAACTAAAATGCATTGTTACAGAAAATGTTCCGCTTTATGAGCTTTAACAGAGTATAGAGAAAGAGAGATGTTTATATAAGAAGATAAGCAATACTGCTCTGTTTGTTGCTTGTATACACGTAGAACTTACTATATACAGTCTGTAGGTATAATAAAGACTGAAAATGAGACTATTGTGTTGCTGCTATGAGACTATTAGCTGAGCTTCTCTTGTTTTTTTTTGGGTAATATTTCTAATGAATACAATCTTTATAATGGTGTTAAAAATGATGTTAGATTGCACATTAAATAAATGTGTTGAAATAATTTGTAATTTTATTCAATCTGAATTAAGTTTTTCTATTCAAAAAAAGTTGAGCAATGTTTGGTATTTAATTCGAGCTGATATTAAATACCAGATTTATTTAGTGTATTTCTCATGCAAATAGTAGGTAACTTTTGTCAGTATTTTCCATGTTTGTTAGTATTTCTTTCCTTAGGGTGTTGTCTGTTCGTTTTGTATTCTTTGGCCGTGTTTGTTCAGCTTCCCAATGTGTTGGGCCCCTAAAGGCCTGCTGAAGTCCATAAAAATTACACGGTTTTGATGTTTTAATTGCGCAAAATGTAAACGCAAGCAAAACAAACTGAGACCATATTGTAGAATATTTACAAGTTGCAACTAAAAGAAATGTTATTGTTCTCCGTGTGGCAGAGGTTGAAGTTTATATGGAGTATATACACCAAAGAAAATCTCTGTCTTTGAAAATTAAATCTCACAGTGCTCAGATTCAGATTCACCTGTCGCTTCATTTCATTCATGAAGCGAAGTTTCCCACGTCTTTTGGCCGCCTATCAAATATCAAATATCATAAGCTTTGTACAAAACTTTTCAACACATTTGCGTAATTATGGAAATTTTGTATTTCTTTTGGGGGTTTTTTATATGATAAATAAATAAATGCTACAAATTAGTTGCAGCTTTCGTGTCGCTGCTAACAAATCTTAAACAATTTTCATACACGATGATAACAGGTGGCAACTGCTTATGAAACCCGTCAGCAAAAAAAAAAAATAAAGCCCAAAGTCAAAGCGAACGCACATTTTTGGTGGGGAGGCAATTAAAAATCGATTTATATGGCGCCCTCTGGCGACCGAATTGGGTGAAAATTAATGATATCCAGTGAAAGTTTGAAAAAAACATATACCCGCGAGTTTGTATAACTAAAAGCCCTGACGCTTCGCGCTTCCCAAAAAAAAAAAAAAAACTGCGTGTCAAATATCTGACTATTTCGGACATTTTTTGGCGTCTCTCAAGTAAAGTTCATTGGCCCACAAAAAAGCTCATATTTGAAAAATGAAAGCGATGAGCTTTTGATTTCATTCAGTGTTATGAAAAATAGTTATAGGTATGCAAAATAGCCGTGCTTACGCTCTTTGTCTATGAAATTATATATTTTTTTTTATTTGTTTGTCGTTTTAATTGGCAATTTGCAAGCTAAGATTTCGCAAAGCTATTTATACGGAATTATCGTTATGATTGTGGTACATAGAAAATATTTCGTAGAGTATTTTAATAAGTTAACTGTTTTCAGATTATCTAGAGATTTGCACATAAACCAACATTCAAGCATTGATCTTATTCAAATGTGTATAAAGAAACTTTAACGTGCTACGAGCCATAGATGGCGCCATCTTAACTTTCTATGCTTCGCCCCTGTTCCATATCTTTTTGCAATTTAACTTCCGTGTTGATTTTTTTTTTGCTGATTATTTAAATTTTTGATTTTTTTTTAAGCTTTTATTGTCTATGAACTAGTATAATTATATATATATATATATATAATTTATTTATTTTTTCAATGAAACTTTTCGTTGACGATGTAGAATTTTGAAATATTTTTAATGAAACTCTTTTTTGGAATGCCCAAAAAAAGTCGTTAACCTCGAGTTTTTCACGCCGCTGAACCCTTTTACATATTTCTCAACCGTGCACAAATATTTCATAATTAAAAATGCCTCGAAAACAACAACAACAACAACTGCAGTAGACAAAAATGTAATATGCAGCACTAAACTTCCTGATGCCAACACTTGCCCCGCCCCCGCTGTGCGCACTCACGCAATGCGACGACGCAGTTGCAACACAACGCTGTCTAAACAAAATTTGTTGCCTCCCAGAATAATGCATGCAACACGTGCTATGCATAAATAAAATGTTCAGTTTTCTCAGTTTTTCCTGCTTGTCGGAAAAGTTTCGTTTACCATTTCGACTCCTTTTTTCCAGCTGAACAACTCGCTGGACAGCGGTCACTTTTCCTCATGCCACATTTTTTAGGGTCTGTCATTGACCCCGGCAAATATAATGTTTTAGGTCTACGAAATTAGTATAGATTATGCATGGGGCCAGAACTCATCCATCCCGTTGTTGTTGTTTTATTTCTGTGAAATTTTTCGATGCCATCCCTAATGAATTAGCAGTCGGCGTGTCGGAGTCGACGCCTCGTCTGCTAAGTGGAAACATTGCCAGACAACGGCAAACCGAAACCACTTGTTGTCTGTTTCTCGTTAATTTACATAAATGTTGATAAAAATGCCATCAATGGGGGGCTATTATATAACTTTCCTCTGAGCTGTGCGAATGCTTGAAAGCAACTTTCACAATATATCTGGGTCGATGTTCTATCTATCGCTGAAGAGACACGCGAGTCTCGCATTGATATGCTGATAATTGATAAAGACATTTCAGCGATAAGTTTATAATTATACGACGTGAATTTGAAGCGAGACTTATAGGGTTTCATTAGGGTGGAAACTGGAAAAAAAGAGATCTTTAAAGTTGTTTATGATAACAATTGTTTGCGATCAGATAAAAATTGTTGAAGTTTTTTAAGAAAGAATTGTATGTGTGTGTTGCTTTGATTGCCAATCTGTCACTGAATGTAAATCGATATACCAAATATAGTTTTTGGTATATTTTGTCATATTTGTAGTATAATAACTTGATATATTTAAAAAATAATATCGCACAGTTTTTGCTTATTTGAAAACGGGTAGCGGTCATCTGTCAATAAATGTAAAAGTATATTGAGATACCAAAAAATAAGACTTGGTATATTTTAGGAATAATATCGCACAGTTTTGCCTATATTTTAAATGAGTAGTGGGTATCTTACAATCGATCACACTCGAATGAAGTTTTCTTACCAGCTAAGAATGATAATGATTACCCATACAGGGTAACCGTTAGTTCATCAACAAAACAACACAAACCTTTTACTCGTTTTACATAATAAGCTAAGCTTTATTCAGTATTTAAATTCTCTTTTCTTGCTACGGCCATACGACACACTTTTTGGCTGGAATTTAGTGTTGTTAACATTCTCAAAATATGAAAATTATAATTAGTGAGTGTCACAATTAATCAGCTTTCATTAAGCAGCAGCTTGATTCATTTCAGTTCGCATAAATTGCAGTACATTTGCTGACAGTCAGCTTTGAAGTCCCACGCAAACAGAATATCGAAAAAAAGTATTTTAAAATCTGTACACAAATTGTGATAAAAGTCAACAAACTTTTTTTTAAAACTTTTTTCGATGCATAAATTATAATATATTGCAATTGAAATGAGCAATTTATAACGAGTCGATGAGCTGAGTCAGTTCATTACGCTTTCGATGGAACAGCTGCAAAACATTAGCCCATTTTAATGAAGATTGAAATTATATTTTTTACCTTTTAATGAAGCAGCCGTAATTATAAAAATCCAGTTTTGCAAATTGCAATTGTTGCTAGGTAAAGTTCTCGAGCTCTCTCCTCACCTGAGTTCGCCTCTAAACAGTCTTGCCAAAATGCACACTGACCCATATGTTAGCCACAAATTATATTTAGAAAATATCTGATTTATATATAGAACGATCTCAGCGTGATACACTCACCCACTTTACACGCAAATTACTTTTACTTTTCGACTGAGCAAAAATAACTTCCGCATTACAGCGAGACACAAAAACACTTTTATGTTTGTTCTCTCAATATATAAATTTTATATAATTTATTAAAAGATTGACTAAGAAGTTCGTGAGCTATTTTTGTGCAGCTTTTTCCACATTTTCCTCCGCATTTTACTTGACTGTCATGTAAAGAGTCTTGACATTAATGATCCTGTTAATTTGAGCGACAGCCAAAACAAATCTGACACATTTCTTTTTTTCTTCGATTTCGATTTTTGAGTGGGCGGCCTCAAAAAGAACTTTTCCCACCTGAGAAAGGAGGAAAGAGAGAAAGAGATTTGGGAATGCAACACATTACATATCGTATCGTAACTTAATTGAATTGTATTTCTGCCCCAGTTCGATTAATTCTTTTCTTTTCCCCTTAATTAAACATCTCGAGGGCATTGGCAACACTTTCAGCCAGCGAGTTCATTGACTCGACGACGACGACTAATCCAATTTTAATGATCTCTAAAAACTAAATGGAAAATCATTTTGATTTTTTCGTTACTATTTACTTAATTGCAATACTCAAATCCCTCAGGGCATCCACTCCCCCATTAATCTCTTAGTCTCTCTCTTAAAGTGTCTCTTTGCGCTCTTCGATGAGCGATGAGCGTTCTGCGTAGAGCTTCACGCAAAGCTTTTTTCTTATTTCGATAAGGGAAGGAGGTAAACATAAAACATTTCGATCGCGCACAGTTTTCCCTGTCGTATCAGTTGAGTTGAGGCGATTGTTCGGCCCGGAACGCTTTCGGATCGTGGCGACTACGAGTTTTCACTATATATCGAGCGCGTAAATTTTTGTATTTCCACTTGAAGCTTATTTATTTATAAATATTTTCACATACATTTTCCGCAATTTTTAGCTTCCATTTGCGGTTTGCCATTTCGATCGCCAGCATCGCATCGTTTTGCTTTTTTCGGTCAAAATACAAAAATTAGAACCAAAAAGAAAAGAAATACTTTCTTACCGCCAAACTGGAACTGTGTGTGCTTTATTTTTAGTTACCTCACACTTGCGCTCTCTCTGTGTGTGCTGTGTGTGTTTTCTATTGTGTTTTCTCTGCTTACGCCATAGACACGCGTTACACAGTGCGTATGAGTGATTTGTGCCTTGGCAGACTGCCCGAAATTACGCAGCTGTCTGCGACGCCATAAATTTTTCAATTCCCTTTGTAATTTGCATTAAAAAAACAACAAAATTTCCAAAAATTACATTTGAAAATTTTTAATTTGTCTTTAAACTGAGTCACGTAAAACTTTTCTGTCTGACTTTGATTCTGATTACAATCTATAAATCATTCTGGACAAACTGCTGATGTCGATGTGACCACAAGACACGTGTTGAAACTCTGTTGAAATATTTCCCCGAAAACTATGTTCGCATAGGTTTTCCAAATTACTCGTTGAGTAGTTTGAAATATCATTAAAATATTTTTGGGATTTTCTAAGACACTTGCAAGAGAACTATTTATAGAGTTGAATACTTCTTCAAATGTGTGCGGCGTTGGTGAAAAATACTTGACGAATTTTCAATTTTATGAACTTTGAGTAATAATTCAAAAAGAATTGCCATTATTACCTTAAATAAATTAACGAGATAATAATTCCACGATAATTTGCAATTCTTACAAAAAAAAGTTATCAACTAAGTGAACCGATCTTGAAAAGCTTTATTATAATCTTTCTTTCACAAATATTTACAATAAACCTTGGTTGTGTCTATTGCTATCTTGTCAGACTTGAAAAGATAACTTTGAAATATGATCAGTTTCTGCTGAACTTCGGAAGCTCAAATGACAATATTTTTGCTCTGCGTTCATTCACAGTAATGTTCTTTTTCATAATAATGATCACTGATCCTCATTAATGCCTCTAATTGTGTTTTCTGCTTCACTTTCCGTTTATCTATTCTCTGTTTAATGATCCTCAATCAAGCACTTCAAATTACAGACCTTCGGCAAGCATATCGAATGTCAGGCGATTCGAATCATAATCCCTCATTGTGCGTGGCTTTATCATGTTTATGCTTATCGCATTGTTTATTTCTTGTTTATTTATAATAAGCCCATGCCCATGCAACCACAAGACTTATTAATAAGACAAGTGTTACCCTGTTTGCAACGTATGGTACTTGTATCTGCCACAAGTCAGTGAGCGTCAATGAATCGTCTTCAATGGCGTCAGCAACGGAAATGATGCCTCATCTCTCGCCCATCTGAATCCCACGCCCAATTTTAGAGCTTTTTTTTCTGTTCTGTTCTGATCTTATAAACAAAACGAAGGAGGGGAAACAAATATTAAAAGACGCCAGAAATGAAAGAAATTGAATTTCACACGCAATTCGCAGTGATGTTTGTATAATTGCATTGAAATTGAAATGGGAATTGAAATTGAAATTAAAACTGAAATTGAATGGAAAAAATATGTGAAATTAATTAGTTATTTATTTTGGCAGAAACTTCAGCTGAGAAGATAAGATTATATAGTTGCCGGGCGTGGCAAAATCTATTACTTTTGACTTATCTAATAGTTTGCTCACGTTGATTGATAACACTTTTTTATGTATTGTTGTTGTTGTTCGTTTCTGGTCTTTTTTTCCAAGTAACGTTTTGTTTTGCTTCTCTTGATTCTGCGAAGCAATTAGTATTATGCTAAGTATCTAAATTGTATGATAATGAGCTGCTTCCGCCTTGCAAACGCAAAAAAACAGAAAAAAAAACTTTACGTTTTCATTTTGTCGTGGGAGAGCTCTATGTAAATTTCTTGCTTGATTGATAAAGAATTGCAAAACACAGAGCTAAGCTGGGTAAAAAATAATAGAAGCACAAAGTGCGGCAAGTGCTGAGAGTAAATCTCATCTCAAGACAACAAACTGACAACCTGAACAAAACGTCAGCGCCAGAGACCAACGACCCTCTGGTACAAGTCTCTCTCTCTCTCTCTTTCTCTCTCTCTCTCTATCTGTGTAGTTGTCATGTAAACGACGTGAGGCCATTAAAAATAAAAACAAGAATATAAAAGATGCTTGTTTTGTTTTTTTGGAGTAGTCGCAATCAGCATACTCTCTTTGAGAGATGGTTCAAATTAACCTCTTTTTATCAATTGAGGAAGCTGTTGCAATCTCAAGGGAATATCAAAAGTTAAGCTTTGTTTTCATTGTCAGAAGATAGCTGTTTTTTTTAGCAAAGTTTAACTGTGAAATAGTACTGCAGTTTTAAATTGCATAAATTCATTCATATAACTATCATATATCATTAAATTTCTGTTAATATGGATGACATATGATTAATCCTAGAAATTCATGTTTAGATTTCTGTTCATCCAGTTACTATTATTTTTATTAACTGGATTCACTTCTAGGGCTTTCGATTAGAATTTCTTCCTCAAGAGTTTGCTGTTGGTTTATAGGATTTATTTATAATATTCGTACTTAATATTGTAGGTAATCAGTAATAATTTTGCTCTCCATCAAACTCATTTAAATAAATTCTTTGGGGTCCAACTTTAGTTTAATGAAACTTCATTTAATTCAGTCTTTAGTAGTATCTTTTATTAAAGAGCTGAAGTGCATATGCCCATTGACCCCATTTACAGGGTATAGCTAACCGCAAATGCTCAGCCATAGATGGTATTGTCAAAGCGCGCTTTAGTTAGTTGATTTGTTTTTTGTTTTTATTTTCTGTGTGTGCGGCACCGCTTATCTGAGGGTCTCTTTTGAGCCAAGTTAATACATAATGAAATCTTATCGTTAGCCAGAACAACGACAACAATAGCCATCGTCTAGAGCCATTAAGTGCAAATAAAACAAATGTTTAAATACAAAACTTATCTTGATTTTGCCGCCTATTGAGACTGAAACTAATTTGTCTCCTTCTCTTTCTCCTTCTCTCACTCTTTTTAGACTGTTCAAACAAGTTGGCGACCGCAGTTGCCGCTGCCCAAAGAGCTGCAGTTAACCGATGAACGACTCGTCGACGACGACGACGACGATACGAAAGCGAACCAAAACCACAACACAACAACTACAAACCTAATCCCAGCCAATACAGAGAGCCAACACTTTGAGGATATGGAACGTCTGCGTAGTCATCACCAACAACAACAGCAACAGAGCTTGGGAGGCTCTGCCCAACAGTTGTCGAACAAACAGAAATGGTCCTTTGGCCGACTGTTTCGCAAGAAGAAGGAGGAGGAGGCGGAGGGCAGTGCGAGTTCGAGTGAAGAGGATCGCAAGGCGGGTTTTGTGCCCTCACAGCGTCAAAGCGCCAGCAAACCGAAGTCGAAGCATGCGGGGAAATCCGCACGTGGCAGCAATAAATCCTTAGGATTCGATCACATTGTAATGCCCACAGCAGCAGCACCGCAACCGCCACCGCATCCCGCACAGCCACAGCACATAGACAACGAGTTCTTTTTACCCGTGGAAATGGTGCCTCCCGAACCGTACTATCAAAACCAACCGGGTTACTACAATCGTTCGAGTAACTCCCTCGATCGTCGATTGTACCTCAATCAACAGTTGGCGCCGGCGCCACACAAATCCCGCTCGGCGCAACGTGGCAAACAGCAGCTGCAACCCGGTGTGCACTCCAGCGAAGAGGAGCTCATTTCGCTGAACTCCTCCACGTTCTCGAAGTACCGCAGCGACGAGAGCATTCACAGCGGTGGTCAGGCGTTGCACGGTGTTGCGCCGGGACAAAGTCGCCGCAGTCGTGCGGCACGCAACGAACGCTACTACAAGCGTTTGTCGCGTGATGGGGAAGTCAGCCATGGCGGCGTGCCACCGCAGTTCCAACAGCAGCAGCAGCAGCAACAGCAACCGTTGCAGACGCAACGCTACAAGACGCAACCGCTGCCGTTGTCCATCTATCAAGCACCTCCTCAGAGCAACTCGAACTCCAACTCCGGTTACGTTCAGTGGCAGCCACAAGCTGCAACGCGTCCGTTGCAGAACTCCATGCAGAGCGATGGCAAGCGTAGCATCAGCTACGACAGTCACATCCATTTGCAGAATGTGAATGGACGCATGCAGAGCAAACCGTTGCCACCGCCTCCGCCACCGCGTGATCCGTTGCGTCGGGTGCACGTGATGGGTTCGAGTTCGGGTGATTTGCGTCCCGTTTCGTATGCCTTTGATCAGGGCGGTCGCTGTGTGTCCGATGATCGCATTTGGCAGCCACCGCACTATCAATCGGTGCATTCACTCAACTCGCAGCCCAGCAGCAGCATTGTGAGCGCACCATCACAGCAACAGTCACAGCAACAATCGCATCCTCATCGTCGGTTCATTACGCGCAACGAACGCAATGCACTGCCTGGAAAGAAATCCCTGCCCAATGGCATTGATTTCCATTATGTGGCCGATGCCACGCCGCGCTCCCGCAAACCTATTCACATGCTGGAGGCGAGCAGCGGATCGTTGCAGGAACCGCCATCCAGCGGAGTGCTTCGCACCTCCAAGAGCGGACTGCCCACCGACAACTGGCAACAGCAGCAGCAACAGTCAGCTCAACGTGCTGCTCCAGCGTTGACCAAGCCACGCTCCATTTCTAGCTCACGACTAAGTGAACTGCGCAGTTATCCCATGCCCATGTACTCCGAGGTGCAGAAACCAAAGCGTCCCGCACCACCTCCGACTGCGATGGAGCCAGACAACATTGTCTGCGGCAGCTTGCACATTAAGCCCGGTGCGGAGCAGCGCAATCAAAACGTTGTGGAGATACGTAACAAAACCAACTCGATGCCGCATCATTATCAGCGACGTTCGGGCGAAGATTTGCCCAACAAGTACGAGGAGTATGTGGCCGAGAAACGCGAGCAGCATCAACAGGCGCCGGCGCCCGTTTTTCCCGCCGCCTCTGAGCGCAAAGCCAGCGCACCGGCAATTGCTCCCATTTATTTCCCACGCAAGAAGCCGGCAAATCTGGAGGAAGCCATCAACGAGTTGGAGGCCATCTACAAGTCCCTGGGACTCATCGAGCCACCAGAGCCAAAGCCAGAACCCAAGGTCGAGGCGAAGCCACGCGCTCCCACGCCCAGTGACTTTGAGAAGTTCGCCTTGGCGCATGCGGATGAGTACGATGATGAGGATTCACCCACCGGTGAACCTGATCCGGTGCGCGATGATGTCGCTTATCGCAATCTGCAGCTGAGTAATCTGCAGCATCGTGCCAGCGAGAAGCAACCTCCATTTGGCATCCCTGTGGGACCCATTGTGCCTGCACCTCAAAGTGATTATTTGCACGTCGAGCCTGTGCGTGCGCCGAAGAAGAAGAGCGGCTCTCCGGACATAGTCAAGGATGATTTGGCTGTGCGTGCGCTGCGCAAGGATCCTCCAGGACCCAAGTCAAGCTTTGTGTATCCCATGCAGAAGAAACAACGTGCCACACGCACGCAGTCCGCCAACATTTATAATCTAATACAGCGCGATGCAGCGAAGCCTTCAGGAGGAGATCTGAGCAGCTACATGGAGCTAACCCGCAGCATTGAACGTGCAGGTTCGTTGTCGAATCTAGGTGGAGCAACGGAAACGAGCGACACCAGCGATGTGCCTGCCACGTTAGATCTGCTACGCAAACTTAAAGCTCAGGACGAAGAGCAATCCAAAAATAAGCCGCATATACCATTCAGGCATCCCAGTCAGGGTGGCGCTATTGCCCAACTGCCGGAGAGACTCGGTCAGCATGAGGAGACGCCAAACAGGCTGGCGCCGGTGCCAGCGCCACGTAAGAGCTTGACACCTGAACCTTTGCTAGAGGATGCATTGAACAAAATAGCGCTGGATGCGCAGGCGAGCAGCATCAAGTTGACACAGGAGTTGCAAGAGCTGCGCAAGGAAGCTCTTATCACAGCCGCGCGTCCCAAACTAAACGCTGAACAGCAAAAACTGGAGCAGGAGCTGCAACAGATTGAAGCGGTGTCCGAGGCGGCCAAGCGTTGTGGCCAACTACTGTTGGATACGCTGCCTGATAACGATGAGCTGGACGCGTCACAGACGGAGCAACCGCAGCCACGCAAGCTGCACAAGGAGGGCAAACTGATCAAGGCCATCGATGAGGTGTCCGAGGCAGCGAATGCGGTGTGCGACAAAATCCTCAAGGACATTGTGACCACAGAACCACCCGTGGTGGTGCATGAGGCCGTGAAAGTGAAGCAGGTGATCCACAACAACAACGGTGAACAGTTGGTGATGCCGCATCTGATTAAGAAACTGGATCCCATCCAATCGGACAAGATCGAGGCGATTGCCAAGCGTTGCATGCGTCAACTGAGCGAACTGGCGGATGCGCAGCCGGACTATGATAACTTGGCCGCCTGTAATATGAGCACAGCTGGGGGAGCAGCAGCCGTTGGGGAAGCAGCAGCAGCTGATGCCACTCTCATTTGTCCCATTGCAGAGACGAAGAAGAGTGCCCAGACCCGAGCACAGGCCAAATCGCAGGCACTCGAGGACATCGATAAGATAATGCAGGAGTGCGAGCGACAGGCACGCGGTGGCAGCAACAGCATCCTGACGACCATCACCAGCAGCAGCAGCACTCGCAGCACCAACAACAACAACACCAACAGCAACACCAACAACTCGAGTACTGATGATCAACGGACGACGGCTCCGAGCATGAGCAGCGGCAGTGTGAGTGGTAATGCAACCACAGTTAGCACCACAGCATCATCGTTTAGCTCGAGCAGCGATTGTTTGGCCAAATCATCGAGTCCCTCGACCGCGAGTCGCCCGATGTCCTCGAGCATTACGTCATTCAATCCGTACTCATCGAGTGATTACATTAAATCGCAGAGCAGCGATTATCATGCACCCAGCACCGATCCCATCAAGACATTCAGCACCACATCGTACGATGTGCAATCGACGCCCAACAACAGCAGCACCATGAGCACCAACAACAACATAACCACACAGAGCACTCTCAGCACCAACAACAACAGTAACAGTAACAGTAATAGTAACGACGGCACGAGTGAACATCAAACCGCTGGCAGTAGTCTTGGCTACTCGCTGCCCATATCGCCGACATCCTCCGCCGCCTCGTCGCCAGCATTGCAACTGACGCCGGTGGGTGAGCGGCGAGCACGCTCCTCATCGCCGTCCCAGTACAATTCCAGCGAGGAGTTGGCCGCCATTTTTGGCATCGAGGAACAGCCGAAAAACAAACAGCAGCATCAGCAGCAGCAGCAGCTGCGACGCAAGCAATCAGGTAAAGGCGCCACCGCCATTGCAACCGCAAATGCTCCCGCTGCCCCGCTGTCCAATGTCCAAGTCGCCACGAGCTGTAGCTGCAGCTCCACTAATCATAATATCCGCTGTGCTATTGCGAACGCTACTACTAATCCAGTTTTGAATGTTGAGCCTGAACTTGAACTTGAGCCTGAGCCTGAAATTGATGTTACTACCACTACCACTACCGCAACCACAACCAGCTCCAGCACCTCCACCTCCACCTCAGTCATGCCCACTAATGAGAGTGCCCGTAGCTCTAGTAATTGTAGTAGTCATAGTTATAAGCTAGCCACCATACCGGAGACGGAGTTGGAAGCAGAGGCGGACCTCGAGTCGGAGCAGTGCAGCCTGAAGTTATCGCCCAATTTCAATCGCATCTATGCCAGCAAAGTCAACATTGTGATGGATAGATCCGAGACGCCAGAAGCAGCAACCAGTCAGCAGGCTGAAGCCAACGTTGCGAGCGCAATGACCCAATTTGATTCGTTGAGTTCGCTGGAGGAGACATCATCCAATCCAGACTCGGGTAATGCTAGCTTAGCGGACTATCCGCTGGCTGGCCATGCCAATGCCTCCATTGAACTGCAGACCACTTATAACAGTCGCTTTGAAGTCAAGGAGCATTATGTGTCGGAAGTTTCGATAAGTGCGAGTGACGACGAAACGGATACAGAATGTGTAGGGGTTAGGGAGCAGGACTTTCCACCTCTGCCTACCGAGGAAGAGTTGCTAGAGAGTTTGCGAGAGGAGGTAGCAGTTGACGAAAGTGAAAGCGAGACAAAACTTGACGAACAGCAGACTCTTGACGACAAACATAACGAAAGTATTGACATTGATAACGAGACTGTACAGCGCTTATTTGAGGAAATAGCTCAACAGTCCTTAGCAGAGGTTGAAAGTGAAAGTCAGCTGAAAGCAGATCTGGAAGCTATGAAACTTGACGAAACTTACGCGCTAAGCGAGGCAGTTTACGATTTGGCCACAGAGCAGTTGCTGACAGAAGCTGACGAGCACAAAGACGAACCACTAGACGAAGTAGAGCTTGACGCAGCAGAACTTGACGAAGATGAGCTAGATTACAGTGCGTTAGTTGAGCTGGCACTTGACGAAGCTTTCGACGAAGATGAATTGGAAACGGAACGCGATGAATGCGATGCGCCCGCAGTGCGCAGAAAAAGTATTGTTTATGAGACGCCGCAAATTAATTTGAGCATATCGGAATTGAAACTCAATTACGAAACGAAAGTGGAACAAGAAACAACACTTGACGAGGAAGAAGCCAATGAAACAAAAGCGAGCAACAGCAAAGGAAAGGAAGAGAATGCTGATGATATGCCAATTAGTGATGCTTCAGCACGTAATGAGCGAGACAACCGCTTAAGTAAAGGACTTCCGCTTGAACTGAGCAACAGCAACAACGATGATGATGTTGATGATGATGAGCAGCCGACGACGAGCACGAAGGCGCTTTCGGTCTTCGGCGAGGTGCGCACACTGCGAACGACAGCGCCCGAGGTGGCGAGAGCGGGAGGCGGAGGAAGCGGCGTAATGCGAGGCGGTTTGACGACACTCGAGCACGTACTTGTCGCCTGCACCGTGGGCCTGATTACACCCAACGATTTGCTCACACTCTGCTTGATCGTAATTGGCGTAATTATCATTGTCGCAATTGCGCTCTCCTGAAACTGAGCGATCGATTTAGCTTCCAGTTGGTTGTTGCATTTTGCATAGCAAATGCAACTTGTTGTTCCATGTTGATTTCTTGTTATTATCGTTGTAATTATGCGCAAAATGGTTGCGGCGAAACACACAGATATAAATTGTTTATAATTTAAGCATACATTATTTTTATATACAAGTTTATAGCATATAGACCAAAAGTATTTTCATTGTATCACACATGTTTTTGCTCCACTGTGCAATCACAATTCATTCATCCCAAAATCGAAAAACATTTAACCATACTACTAATTTCTATATATCGTTTTGCAATAATCATTTTCTTAATTCATAATTCTTATTGTTAATTTGACTGCAACTTGTGCCAATGATTTATTAATATTTACTTAATTAATTACGTTCGATTAATGAATACTTATCTTAATATATAATTTGTACTCCTCTCTCTAATGTTTAAGACCACGAACAAAAAAAGAAAAACGCAACGATCAAAATGAAAAATATTAAAAAAAAATACATTTAAATATATTTACTAATCATTAAAACATTTCTAAAATCTCTTTGTATACTTTCAGCTCAAAATTTACTAGTTTAAGTTATCAAGTTATTATGACATAAACATTAAACAAAACAAAAATATAACGATTTTCCTTACATTTATTTACGTAGAATTCGTTTCGCTATAATTTGTTCGATAAATGTTATTATTTAAACAAAAAACAGACGACGCATACACATAAATCTTATTAATAATAAAAATGTTATTTACGAAAAATATTCAAAATACAAAAAGAAAATGTGCAAAATTATTGTGTTCATCGTTTTTGGTTTTATTCGTTATTCGTTCGCTATAAATTTGCCTAATTTGCTGCTACTTTTTTTTTGTTATATTTATAGATTTTGGAATCTTTTTTAATTTGATTAATTAGTGTGCTTGTTTGCAATTTTATGTGCTTTTAATTTGGGCTATTTAAAAGCTAATTATGCTCCTTTTTACAGAGTTTATGGCCAAATCGTAAGACTAATAAAAAAACAAAAAACCGAAATTGAAAATGAAAATCAATTTAACAAGTTTGTTTACATTTGACTTTGTTGTTGTTGTTGCTAAAAAAAAACCGCTGGAAACTAACAAATACATATTTATTGCCAACTTTGCATAACTTAACATTTACATTTGAAAGTTAACAGAAAAATGTTAACACTTTACAGCAACTGCGTTGGGTTTGTGTCTTTGCTAACGTTGGCAAGTTCGAAAGCTTTCTGTTGTCGAAATGGTTGCGAACTTTGCTAGGTTTGAAACTTGAATGAAATGCTGTTGAAGTTTTAAAGTAGTTTTTCAACTGATATTAAATAAGTTTTTTTTTAAGATTGAGCTGAAATTTTGCCGTTGGATTTAAATTTCAAAATTGGAATTTGCAAAATCCGTAAATATTTGCTGTCTTTGTTGACTATTTGATTAGCACAAATATAATTAGGAACATAAGTCGCAGTGTTTACACATCTATTGCATACTTTGATGTTGCCCGACGACCCAAATGCGTATTTGAGGTCAACTTTTGAGGGGGGGAAGGGGCTGGAGTTCAATGCGCCTGTCAGTCAATAGAGACTCGACATATTTATTTCGTATATTATGCTTGCTGTTTACAATTTTCTTGGGCCACCGAACGTGTCCCTAGACGCCAAGTAAATAGAAAAGCTCAAAAAGAAGATGTAGAAAAAGCGAAAGTCTACTTATATCCCCAATTGAGGTTGTTGTTGTGGCTGTTTGCACGGTTCGACGACGTCTGTTGTTTGGCATAAAAGGGACATTCAACTGCAGGTCCTGTGACCTTTTTGACTTCTTAAAGTTTTCAAGCCGCACTCGCTTAATTATTGCTAATGAGGCCTCCACTTTCAATGGGTAATTTAAGCCTCATTCAGCTCACACAAAAACTTTTCCGTATACTTCATAAATATAATGTTTTGGCCTTTTAAATTGAGTCCTTGAGTCCTTGAGTCCTGCTCACCTATTCCCCAGATACTGCTTCTCCTGCTCTGCTGTCGCTTATCTCGATGTTTCGATTCATTGGATTTCCTTTTTGGTGGGAGCGACATTTGAGAGATTTATGGTGTGTTCTCCCAATTGGATTGACGAGAGGCAAACGCAAAAGCAAAAAGCCTTTAATCTAATTGAATATACTTTATAGAAATCAATATTTGCTGCAAGTCAACACTTAAAGTGGAGTTTTCCCCTCCAGCAAAAAGTTCATTCACCTGCCTAAAGGGAGTTTAACCTCAAAATGCCATAGCGAGTTCAACTAAATAGCAATAAAAATGTCACAGCTCTAATTTGTTTTTGTCACTCAGTCACACACATTAAACTCTTACTCAATCCCCTCGTCGTCGCAGTTGAAACAGTTTCCGGCCTCCAGACTTGCTGGCCACAATTCGCTTGCCATGTCATAAATAAGACTCCTCGGGAGCCTAGAACAACAACAGTCAAAACAAGTAGACAGGCTTTTGCCACATACTTATAAACACAAGCATATGAAAAGGGGCGGTTTCCTTTTCTTTCCTTTCAAACCTCCAACTTCCTCTCCACTCCTCCTTCCTTGCAGCCAATTGCTCTGCTTTGCCGCCACAACACGCCCATCTATGAAATAATCATAACTTACTTAACCCAATTTAATGTTATATATGTTCCGAGACCGAGTATCTAAAGAATTTTGCCAACGAGGGTGGTTCGATTAGTATTGAAAGTCAATTACAATGTCAACTGCAATATGTGGATTCGAGTTTTAGAAGTGCATATTCAGAGATTATTATTATTATTAGAGTATTATTTAAGCAATTCATAATCATAAAACTTCTTTTATTTTACAATTTCATAAAGAAGTTATGGATTTTCTTTCAAGGGCATATTTACAGTTAATTTAACATTCTTCTTATGAAAAATAGTGTAAACTTTGTAAGAATGTAGCTCAATTCGGGGATTCCTTTTTTACTTTAAAAATAATCAGTATTTGCAAACTGCATTAGTAAACTATTTTATTTCCAAATTTTTATACTCTATCAAATTTCTATAGAATGCATATTTAATAAATTTATATCTAATAAAACACATTTTTAAATATTTATACTAAATATTTAGTATATTTATTTTTAACAATTCAATCCAAATTAAATAAATACATTTATAATGTAACTTTCGCAGATGTAGATGTTTTACCTTACTTCAAGAAGATATATTAATATAACTACTTACAGTTATATTCTATGTTGTACAGAAGTAATAATAGTTAAAAGAACATATTATTTTATGAACAACATTCCCAGCTTTATAACTATGTATGTTAACTCAATAAATTTGGGATTATATGCCTTTAAATCATTTTCCTAATAATAATATAATATGTTGGTACTCAAAATAGTTTTAGCTTATTCAGTTTTGATATACTATTTTAAAATTATAAATAGTTCTTTAGCTATAATAAAAGTACAGGTTAATTTAAACTTCAACAGATTTATAAAATTAAAAAGAAAACAAGTAAGAAAGCTGTGAAATACCTATTTTGAAGAAAAGCAAAATAGTGTGGTATTAATTTTAAAATATTAAAAAATTAATATACCACAAATATATTAAAAATATAGCAATGGCTAATTCACGCATATTTATAATACATATATACATGAAAATAAACTTTTTGGATGAAAAATACTTCTTAAATACACATCGTTATAAAATTATGTTTAACTTGTTAATCAGTTTTGCTGGTTAGAACTTCCCTCGCTGCTTAAGTTGTATTCACAGCGATTGCTACACAGTAGTTTGTGGGCGTATCCAAGTGGGCGTTTCACAGACTGTACACAGACTGTGCCTAATTATGCGCTGCGAAATCCTTTCAGTGTCTGTCTGCTTGTCGTATCTTTGTGTCTGTTAAGTTTGTTGAGCGGGTGATAATTATTATCAGCAGAGCAAGAACGCGCGAACGTTGCCTGTGGGCTAAACTTAACATTACTCATACGCCGCATGTTCCACAGCAGCGAAGCGAACTCTGTGTGTGGTTTGTCGAGTGCTGCTGCTGTCGTTGATGTTGTTGCTGTTGCTGCATTCAAGCGGTCAAGTGTGGGCTACTGTTGCGCCACCAACAGCGCCTACAACCTCCCACCCTGCCTGGTTGCTTGCACTATTGCGGTTGCAGTTGCACTGCAAGTTGCAAGTGCAACGGGGGCAGGCAACACGCTACTCAACTAAATTGGGGGCATGCCGCGCAACAACATTTTTGGTGGCGTTCAATGCATTTGCGGTCGCCGTTGGCTACGAAGCATGCATGTAAATTAAACGCTCTGCGCTAAATTCAGAGAGAGTTGGGAGGGGGTGGAAGAGGGAGAGCACATAGGAGAGAAAGGAGAGGAAGAAGCTACGAAATGAGATTGAGAAGTGAGGACATTTCCACTGCGCAGGTACAAACAAAAATGCGTTAGGGAAACTCAGCGTAGGGCGGCACTTTGCGGCGAATTCGCAGGGATGCCAACAAAGGGAGCATGTGTGAAAGAGAGAGAGAGAAGAGAGAGAGCGAGAGGAAGGGAGGGAGAAAAGTAATGAAAGTTAGAGAAAGATGTAGTGAGAGAAGCTGGCCCAAGTAGCCTGAGGGAGAAAGAGAAAAAAAGGAGCATAAAATAGCAGTAGACAGGTATTGAGAGACAGAGAGAGAGAGAGAACATTTAGAGAAAAGGCGCGATAATTAATAAAGAGATAGAGAGAGAATAAAATTGTGAGAGAGAAAGTAAGAGTCAGAGAGAAAGAGAGAGAGAGAGTACGGCAAAGGGAATTAAAGTTATATATAGTAAAAACATATGTTCCAAAAATCTACTATGAATTGCAAAATAGAACAATTTAGCTGTTAATGTTGAGAGTGAGAGAGAGACAGAAAGAGGGGGGAAGAGAGATGGGAAAATGAAATTAATTAGTTCAAAGAAACTATTATTATTTGAGTTAAGAAAAGAAAAAGAGGGAGAGTTTTGTGGGAGCCGCAATCTTTTAGCCTTTAGAGTAGAAGCTGGAGACAAAATCAGCGAGAAAGAGAGAGAGAGAGAGTCTGAGTCAGAGCGAGAGAGAATTAGAGATTGGGAAATAACGAAATATAATAGAGTAAATATATTCTATAAATTACAAGTAACAAAAGTGTAGATAGTTGAGACAAAGCTTGAATGAAAGAGATAGAGAGAGAGAAAGAGAGAGACAGAGAGGAAGAGAGAGTCAGACGTAGAGAGAAAGAGAGAGTTATCGTATTATGTCATAGTAAAAGCTTGCTACGATCAAAATATGTAATTAGTTTTTGAGAGTATACAAAAATATATAATTTACTATATAACATAGTTACTCAGAGAGAGTTTCAGAGTGCAAATATGGTTAAACAGAGAAACAGGGAGAGTCATTATTGTTGGCGACACTAACTTTTTGCACTCAGTGCTAGAGACAAATCCAGCGAGAGATAGAAAGACTCAGAGTAAGAGAGAGTAAGAGATAGGAAATTAAAGTAACATAGTAATGAAAAAATGTACTCTAAATTTAAATAGATAAGCTGCTAATGTTAAGACGAAGCTTAAGATAAAAAATTAAAGTTAAAATATATAAATTTCACAGGAAAGGTAGCTAACTTAAAAAAAAATGTTTAGTTACAGAAGAAGAAATCTCAAGTAGTAAGTAGGTATTATCGCGGAACAAACTTTTCGGGCTCAGTGTAGACGCCTCAGACAAAGCATGCCACAAACAAAGAGAGAGAGAGAGACACTACAAACAGGAGTGTACGAGAGAGAGGGAGAGAACAAACCTTGTCTGATGTGAATTCGCCGCAGTTTTTACGCTGAAAACACGAAAAATAGAAAACCGGCTACGAAATCAGCTGTTTGTTGTCCCCCCTCGCCTTGAACAATAACTTGTAACCTGCCGCAGTTTGTTGCATGGCGAGTGTGTGTGTATGTGTGTGTGTGTGAATTAGTTTGTGCCCCTTTTCAGCCTGGCCACATCAAGTCACATCTCGTGCTCAGTACGCGCAGAGTTTTCCAGCAGCTCGCAACACGTTGCGCATTGAACAAAAAACCGCGTTGCAAGTGCCACACAAACGACTCACAACGAATACGAAATTTGCGTACTTTTCAAACAAAATATAAAAAAGGCGTCAAATATTTTAAAAGCCAAAAAAAAAGAAAACGAGAAAACAAAGTGAAAAGCGAACGAAAACTAAGTTAATAATAGCTATGAAAATGCAGCAAAAATAAAAGCAACGAAAACCAAGGAAAAGGCGACAAGTGCTAAAAAGGTGCGTCCCCAAAAGCATGTGTGTGTGAAGGTATTGTGTATGTGTGTGTGAAGGTACTGTGTATGTGTGTGTGTCGAGTGTGTTCAAGTTGAGTTAACCGCAATTAAAAGGAATTTTCCGGCATGCCTAAAACGCATTGCTAACTGCGAAGGGTGCAAAATAGTTGCAGAAGGTTGGCAAAGGGGCGACAAAGGGTTAAGGCAGAGACGAAAGGCAGCAAAGAGGGGTTAAGAAGGTGGCAACATGCGGTGGCAAGTCGCATCCTACACAATTTCGACTTTGTCTCTTTGCTAGCCGTGCAAATATTTAGTTTTAGCTTCATGTCCTTAGCTTCCGCCTCTCTCAGCGATTCTCACGGCGAACGAAAGTGGAAGCTAGATACTTTTGTTTTTTTTGCAATTCATTTCACTTAAGTGGCATTTAGTGTGTGGCGCCTGCCACGCCCACATGGAACATTTAGGCCGCTTTGTTTGCTGGCCAAGTTCAACGCACCAACAAAAAAAAAAGGAAGGAAAACAAGCTGCTTGCAACGCACAGAGTCAAGTTCATATGAATCCTTCAGTTATTCTTCTTGTTGTTGTTTGCCTAGACGCTACTCCACTACTCCACTTTATCCGCCTGATTTCGCCAGTGCTGCTCCTACACGCTTTGCATTGTATTATTTCCTACTCTTCACTCCACTCCTCTCTCTCTCTCTTCTTCTTGTTTTTATATTTACTTGAATTTCTAGAGGTTTTTCGGTAGTTCCAAGTCATTGTGTGTGTGGCTCCCTTTTTCTCTCTGCCAGCTGGTCTGGAAGAGTTTAATGTGCCCTGAAGTTCCATTCGTGCTATGACAAGTGAAATTTTTCGTATGTCTGTTGATTGCATTGAAAGTCGCAAAAAAATGAAAAACGCTCCTGCTGAATGCAAAATGAGACGAATACGAATGCGAACAGCAGCTTCTTTGAGTGCTTCGGTGAGTGTGAGTGCGAGTGTGTGAGTGTACTCGAATGCAAATACTCGTTTATTCATTGTTGAGAAGTGCTCCTGATTACATAAGTACAAATACGAGCATCTTTAGAGCTATTCTGGGAATACAACCAGGCCTTGTAAATGGAAAGCATTTTTCCGTTTTACCGAAGAACGGACCGCTTCATAATGTTGGTAGTTTTTTGATGGTCTTTGAGAAATATTTTGCGGAAAAATTTATGGAAAATTTGTTGAGCAAAGTCTGACATTGACTTTAAGATGGCTACAGCTTTGAGTTTGGCAAATCTTTTTGAAATATATGAATTATTGTAGAAGATGAAAGGTGGAAAGGAAAGATAAGCTTTACGAAAGAGGATCTTTCGCACACAATATTTTAAAAATTTTATGGGAAACTTGAAGAATGGAGTTTGTAATTGTCTTCGAAATAGTTAAAGCTTAGAGTCTAGCAAATCTTTTTTAAAAAAATGTGTAGCATTGTGGAAAAATTTATGGAAAATCGGTTGGGCAAATTTCCCCATTGGCTTTAAGATGATTTGAACTAGAAAATCTTTTTGAAAAATATTCATTAATGTAACGTTGGAATACAAAAAATATGAGAAACTAGAAGAATTGAATTTGGAATTAGTTTCGAGATGCTTAAAGCTTAAAGCCTATTGTGGATGTTGGAAGTAAAATTCAAAGAAAGTGTCTATTATATTTTACTAATAGTTATTGCGAAATTATTAATTCTAATAATGAAAGAATTTTTGGGTTTTGCTGTTTGACAAAATATTCTACTAGAAATGTAAATTGCTATTAAGTCAAAAATTGCTGAAATATTACAAAATTTAATCAGCTTTTGGAATCATTTTCTTTTAATGTAAAAAAAAAAAGAATTTTGATACCCGCTATCCATAGGATAGAAAGGCATTATTACTTTGTGCATCCAGATATATTTCGTATATTCTTATTATTTGGGCAGTATTAATTTGGTATATTTTTAAATTAATATCTCACTTTTTCACTTTTATTTAAAATGGATAGTGGATATTTTGCTTTCTTACCGTAATCTGAAATACAGCTAAGAAGATATTTAATATAGCAAATATATGTTGTATTTTTACCTAAACAAAATTTTGTATAAATTGAATTTTTTATAAAAACTTGGAGCAGAAAAAAGGCCAAGTTATAAGTAACTATCTTCCAAAAATAATGAACATATTTTGCCATGGCAAATATTCCTTTTTAGCTATGTTCTATTAACTGAAATCTTTATTAGAATGTTCACACTTAATAAGAGATTATCTTAAGAACACCAGCTAATATTGTGTGCTACTACTATATGCAAATTTATGTGCTTCTTTTAAACTAAATCTCAGGGAAGCTCCCCTAGTCGAATGTTCTTTCACAAAGTTCCCCCAACGCCCACGAAATGGGAAATCTCTCAATTTCAAATTGCAATTTCCTTGCGGGCTTTGATCTCTTTAATCCATAAGATTGCTGTCTACTTAGACACATAACTGATTCTTCTTGGCGAAAACTTTTAGTGCACGTTCTTTGTTGTGGGTGGGGAGGGGAGGGGAAGGGGAAGTTGAAGGGAAAGAGATACTTTCGAAAAGTGCGATTCATGTTGCGCTGTGGTCCCAAACAACACAAAGTTGATCCCCCACTTGAAGCGACATATGTATGTATGTTGTATGCGCTACCTGCCACCTACAAAAGCTGCCACAAAGCAGCACCACAACAGACAACAACAACAACAACAACAACAAAGTCAACACCCACACACACACACGCAGACACAACAAACACGCACAGCTTTGGCTGTGGCAGATTTTTGTATCGTATCTTTTTTTGGTGTTTTTGTTGGTATCCTTCAGATACGTGAGTGATTCAACATAATTATGTTTCAACAGTCGCAGCCTCCCGCCTTCCGCCTCCGTTCCCGCCCCCGCATCGTCTACCTGTTAACCGTATTATAACGGTTATATGCACGTATGCACGAAATAACAGTTAAAGTATTTCAACATTCATTCGGATATAAAAGAAAATTGCCAACTGATTGTTTGGCGGTTTGTCTTTTGGCTCCCTCTCTCCATCTCTTTCTCTCTCTCTCTCTCTCTCTCTCTCTCTCTCTCTCTCTCTCTCTCTCTCTCTCTCTCTTTGCATTCGTTTTGCCTGCATCATTAAGCTGACAAGGGATAGCAGATCAGGGGGGAAGACGAGTGGGATGCAGACTGTGACTGACTGACTGACAGCAAGAGACAACTGACAACGACAACAGTAACAGCAACAGCAACAGCGACAGCGAGAGAGAAACAACAGCAGAGACAACATTGCTACCACAGGCACAATTTGTTAACTTTGTTCGCTTTTCTATACCCTATAAAAAGGGGGGTTGTGCACAAGGTATGCTAAAATAGTAAAAAGTTAGGCATTACACAAATTCATACTGAGGAACAGTTTCAAAAATTAAATGAATGAAATGAAATTTATGAATTTCTCAAATTAATATAAAGAAAGAGTTTAAAGTAAGTAAATATAAAGAAAGAGTTTAAAGTATGAAATGCATTTTAAGAATTGTATGAATTACACAAATTAATAAGGAACAGTTTAAAGATGTGTTTATTAAATCAAATCAATATAAAAAAAGAGTTTAAAGAATGAAATGCATTTTAAGAAATGTATGAATTACACAAATTAATATTGAGGGACAGTTTAAAGATGTGTTTATTTTTGTTTATTATTTATACTTTGGGTTTACAGGTTACTTCCTTGTCACACCTACATATATATTGAAGTAGCAATAGAACTAAAACTTTATTAATTACACAAATTAGTATTAAAAACAATTTACAGAATTAAATTAATTTAAAGAAATTTATGAATAAAGAAATTAATATTGAGAGACAGTTTAAGCATTTTAGTTGATTTAATTCACTTTTGATTTACACGGAATTTCCCTGTCATACTTTCTTAAAGCACTTTTGATTTGATTTAAAGCGCTTTCCTACGCTACTCTGGATAATGTACAGGGTATATATACGAATTAAGATGTGATGATGCACTTGTATTATAAACATAAGGTTCTGAGTTATTTCTCAAGGGTTTGAAATAACATTCTTTAAAATTTAGTAAATTCATTAAATTATTTTTATTATTATTAAATGGATTGTGTTGTTAGTTAGGAGACTACACTTTTTGAAAGAAAAAATAAGAGGATATTCAATAATTTTCCAGTGGTTATTTTGCCTGGAGTACTAACAGAGTATCCAGAGCAATCCCTTCAAAGTCAATTGCAGGGTATAGGAAATTATTCAAAAATAAGCTTATGAGTTTTGGTACTTAAAATAATAACTATAGTATTGAAGATTCCTGAAAATTGGATCTTAGTTGCTTCGACTGACAATCTGGTATATTTTGAACTCAATGGTGTGATTTAAATGTACTACTTTATGAATATACCAAATGTATCATTTTGTATATTTCAGTATTTTTGCGATATATGACTTCAGTATACGAGTATTTTAAAATTTATACTGCACTGTTTTGATTTTATTCACAATGTATCTTTCTTACTAATTTTGGTTTAACTCTGAAACTTTTCTATATAATAATAATAGTTTACATTGGTCTTGTATCAGTATAGTTCAGTATCAGTATAGTTTAGAATTAGTTCATTTAAAATACCGCTAATGAAAGCATTTTCCTTTTTAATTAAACTTGATTTTCGATAGGGTACTTTTACAGGGTATTTAATCTTTAATAAAAGTTTTACAATAAATATGTTTTATTTAAACTTTTATAAAATCAATCAAAAAACTAAAATAAATTTCTGACTTCTAGAGTATAATTCCATCGCTCAGTTAATCGACTTTGAGCTCTCAATCGCTCACTTTGGTTCATGGTTCTTTACCTGACTCACGTAGGCTGCTGTTAATGGGGCCAGGTGAGGGGAGCTATAACTGTAGCTGTAGCTGTAGCTGTGGTGCATTCGTTTTGCTCGTGGGCTCGTTAGCTTCGACCCTCCACCACAAAAAAACCCAAAAAAAAAAGAAAAGAGTGAGAAAAAAACGATAGGAATTGGAGGCAAAGGAAAATCGTTTGATTGGTGCAATAAAACACCTGCCGATGGAAGCAAATCATTTTCCAATCCCCAATCTTCAATTCGAATTGCAGATCGACTTGGCGTTGCGTTTCGAGTTTCAAAATTTGCTTTCGATAGATAAACAAATTTTCTATCCTTTAACAAATTTCCCATTTGACAGACAGTTGTTGCACATTTCTTGTTTGTTGCCTTGCCGCGAGAACACTTAACCGTTAAATCCATACACTCACACACACACAAACACAGTTACAAATACACAATCACAGCCAACTAGTCCATCAAATTGATGATTCCTTTCGGAACTTTCACTATCAAGAAATTTTTGCAATACCCCCGAAAAAGAAGTGCAATTAGTTAAAGTCAAGAGGAAGGGAAGAGAGTTCTTTTTGCTGAGGTAAGCAATATTAACAAAAATAATAAGCAGGACACGCAAAGTGACCGTTATTCAAGCTCATTACCACAGCCAAAATCTGCATAATTCAATTCTGGGGGTTCCCCTCGCTTTTCGTTTCATTTCATTTTTGACGCGTGCCTAAATGGTACTATAAAAAATGGCAACAACAATAATATGTTGCCTGCGGTTTTTTCTGGCTAATTTGCATTTTTTTATTGGACAAGTGACATGAAAAAGCGCCCAAAGTACTCTATGAGTGATATGTGCGAGAAAGTCCTTAAGTCTGTCCTTGTTGTTAATGGGGAACAGTTGACGTTGTTGACAGTTCTGTGGAGGACATTAAGGGAGAGACTTTTGTATTGTACCTCGAGTTCTTTACTTTTAATATTATATTGCTACGCTCAACTATTGTTGGGGAATTACAATGACAAACTGCTGGCGCATCTCTAGTGTTATCGATAGTCTTATTAGTTGAAGTCACAACAAAAGTTCGCTGTATATAAGAAGCTTATCTTCTTCCTACTTTTTCGGTTTTATACTGCCATTTTAAATTGTATGCCAACATAAATTCTATTTGATTTATTAGTGTTTTAATTTAAAATAATCGTTATCGATAGTATAATTGGAATTTATTGATCACGATTGATTTATTGGTCACTTTACCAAATAAATTAAAATTCTATTTGATTTAATAGCGTTTTATCTTGAAAAAATCATTCTTTTTGATATAATACCGTTTTAACTTGAAAGAATCGATAGCTATATATCGATAGTCACTTTACTAAAGCAATATTTTTAACAACTGCAGGGTTCTTCTTTATACCAATGATTTTAGCAATATTTGCGATTTCTTTAATAAATGTTCATTTAACTTAAATTACTAATTATAACTTCTTTATATATGTAGAATGTTATCGATAGTATTTTCAGCTTTAATTTAATGCTTTAAGTGGCATAATCATCGCGAAAGCTTTAGTTTATCCTCGTAAATTTTGCCTTCTCTTTCTATGACAAACATTGACATTCATACGTCATTTCGTCAAATGTTTTTGGCGCCACTTTTCCGAGTTCCCTTTCCTGCTCTCTCCTCTCCTTGCTCTCTCTCTCTTTCCCTCTTCGCGTTTGGAGCAATTCATGTATGTATGTACTTGGGTAACCCGTAGTCATTCTCTCTTCATTCCCCGCATTCCCTATGCTTTGCGTTGCTGTCAGCCATGATTTTATGGAGCCAAAGTCGACACACGTGACTGCCTTTTCGGTTATAGCCATGGCAATAAAAATCTTTTCATTAATTAAAAAGTCAAAGCACAGTCACAGCCATGTCAAAAAAACAACCAAAACATGAGTAACAAGAGCACAAAACCCAGGCTAATATATAGAGCACACTTTGAACATGATTATGAGGAATTCGGTGCAATAATTTAAACGTCAGTTGGCACTAAATTCTAACCAGAGACATGAAAAAACATGTTCAACTTATGCGGAATTATGGTAGTAATATAATATTTTAAAACCGCCGACTAAACTTAAAAGGGGTTAACTAAAACTTCAAACGCCATTAAAAAAATAAATACATTTTTCGATGACTAAAGAAAAGTTAATAAGATAAAAGAATAATAATAATACTTAATATAAACTTGTTTTTTCTAAAGTATAATGGTTTATGAAAATTTTAGAGTATTCTGTAAATTCTGTAAATTTTAGTGAATCTCTAAATTATTCTATTAAAATTTGCTTTAATGAAAAACTTTAAAAATGAACAATATATTAAAATACATAAATATTTTTTGATAATATTTTGGTTTTTAGAAGTAAAGTTCATAATTTGTTTTGCACTTTACAATTCAAATTCAGCTAAATGCCAAAAACTAACGAAAACAAAAACTATGGTATATTAAAACACGCTATACAAATGCTCCACTTCAAAAATTTTCAGTTTGGGAAACTTTTTGGCAGTTCAAAGTTTGAGTAGAGCATTTATGGCTTGTCTGAGAGGTTTATATGTACGTACTTCAATAAGCCATTAACAAAATATATTAAAAATAACTAAACTACGCAAAGCTGTTTGCATAGAAATCATTTCAGTTAGAGCCAAGTTAACATATACAAGAGAGAGAAGACTTACTATGCTAGGAAATAGCGCATATGAAAAGCTTTTTGTCAACATCAAACAGCAACAAAATGGCCCCTGCGTTGACGCTGGCAACTGGCGCTGACGCAGACGCTGACGTTAGCGTTGGCGCCGGCGCTACATAAATTATGGAAAAAACAAAGCTGACCAACGTCTCATAACTCAAAAGTTAGCAAAACAGCAGACACTCAAAGTGCCCACCCACACGCACACACACACCAATACAGGGAAGCCGGCCCAAGCACGCAACGAGAAGAGATGGTCGACCCTCATTCCTTGTCTCTCTTTGTCTTCCTTAACACCATTGCAAACTTTTGAGTGACGTGCAGGGTTTTTTTTTTGAGTTAGTTTTTGTAAACAAAGTTTCTGCTGCAGCCAAGTGAGTGCTTTTTACTCTGTTTAGTTTGCCGTTGCTTTTTGCCCTTTACTTTGGCTGCCGCTCTAATTAATTAGCTAATTTTGTTTAGCAAAAACAAACGAAGAGCACGTGCCGAGTTTCTAGACACGGCAATGACTTCATTTAAGGCTTAAATTTGATTTGTTTTACTTTTATTTTAAGTGACATTTTGTGTTAAGACTTGATTTATATTTGCTTGCCCAACATTTGCCTCTTCATTTTGTTGTTCCACTTCTCACCTTTATTCTCTGTCTTTCTTTTCATTGCAGGTGAGTCATAACGTAAACAAATCATCTGCAATCTTGTGACGCACATGAACTTGAGCATGTTTATGGCTGGAAGCGCAATCAAAACGTTTATTGAAAATATTCACTGTATATAAAAAAGCGTAAGTCGAATTGGCGCATAAAAAGTCGAATTACACTTTTTAAATGGCTAGAATATCGATGAGCCGCAATTTACTGCAGCAATCAAAATAACAAAAAAAAAAGGTCTCTCGATGTAATTGCATTTCTTTTTGCCATCTCATTTGGAGTAGAAGTTCTTGGTAGCCATTAAACACGTCACACTGTGCACTGTTGTACCTCCCTTCTCAGTCACACTTCAATTTGTCTGCCATCGTCAAACTCAAACTCTCAATGCTGTCGCAGTCGCTGCCAGTATATTGCTGCTTGTTTCGCCAGCGCAAAAATCTCTCAAATGCAGTTTCTATATCCTACACAATAAATATTTGTGCTCTCTCTTTGTGCGCTTTATTTGTATATTTATCTGCTATTGAAATGGTAGCAGAAAGAGAAGCAAAAATAGTAGTAGCAATAGTAGTAAAAACCGTTGCAGTCTGCTTCCTAATGGCATTGAACTTGCTGACTGAACTGATCTATGGACTGGTTGGCAGAACCAACTGCCATTTGTGGAGCAAACGTGAAACGCAAACGGTTCATTAAGCAATTTTCTATGGCATTTCCATCCATCCGTCCATCCATCGGATGGCAATGCTCATAGAATTGCGACTAGCGGCACCTGCATTACTTACCAACAGCCTTATTAGCACCAGTCTGACATGCCTATTAAGCGAGCGAAAGAGTGCGAGCGAGTTACATGCCTTTTCTTTCCTTCTCAGCACAAAACTATGACACCAAATTACATACTTAAAGCGCGTCGTACTCAATCGAAACAGTATCGCTCCATCAGGCTCGTCGCTCTCCTCGGTAATAGAGAGCAGAACTCTTTTTGTGTTGTTGGCGCTCTCTCATGACATTGACAAGTTCGTATGGCAGTTGTTGTTTTTGTTGTATGTATTTTTGACAATCGTTGATCCTTTCCCTTTTCAACAATTGCTTTATGCCCACACTCCACACTTGATCGTTTTGCGCTCTCTTTGCTGCATTTACAAGAACAACAACAGTAACAAACGCCCACATAGAGTGAGTACTCGTACTGCGCCAGCGTCACTGCGTCACTTCCACTTCGTTCGGACAGCACCAGCAACACGGCACACGAGCAGCACTCGAAGCGCTCTCTTGCAGCAGCTTCGGCTTTGGCGCTTTGGCGCAACTTCAGCTCAGTCTTTTGTCTGCGCTGTTCGACGTCGCGTCGGTCGACGCGGTTTCAACGTTCTGATTGTCTGTGTCGCTGCTTTTAAGCTAAGCTTTTGTTTTCGACTTGCATTGCGCGCTTCCGCCGTGTGTTTTGTTATTGTGTTGCAGTGCGTACATACTTACATATATATCGCATGTGTGTGTTTGTGTGTGTATATTACTGTTAAACAAGTTTACCAATGCGTTGAACATACACACAATATTTTTTCGTTTATTGTCACGCTCGATTTAATCGACAGTGAGTGAATTGTGATTGCCAAAAATACAAGTTGATAAATCATTGCAAAAGAATTGAAATCGCATTTGTATGTAAGTATTAAGAGTTAAGCAAATGAATCACACTCAACTTACGAGTAAATGACAAAACAATTTGCTCAACTGATAATTTCCTCTGTAAATGAACTATTCCCTTGTTGTTCCCCGTTTCTGTTGGCACTTTGTCTATGTTGCGGCGTGTTAATTTCTGTGTGAAAAGCTAATAAAAGCAAATGACGCTGCAGTCGAAGTCTTCTCCTCCTCCTGCTCCAAGAGGAAGCTTAGTTTTTAACATGTCATGTCAACCGCTTTGAGCTTTCCACTACAACGGTAAATAGTCGCGCTCTACTTTTAATCCGTATGCGTGTGTGTGTGCATTCATTGTAGTTGTAGCTTGTCTCATTTTTGGCTGGTGGACAAGTGCTGCCCAGCAACCAGCAGCCACAACTTCTCGTTGTCTCTCTTTCTCGCTCTCTCTCTCTGCAAACGCCAGGTTTGCTGTTATTTTTAGCTAACTGCGTCGGCGCCGTCGATGCGCTACATCTAGCGTCGCAGTCGGCTTATCAAAAGTATGTTTATTTTTAGCAACTGCTTTAAATAATATTTCATGTCTCGCATTTTTTCTCGCCACATTTATTGCGCGAATTTGCTTTAATTTAATTCAATGGCTCAACGTGACAGCGACGCGCAGTCTGCGCGACTTGTTGTTGTTGCTCTTGTTACTGTTGCTGTTGCTGTTACTTGAACTTGCACAGCATCACAGCGGCAGCAAAGCTTTCAGTGTGAGAGATGGGCAAGAGTGAGAGAATCACCTGCTGTTGTCATTGCCGTTGCTCTTCTTACTGTACTTGTGTGTGTGTGTTTATTCTTTGTGCTTGATACTGTTGCTGATGTTGTTCTTGTTGCTGTTGTTGTTGGGTCAGTCAGCCGTGCGTTTTGTTTGCACGCCCTTTGCTTTTGTTGTTCTGCTTTTCTACTCTTGCTGTTGCTCTTGTTATTGTTGTTGCTATGGCAATGCCAACTTTCAACTCTAAGCTGCATTTTGTAGTCGCGTGTAATTTGTTGTTCTTGTTTGTTCCATCTCCTAGAATTACAAAATTCATTGCATTTAATTGGCAATTCCAGCATTTAAAATCCCAGCTCGCTGCTAATTGATGTTTGTTTAACAGTTTAGAGCATTATGTTAATAACATAACGTGAATAATATTGTTTGCATGCTGATTAGATTGTTTGTGCATTGCAATTCAATAGGTATTTAATTTTTTCAATTTACAATTTGCAGCTATTGTTCCCAGTGCTTAGTAAATTTCCATTTTTCTCCCCATGGAAAACAATTTTTATGTCAATTTGCATAAATTCATAGAATCTTTTTCATTGAAATTCTATGCAACAGCATTATTATCGCGTTTGTTATGGACATTTCAATCGAACGCATCGAACAGCTTTATATCAGTTTTCACGTTGTACAAATAGCAATAAAAGCGAGTCTATAAAATCCAAAAAAATTGTATTTTAGCCATAAACATTTGTTACCTTTCTCTAATGGCAACGCCGCACTGCTCTGGTTAATGATGTAGCAATTGTGGTGAAGTCCATAATTAACCGTAATACATTTAATTAACATTTATGTAATTATAGTATGTTGATTTTGAGTTTTCATTACTATAGTTTGATGATTTCAAAATATACTATATCATTATTATTTTTTGTGCATTTTGATTACAATAGTTGATGATTTGAAACTAAATGTATTACAGTTAAAGTTATATTGTACATGTAACATCATTATTCAACGGCTTTTGTTAAGCGATACGTGACCTTTGAACTTGATTCACGGCCTGCTTTCACTGCCATTGTATCTCCATCCATGGTCGCAGCGAGTCAGTTGAGTTGCAAAGGTCATTTGACTTCCAAAGTCAATTTCCGAGGCGACATCCCAAACATGGAACGTTCTTGACTTTCCCTCTCTCTCGTTGTCTCTGTTTTTGTCGCTAACTCTCTCCCTTTCTCGTATCTCTGTCTCTGTCAGCGGGAACGAACCTTCAAATGAAGCGAGAGACACCCACCAAGTTGGCAAGTTTATCTTGGTTATACCCCATTGCCAAGGCAACGCTGGCCTTGAGTGAAAGAAATATCCCCCGCCGCCTCACCTCCCTCTCCCGCCTCCCGCCTCACTCTTCAAAGTGCGCAAACAAAATTTATGCTTTTCTTTTGCTTACGCTTAATAAATCTCTTTTTGCTTGATTTTTATTATTCTTTCGTATTCGTATTCGTATTCGCATTCGCCTTTGGCTGTAATTTTGTTTTTGCTGTCTTCTCTTCCCCCCTTCTCCAAAATTCTTACAGTTTTCATTTAATTTGTTTCATTTCGTTTTTATCTTTCTTTGCACGTTGACAAGTTCTGAGCGCGTTGGATTTCCCAATGATTCACAATTGTGTCATAAATTCGCCACCAAACTGATTTATGCTCAACGGGGCGTATGAGTGATGGCCAGCCATTTTGCTACCTTATGAAGATTGACAGCTTTTCTTGTTGTCGACTACCAATTGACCTATTTTCTGCCAACAGCAACGGCGGATTTAATATCAATCCAAAGTGGGACTTTAAAGCGTATTTTCTGTATTGTTATATTAATCCATTGAAGCGCGCTTATCTAGCCTGCATTTCATTCCACTTAGTTCGCCTCTTAAGTATTAATTCAATCGATAAATCCGAAAATAGCATTTACCAACCGTGCGACTTTTCGACGTCTATCCCAAGTACAAAGCCGCCTCCCCTCCCTTCTCCCCTCCTCCGCCCATTTCCTGCATAGCAGCAGAAATGTCGCGGCAGTCAGTTCGTCAGTCGATGGAGTGTTGGGTTTGATTCCTTCCGACGCGTCGCTTCCTTCCGTCACGTTTGTGTGTCTTGTCAATTGAATGACAAAGGCTGCAGCTGTTGTTGTTGTTGTTGCTGTTGTTGGGAGGGATGGACTGACGTAGTAGCTGCTGAACCCACGCGGATTGTCACAAAATGTCAGCTATGCGTCAATGGCTGCTCGTTGTTGCTGTTGTCCTTGCTGCGTTGTCCCTGTTGTTAACAGTCAATCGCAAAGACTGTATAAAAAGCTCAAGCATCATGTCTATTAAATCAACAAACAAACAACAAGCAAACAACAAACCAACGTGTCGTTTGGACGCCTAAAACTGTGCCATAAGCACTTTAAGCCCATTGAGGATTGATGGAGCAGCCCCAAAAAAAGCCCAGGTGGTGAGTTCTCCACGCGAAGAAAACTGCCAAGAAAAACAGCCGACAAAAAAAAAACGTGCACACTGACAGCTGTCGAGCTCTGAGCCTCTCAAGCTGCGCATTGTTGTTGTTGACCCGATGTGGCAGCATGGTGATGTGGGGGCAGAGGGGTAAGGCGCGGTAGAAGATTTACCCTCATTGATGCGGGTGCACTCAGCCATGGCGCTGCTGCCACAGTTGCAGCTTTGTCATTTCCACAATGTAACAATAATGTGTATTGGAGATACTTTTCTGCTTGGTTACGTTTCTGCTATGGCCTCATCTCCTCCATCTCCTCAAACCGACAGAATTTTGACAGCTTTGTAAATGGAGTCATGTATTATTCGATTGCATTTGGACAGGTTTTGGGAAGAGCGTGAGGAGGGGGTGATTGGACCCAAGGATTGTTAATGAGCCGAGTTGATGAGTTGCGCACAATGGAATATTGAATTACAAATTGATGGAAATGATTATGTGCGCCAAACAAAAGGGCACCACGGTGTACAGCTAAAATTACACTCAATTAGGTCAAAGTTGTGTGTGGGGTTAATAACATGCTCTCATTATTATTACATCTTTTTAGTTTCGAGCAACTTTTGGCCAAGTTTTTGAAGTACAAGCACACTCGGTATTAAATCTGCACTTGCAACTTTTTAAATATTTTTCCATCTCTTTATCATTTACAAAAGTTGGCATAGTGAAAAACCTCTCAACTCTGTTGTAAAAGTTTTGTGTGTGGAATTCTTTTTTTTCTTTCTGCTCTACAGTTTTACAATTTGTACAACCCTTAACTGTATGTGGACTGTGAAGCTCTTTCAATAATTGAATTCCATGCCTGCACTTTCACATATTTTGTGCTTCCACAACAGCTGCTCTATATTTGTTGCCTTCACTCCGCGTTCGACGCTTTCCCCTTGTCTGTTCTAAGTGCATTGCTGACATAACTTTCATATTGACAACTGTGCCCTTTGGGTACTTGGCAAACTTTCAAGCCATCAAACGGCCCACGCGGGCCAAAAATGTCGCCATCGACCACAGCAAAAAAAAAAGGAAATAACGAGTACGAAAGCGACAACAGTGCCTGCAATATATGTGTGGCTATCACCGATAGCACAAACAACATTTGCAATGGCAAACTCTTAAAGCGATTTCCGTTTTACATTTAGCGCAAATCGGAAAAATCGCCACAAAGCCATTTGCCTACTTTTTTCATTTCTTTTTCTCGCTCTCTTGTGGCGCCTGCATTTTCTATGCACACGCTTTTAACACACCTGCACTGCAATTTAACGAATGGCCGGGTATCGCAAGTTTTTCCAACATAAGTACAGCTAGCAAATCGTTGACCATCAACGTAATTGCAAAAAAATAAAGGTAGAGCAGAATGACCATGGCGAGAGAAACTACAAAATACCCTTTACATTTTGAGATATTATTATGAAATTTTCTGTATTTAAAGAACCAATTAAATGATGAATTACATAATTTTAAAATTAAATGGAATTTATAATAGAATCTAAAGAACCAAATAAATAAAGAATAACATAATTAAATTTTCAGCATTTAGAGATTCAAATAATTAAAGAGATTGTCAGAATTTGACGAGCCAAATATATGTATAATGCATTACATTATTTGAAATTGATATGAAATTTATAATAATTACGTACATTACTAAAATACAATATTATATCATAAGATTTTCAGAACCAAGTAAATAGATTACATTATGAAATTTTCAAAATCTAAAGAACCAAATAAAAAATGCGAAATGGCATTAATGAAATTTCTAATTTTGACGGGCAATACTAAAATACAATAAGAAACAAAAATAATATAAATTTACAGCTCCTTAAGTCGTTGCATTTCTCATCTTCTTTCTTATGCCACCCATTTGACTTGGCTTTTAGCCTACAGGGTATAATTATCGTAATGCTAATGCGTTTTTTTTCCTCACTCCCTCTCTCTCTATTGCTTTTTCCATCTCTCTATCTCTTACCACTTCTTCGGCTCAATGTCTGACTCCCTTTTGTGTGTGCCACTTACATTATTATTATTATTGGCATTGCCTGCTGGCTGCCAGGCTAATTATGCAAATATTGTCTGTGGCAGATTATTATGTCACGCCTTGTTAATTAATTTATAAAGATGCCTTGTCACCCATTCCCATCGTCATTATTATTTTCATCATTTTGTTTCTCTTTTTTTTATCTCATTCATGTTGCATTATGCATTTCGTTCGCATTTGCATCACAAATAATTCCAAAAACCATCCTGAAGTTGCCTCCAGTTGCAACAAATTTGCATTTTTCGTTTGTTTTTTCTGTCTCTTCACTTTAGATCTTCGCATCTTATGCCATCTTGCATCATAAATGACAGCGAGATTTGATTTTGATTTTGATTTTGATTTTCATTTCGATTTGCTATATGAAGTTTTGTTTCTGTGTTTTTGACGCTTCGTAATTGATGCAATTTGCATATAAACTGTTTTTAATAGCCATCAATCAATGAATTATTCACAAATAGTCATCGAGCACAGCCTCATGTTTGTCTTGGTCAGGCAATTCGATCATTAATTGCCTGGGGTTCATGGGAAAATGTGAGAGAAAAGTCTAAAGTGAAATAAAAATGCAGAGATAACAGTTAGAGCCAGAAAGAACTTGTTTGGAAATTGAATTTCAAATTTAGAACTAGTTTAATTTATGAATATTAGTGACGCTGGTTAGCTATAACAACGAACTAGTTCAAATCCATAAGTGCATGATCTAAACTTAGATTAGTTGATTCGATTAATTGTTTTTCCTATTAATGTGAACAGTGAACTTGTTCATATGAACCAGTGCTCTGAGCTGAAAGATGTTGAGAACTTCTTTGAAATGCTTTTCTTTAGAACTAGTTTACTTTGTTATTCCTTATTTTGTCCCAATATTTCCATAAACTATATACTGTTTAGAACTAGTTTACAATTGTCATAAATTTAATTTTTCTAAATCGCTGGTTCAAATGAATCAGTGCATAAAGCTAAAAGTTATTACGTTTAATTATCCCTATATTTCCGTAAAATTTGTCCTGTTCAGAACTAGTTAATTAATGTGGATATAATTTTATTAGATCGTTATAACAGTGATCTAGTTCAAATGAATCAGATAAATTCTAACTGTTTAAAACTAGTTTACTTTATCATTCATTTGGATTGGATTAAGATAGTTAAAATTAATGACTGAATTTAACATTCCGAAAAAGTTTTTTTCTTTGTTATAAAAGCGAACTAGTTCAATTGAACAAACTTACATCGATTTCATAAAATACTGTCAATAACTCGATTCAATTATTTAGTATAGTTTTCTAATAAAAATTTCTTCCAATTTGCTAAAACAGTGAACTAGTTCAGATGAACCAGTTCGGTGAGTTAAAACTGATTGAATAATGGTTTTAATCCTATTTTAATGCAATTCAATTATTCATAGTTTTCACATGCTTGTGATAATTTGAGCATGCAAATTGTTTTGCATTGCATCATGCGTCGCATGAATCATTCATCAGCATCTCAAGATTCGACGTTTGCAATTCATTGACTTGTCAAAATACTATAGCAGTAAAAGATAGAGCTTTGTTGCTTAGCCTAGTTGATAGCAGGAAAGCAGGTCACATAAATCCCCAACTCCCCTCAGAGCTGAGCTAAGCTGTGCTGGTTAGCTCCCCAGGCGGGAGACACTGACCACCTAACGACTTTGTCATACACAATGCCAAGTCATCATAAAATGCAATTCTCTTGACGCTGTCACCTTCAAGGGCCACGTAATTTGCAACGTGCATTGACGTTGAAATTTAAATTGAATCCAGCAACAACAGCAACAATGAAAAGCGCATAGAAAAGCAAAAGCAAAGCAAAGAAAACGCATCGCAAAATGGCAATATAAACAAAATAAATACAATATACTATACCGAGTATATACATATACATACTTATATATACGTATATACCTAACTGATTCGTATGTGTGTAAAAGTCAACTTGACCCTAATACGACGCCAAGTTTGCTTGGGTGGGAATGATGATAAAAGTGAGGCAACAAAAGGCTTGAAAAAGCTGGTTAGATAAGGCTCTTAAGTGTCTTTTTACTTGTTCCTTCCCCTTCTCACTTCTCTCTTCTCTTTCTTTACCTTCTCCTCACCATTTTAACACTTGAGTGGCCAATTTGTTGGATAAACAAAACGCAAATAATGACTTCATTTGATATTTGTGTGCATATATGTATATATATATATATTTATTTATTTATTCAGTATCTCTTGACTTTTATAACTTAGTTTGCGTTTTGCTACTTCTTTCAAAAAATTTTGTTGAAACTTTTTCAACTGGGTTAAATATTTATTCAAAACTCTTGACTTAATAAATTTCAGTTCCTGATCCTGAGTCTGCGATCTTTAGTCCAATATGGTCAGCTTGTGATTGTTATTGTTATTTATTTAGCGCTTAAGTAATTTGTTATTCTACACTTTGGATTATGCAAATTATTTTCCGCCTACAATAAATAAATCCCTCTTGCTCTGTGTTTTTCCTTCAAAATCAATTTAAAACAAAATCTCTCAATTGGCTTCCGCTTGACATTTGACGCCCACAAAAAAAAAAGCAAAACATATTGAGTTGTTGATTTTGATTTAGATTTCGCATTAGTTTATGGCTCAATTATTTTGAACAAATTCACAAGAAGCGTTTTTGCATTGTTTTTTTTTTTCGCTGTGTCTGTTTTTTTCCCCATTTTTGTTGTTTGTGGTTAAATGTCAGGCAGTTTTATGTACGTCAATGTGAATACTGTGGAGTATATAGCGTCATTTTGTAGGATGAACGCCCGCTGACATTATCAGCTCAAAGCAGGCTTATCTCCTCATTGAATTTCTACAGCCAGCGAAAGCTGAAATCATTTGCGGTTTTCGCACGTGCTGTTTGATGGCTGATTTGTGAAAAAATGAAAAAAAAAACAAAAAACAAAAAACAGATTGTTTCATTATTCATATTCATTCAATGTTTTGATAGCTACACATTTTGATGGCGAAAGGGAAAAATCCCCAGTTGAAACTACTTGAAAGTTGTGCCACAACTTGCCAAGAAAATATATGCAACTAATCTACTTTTAATTTGATTGTAATACTCAGACTTGCTACTATTAAATATTCATAGACTTTTGCTAGTTGTTTTGACAGCAGCTTTTGGTTCTTAACTTGTGCCCAACAACGTTTATTCCGTTGAAGTAAATGCTGATTTTAACCCAACTGTTGCAGTAGTTGGTTGATTAAATTAAGGCTCCACTCACTTTTCCCTCTGAGAATTTCTGTGCTCTCGCAACCTGATTAAGTTTCCAGGGAGTCAGTGAGTGAAGGAATGTTGCAAGAGTATCCTTGCAACGTCATTGCATCTCACTTTGCTTTCAGCCATGCGCCACAAATTAAATATAATATAATTGTGATTAAATGGCGCTGCGCAATTATGCTTCTAGCAATGTTGATCAAGTTATTTCTTTACTCAACTCGAGTTAAGTCGCAACGTTCTCCACTTTCCCCTCTTCATTCGCTTGCTTGCTGTCTTGCTGTCTTGTCATGCTGTTGCTAATTTACTTTTGCAGTTGCCTGTCAGCGGCATGCGTCAACGTTCAGCGTCTGTTTCCATTGCCATTTTGTGTCAGTTTTTAAGTGCAACGCGATGTCTTGCCTCCTTTCTCTCTCTCTCCACGCTCGGTTGCACCTTAAGCTCATTGCATATTCTTGTTCTGCTTTAATTGTCAGCGCTAATTGCGACGTATAATGTAAACAATGCAACAACACGACCAACGATAAGCGTGACAACAATCATCAGCTGACAGTTTTCTGTTATATTCTCGTTGTATTTTTAGCCAAGTTTTGAACATAGCAACTGGTTGCGCCACGCGTATCCTGTTGCCGCTTCCTTGACCTTTTAGCATTGACTGCGCTTGTTAGCGGTTTGCAAAACGAGCTTAGAATTTCGCCCCCAACAACAATTTCTAAAGTGCTACTCGAACTCTCACTGCAGCAGCAACAACAACGGCAACGGCAACAGCAGCAGCCTTGCAACAAAGTTTCGAATCCTGCCACATGCCTCTCTGCTGCTGCACGCCTTTTAAACTGGTTAAATGGGCGTTACTAATATTGACATGGTTTCAAGCGTGTCATCCAGTTGCACAGTTGCTGCTGCTGTTGCTGTAAGTAGGTTGCATGTTGCATATGAAAGTGTGTGTGTGTGTGTTGTGCAGGTGTCTGTGTCTGTGTGTGTTTAATCCACTTTCATTGATCGTATTATGAGCTTGGCCATACACAACAATTTGGCCAATGCCTGATGAAACTAACTGCCAAACACTGCCAACTGCGAAGGACAGACAAACGAGAGTCTCATAAAAGCCAATACACTTTTATGGCTTGTACTTGTTGTGTATTGCATTTTCCTCCCAACGTTCTCTCATTTGTGCAATTTGTTTTTCTTTTTTTTTTTGCTGTTGTTTTTCTTATTTATTCATGTCATTTGCAAAGTGCACACAAATAAGGTATTTTGCTGGCATTTCTTTCATTTTTGGCCATGCTTTTCAAGGCCATAAAGTGCGCATTAATAATGCAAAACCTGGCCTGCCTGCCTGCTAGCTTACCTGTCGTATTCGCAATATGAGCTGGACAAGGCATCAATCATACGCCGCATATCCTGAATATTAATGAAAGTAATTATGACATAAATCAACGTCGGACTTCGTATCCGAAAATTGACTTTTGCCGTCTTTGGATGACTGGCGATACTCATAACACAAACGCGCACACACAGCTGCACATTAATTAATAATTGTAATTAATGCATAAAATGCCCCCAGAACGAGAAATGCCCATACAAATAGTAAACAAGATATTTATGCGACTGTCCGCACCGCCCGCACCTTTTGTGCATGCATTCTTCTTGTGTTTACATCATTATTGTTATTATTTTCACAACCAACTGAGAGCCAGCGATAAGAAGACAGCAAAAAAACAAGTAGTAAATAACAAAGTCGCAAAAAGTAGATACTCAAAAATACGGAAATAATACTAGAGTAATGTATGGAGAGGATTTAAGAGAGTTCTTGTTCTCCCCGCTAGAGTGTAAGAGGGTATTATAATATACCAAATATAGTCTTTGGGATATTTTAGTATTTTTGGAATATTTTTTGAACATGCTTTTAGACCCACTATAGCGTTGTAGAGTATTATAATATACTAAATAAAGTCTTTGGTATGTTTTAATATTTTTTGGTATATTTTTAGAAAATGATTTTATTGAAAATGAATATCTCATCTATCTATACTTGCAATAGCATTGAAGGGTATAATAATATACCAAATTTATCCTTGTGTATATTTTAGTATTTTTTGGTCGAGCTCATTCGACTGTAACTTTATTACTTGTTGCATAAACCATTCTCCGCGCACAACGACGGGGTATTGAAAGCGAAACAACTCGCCACATTTGGCCATGACTGCGAGTTCAATAATTAAATTGTGGCGGGTGTGTAACAACAATATATTGCAGCTCATTACGGAAATGAGAATTCGAAGAACTTATAAATAACAAAAAAATATTATTAATAATTAGCGGAGACACATATTGTGTGGGCAGCAGCATCAGGCAGCAGGCAGCATCACAATGCCAATTTCCGCAAAGGGGGAACTCCTCGCAAACAAAACAAGTAAGAAAGCTACAGTTGAGTGTGCCCGACTGTGAGATACCCGCTAATTCTTAATATTCTTAAAATTTGCCAAATGAATATACCTCAAAATACTAAAATCTACAATAGGTTATATTTGGTATATTGATATTATACTACATTAAAAATATACCACAGAGTTCAAAATATACCAGATTGTCAGCCAAAGTAGCGGGTATAAAAGTTCACTTTACTCGCCATTTGTATAGACAAGGTAAAAGATTAAAATACAAATGCGGGCGCTCGCTTTTTAAGCGTAATCATAAATCAGCGTCGCTTTCATGCAGTTTAAACTGACGCTAGGTGGCGCTTAGCGGTTTCAATTACACTAGTTTGCTTATAAAATCCAGTCATACATCCCAAAACATCTATCCGCTCGGCTCAGTTCAGCGAGGCTCAGCTCAGTTCAGCGAGGCTCAGCTGAGCACAACCATCCATCATGCAAATTGACGCCCACAACGGAAATTGCCGGAGAAGAAATGAAATGAAACTCAATTAGCTTGAACTCTGAATACGCTGTAACCCGATGTGTCTTCCCTCTCTCTGCCTTCCTCTATCTTTGGCTCTGTCGCTGACCTTCATAATGCGCGGGGGCATTATGTCAGGTTTTTTGGATACAACACGTGCCACAATCAAAATTGATAACATCATTTTAAAAATCGTTCTGCAGCTCATAAAATCCACTCAACCGCAGATGGACAGTCACCGAAAGAGATATAGAGAGAGGGAGAGAGGGGAAAACCACAGCGCAGCTAGCAAAAGTTCACATTTGACATTTGACATATGAACCAGGGTTTAACTCTCAGACTCTGACAGTCGAGACAGTCCGACCTGTCAGCTGACAGGTCAGTAGAGGCAGGCTTTATAAATATTTAAAATTCACAAGCACGCACACACACACACCTAGACACACCCCTTATGCATTATACACCCCCACACTCAAGTTGATCGAGGGCATAAGCAAAAGTTTATGCAAATTGCAAAATAAAGCGTGCCACAAGCATCGAGCGTCGAGCTTCGAGCTTCATGTTGCGCTGTGTAATGCATCCTTTAAGCCAACTCAATTATGGCACGCACTCATTAGACGTGTGTGCGTTGTTGAGATTCCATTTGCAGCGTCCTCACCTCATCTCTCCTCACCCCTCTCCTCTGTTCGCTCCCCCTGCAACATTTACCGTTGGCCAACCTCATAAACCAGATAATGCCTCCACAGTCCAGGCAGCCAATGGGGCAAGTTGATGGCCAGACACACAACACAGACCACGCAGCGCTTTTAGTTGCGGCATTTAATGAGTTTTACTTCTTGTGGCTGCTGCTGCCGCTGAGGTTGTTTTTGTTGCTTTTTTATTTTTGCACGGCATGTGGAGCAGCACATGTGGCTGCTGAGCTAATGCCCCTGATGATGGCCAAGTTGATTTGATGCGTTGACCATGGCTGTTGACATGTTTTACCATACTGCATTCGCAAACATTCGCCATCAGCTTTTTCACACACAATTGCCACAGTGGTTGCAATGTATTGAAATGCAGTTTGAAAAATTATCGATAATATATTAGATATTTAATTTCAATAAATTAGTTGATTCTCACAATAAAAAATTTATTTAAAATATAATTTTTTGAAAATTAGTAATCTTTGTCCATTACCAAAGGTACTTAGAAAATTAGTCTAAGCTCGAAAATAAACCTAGAGTTTGCATAAAGAGTAGAATCCTATGAATAGGATATTTTATTTTTGTATTATTTTGAAAGTGATAACAAAAGTGTTAAGGTCATTAAAAAATATACTTCGGAAATAAAATTAATGAAAATATATACATAGTATGTATTACATACATATACCACTTATCTCTCAATATATTAGGAAAATAACTTTAATGTTATTAATTTAAAGAAGAAGAATAACAAATCCTTAAAATTTCTGAAAAATAACTATAATTTTATTTATTAAAATGAATAAGTTACTTATTTTAAAGAATAAATTTAAATTAATTTTTGTAAAATTTGAAGGAATTGGTTATTCGTCACTAAATTTTTATATTTATGCTTTATAATATGTCATTAGAAAAAGTTCTTCAAATTCTTTTTCTATTATAAGCTTAAAAAGTACCTACATATCCAAATATTTTCATTAGTTAATAAAGTATTATATAAAGTAAAACATTAAAATTTTTGAATATCCTATAAGAACCATGAGAACTGCATAATAAATTGCTGAAACTCAAAAGAAATTTATATTTAATAAATGTATTATTAAGCTTTATACTCGTAATACTTAGTTCCAACTAACTGGTTCCACTGTGCACAATATATTGTTAGCTTCTCGCCAAGCTGACCCATCGATCTATGGTGCAGCAGCAGCACACGCATCCCAACAGCTGAGCATCAACTGTTGCCCCCGCAACGCCACATGTTTGCTGTCTCGCTCTTGCTCCAACACGCATCCGTCTGTCTCGCTCTGACGCGTTTTCTTATGTCGCTTGTAGCTCTTACCGTTGCACGTTTTTCGTTTTGTTTTGATTTTGCTGCTTCTAGTCAAACACGCACACAAGCGAAGCACCAGCTCACATAGATACTCAGTCAGATAGATGGAGAGAGCAACAGAGAGAGTGTGTGAGAGAGAGAAAGAGAGCTGTTGCCGCTTGTTGGCGTTTTGTTTTAATTCTTTTGCTTCGTAGAGTCCAAAGATAAAGAATGAAAATCGTACAATACAACGGAACAAAACTGAACTGAAATGAAATGAACACAGAACTCAACTGAGCTGCCGAGTTCTAGATACTTTCGTCTAGCGTTCAGTCGCAAAAACGTTTAGCGTCGAGACGGACGACGACGACAACACGAACTGTTGTTGCTTGCTTGGGGAAAATTACAGCAGCAACAGCAACAACGACGACAACAGCAACAATAACAACAACGACAACGACACAACGGAGGCGCACGTTGGTCGCTCGTTGAGTGTCTTGTATAAAGTTGACGCGAGTGAAAAGCGCTTTTCTATTTTTCGCCTCAAGTGCAGCGCCAGCCTCCGCCCAAGTCAGTTCGTTGCAAAATCCTACAGATCCAACAAGAAATATATATATATATATATATTTATATATATAACACTTGACGCGTGTGTGTCTTACTTTCTAAATTAAAAAAAAAAAAAAGAAGGCAGCAAAAAATAAAAGATATACCCAAGAGTTGTGGCCAATTTTAGTTAGTGTAGAGTGCAGTGTGTGTGTGTGTGAGCAACAATATGTTGGCCATCAAGGAGTGCCTTATACGCGAGGGTGTCCTCAATCTGGATAGTCCACGACACGTCTCCAGTCAGCGACACTTTCAACTGCAGTCGAGCAAAAGCAGCGGCAACATGGATATTATGCCACGCTATCGCAGTTAGTATCTGTTTGGTATATCTACCGCGTATATATCTCTCGCCGATATCTATATTTAGCATTAAGTAATGATAGTGCTGCTGCTGATGTTGTTCTCTCTGATAAGATTTCCACATTTGCAATGCCGCATTAGTTATTTGAACAGGTGCACAGGTGTATCAAGTTTTCAAGGGAATCGCTGGGATCAGCATTGAATTACACACTGTAAACAGAGATATTCGAGTAATCAATATATGTATATGGTATATAGTAGTGCAGCTTTCGATTTAAGATTCTTTGTTACAATAAGTATGATCGATTGCATTGCGGATCGTAAACAAAGGATGAGCTGCTACTTATTGAAGTCGCTGATGTTGATATTGATTACAAAATTATCTGGCAATAGCTTATAATAAGGGCGTATTATCGAGCTGATATTCAAGTTACTTTCTGATGTAATTTTTGTCAATCGATTGTCAAATAATTAGTCATGAAATTGTTAAATACAATGTACGCTTCGTTCTTGCTTGACATTTACCATATAATAATTATTAAATTGCCTTCGAACTATTTGCAGAATATATGGTTATAATAAGTGGGGTATTATCAAGCTGATATTCAAGAATGAGAATTTGATTGCGATTAAAAATTGGAAATGTTATCTGTATGGTAAATTACGCCTACTTTAGCTGACAATCTAGTATATTTTGACCTCTATGGTATATTTAGAATGCATTTCACCGATATACCAAATATGGAATTCGGTATATTTTAGTATATTTTTATATTTTAGTATATATTTCGAATGTAGTACTTCACCGATATAAACCAAATTTGACTTTGGGTATATTTTAGTATTTTTGTGGTATATTATTTGGTATATTTTATAAAAATACCATACTGTTTTTCTTATATTCAAAATGGATAGCTTTTTTACTTCTTTATCAATCGAGTGTCAAATAATTTGTCAACAATTGTCGAACTGTATGTGACACAAAGTGCTCTTCATTCTTGTTTGACATTTACCACATTATAATTGTTAAATTGCCTTCGAAACTATTTGCAGAATATAATTCCATAGTCACCATTGCTTAGCTATGTTTTGTGTTGTGCTGTTGTGTTGAATCGACCACTCATATTGTATTTATAGAATGATGGCGTCGTCGTCGTCGTCGACCAAAAACTATCTCAACAATTTCCTATATAAATTCTTTGTTATTGTTTAATAACTGTTAATGATTTGTATGGCTTTTGTTTAATAGCAAATTGTGGCTGTTGTTGTTGTTATTATTGTTAATCGAAACTCTCGCCTCCTCTCTCCACCCTCCTCCTCCTTTTAAACCTTATATAATTTATTGTATTGTATTTCGTTTGTTTTTTAGCCGGTGATAAAAAAGGGGCAAAAGTTAACCCGATGCCGGCTTTTATGGGGATTGTGTCATTTGTCTGCAGTGGTTGGGTCTTGCTTTTATTCGCTTTTGATTGTTTTTAGATATTTCATGTTGTTGTGTGTGTGTGTGTGTGTGTGTGTGTGTGTGTGTGTTTTCAAAGTGTATAAGCCTTGATGTATGACCGTTTTATTTTGTTGTTAAGGGCTTAAGTGCTAAAGACCCTAAAGCGACCAAACAATCGAGCCCAATACACCATTTCCATTGGCTTATAAAGTTGTTTCCAATCAGAGACCATTTGTTAAAATGCTGGACTAAGACTGCGACTCTTTTTCTTTTTTTTTTTGTGGCATCATAAATTCTTGAAGCATGTAAAATAGGCTTGAATTTATGCCAAAGTCGAACCGCTTTAAAGCTTTAAAACTGGCATTGAACTTTGTATATCAACGGCAGACAAATTAATGATGATTAGCTCATTTATCATTCCTGAGTTAATGAATAGTACACTCATTCATTTTGCCAAACACTCGGATACAATCTTATTGACAATATTTGCTAGTGTGTAAAGAAATTATTTACCAATTCATTTGAGGGTGCTTATTAAAACGGATGACAGTAGTTAAATGTTAATTTATTTCTAAATTAAATTAAATCTTAAATAATATTGTTTGTGTGCTAAGGTTGGGAACTTTTTCCTTAGTTATAAGTTATATAAAGTTTCAGCTCAGCTCTCTAATTGGAACACATGAGAAAAGTATATTATTATCTTCATTCTGTACTCCTTCTCTATTAACTTAATTGTTAAAATCCCATTACTTTAGCTAGTATCTCAACTCTTTACCAATTATACCAAATTTTATTACACTCTTGTCTTCTTTTTCAATTCCCCCCTTCATTTGTTGATAACTCGTATATATTTAATGCTTCTAACTTGAAGTAAATTTTAAGTACCCACAAAAAAAGAAAACCCACACAAAGATAACCAACAACTTGACAGCTCTTAAATGATTTTTATTGCCACTGTGTTGCAACCACAATTTCACAATTTTGTGGTGCACTTGAGAAGCAGCAGCAAAGCAGCAAAAGAACCAGAAAGATTGCTCAGTTCTCAAGAGGTTGCCATTCTGTTTGTAGACTGATCGGGGCGTAGTTGAGATCGATGTGGATGTCGATGATCACTGCGATGATGATGATGATGATGGCCTACTCAGTGTGGTTGCTCTTGTTTGTGTTGTTGTTGTTGTTGTTCTTGTTGCTGTTGATAATTAAATTTGTTGCATTGCATTGGCAGGCGGCATAAAAAACTCGAATTGTTATTTTTAGAGGCAGACTAAGACATAGAGAGAGAAGACGGGGGCGCGGCGCAGGCAACGCGAGAATGTTGGAGGCACAGTTTGTCTGCCACTTGACGTCGATGTGGGCAGTTTGCCCTTGCGTTTAAAAATAAGACTGCAACTGTAAACAACGACAACAAGCGAGAGACGGCAATGTCGATTGCAACTGCAGTTCTTTTTCTTTTTAATATTGATTCAACTTTTTTGTGCGAGGCAAGTTTTCTCTCTTTGCTTTTTGCTGCTGCTTTGACAATTTGATATCGAGTGGCAAGGCAGCCGCATGTGGCAAGTTTAAGCTGTATGCGCTGTGCCTGCCAGTTTCAGTTTCAGCTTCTGTTTCAGTTGCTGCTTTTGTTGTTTCTCTCCACTTTCCATATTAATTATGCAACCAACGTGGCCAAAGCAAAGCAATCGATCAATCAGCTTGCCACACAGCAGCAGTAGCGGCAACAGAAGCGTTTGGTAATACGCAGTTGAAGCCACAAAAATGTTGCACAGACGTTTTGTAGCAGCGAGAGTGCAACATTTTGTTGTGTGCCTCAAGTTGCTCGTGTAAGCGGTTTAGTTACGCGAAGTCAACTCTCAGTTTTTCCTGCCAATAATTAGTTAGCCGACTTTTCCACAACAACAACAGCAACAACTGCGACAACAACAAGTCATTCACATGCAACACAAGAAAATCGTTTGTTTAATAAACCCAAAAGGCAAACTGCCAAGAAATGCGGCAAATGCATTTCGTGTGGCTTAGTTTTATTTATTAGTATCTCAATACTCTAGAAACACGTTTAGAAAGAGTTGTATCTGTTGCTACAACTTTTCAACTTGGCCCAAATTAACATATTTTCACATTCAAATTAAGTTAAATCACTCTTGCAGGGTATTAAAAGTACAACATACCCATCTTCTAACTAATTCATCTTTGTCTTTTTGGCTCATCGCAGTTTTTGGCATACAAAGCACAGTGGAGAATTCCGCGTGCTGGCAATTTGCCTGCTTTTGGGCGTTTTTCGTTTATACTACAAATCACAACAAATTTCAAATTTTCGACAATTTTGTATACATTTTTACAATTTTAGCATTTGCGTAAATGCAATTGATAAATTTCATTTGTGCGCTAAAATACAAATTTATTTCGCTCAGCTTTGATTGCAGTTTTCGCTTTTATGACATCTGCTGATTGAAAGTTGTATTTAAAATGGGTATTTTAGTTTGATAGGAATTTATAGAACAGCAATCAAAGTATGACTTTATAATAATGCCAACCAATCTCATTGCATTTAATGAATAGATGCTTCTACTTAAGAGGCAAGCAACGTTTTAACTTTGGTAAACAACAGAACTATTTTCTTTATCTAATCTTTAACACTCGCTGATAATAAACGGTGAAGGTATTAAAGCAAATATTTACATAGCTTAGCACAAGGCAAAAGTACATAGTGAAAGCATTAGCTTTATTTATTTTGGGCAATTGCATTTATATACTGCATATGTGCAGTAACAATTAAGATAGCTACAGTCGAAAGCACTCGACTGTGAGATACTCGCTACTCATTTTAAATAAATGAAAAATAATGAGGTATTATTCTTAAAATATACTGAATTTTATACCACAATAATATTAAAAATATACCAAATGATATCTTTGGTATATTGATAAAGTAATACATTCAAAAATTGTCATATATATCATATAGAACAAAATATAGCAGATTGCCAGCCAGATTGTCGTCTGTAGATGCTGATCAAGAATATATATAATATACACAAAGTTATGTGAGGTATAAAAACTAAGCTCAAACCACAGTTCAAGGTATTAAATGAGTCGATCGATAACTTTAGTTAAAAGTTCGCTCACTTGTTTTTAGTTAAAAGTTCACTCGGCTTAAATGTGCGACGCATTTTCTTTTTAAATTTTTACGCTGAACAAATATTTATTTTCAATTATTTTCCTTTTTCCTCTTGTGCATATTAAAGTTGTTTGGCAAAACGTGCCGGCAACAGCGGCAGTTGAGAGGGCAGCGGTGTTAGCTATTCATCATTTGATTGAGTGTTTTTCGGAGGGGGCGGAAGAGAAGGGGGCGCAGGGTATTCACATATTCCTCCTGACGCCAAGTCAACAACTTTGCATATTGAATGGATATACAAGCTATAGCAAAATGTGGAATTTCTTCAATATTTTGTTGTTGTTATGGCCATCATAAATTCCCGTTTAATTCGTTTTATGAACAATAAATAAAATCGTTGGATTTAAGTATAGAATATAGAAATTAATTGAATTAAAATCATACATTTGCTTATCGCACACATTCATTCATATACATATATATTTGCTCTTATCTGTTGATTCATTGTCAGGCACTTGTTACATTCGATTTCAACATTGCTGCCAAGAAAATCTAGTTCTCTGACAATCAAAATGGATTTTGTGTGTGTTAAACAAAAACACAATCTGACAGCCAGACAGATTGGCAAATGGCAAAAAGCGGCGAGGAAAGAATTTCATGAATTTACACTTAAATATGAAAAAAAAACGTGGGTAAATTTTGTGGTCTGGCAGGCAAATGGTCAGCAAATGCAACAGCTCAACGAACTTGATCGTTATTATATGCGATATAATTTATGATGAGAAATGATCAAAACAATTAGCATACAAATACGAAATTGTATACAAAAAATAAAAAGAAGACTTGTTCTCTCGTCGACGATATATTTGCACTTGAAATTACGACAGCCAAACGAAATGCAAATATTTAAACAGTTGAAGAAACCCTCGAATATCTTATCAAGCTCAACAAGTAGTTGCACTTTTTAATAACTACAAAATCGAGCAAATCGATTGAAATTGCATTTTACAAGCGCGCTAATTATAAAGATAGTTGAAGAGACGGAAAATGGGGAAAGGCGAGGAAGTCAGCTGTTTGTAGTAGTTGTAGGGAGAGTGAGTCAAGTAATCAAATTACACGATTGGGCCACTTACGTATCAGCGAGTTAATGAAGAATTGAGTCAGCAGACATCTAAACAAACAACGACTAAAAGATACCCTTTAAAGTGTAAAGACTAAAGTTAAAATACTGTGGAGAAGTTCTCAAAAAGTTAAACTAAAGAAATAAGTGTAAAATGCAAAAACAATTGCAGCTGTTGGGTTATTAACATTTTGGTATATATTGTACTGCATGGTATATTTTAAATGTAGTATTATATTTCGGTAATATTGTTATACATATTTTCAACATATTTCTTGACACATTTTGAAGAAAATACCAGTAATTTCGGTATATTTATTTAGTATTCTTTAGTTTCGGTTTATTGTTTTCGTATATTTTCTCTAAATCTATATATTTGAAATATGGTAGTATATTACGGCAATTTTGGTATATTGTGTCGGAATATTTTCAAGAAATTTCCTTATATTCTTAGTTTTAGTATATTGTTGTCGTATAATTTCACAAAAATAACGGTACATTTGATATCTTTTAGTTTCGGTATATAATTTTGATATCTCACAGTCGAGTACACTTGACTGTAGCTTTCTCACTTGTTTATACTCTGCATAGGGTATATGAACAGCAGACAGATTTTAATTCAATTACGTCTAAAAGAGAACCAACAATCGGGGAGTCAAAAGAGGCGATGAGAGGAGAGGGGCGCCATTGAGAGACCGAAACAAGTTGGCAAATGTGGGCGAGCATTTGTCATAGTTTCAATTTTATAAACAACAGACACGCATGTCTCTGGGCCATGTGCGGACAGTCCCAGTCCAAGTTGTTCCCTTGCCCGTTCCCTCCAACTTTGCTTCGTTAATTCCAATAAACGCTTTAAAGGGTTTCCAGCTGTATCTCTCTTTCGCTTATTCTCATACTTTTTCCCTCTTAAAAAGCTGCCCACACACATATGCACAAGAAACAAAAAACCCATGGCAGACAGAAAACCGAAAAAATTGTACAATTAAAACATTAAAAGAGCGTTGCCAAGCGCCAGCCTTGCCACATGCCACGCCCACAGCTTGTCTTCAACGCCCACTACAATTTAACATGTCGAGGGCTGGCTGCTGATTCTTTGATTCTTTTATTGTTACGAGCATTTTGTATTTGTATTCATTTTTCATGTATTCGTGGTCTTATGTTCAATTGATTGAATTAACTTTTGGTTGATTCCTTTTTTTTTGCTCGGATTTCGGTTTTGCGCTAATGAGTTGACCATGTGCAAGTGCATTAATTGTTCTCTATCAATACTACATCAGAGAGTCTGCGAGTGCTTCATCATCATGATGTGCACAACTGTCACTCGGGGGCAGTCAAAGTGCATTTAACAATTGGCACAACAAATGTGGGCAGAGCACGTGCGCTGCTCCCCAGCAGGAATTGCAAATGTCATGCAGCATATGTGGGAATAAAAGTGCATAGATTGATTGCGAGAAATTCATATTGAACTTTTAACCTTTGCTATTTTAAATTTGATATGTGCGCTAGACAGTAAAATGAGAAAGGAAACTTTATGATGCAAACTAAAGTCCTTCAATTGCAAATATATATTCCAAGGAGGATGGTAATAAACCCAAAAAAAAAGTGCACTCTAACCTTTGCTATAAATATTGCCATGAGCATTTTATTTATGGTCTGCACAATTTGCTGCTGGAGCCAGAAAAAGAATAGAGTCCTTCAATTGTTAATAAATTCTGAAAAGTATCGATTTGGTTCCTTGGCATTTACGTAAATATAAATTCCACTTTAACCTTTTTTGTTATTCCACCCACAAACTAATAAGTTAAGGTTGACTTATTATCGAATGTAAAATGGAGCAAACTTTTGTATGTAGTATGACTAATGAACTATAAAAAATAAGTAAGAACGCTACATTTAAGTGTGCTCGAGTATGGCGTAAGCAGCATGGTATTATTCCAAAAATATACCAAAAGAATACTAAATTATGCCTAAGGTTATAGTTGGTATATTGATAAAATACTACATTGAAATTGATTTACCAAAAAATACTATGTTATACCGAAGGTTATTGTAGGTATATCTATATAATACTACATTGAAATAATTGGGTTATAAGTGGTATATCGACATAACATATAACTAATAAAAATATACCGAAAGACACTGAAATGTTTCCGAAGGTTAGAATTGGTATATCGATACACTCCTACATTAAAATTAATATACCGAAAAAATACTAAATTATATGAATTTTGATAATTGATATATTGAGTACAATTACATTCAAAATAAACCAGAGAGCACAAAAATATTTAATTTCAATAAATAGAACCTCAATCAAATCCTATTCATTTATTCAAAAAGTTTTGGGTGTTTGATTCCTAGACTTTTTCTAACATTCAGACAGTTGAATGCACTAAAAGATATAAAAATAATTCATGCGTTTTCTCTCATTTATAAAAGCATTACTTTTGTGTCTGGCAACGAAGAATTACACCTGCTAATTTCATCTGCTTAATTAGCGCAATTTTTTGCCCAATCACACAGAAGAAGAAGAAGGAAACAATTTAATGCTCGCAACTAATCGCCTTTTGCCATGGCTAATAAAATGGGGACTCAGGGAAATAACTGCAGAGAGAGAAACAAATAGAAATGCCCAAGGAAATGTTATGCTATGCACATTACAAAAATACTACTATACATATAAATGAGAGAGATATGTATAAGAATTACCCAAAGTGAATTTGTGTTTATACATATTGTGGGTTGTTGGCTATAAAAAGAGTGCAACCCTCACCTCACCTTGACACGGTTGTTCTTGGGACGTCGCGCGATATTAATGCGAGTACGCTCAGGTGCAATTTAATTGCTGCCAAGATTTGCTTAACTTTAACTGCACGCTGTGCATACACAAAACAAAAAAATAAAGCATTTTAACTTAATGAATATTCTCTTTTTTTTTATTACATTTTCTGCTTTGAGCGGCGTTTTTAAAATGTTTTCTCCCCTTCTCTTGTGTTTTGCAGAAACCATTGCGGCCTCAAGTGACTTATCCACAGCATCTGCCACTGCCAAAACTAGCTGCCAGCAACAACAACCGCAATCACAACAGCAACAGAAACAGCAACCACAACCATCTGACGAATCTGTGGGCACGGAATCAAAAGCCTCGTATCGTGGACAACATCCGCACTTTCATCACCATACAACGCCTGCTTACTACACGGATCTCCAGTTGCGTATCCATACGCCAAATGCTTCGGATGTCGGTGCCTTGAACGAGAACTATCAGAGTGTCTACAGCACACCGAGCACACAGCTAGTGGAGCAACGTAGTTTCCCCAAGAGCAGCACAGCGACAGTTGGACCGCAACGTTCAGCGTTTTTTCGTCTTGGCGACACTGTTTCGACGGACAACAACACAAGACGCCAGCTAAGAAGCAGCAAGGAACGTTGCGCCAAATCCTTGCCACCGTCTGTGAGCCCTACAAAAGGTGAACAACAGCAGCAGCAGCAGCAAAGCAATTCTTCTCCCCGTAGTCATAGTAAATCACCATCCATTGCCGTAGTAGAGCCAGCTAGTCAAGTAGTTGTTGTCTCGATTCCAGTAGCAACCACAAATAGTAACAACAACAGCAACAGCAGCGGACGCAGCAGTCGCCATACGCAGCGCTTTCAGCAACGCTCGAAGCGTGCGGTGCGAGTGCGAAGCGAATCGCGTCCGATTAGCGCGCTGTACGACATAATATGCAAGGAGAAGGGTCTCGACGTTGGGGACACCACAACAACGAGCAACAGCAACAGCAGCAACGACGAGGAGCAGCCCGAGAAACAGCAACACCAACAGCAACAGCAACCGCAATTGGAACGACAACCACAACAGCAGCAACAAAAAAGCAACACGCTGGCGACCTTTTGGCCTTTGCACCACCAATACCACAGAGCCGCAATGAGCGGTGCCAAGCAGCAGCAGCCATCCACGGAGCAGCTGGATAAGCAGCAGCACCAACAGCTGACCAAACAGAAACGCATTCACAAGCATACCAACGATCACGATGATGATGGCACCAGCGATGATGATGAGAATGGTGCGCTATATGCTCTGCACTCTAGTCACAAGGTAACCGATCTGAGTTGCATCAAGGCCAACTCGCTGCCACCCACAGACTACCTCAAGCAGCAGGCGACAACAACAGCAGCAGCTGGAGCTGGAGCATCAGCAGCAGAGCAACCTTCACAAATTGTGGATACACGATTGCGCTCAGCTAAAAGTCTGGAGCCGGTGGCCAAGAAGCGACAACAGGTGCTGCTCAGTCAGAGTGATATGATGCCCGTAAATACGGAACGCATGTTTGTCGAGCCACCGAAAATGTCGCTGCCCGAGCTCAAAAGTTGTCTGGACAAGAGCAAGGAGGAGCCGCAAGAGAGCAAAGAGCAACAGCAGCCAGAGGAATTGTTTGATCAGGGCGAGGTGCTTGATACGCTGGCGCGTTGGCAACAGGAGCTGAGCTCCACCATTGACAAATCGGCGCAGTTTTTAAACGGTCATCACCATCTCCATCATCATCAAGATCATTATCATCATAGTGCATCTCCCACATTCGATCATCATCAGCCGCCAGTTGCAGTAGAAATTCATTCACCTGCACTTGAATCGACTCAGGCACAGCCTCGATCCAATCATCAGGCAACTAATGCACGCAGGTAAGTTAGCCAACCACCCACCAAAAATGTATCTCGTAACTGCGTATCTATGCGACTGTATCTCTATCTGTATCTGCTGTCTCTTCACGTCGCAATTACGCGCATAATTAGCATTTATTTTTTTCATATTTTCGACTGTTGGCCATTAGAGTGGCGTTGGGTTGTCACAGTTACAGAGTCAGAGTCACGTGGCAGCGGAGTGGACTACCCCTAGCTGCTCCAATTAACCTAATATTTATATACGAGTATTGCTATTTGATTGGCCATACATTTTGGTCGCCAATTAAGCGTGAAAATGAGTGCGTGTGTGTTTCAAGGACTTTCGATATAATTGACTCGCCGAATTTACGAGATTCATGCGTGCAGAATGCGTAACAAATATATTTGTCCACTTAGCAAACACATTCACTACACAGAGAGAAAAAATTAGGTTCTTAAATCTAGAATAATAATCGTAACTTTTTGAAGAAGCAAATAAATTAAGTAAGCTACAGTCCATTGTGCTCAATTTTCAATAATATATTAATTTAATATATCAAAAAATTAAATTAAATTAATACATTTTAAATATCAATAAAGTAATAAAATATACCAAAGCATATATATGGTATAATGCACAATATACCAAGACCTATATATGTGTTTGTATTAAAATAAACCAAAAGCTGTATTTGGTATATCCCAAACTATACCAAAAGCTATATTTGGTATGTATCAAAATATACCAAAAACTATATTTTTAAAATATACCCTAGAGTGCTAAATATACCGTTTAGAAATATTTCATAAATAAATTTTATGATTTTTATTTCATTGTAAGATAACTTTGAGGAATCATAATCGGTATATTTTTGTTTTTATTAGAAACGGGTATCTCACTGTCGTTCACACTAGACTGTAGCTTTCTTACTTCTTTCTCTCTGTGTCTGAAATATGACTACAGAATATTGTTGTGTATCTTGTTGTATCTATTACCTCGAAGTGTATTAATATCAAGACAAAGTCTACGACAATGCATTATTAATATTCTGCTCAACAATTGAAAGTGTCAAAGCGCGTCTTTCTTTTTGTGTCTAACTCCAATGCCAGGCTCATTCTCCATTCTCCATTCTCCACAATGACTCACACACTGGAAGTGCGTTGAAATTCATGAATGATCAATGCATAAACATAAACATGACAAATGATATTACCTTACTCATATTACATGCATATTAACGACTGAAAGTGAAACTGTGTAAACAGATAATTAATCTTTGGCATTCGACGAGCTCTCTGTCTCTGACTCTTTTTGTAAGCCCAGCATTTAAGTGAGATATCAACGCGTAAAAGCCAAAAGTTGAACTCTCCCATTTGAAAGTCTTTCTTCGTCTAATCCTGCAGCTGCAGCAGCAACACGACTACAAAACGAAACAAATTGCATTCAATTGATGCCGTTGCCATTTGTTGTGGTTTGGTTTTTTGTTGTTAGCTCTCTTCACACAAATCTTTATTGAGATTGTTACACAATTCCGATGGCGGGCCCCCAAAAGCAAATGGTTTTTTTTTGGCTTTGGCTGTTAACAAACCAAATCTGTTTATTGTTAAATTTGTTGTTGGTATTAATGCGCTGTTATGTTTGTCCATTGTCTTCCCCATTTTTCTGTTTTCTGTTATTTTTTTTTCTGTTGGCAATTCGACGTTTCCATCAATTATAATGAGATATATCAAAACGAATGGCACATTGACGCTGTCGCTGTCGCTAAAGTTGACCCCCAACCCAACCCAAAAGCAAACCCAAACTCAAAGCCAAAGCAATGCAAAGCCAAAGCCGAAGCCAAGTCAAGTCTACACAACCCCGGAACCTGACAACAACGTCTCTATAGAAAGCACCTGTTGTACACCCGAAAACTGAAAACTGAAAACCGAAAACTGAAACTGAAAACCCGAAAACTACGCGACAAGTTTTCCATAGGCCTTTTGCTTTGCGGCTTTCGCTACAAAAATGCCTCATAAAAGCAACAACAGCAACAAACAACGCAAAAGAAATGAGGAAAGATACAAAATGAAAAATAAAAATAAAGAGTAGAAAATTTGTCTAAAGAAAAATGCATTCAACGTGTAGAATTTGTTCCGAAGAGCAACGAAAAATTTGAATGCCTTCAATTAAGTGTGGTATTTATGGCGTCCGATGCGATGTCAACGCTGTCTCTCTCCCCTCTCCCCTCTCTCTGTCTCTCTCCCCTCTCCCCTCTCTCTGTCTCAGTCTAAATCCCCGCCCCAGACACCTGCTGTGGTCAAACATCTACTCTAGACCATTATTTTTATGACCAAGTCGAGACCGTCAAGATCTTCTCGTCGGTCTGGCCCAGTTCGCTGTCTACTCGTCGCCGTCGCGACGTCTGGCGGTTTTCTTCTTCACAAAGTCCTGATTTCGCTTTCGGAGCTGCAGCTGCGCAATCGCAACCGCAACCGGTTGCCATCACTTTTCCTTTCGTCTTTCTTTTATTTATTTTTGTTTGCTTGTTGTCCCCCGCCAGTAAAAAGCTTTTCCTTGACTTTGCCAACAAGTTGGAAAGTTCTTTTCCATAGCCAGCTGCCTGTCAAATTCATATAGTTCCCGCTTGAGTTTGAGTATTTAATGGAATTTTCCATTTTTGACAGATGTCTCGCAAACGCAACGAGAGACGTTAATGATGATCCGCATCGATATACGAAATACCACAAAAAAATAAAAAATACCCTTGAAAATGTAATGATGTCTTCTGTTTGTTCTCTGCTTGAGCTGGGTTTTCAGAGCCTTCGCTCTCGAGGTCGATTCGATAAGCATCTTAAGAGCATTCAATTAAAAAGAAGAGCAGTCTTTGGTTTTGCTTAAACTTGGTATTAGATGACAGTCTTTTAGCTTTACCTTACTTTACGGTTGGCAAGAAGCGCCCCGGAAATGGTTATTAAGATGTTAGCTGTAATAAATCATAAATAATTATTATGTTTGCTAGGTATTTCTTGAGAGCATGCTTCGACTATTTCAATTAAATGAGCCGGCTTAAACTGATATTTAGATTAGTAAATTATAAGTCTATCGTTATAGTTAAATTCTCCAAAGATTTTGTTCACTTCCTTAAGAAATCTATAGCCCAATTTCGAAAGTAACGTTTACCTGGTTTTGTTATAAGAAATCTTCTGTTAAAATTCTGAAGGTGTATTTAGTGTATTAAAAGGGACAGCATCATAAACATGATATATATATTTTTTTCGCCAAAACTGCTTAAATAGATGAATAGGTGTTTATTGATAAATTTCATGTTTCAATAATTTTGTTCATTTCATTAGGAAATCTTTAGCTTCATTGTCACAAGATATATTTCTAGTTTCAAGAGTGAACACTGCATAAAGGCGCCATATATTTTATTATCAACTGCTAATGTGGACTAGAATAAATAGGTGATAGATAGATAAATGAATAGATATGTTTCCCCAATGCTTTTCTCAACTTTCTTAAAAAATTCATAGCTTTATTGTGAAAGATATTTATACTTTATACGTTTTGTGCTTCAAACTTCTTCAAACGTTTTGTACATTGGCTTAAGAAATCTTCAGCTTAATTTTTAAGGATTTTTTATCGTTCCTTAGTTCAATTTCTTTATATATCTTGTAATATTGATTAAATATAGATCAAATTCAGTTATTTCACCAATGATTTTGTGCATTTCTCTTTAAAATATTCTGCTTAATTTTCAAAAATCATCGCTTTATGAGTGAGCACAGTGTAAAGTCTTCTTCCCCTTCCTCACTTCAATTGCTCTCAATAGTTACCCTAATAATACAGATCAAATTCAGATATTTCGCCAACGGTTTTGTGCATTTCATTAAGAAATCTTCAGCAATCGTCAGATAAGTTCATTGTTTTATTATTGACCACAGTGTAAAGCATTCTTTCCCTTCCTCACTTCAATTACTCTCAATAGTTAACCTATCATAATTGTATCTTTACCGAAACCTCTGACATTTCTTTAAGGGTTTTCTTCGGTATTTAAGGTCTCGGGCCTTTATCAATCAGTTTTGTGTGTCGTGTCACATGCGAGGAGAAACCATTTTGGTCGGCAGCTTCAACTTCTTGTGCTGTCGTCTGTCAGATTTTGTGAATTACCCACTTCATGATCAAATTATCGTGCCCAATGGCTTTACAAGGGCAACAATAACAACAACAAAAATTATTATACTGTCGCGTCATAAAGTAAACAGACGACGCGACATTTAAATGTCTGCAGACTCTACCTGACGAATGAACTGACAGCCTTACAAACTGCCCGACTGACTGGCTGACTGAATGACAGACTGACTGACTGACTGTCCAGCTGTCTGAATGAACAACTGTAAAATGTGCATTGCAATAAACAGCTGCGCGCGCAAAAAAAGAAAAAGAGGAAACGAACTGAAGCTGTGCTCCAATGGATATCATTTACATGGCAGACACAACGAGACAACACAATATACCAGACGACATTGAGATACATTTTTTGGGCTACCTGCGCATGCGCAGCAACTGCAGCAGCAACAATAAAGCAAACTTGTTGCGCTTTGTTCTTGATGTGTTGCAGATAAAAGTGGCAGCAACAGCCGCAACAACAACAACGCGAGCAACACCCAACTGTGTGTTTGTATCTGACAGATACGCGCGCTACGTATCTCTATCTCTTTACCTGGCACGAAAACATATGTGCGAATTTTCGCTCTTTGAGTGCTTTTTTTTCGGTTGAGTCAATTTGTAGTTGAGAGAGCGTGTGAGTGTGTGTGAATGAGTGTGATTGCTAGTGTGTGTGTATCTGCAAGATATACAAACAAAACAGCGGCAAAAACCCAAAAAAAACCTCTTGGTTATTAGCTTCGCCTGCTGCTGCTCGCTTGTTTGTTTGTTGTTGTTGTTGTTGTTGTTGCTGCAACATTTGTTGTTGTTGTTGTTGTTGCTGGCGGGTCGATCGAGCTCTCGAGCTTGGGTTACCAGCATTACTTTCGGTCTGCCCGTCGGCAGTTGTTGAGCGTGTTTGAAGGCGTCGAGGCAACAACGCGCCGCATCGCATCATCTAGCGGAAACCCGAAAAAATAATAATAATACAAACCAACCGAGAGTGTTTGTGTGTTTTGATTTTCTTGCCGTTTCTTTCGCTGGCCAAAAACTAATCGAGTGTGTTTATATTTTGTGCGATAACAGACTGCTATCTATCTATCTATCTAGCTGACAGATACAATTTTGCTGGGCGTAAATGTAAATTAGTTTGCTAAAAATACATTCAATTTGTTTGTGTGTGTTTGGTTCACAAGTTCATTAATGTTTTTTTTTTCCTCAATCGTTTGCAGATTCATAACGCGCACACCGCGCTCCGCCAGCCGTCAAAGTGCGGGACACTCGTCACCGCCACCGCCAGCAGCCGGCTATCACAGCGATTCATCCTACAGCTCACCATCGCCCACACGTCGTCAACAGCAAATAGCAACAGGAGTAACAACTGGAGCAACAGCAACTGGCAGCAGCGGCGCTGCAGATCCGCAATCGTCAACAAATGGGAATAGCTCCGCTTATGAAACGGCTGCCACATCTGTGATGACACACGCCAAGCCGGCACCAGAGCAACTGCATTCGCATTCGTCGCATTCGCATTCGTCGCAAGAAGTTGAAGTTCCTAAGGCCACAACGCCATCTCAGTCTCAGTCACAGACAAACGCAACGTCCAACGTTATCATACGCCCCGCAGCCATCAACTCAGGTGAGTTGCCTCCTCCTCCTTCTCTTCCATCTCTTCCCCAAGGTTTCTTTTGCCTTTCCCAGTGCACAACTTCAAGAAGTTGCCTTTGTGTTTTTTGTGTGTGTTGCATCTGCAATTGTATCTGTGTTTTTCTGCATCTGTATCTGTATCTGTGCGACGTCTTTTGTTGTCTGATGTCGCTTTGTAAAGTGCTTCATTTTATGTTTTTTTTTTTCGTTTATTTTGCTTTGGCTTTTTGTGATGTCCTTGTCGTGTTTATTGCAAGTTTCCATTTTTCTCTGTTGTTCTCTTAAATTACTAGTACTGCGTAATTTCCTTAAAGAAGTTTTCCTTGCTTTCCTTTCCTCGGCTAAAAGCTGTCTTTTTTTTTTAACTGCATTGCATCTGCTTTATGCTCTTAACAAATTCCAAATTGTCGCTTGTAATGCATTCGTTGAGAACTTTTAGATTAGCTGCAGCTTCCAGTTTTTAATGGTGTGTTAAATTTTATGAGACATATTTTAATACATACTTTAAACATTATGACTCTATTGTACAAAATGCATTTACTCTTTATGTCAGGCTGTCTAGTTCAACACTTTAAAAAGCTATAACTAAAAAATATGCAAGTTTTGTTATCTTCAAACTGATTTGCTTTAAGGTCAGCCTCATAAGTTTGAATTTGGCATCAATCAGTTAAAGAATTCTCTTCTATCTTTTTAATACTACTTAAAGTTTGCAGTCACCTGTTTTAGACTGTGTTTAAAATGATTGTCCAAGTCAGCTTTATTATAAAAAGTTTTAGCTTTGCTTCTTCTAAGAATCTTAATGTGTTTTAAATTCAGCCTGGGTTCAGTTATCAGAACAGTTTAACAATGTACTCACCTTATATCTTTAATAAAATAAAATCATATCATACCTACAGTTTGAAATCGCCCTTCTTAGACCTTGCTTAAGCTTTTTATCCCAGTCATCCCTTACTTGAAAAGTTCAGTATGTTCTTTTTTATTGCTTGCTTAACAACCCAAAATACATACAACATACTTACAACATACATATGTTTAATGTCACTCCCTTAAGAGGCAAGAGTTCTTAAATCCTTTAGAAATATTCATTGGTTTCGAGTTATTTTAATATGTTAAATAGTTGACCAATCTTTTCTTATCATATTCTTAGCTCACATTGGTTTACATACAATAAAACGAAGATTCCTTTAGTTAGATTCCAAAAAGTTAGTTTGCAGTTTCACACTTTGAAAGATTGCTTCAATTAAAATTTCCTACTTTTTTGCTTGCATTTAGCATCTTCTTTGCTTCTTCTACTCAATTCAATTTCCCTACTTTGATTTAGCTTGATTTGTAATCTGTCAATGAGCTGCCATGACTTTCGGTTGCTTTCTCCTAATTAGCTTTGCTTTTGCTACGAAACTGCAGTTTCAGCTTCAGAGCTCCTCTTCATCATGTTTCTTTTCTTTTTTCCAAGTCAATCAGCAAATTCACAACTATTTTTTTTTGTGTTTCACTTAGTTCAGCTTCCGCTTAGCTTTACCCTTTACACCTTTTACCTTTTGCTCTAGCTATCAGCTTAACGCATTCATTAGTTCTGTCGTCCAAAAGCTTTCCCACCGACAAAAAAAAAAACGACCATAAAGACCATAATTAGCTATCGTAGAGTAAAGACTCTGTCCTAAAGGGGCGCAACTCTCGTGGATTTTTTTTTTTTTTTTTTGCAGAAAATCACTTGAAAATGTTTGCCACGTTTTTGTATTTGATTTCTATGTTGCAAAACACTTAAAAGTAATTTGAACTAAATTGGATTTTGTACGGTTTGCCAATCAAGCGAGACAAACAAAAAAAAAAACAAAAAACAAAAAACACAAAAATCGAGGCTAAAAAAGACCTTCGAGTCTATAGTTTAATTTATAGATCTAGATCTATACACCTGTGTTGTTGTGAAGTTAATGTCCGAATATTATATAAAAAAAAAAATAAATAAATTTGCGCAAAATTTCAAAACAGTTTCAAATATTATGATTAAAGCAATTTTTGCTCAAGAGCCGCTGTCACAATAATGTATCTATTGAATGCATATCTGTGGAGATCTATAGATCGGCTTTGCGAAATTTTGTGAATAGATTTGCTTGTCATTAAGATTATTTGTACATTTTGATTTTGTGTTGGTAGTCTCGAGTCACACGCTGTCGTCGTCGATGAGGAGGAGAACGAATGAGAAAAGAGAGGGGGGGAGACGGAAGTGGGTTAAACTCCCATATAACATATATATTGGGAGCCGACTTCACGCAACTTAGGCAAATGAAAGACGTCATAAAATTGCTAATAGGTTAAGGTATAAATAAAAAGTAGAGAGAAAAACAAAAACATGAAGATACAACAAGCTGTGCCCAATTTTTTATATTTTTTTATTTATCAATTCGAATGAACCTACAACGTTTCATTCATTCAACTGCGGCCACTTTTATTATCAATTTGAAAAAAAAAGAGTTACGATGGAAAAAAATACATAGATTTTGACAAGCTCTCATAACGAGAAAGTTAACTCGAGTTAACTCAATTCGAGTCGAGTCGAGTCGAAAAGTCGTTTGAACTGAGGATCGATCGTTAGTTACACACACAATCACATTTGCATAGCATCGATAGGCAAATGAGTGTGGTGTGTATATTCCATATCATATCATATCATATGATATGATATGTCACACGCTCAATCAAAACCTAAACAGTTTTCAATTTGCCACATCAACAACAACTTGATGAAGATCGATTTTGCAAAGCGAAAGAGTTTATTTTTGTTTATATTATAGATCGCGTTGCTCAAATATACCATATACCATATGTAGTATATAGTATATAGTCGATGCACTCTTGAATTGTTTTTAAGTCTTTGTATTGATTTCAATATTTAACAATTTTGCAATTTTTTACTCTTTCGCTGCCCGGCTTTTGTTCATTTCAATTTTATTGTTTGGATTTATGCGGAATTAATTTCATTTGTTTGTTATTGTTGCCTCATTTTTTGGGTTGTGGGTTTTTTTTTTTTTGTTTAGTATTTTTTTCATACTTTCGGGAATCGTGTCTAGGGCAATGTTCGAGCCAGAAAGTTTAGTGATCTTTGACGAGAAGAGGCAATGAACGGAGTCTGTTCATCATCATCATCTCTCATCTATCTCTCTGCCTGCCCTCATATCTCCCTTTCTTTATTTCTTTTTATTGTTATTTCTTCTGTACACTTTGGCAGATGTGTCAGATGAGATTCGCTTTAAGAGTCAACATCTTTGTGAGGATTATGAAATCATTTAGGCGATTACATAAGCCCAAGGGACAGAGTACAAAGCATAAATATAATAAATTTATATGTACATTTGTGGATAGAGCTGTGGGGAATGGAAATAAAATGCGCAAATCTTTTGGGTTTGGGTAGTGACTAAACTTGACTCTGATAATCGTATACATATTTGTATTTGTATTTGTCTATGATACGAGCAGCTCATTAATAAATGTTGCGCTTTCAGTGCGTCTCCAAAGCTGTGTCATATCAATCTCAGCTTGTTAGGAAAGTTTTCGCGCTACGATATCTTAAGGCTAAAATAAATTGTCCCCCATTATATTATTATTGAATTAGTGAATCCCATAAAAAAAGCAAAATAATCTTGCAGTTTAGTCATATTCAATAAAAACATCTTTCTAAACAACTTTTTATTTAAAAAACATTAAAGGGTATCTGTATTTTATGCTATCTTATGTGCTTTGTTATCCCTATATACTTTCACAAAATCAAACCCATAAACAAAATTTCCTGATCAGATTTGTTCAATAATCTGTCATATTAATCTCTAGTTGAAAGCAGCTTGTTAGGAAAACTTTCGTGCTAAAATATCTTAAGGCCAAACTAAATTGTTTCTCATTATATTATTATTAAATTAAAGAGTAATAATAATAATGACAAACTAAATTGTTTCCCAGTATATTATTATTCAATTAAAGACTCCAAACATAATCTTGTAGATTAGTTGCATTCAACAAATACATGTTTCTAAACAAGTTTTAGTTATAATAAATTGATAATTTGATTTTTTAAACGAACGAACTTATCGAAAAGTATCAAAGTCTCTTCTAGTTGAGTTCCTTTTAGTAGTTACACCTTTCTAAATTTAATAAATTGAAAGGCATTTCCTTGTTAGATATCTAAATGATATTTAAATATTGTTTATGCTCTTTAATCTCTAAAATTTGTAAGTTTGCCAAAGTTTGCCATCCTTTAAACACGCTTTTAAATTGATTTTTCCACTGCCCATGTACCGGAAACTGCATCTAATGCCTTTTAAGAGTTAATCTATCTTCCGCCAGACGTGACAACTTTCGCTTATTATGACATCTTGAGAGTTTGGATTTTTTTTTTTCGGCTTATTGGCAAAGTTAGTTCCTCAATTTTTTGTCACCGCATCGCATCGCATCAATCAATCGAGCGAAGTGAGAGCGAGAGCGAGTGACACGCCCAGCAGCGATTGCTACCTTAATTGCATATTGTGCAATTGATGCTTGCACACACACACATACACACATGCACACGCACACACTTGAACAAGTGACAGCAACTAAAACAACTTTAATGTCTTCTAAAATTCACGCGTATTCATTCCCCTTTCCCCCAAATTGCAACCAACAACAACTATCACTCTGAACACACAGCGAACCACATTAAAGCTGCCGCTGGAAGCGTCAACAAATGCAGCATTAATTGCGCTTACACCAGCAACAACAACAACAACAGCCACAGCTGCAGCAGCAGCAACACTAACAGCTACAGCAACAACAGTCGCTTCAGCCGCTTCAGTCGCAGCAACAACAACAGTCACGCCACGCCCATGCCGCCCAACAGCAGCAAAGCGCCATTAATTGTGCTCAAACCAGGAACAACAGCAGCAGCAACAGCAGCAACAACTGTTGCAAGTGCAACATCGACAACATCGACAGCAGCAGCGTCGCCGTCGCCTTCAAAGCGTCGCAAAAATTTGCTATCGCCGCTGCGTATTGGCAGCAGCACTGTGGGTGGCAATTATACGCCTCCCGGTGCCACGCCTCCGCAGGCCAGTCCACTTTTGAGCAGCTCCTCATCCTCGCCCCAAACCTCGCCGGCGGTGCGCACCACCAAAGCCAGTCGACTGCGTGCCGCAGCGCTCGGTGAGTCATCCACAACAACAAAGTCATTTGCCTGCTCTGCTTCCTTTTTCCTCCCACACACAAGCAACGCTTCCTTCTCCCTCTCTCTGTCTCTATCTTTCTCTCTTTCTACTTACTTACACCTCCTTCTGGTGCTGGTTTCCTTAGTGTGTTTAGTCTCGTTGTAGTGTAATTGTAGTTATTGTGTTTCGATATGCTAACCTTGTGCGCTGATGACTCCAACTAACACTCTCATTTCATGCCTCACCCACAAACACACTTGAATATAGACCGCAAAAAGGAGGAGGAACACCATCAACAGCAGCGTCAACGCTATAGTTCACCCAGCTCACTGCGCACCAGCTCCACGCCACCAACGCGACGTCTCAGCAGCTCAGAACTGTCGCCCAAAAGCAACGGCAGCGGCTTCAACTCGGAGCCAAGTGGCAGCCACAGCGGCGGCAGCTCGACGAGACAAACTGCAGCAACACGATCGGCTTCGCAACCGGCGGAGTCTGGAGCAGAGGGACGACGTCCCTTGTTGTTGGCCAACGCGAATAACGTGTCCATGAAGCAGAATCTCAGCGAGTTGCACTTCACCGGCGGCATCCTCAGTCCCGCCAAGGTGGAGTGCACACTCCACATGAGACCGCGCAGCTCCACGCTCTGCGCCGATGCGGAGAAAAATGGCTTGGGCAGCTCGGCAGCGGGTAAAGCTCGGGATCATCTGGCCAATTTGCAACTAAGTCCTGTGCAGAAGCACAAGCGAACTGTGAGTACTCAAATACAATATTGAATTGTGGTATCTAAGAGCTGCGATTACTTCTGCGTTATTAGTAATGACTTCGATTTGGAACTTTAGGATTTTTATATTAAGAAAAATATTAATTAGCAATATAGAGAAACTATTTTGGAGCTTGAAATATCAGTTACTTCACAGTTATCCAGAAATGTAATTACTTTTCCATTGCTAGTAATGACTTTAAATGTAACTTTAGGTTTCTTTATATTCATAAAAGTATAACTTAGTAAAAAAGACAAAATATTTGATAGCTCAAAGTCTCAGATTCAACATAATGATCTAGATTTGTAATTACTTTCCAATTACTTGTAATGACTTTGAATGGAACATTAGGTTTTGTTATATACTCGTACAATCTATTTCAGAACCTGAAATATCAGTTCCTTCACAGTTATCTAAAAATGTTATTACTTTCCAATGACTTGTAATGACTATGTTTGCAAAAGTGTTTTTTAGCTTCATATGTTAGTGTTATTTGTTTCACAATTGAGGATTTCAATTTTAGAAATAATTCATCAAATAAAAATTTCTCTTTTATTTTCATAGCCATTTTTAAGTATGATCTATAAATTATTATTTGAAGAAATTCGTAATTCTTCCTGAATTAGTCATAAAATACTTTTTGTAAATACTTCATTCCTTGAAAAAAAACATACTTCTAAAAGTTAATGCTAGTGGCAACGATATGATAGTAAGATATTATTATTATTCTAAAACAGTGTACTTTAAAAACTACCTTTCAAATGACTGCAGAACTGTTCTTTAATAAAGTAGTGAAGCTTAACAATTAATTTAATAAATACACTTTGGGTGGTAGATTAAAAATCTATAAATAATCCATAAAAACTACAATTGCCTGACAATTGTGAAAAATAATATTCTAATGAGACGTAACAAGTACATTTTGTACATTATTCTTCATGAATTAAATATCTATTTCATAATTCATCACATAGAAAAATCAAATGCATATTTAAAGTGAAATTGTTGTAAGAAATAATTTCAAATGCTGAAATAGTGTACATTAAAAAGGTACCTTTTCTATCTAACGACATTAGTAATGCAAAGTAATCACAGATCTTAGAATACCACATTTATTGATATTCTTAAATTAACTCTGGTCACATCTTTTTCTGCTGCACAGCCGGAAGCCTCACCCTTGCCACGTCGCGCTGGCGATCGCGATAAATCGGCGAAACGCAAATCGAATTTGAATCGATCATACAACGAGGAAGCCACCAAGGATGGCGGTAAGTGGGGCAAGCAACAGCACCAACAACAACGCGATGACTGGCAAACTAAAGAGATGCATAAGTGGAAAAAAGAAAAACAGTAGTGAAGGAGCGGCTAGCCAATTTTGGGGGAACTGTCAAGCTTGATTGCACCGCCCCCAAAAGCGCAACTGGGTTGCAACTACAACAGCAGCAGTTTGTGGCAGTCACTGGGAGAGTGTCTCACGATGATGATGTGGCACGTCAGCGTACAGCAGCAACATCAACACTTGCATCTGCATCATTTCGAGCTACTGCACGAACGCTTCCTTCACATACGCATCCAAACAAGCTGTGTACAATATGTTAAACTGCAAGCTGTGTTGTCCACCAAAGTGCCGTTGCCACCGCCACCGCCACCGCCGCTGCCGTCTCTCCTCTGTCCACTGCCATGCACGTCTCTTACCCAGTTTGAATTATGTGTGCCCTCCAGTTGCCTTTAACCTCCTTCTTCTTGCCACAAGCTTTTGTTCAATTTAATCACACTCCGTTTTTCTCTTGCAGATGAGGCGTCGTCAACACGTCGTCGACGACGTCGGGAGTTAGGAATGGCCCGACCTCTGATGCCTGGAGATGATGAATCGTTGCGGGAGCTGTTGCTGTCACCGCAGAAGAGTTCCTGCAGCGAATCGACCTCGAAATCGGAGTCGGTACATCAAGCGGCACGCGGCATTAATCAGAAGTTCAATGAGCGTACCAAAACGGAGCTGGCCGAGATCAAAAAGATTGCCGAACAGGCGCAGGCTGTGGGCAGTGATGAGCAGCAGCCCCCGGAATTGAAAATGTCACCCATACTGCGACGCAAGAGCACGGATGATGTGACAGCAGCTGCAACTGCAACAGCTGCCACTCAGAACTCGCCGCCTGCACCCAATCAGATTGTATCCATCTTGAAGAAGAAAGAACACGCCTTTGGCGAGTGCAATTCGAGTGCTTCGAGCAATGCGTCGCCTGTGACCTTCTCGGCCAATGTGCTGGACACACCACTCGCCGGCAGTCGCAGCAAGCGTCAGGGCATCCTGAAGAAGCGTTCCAGCTTGGATGAGTCGCGTTACTATTCACGCTCCCATTCGCCCGATGAACGCAGCATTCTTATCAAGTCAGCCCGTAGGAATTCCTTGGAGGAAGCTGGCTGCTCGCTAAGTCCGGCTCAGGCACATGGCATTCTCAAGCAGAGCAGCTATGATAGCAGCAAGAGCGATGGTTGCCCCTCAGCCAATGAATGCCAACCGCACAGCATCCTCAAGAAGAAGGATTCGCTTTCGACACCCTCGGATGGCGGTGGTCATGTCTCGAAGCATGTTTCCATCTCCCAGGCGGTCACTTTGGCTGCTGCGGAGTTGGCGGCACACGATGACATTATCGGACTTGAGGATGGCGAGGAACACGAGGGCATTAGACCTATACTAAAGCAAGAGAGCACCTCCAGCGAGGAGGCAGCACGTCCACCGAAACCGATACTCAAGAAGAAGTCCTTCGGTGAAGCGGATGAGCATGAAATTCGTCCCATACTCAAGAGCAGCCGCAAGAGCAGTCGCGAGGAATTCGATTTGACGGGACTCCGTCCGGATGCCAACGATACGGTGGCCTCTGATGCCATGCGTCCTATTCTCAAGACGGATTCGCCATCCAAGCGACGTTCGCTGGGCTCCGCTCAGCGCTCCGAGGAGGAGAATGCCAACAGTTTGCTGAAGCGTCGTACACGATCGCTGGAACGTCAGGATACGGCGCCAGTCATTGATCTGGCTGCCGCTTTAGACGCCATTACCATTTCACAGGCACCCTCGACTCCCGTGGACTTTGTGGCAACCGCATCAAGTATTTCGGTTGCGGATCGCATCAAGCACATGGAAATGCTATCGACTCCAACTTCTCGAACAGCGGGCGGCATCAACAGCAGCTGGGAATCGCCGTTGCAGCAGACGCCAAGCTCGTTACACGACTCGAGTGCAGCACCAAAGCTGTTGAAGCCCAGCGTACTACGACGAGATCTCTACAGGGATCGCTACAAGACACAGCCGGTGACCAACGAGGAGAAGAGCTTGTAAGTAGAAGGGGGAGAATTGCTATGAAATAAGTTTAAATGTGTCTCTAACTCCTTATGAGTTTCTCTGTCTCTAAATGGTGTTAGATCCTCATGGTCCATTACTATTGTCAGAGAGGTAATGAGGTAGTAGTCAGGAGTAATCAACAATGAATTGATAGTTTACTGATGTTTATGTTAGAGCTACAGGTCTTCTTTTTCTCTTTAAGAATTATTTTCTTTTCTGCTGGGATTTTCATTACCCATTACTGTTAACGAATAGGTAATGGATTAAAGTGTCAAGAGTTATAGGAAGTTTCATGAAATTTTTAATATTCATACATACAGTGGCGTGCAAGTGTGAGTACATGTTTGCAACTACTGACTTTGGGTTCGCATAAAAAAGTTATTAGTAAAGTAAATGAGTCCAAATTTTTTGTGTTTATTCTTTGAATATTTATTAACAAAATCTTATACAAAATATACCAAAAAAATCTAATTGGTTTATTTACGAAATAAAAAACAAAAAAAACTCGCATGTACTCAGTTATGCTCATTTTGAACACTTTTCAACAAACGTTTTTTTTTTAATACTTGGTCCAAAGATCGATTTGGGAATTGTGATATTTATTCATTCTGGTATATTTTCTACCAAATTTGGTATTATTTATTTTAGAATAGCTCTCCATTCTTGCTGGACTCGGCGCTACATCTCGCGCTAGCTTGCTGGTACTGATTCGTAGAGTCCCAATCGGTTTTTCATTATAGACCAAAAATTTTCGATCGGATTGAGATCAGGACTCTGTGCTGGCCACTCCTTTAACTTAAAATGTTGATTTGCGATCGATTCCTTGAAGATTTTGGACGTGTGTTTTGGATCTCCATCTTGTTGAAATGTGATGTCTCTCTCTTTATATGCACATTTGTCAACAAATTCGCAAATATGGGTTTGCAAAATATCTAGAAAGTCTTCCTTTTGCATAGTATCATCTATTTTCATAATTGGTTCAACGCTCCACCAAGTGGAACAGCTCCAGGGCATGATATTTCCACCTCAGTGTTTCGCAGTTCCTTGTACGTGGCCTATCTGCAACGACTCTTCTGGCTTCTTCCATAAAACTTGGGAATTGGACGACTGGAAAATAGTTATATGGTCTTATGAAACGAAATTCAATCGATTCCAGTTGGATTGTAAACAATATTGTTTGAAGAAGCCAGAAGAGTCGTTGCAGATAGGCCACGTACAAGGAACTGCGAAACACTAAGGTGGAAATATCATGGCCTTGAGCTGTTTCACTTGGTGGAGCGTTGAACCAATTATGAAAATAGATGATACTATGCAAAAGGAAGACTTTCTAGATATTTTGCAAACCCATATTTGCGAATTTGTTGACAAATGTGCATATAAAGAGAGAGACATCACATTTCAACAAGATGGAGATCCAAAACACACGTCCAAAATCTTCAAGGAATCGATCGCAAATCAACATTTTAAGTTAAAGGAGTGGCCAGCACAGAGTCCTGATCTCAATCCGATCGAAAATTTTTGGTCTATAATGAAAAACCGATTGGGACTCTACGAATCAGTCCCAGCAAGCTAGCGCGAGATGTAGCGCCGAGTCCAGCAAGAATGGAGAGCTATTCTAAAATAAATAATACCAAATTTGGTAGAAAATATACCAGAATGAATAAATATCACAATTCCCAAATCGATCTTTGGACCAAGTATTAAAAAAAAAACGTTTGTTGAAAAGTGTTCAAAATGAGCATAACTGAGTACATGCGAGTTTTTTTTGTTTTTTATTTCGTAAATAAACCAATTAGATTTTTTTGGTATATTTTGTATAAGATTTTGTTAATAAATATTCAAAGAATAAACACAAAAAATTTGGACTCATTTACTTTACTAATAACTTTTTTATGCGAACCCAAAGTCAGTAGTTGCAAACATGTACTCACACTTGCACGCCACTGTATGTCATTGTGTCTTTAAAACATATGTTTTCTTGCGGCGAACATATCCATTACTATTACCGAAAAGGTAATGGGGTGAAATTCTGTGATTTAATAGATTTATGAAAATATAGATATATATAAAAACCTTTCTCTTTCAAAATGATTATTTTTAACTATCTATATTTTAATTATCTGTCTCTATCTTCACTTTCTCAGTTAATTTTGTCAGACTCTAAGCTATGATGCCCTTAGTTTTCTTTTCCATTTTTTGTTTCTCACATTTGTTACCCTTTTAACTTCCTATTTTTTTTTTTTTTTGCTTCTTAAGGAGTCTTTTATATTTGTATCAGATTGTGCTCTATTACTATGCATAGATCTTTTTCCATAAGCATATCACTCGTGTCTTTCTCTTTACCTATATCCCCTCCTTCCCTTTACGTTACATTGAGCTGTCACACTGTCAGCTTCTGTCGGGGCTTTACTCATACGCTTCGCTGGTAAATTAAATTTCCAGTGCAGAATTATTCATGGATTATTCCAGCTGTGTTATTTGCCACATTGCCAGACGGTCTGCCACAGCCACGCCCCCAATCGCGCACAAAGACTCTCGCTATCGCATGTGGCATATGAAATTGGTGTTTTCGCCGTCGTCCAGTTCAGGGTCATTTCCCCGTCATTATCATCACCATCCTCATCATCATCATTTGTGACAGCTTCCGTCGCACTTCGCTGCGCACTTAACAAATTTCGTTAGTTTTGCAACTTTGTAAGAAATGTTTTCAAAAATGTAGCACAATGATTTTTTGAAGAAAACTGTTTAACATATCTGCAAAAAGAATTGTCAGAAGGTTGGGAATTCTTGAGTAGGTGTGTTCCCAGACATATCAAAGCCATATAAAGTCAAGTGCAAAGCTCATTCAATTGGCCTGTCATAAATTCGTATTTCACTTTTCTTTGACGATTTTTTGTGTTTGCATTTGTTTTTGTTTTTATTAGCCTTCATTGCTTGTTGTTGTTGTTGTTGTTGCTGTATTTGTTGTCACTTTAAGCCGCTTATTGCTTACCTAATTACCTGACTGACTATTGAGGCCGACAGCAACAACAACAACAACAGCAACAGCAAAAAGACTCTTAGTAATGCCTGCAAATAGCAATGGAAGGTCGTTGAATTGGAGCCTCTTTGCATTGCTTTCCTTGAGCTATTTAGATTGCCAAACTGTTCATTACCTATAAATATTTTAAATATCTAAGTTTAGAAATTACTGTTCTTCAGTTTATTGCCATTTCGCAGCTCTTTTACCAATTTCCTTCCCATTACTTTATCTTGCTTGCAAATAAATTTTATTTTCGTCTCAAGAACTTGACCTGGTTACTGCTATCATTTTTGGCAATTAGTCTGTGTACACGCCCAACTCTCACCACGCCCTCTTTTTTGTTTTTTTTGTGAACCTGCTGCGATCTTTTCTGTGAATTACAGTCGCGTCGGGTCGTTGCCAATGGCAGCACGCTCATAAACCCAGTTTCCAGCTAACTGTGGCATGTACTTTTGGTATCTTAACTTTTTTTTGGACAACTTAGACTTAGACTAGAGTCTAGTGTCTACGGTAGAGCGGAGCACCTTCCTTCCTGCTGTTTGTAGGTGCTGAGTGTGTTCTCTTAACGGGGTTTTCATGTCAGCAGTTTATGTGCTGCTTTTTGGCTGCTTTTGTTGTTGTTTTTTATTTCGATGCGTTACGTTACGTTTCGCCACTCCCCGCTAAAAAAAACAAAGGCTCGTTCTGGTTATTTCTATGAGTGTTACAAACACCCTGTAAGCATGCAAATATTCAAGTGTGAATGGGGAAGTTGTAAAGGTTATTATAACAGCCTTGAGTGGGATTTGCAATGGAGACAAAGTTTTCTACAGAAACTTTAAATAGTGTTTATAAGCTACTCTCTATTATTCCTTAAACTCTAAAAGCTTTTAAAAACATTTACCTAAAAATGGGGTAATCAAATTTGTATGAATTTTTGGCGTATTTTTATTTCAGATTAATTTGAGTATGTTTTGCAAGTTTCAGAAATATCTGCTAGAATATAGAACTACAAATTTAAATCAAAGAGATTCGAAATTTGGAGCATAAGATGTATGTTAGTAATGTGGAATACTTACAACATAAATCAGCATGATATAAAATTGAAAGTAATTTATTATTTAAAAAGATTACCAATCACAAATAAGTAAATTATACTATTATATAGCATTTTCAAATCTATTTAAATTTTAATATACATAGTCTATATTCCAATTTGCCCTAAATGAACAAAATTATACATTTTAAAAAATAGTATCTAATACTTTAATTTGAAGTCCATTTAACTTAAAACACATATACAGAATGAAAGTGCTAAATCAAAATTTAAACCTTGAATTAAGATTGTTTGTTTGTCAAAATTGAACTAAGAAGGTTAATTCTTCGAGATAGAAATTATAAAATAGGAAATCAAAAAAGAAAAGCTTAAAAAATCAAGATTGTCCAATCTTGAAATTCAAATTATAAACTTTTTTCAAGAATGAAATTTTATGGATATATTCCGAACGTTTAGCTTGTATTGTATCTTATGATATAATTTCTTAACTATTGAATTTTTCATACTATATATTCTATTTTGTATTATACTACATTCTTAGCATACCCAATTCATATACAGGGCATCTTCAAGTCATTTATTTCCATCTACAGTTTGCTCACTTGCGTTTTTTTCTACATTTTTCGCACTCTCCCACATTTGCATGCACCGATTCGGTGTATTGTCAATAAGATTGTTGTTTTCTTTGCACGTTTTGCCATTGTGGCGCGTAATTTATGCTATCCATAGCTGCAATGCCTCCTCAAAAAGGTTCCAAAGGGTGGGCTCTAGGGGTGCTGAAGGGAGACCGAAGTATTGTATTGTACTATATGTATAAGTTTGTTGAATTGTGGACGTGTTGAGTTCAACGTTGCATTCAGTTGGCTGCCGCATTCGGACGCGTTCAGAGATACGTTTTGCTTGTCATTTGAATTTGTTGCTGGTTCTGGTTTTGGGTCGTCAAGGGTTAAAGCGAGAAGCTCTCGTTCGTTTATAATATTCCATGTTGTTCCAGCGACGACACAGTGAGAAAATGTTTGAGGCGTATATCAGAAAACGGTAAATGAAAATGCGCTGGAAAAAAAGCCATAAAAAGTCTACCGCCTAGTCGATAAGTGCGTCATTGAACGGTTCACATCATGTTGAGCAAAGGTGCGATGAGCCGCATTTTGATAGCCAATATTTAGTTGACATTGGTCAGATAACGTCAGACAGTGAAGAGAGTCGTCACTTTATAAAGTATATAATGTACATGAACCGACGACTCTGCGAGTAAGTGAAGGAATGTGCTGAGATTAGATAGTTCAGTGTGTTCTGATTGGATACTACATATGTTTTTATAGTGGCCAATCTTGTGCGACAATCTTACGTTTGTCTACAGTCGACACCTGTCGAACAGTGTAAGATGTTGAGCCATTCCAGAAGGTAATCGGGGAAATGAAAAATTCTAGAAAGACAAAATTCTGCAGTGCATTTTAACTTCAGAAAAGTTTTTCATTCTAAAAGAAATAAGATGTTGAGCAATCCCAGAAGATAATCAAGGAAAAGAAAAATTTTAGAAACACAATTCTGAAGTGAATTTTACCTTCAGAAAAGTTTCTCATTCAATTCTATTTAAAATAAAATATGGAAATATAAAAAGTTAATATAGAACTGAGGAAAAGTGTTGTTCTAAGCATATCTAAAATAAAATAAGATGTTGAGCAATTCCAAAAGGTAAACGGAAAAAGTTGAATTCTATAAAATCAAAATTCTGCAGTGAATTTTACCTGAAGAAAAGTTCATCATTCAATTCTATTTTAATGAAAGTATGAATTTTTAAAAAGTGAATATGTTAAGAACTTTTGTTTCCTTTCAATTCTATTTAAATAAAATATGAATAAACAGGTTGAGTGACGCGAGATATTCTATATAGAAGCGTGCTATTTTTATTAGTTGCGCACACCCCAATTATAAGCTCTTTATCATATGGCTAATCAATTTAAAAGTGGTTCTGTGATAGATTTTGATAACACCAAAAGTCAAATTGCATAAGCAAAGCTACTTGTATTGGTTAGATAGTAAACATTGTTAAACAAAAAAGTGTCGTAAGCCATATTACACTGCGAGTTCTTTGTGGCACTCAAATCAGATGGCGAAAATTTCTATTGTCAAGAGTCTTTGCGAAGAGTTCTTTAATCTGCACTTCTGTTGAGGACGCACCACATTGACCCACTGTGTGAAGTGTGTGGGCAAAGTGGTGGCAAAACTCTTTTGATTTCCGCTTCTCTTTCGCAAGAGAGAGAGAGAGAGAGAGAAAGAGAGAGTGGGAGAGAGGAAAAGCAAGAAAAGCCGCAAAAAGGAAAATGAAAACGACATTTCGAAATTGTGGAAAAACGGAAAGAGGAACAACAACAACAACTACAAACAGCAACAACAAAATAGCATACCGAAAATAAAAATACACACATCTCTCTCCCATCTCTCTATCATTATATTTTTCGACTCTCTCTCTCTCTCTCTGTCTTTCTCCCTTTCTCTCTTTTGCTCTGCACTACAAAGCATGGGCAATAAAAAGAAAACAAAGCTGAAAATAATTTAAATTTTGCTCTGGCCGGCAACAGCAGCGACGTCGACGTCAGCAGCGACTGCGACGTCAACTGCGACAGCGACTGCGACGTTGGCTCCACTTGTGCCGCTCGCTTTTTTTGTTGTTTGTACAAAATTTTGCGCTCAGTTGCTCGCGATCGCCTTTTCAATTTTCACGTACTACGCGCAGACGAGGCGAATTTTCAAAAATACAAATTTCGGTCTTTTTATATATCTTTTTTTGTCGGTAAAATTCTATTTTGAAACAAGTGTTGTTGCTGCTTTTCAAAAAGTGTCGTCATTATCAACCTAAAAGAAATAGAGAATAAATAGTGAAAAAGTTAACAAATAAAAGCAGAAAACGAAAACTAAACAACAGCAACAAAAATATCAAATCAAATCTATTGCCCCGCGTCTCTGATAAGAGATAAAGAAGCAAAGGTAAAATAGAAAAAGAAATAAAAACGACAACGACAACGTCGCGCCACGTTCTACAAGTTATCAAAATACTTACTTCACACTTCGAACTCTTCGCTTATTTAGTTGCTTTTCGAGCCGGTTATCGGGCAGTTGCACTTTGTATAGAGCGCTTAGCGGGGAACGCGGGAGAGTGATCAAGAAGAAAGGTAGCGGAAAATGCAGTAATAAAAACAACAAATGAAAATGCGTTGAAAACCATGGAAAAATCTATGGTTAATTATATGTGTTGTGAGGCCATTTCGTAATGTTGCTAAAAATAAATGCATGGAAAATGTGCAGCCAAATGGAAATGCCAGCAATTATTTGCTTATACTTTTTCCAAGTGCCAATTGTGCAAAATTCGCACAACAAAAAAATGTAGATATATGTATATCATCATCTATATACATATATATATAAAACCAAAGTGCCAATACAAACGTCATAAAACCATAAAAAAGTGCTATAAATATATTATAATTTTGTGCTATAAACTGTGAAAATATTTGCGCAGTGTATGAAAAAGTAAAATAACGGCAACAACAAAAACAACAAATGGGAATGTCGCTAGAAAAAAAAGCTATTTACAATGTGCTCTATATATAGAGTGTATATACCCGTGAACAAAGTTTTAGGCACACAACTGTTTGACTTTAATCACAAAATGTTTTATGTGCGCCTAATTCAATATTCCGCTCCCTAAACACAGTGAATGTATTTGCATTTTGGTGCTCGCAATGAGATGGAATTGTGTGACTTTAAATAAGGAATTTAACTCCTGAACAAACCATGTCAACTCAGCTGTCTCTATGAGAAATTTGGTGAAACTTGGAAGAATGGTGTACAAGTGTTGAAACTGCAAATATCTAGCATTGTAGACTTAAAAAACTTGGTTCTCCTTTTGACCCAATCTTTCTCAGTCTCCCTAACCATGGTAACTCAGCTGTCCCTTTTCCAAATCTGCTGAAATTTGATGAAACTGGTTACAAGTGATAAAACTTTGTGAATCTATTTGGTACATCGAAATAAACTTCAAATTGAGTATTACAATTGCATCAGAACTTCTTAGCCCTAAAAACAAACCATGTGAACTCAGCTGCCTCTATGGGGAACTTCCTGAAATGTAGTAGAATTGCTTATAAGTGTACAAAATGCAAATATCTAGCGCTATAGTCTTAAATAACTCGGTTTGACGCAAAACTTCTCAGTCTCAAACCTTACCCAAGGTAACTCAGCTGTCTCTTTTACGAAGTTGCTAAAATTTGGTAGAACTGTGCAGACATGTTGAAATTAAGTGAATTTCTTTATAGAAATTAGCTGCAAATTTCAAAGTATATGTATAAAGTATTGCAACTGCTTACAATCTTAAAGAACTCAATAATCACATTGCCCCAACACTTCCAAGGCATAACAACAAACCATATGAAATTTGGTAGATCTTATAACTTGGTAGATCTTATAACTAAAAGAATTTATTCTCTTTATCGAAATTGCCTGCAAATGGAAGTATATATAGTGTATAGAGAACTTCTTAGCCCCTAAAACAAACCATGTGAACTCAGCTCCCTCTTTTAACAAGTTGCTGAAATTTCGTAGAGTTGTTTCTTATTTGGAAACTAAGTTAATTGCTTGCCTATATCGAAATTGGCTGCAAATGGAAGTATTTATAGAGAGTTTTACCACTGCTGCAATCTGAAAGAACTCAGCTCTCACTTTGCCCCATTTTTTTGGCGCTCAATCTGCGCGTCTTTCAAAAATAGATTGTTCACTTTTTCAAAATCCAATTAGCTGCGTTTTTTTCCTCCCATAGTTGAAATAGTTTTTTTGTATGTCTATTTTTGGTCTAGTTCTTTGCACTTCATAAAATGAAATGCGGTTAATGTTTTGTTTCAAGAATGATAAACAAACATAAAAAAATATTGGAAAACCAAAATTGAAATTGAAGCAAGTTACAGTTGAAAGTGCTAAAAATATGAGAAAGAAGAAATCTTATTTGAGATTTCACTGCAAAACGAAACTCATTTGCAGCTAATCTATGGATTGTTGATTGGACGCGACTTTTACCTTAAGGGGGGAAACGAAAGATTGTCAATCAAAGAGATGCAGCGTTAAAATTTCACCTGCGTGTAATTAAGGCGAAAACAAAGATTTTGCCTATAATTATGATTGCCGCTAACTGCGCATTGTTTGACGAGAGACAGAGAGAGAGAGAGAGAAAGAGTTAGGGGGGAAAAGAGACAAGATATAGTTGTAGCTTATGAAACACAAGCATAAAAAACAGCAAACTAACTTAATTTCTCATTCGTCTCTGCAGCTTTAAAGCCAACTCCACGCCCTTTGACATCTCGGCCACGTCGGCTTTCAAGCCCACCAAACCGCTGGAGATTCGCAACGGTTCGCAGCAGCAGCAACAACAACAGCAACAACAACCGCTAATCTCGCCCATCACTGGACAACCGCTGAGCCACGTGCCCGCCCCCTTGCTGCTCTCCTCATCGACACTCTCAGGCGCCGGCGCCTCGTTCCGTTTGGCGCGCAGCTCAACGCAACCGCTGCAATCGCCGCGCGTCGCTCATTTGGCCGCACAGGGTGGTGGCACGCCTCCAACGTCAGTGTCAGTGTCCAGTAACAACAACAGTTTGTCACGCCAGCATTCGGTCAACGATAGCGTCAGTCTTGGCGAGCAGTTGACACTCTCGGTGGGCAACGACAGCGAACGCATCTTTGAGATGTCCGGCTTGGATGATGACTCGGCGATTCAGTCGCTCGGCGACAATGCTTCCACCAACACCAGGTCAAGTGGGGCGACGGCAACCACAACAGGGGCAGCAGCGGGAGGATCAGGTGTGGGCGTGGCACGCAGCAGCAGTGTGAGAGCACGGGCCAACATGTTCCAGCAGCTGCAGCAGCAGGAGCAGACACGCAGCCGCAGGGAGACGGCAGGTGGAGAGCAGTTGCCAACGCAGTCGCGTTCATTTGCCAATCGTCAAGGTGAGTCGAAAGTTACTCTTGTTATACCCGTTACCCATATTGTAGAAGGGTTTTATAACTTTTTGCCGGTAGGAAATGTATGTAACAGACATAAGGAGCCATCTCCGACCCCATGAAGTATATACATATTGTCTTGATCAGCGTCAACAATCGAGACGATCTTGCCATGTCCCTCTGTCTGTCTGTTCGTCTGTCCGTATGAACACCTAGATCTCAGAGACTATAAGAGATAAAGCTATTATTCTTTTTCGACAGCATTGGTTATTGGCAGATTCAGTTAGTTTCAAATTTTGCCACGCCCACTTCCGCCTCCACAAATTGACAAAACTCGAATAACAAGCGTAATTTTAGAGTTAGAGATCGAATTTTGGTATATACATTAATAACTATCTTTGTGTCTTTGTGATTCCTGAAAATTTGGTTATGATCAAATAAAAATTTAAAAAAAAAAAAATTAAATTATTCAAGAAATACTTACTAGGGGTCATAGTTGTTTTCGCTGACATTATATATTTTGCACTCTATATTATGAATGCATTACCATATCAATATACCAAATTGACATGTTTCTCAGCAATTTTGTGGTATATTATTTTAGTATATTTTGAGAATAATACCGCATTATTTTACTTTTATTCAATGTGGGTAGCGAGTATCTCACAGTCGAGCACATTCGCCTGTAGCTTTCTTACTTGTTGTAGTCAGTTCTGGCCACGAACGATTCCATCACACAAATTAGCATTAAAGCATTAAATGAAAGCAAAGGGAGAAAGGGAGAGGAAAGCAGAGGGGAACTACGCGAACTATATTCGCCAGTGGAGCAGCGATGCGTAACAACAACAACATAAATAACAACAACTAGAGACAGTTGTGCAAACTCGTTGCGATTAGAGTTGTGTTTTGTTTTAATTCAGTTTTAACTAGTTCAAAGAGCCGGTTCTTAAGCCAAATGGCATTTAAATTAGTTTCACATTCTTACACTATGCTTTGCCTTCATTCTTAAAGTCTACAGTCTAAAGTCTAGACTAAGCAGTGCTTTAATCATGTAAATACGCGGGATTAAATGACTTTCGTAGCGTATTCATTTCAGCAATAGGGAAGCTTAAAACAGACAACTGGAAAAAATTTGCATTTAAAAGCAATTTGTTAGCATAATATCAAAATACCATAAATTCTGATACGACGATAAAGTTTTAGAAACTAAATTGATGTTTTTTAAAGGTAAACTTCTTTTACCGTTAAATTATTAATGTTTTTAAATCTTGGATATTTTAGTATATATATTTATACACTTTTTAAAATGTAACTTACAATTTAAAATTAAGAAGCTAAGTTATTATTTTTAATACTATGGCCCTAAGAAAAGTTTTTTGGAAGTAGTTTGATTTGAGATCCATAAGCATATAATCTCCATGTTTAAAAAGAAAATTTTAATTCAGTTCACATATTTTGATCCAATTTGTCCCAAAATGTAATATGAAGAATTTAATATTTTCGAATGTTTTTTGAACAAAATTTGTATATTTTTTAATTATATCATAGCTTTTGAAGAGATCATTACCCTAATAGCTTAGGAATCAAAAGGACTTTGATAGCTTAAAGACCTCAGCTGTTATTACATTACTAATAATAACAATGAAAAAGCACTACAAGTTGAGTGCTGGCAAGTGAGTAATACTCGGAACTAGTTCCGCACCGCGGAACCGAAAGAGCGCAGCTCAAAGTGTAAACCGCAAACGCGTAGAAAGAAGATTCCGCTATAGGTTTCGGTCTGGTCAGCACGACGCAGCGCCAATGAACGCTCAATGGGCGACACTTTTTTTTTTATTTTAACTTATTTTGCCAACTTTTTGTTGGAACAGTTGTAGTTGTTGTCGGTGTTGTTGTTGTGTTGGTGCCATTATGGCCAGGCATGCTTGTTGTCCAAGTTAATAAGCTGTAAAATGTGTGTCACTTGCCTAACAAACCCACCGCAACGCCCCCTTTTCTTGCCTGTCCACCTTTCCCACACACCGAACACAGTCAGGCAATCAGCAACTAATTGAGGTTTTCTGTTGGGTAACATTTGCACTGGTGCGTAGAAACAGTGAAGAAGAAGAGAAGGTGTATTGAGGGAACAGGTCACTTGAGTAGATTAGATTAAGTAGGCATTGTTAATGCCATGTCAAACAATAGAGTTAAGAAAGTTGATATGTCACATTGATCAGTAATATTCCTACTTCACTTTTGTTACAAATTAAATTCTCCCCAATGGATAGCACACACATAGTTACAATTGAAAATTTCCTGTCGCAAATTGTGATCAATGTACTCAGCAATTTAGACTATAACGATCGTAAGTTGAAGAGTGGTGTTTAGAAATGAATATTTCAGTATAAGAATAGCGAGTAATGTGGATTTCAATTTGAATTTTTCAATAAACGAAAATAGAATAATGTGGATATATGTAAAATGATTTCAATGGAATTTAATTTTACTCCAATCCAGCCTCTCTCAGTTTGCGGTCAAGCTTGAGAGAGTACTGCTTTTATATCGGTAAAAAAATCTAGAATTCGAGTTTGCGAGGTTCAGTATTTATCAGAATTATTCGCAAAGTTCAGTATTTATCAGACACATGAAGTAAAGAGTGCTTGAAAGCATTTGCATGCTTTCTTTCTTAATATTTATTTCGATGAGTGAGCCAATAACATAGACTTAAACTTACTTCCTCCATTCTAACTGCTCTCTTTGTCTTTCCTTTTTCACAGCAACTTCTCGCCACTCGCCGCCTCCATCGGCATCAAGCGCCAACGTAACCGCATCGCTCGGCTCGCCGTCAAACGAAGAGCCGAGCACGCCGAACACGACGCAGGATACAACCGATGCGGACTTTGGTAAGTCGAACAAAAAAAAAACAACAACAAAGGAGCATTAAAGAGAGTTAAACTCTTTGCTCTCTTTGCTTGGCACAACATTTGCGTATCGTTTTTGTTTCTCTCTTTTTGTTTTGCGCGAATGCAATGCACGAATAATGCACACAATTGGCATGCGAAAGAACGATAGATACAGAAATCTATTCGTTCAATGAATGTTCTTATTATCATTATTATTGTTGTTGTTGTTGTTGTTGATGTTGTGTGTGTCTTTAATGTAAAATTTTAAGAATATGATTTCTTAAGTTGTTGCTGTTTCTTCAGTTTTGCGCTGCGTTTTGACTAATCTAAAATCGAAAAATCAACATGAAAGTTAACATTGATATTTATTGGCGATTAAAAGGAAATTTATTTTATTTAAACAAATCACGCAAAATTGCGCAATTAGCTGAAAGGCAAAAAATGAAAATATCATTATAAATACTAAAGCATTTTTCTAATAATTTTCATAGCATGCATTTGGTTCACTTAAGTTTTTTTTATTTCTAACAATTAATTAACTCCCCATTGTTATTGTTGTTGTTGCATGAACAACAAATTAAACGAATTTGGATTTTTTACACATGTTTTCTTTATGTAATTTACCAGCCTCACGTCAGTTTTTTTTCTCTTATTCATTTTTGTGTAAACTCATTGTTGGCTTCTTTTGCTTTTCATCGAGTTTTCCAGAGTTTATAATTAAACGTTTATAATTATCTTGGCCTTGTTTTGTTTTGTTTCCAACTCGAAACTTCCTCTTTGTCGATATTTGCACATTGTCTTTCCAATATCAATATCTTTAATTTATGAGGGCGTTTCCCCCTGTTTCCCACACTTCTTCTTATATAGTATAATGAAATATCGAGATAAAGAAAACTGCGTACCTTGACTTCGATAGGGAATTCAGTTAGTTACACGTGAAACGTGATATTTGAACAGTGGTAAAACTAATTAGTCATCAGTTATAGTTAATTGATTAACTGATAAGTCTTGAAGAACTGAAAGAACTGGAATAAAATTAAAGGAAAATACTAATATGTATCTCCAATATGCGGTTAAATACCAATGACTCACACAAAGTATAAATGAAATCTTTGTAAAATACTTTTTTTTATGAATATATTCATATATGTGTTTCTATGAATTGCGTATAAAATTTAATATAACATGATCCATACATGTGTTATTACGTAGTGAAGTTAGTCAACAAAATGAATGTACAAAACCGCATGAAACAATATTGTAAACATGATTTATGAATAATTTTGAAAAGGATTACTTAATATGAACTATGCAGCTTATAATTTTGTGTGGGGCTTAATGAACTAATTATATTATATCTTAATTAAAATAACAGTATCAAAAAGAAAAAGTTAATTTCGTATATTATACATTAATCTTTAAAATGAAAATACTTTGCAACTTTGCCTTGTGGTTAGATGGTATTAAAAGAGACCGCAACTTATATAAATAAAGGTAACTAGATGAAGTTCACTTCCAGCAGTAAATTGTGTAATTTATTGCTGACTTAACTGATTAGGTTGTTTTTTTTTACAATGAAAACGATTTGTTTTGCTGGTAAAGTTATCGAGAGTTTTCTCTAAAAAGATATACGATATCGTTTACAAATTATGACACATTCACTGTTATGATGCATTCAGTTCTTTGAAGAGCATTCACCTCTTATGCATGGGCTTAGTAATGATCTATTAAAATGAAGCTATGCACAAAGTCTTTTACTATTTATATGACATATAATTCACTCTTTCTGGTCAATGTGTATAGTAATAAAATTTTAAATGGAGAATTGTTGAATCATTTGCTATCATATTCAGTCTTTAGCGAAGATTTTTAATAACTTTAGAAATTGAAAAACAAATTGCAACTGTTTTATTATTGGAATAGGATTTATTAAGTAGCATCTTATGGGATCTTCAGACTTTAATGCAACTTTTTGCACAACTATAAAAATTAAATGACATATTGCAAGTATCTTTTTTGGAACTTGTTGAATAGAATTTGCTAAAGGTTTTCTCTAAAAAGAAAAGTCGAATTATGATGCATCCACAGTCTATGTTTGCACTTTTTGTGATTTATGCGTAGTAATAAAGTTTTAAAGGCAAAATTGTTGATTCATCTATTATCATATACCGACTTGTTGAGTAGAAAGTTCCTACTAGGAACTTATTGGATTTGCTTTGCTATAATAATTAAATGACAAATTGCAACTGATTTTATAATAACGTGTTGAGTAGTATCTTATCGGATCGATCTTATCGTTTCCCTCCAAGCATTAAATCTTTATAGCATATCTTTAAAGCAAAGTCTTTCATATAATTGCGACTTCAGCAACAATCCTTATAAGAGTTCTTTGATCTTTATGGTGCTCTATTCAAAGCCAATTCAATCGACAAATTGCGACTGACTTTATAAGACTTATGGGATCTTCAGACAGACTTTATGGGATATTAAGAGATCTTCAATCAGACTTTTGCATAACTATAATAATTAAATAACAAATTTCAACTTTATATTGAAACGCGTTGATTAGAATCTTCTCGATCCTCTCTGAGCATTAAATCTTTATAGCAAAGCCTTCAAAGCAAAGCTTTCCTATATGTAGAGTACTTTTCTCTTTAGGGTTCTCTATTCAAAATTAATTCTATCGTCATACTGCGACTGTTTTTAGGACTTGTTGAGTAGGATCTTATGGGATCTTCAGACTTTATTATTATTCAAACTAATGACAAATTGCAACTGCCTTTATATTGAAATAAGACTTGTTGTGTAGAATCTTCTCGATCCTCTCTGAGTATTGAATCTTTATAGCAAAGCCTTCAAAGCAAAGCTTTCTTATATGTAGAGTACTTTTCTCTTTAGGGTTCTCTATTCAAAATTAATTCTATCGTCATACTGCGACTGTTTTTAGGACTTGGTGAGTAGGATCTTATGGGTTCTTCAAACTTTATTATTATTTAAACTAGTGACATATTGCAACTGTCTGTGTAGAATCTTCTCGAATCTTATCGTTCCTCTCTGAGCATTAAAGCTTTATAGCAAAGCCTTTCATATAATAGCGACTTCAGTAACTATCCTTATAGAGTACTTTATACTCTTTATGGCACTCTATTCAAAGCTAATTCAATCGACGGTAATCAGTAATCAGTTTGTGTAGCCAGCGACTCATTCTGCGGTCTCGAGTCTGCGGTCTCCAGTCTACAGTCTGCAGTCTACAATTCTCCATCTCTGTCTGACGCAGACGTCGCTGCTAACAAAGAGTTGTTGAATAAAAAGAGTCAAGTTTGCTATCAATAGCTGAACGAAAATCGAAAGCTGTGGCATGAAAATGAAAAGCAGCTGGCTGGCTGCTAAAAAAAAAAGAGAGAAGAGTTGAGCAGCGAAAAATAAGCGAGACGAGTACAAAGAATCACAACAAAGGCAAATGACAGACGAATTATAGAAAAATTTATTTGATATTATAAAAATTGCCCTAACAAATGCGTCGTTAACTTTCTATATAGCCAAAGCAGAGGCAGAGGCAGCAACTGAGAAAGCAGCGATAGGCACTTTTTTTTATTGTATGTAGAAGAGTTCGAGTTGAGCTCAGTCTTAAACGGTTGATAAACAGCGCAACAACTGCGACTTCATACAAAATATAGTTATCGCAACACAGCAACAACAACAACACAAGTAATTGATAAATAAAAACGCGTGGCGCAATTGCCACTCGACACTTGCAACTTGACACTTGCAACAGCAACACAAAATAAATTTCGTAGTAGAGAGAGTTTGCAAAAAGGATGCGTAAGTGTTTGAATTCGAGAAGAGTTCGAGAACTAATAAATAGAACCTTCCTTAGAACCTTCATCGTTGTCGCTGGCCGAGCGTTTGGCGTTCTTCAGCAGCTTGTGCGAGGGAAATGGCGGCAGCACAACGCCCACGAGCAGCATGCTACATCATGTGGCACATCCGCGCTTCGCGAGTCGCGCCAACAGCTACGCCTCACGCAGCAGTCCGCCCTACAACTCCATCGATCGCAGCAGCAACAGTCCGAGTAGCAATCACAGCATACATAGCAATCACAGCATGGCCAACAGCATAAGCAGCGCCAGTGTGACGCCCACGCCCATGGAATGCACGCCCACCACCCAAGAGGAGGAGCAACAACAAGAGTCGCTAACAGAGCAACACAATGGCTTTGTGCAGCTGACACGCTCAGCAACAGCTCCCCCAACAGCAGCAGCAGCAACCACAGCAGTAACAACCTCAACAATTGTTGCTCCTCTGACAGAAAGCACTTCGTTGACGGCGCCGCGACGCATCAAACTGCGCACCGTGGGTAAACTTGTGTTGCCCGACACTTTTCTCAGCGATCGCAAGCACAACAATCATCGCAACAGTTGCTTGGGACGATTGCAGACGATGGAGGACATACACATCTCGATGGGTGTGCGGACCATTGGGAAAATCAAATCGCCATTCATCGAGCAGCAGCAGCAAAAGGAGCTGAGGAAGCAGCAATCAATGCAAGCAATGGAGCAACAGAGCAATGGGAATGGACACAGTTTGAGTGACAGCGGCGATGATGCGCACAGCTCTGATTCGGGCAAGGAAAACTGCGCAGCCAATCAGCAGCAACAGCAGCAGCAGCAGCAGGAGACCCAACAGCAACCACAATTGCAGCAACAGCAATCGCAACAAGTGCAAGAGTTGAAGCGCAAGCTGACGCACTTTAGTCAAATCACCGTGCAACAAAAGAAGCCACAGGCAACCACAGTGAATCGACGTCATACCACAGAGCTGAGTGGCAACATTCGGGCTGCGAACGCAAATGTTGACGAACGTTATGCCAAGTACTTCGGACTGAACGAAAGCTACAGCTCAACGACAACGCTGCTGAAGAAGACGTCTTCAACGATGGCCACTCCATCGGAGGCACTCAATGCGCATGTGCGTCTGCCACAAACTGTTGCAAATGGAAGCGGCGGACTCAATCAGAGCGTCAGTCTGGTGCAGAAGCGACGTGAGATGCTGAAGCGAACACGCGCCATGTCGCTGGAGACAACGGGCAGCTGTGCTTCAAGTGGCAGCTTGAGTCCCACCTCGATGCCAAGTCCGAAGCGTGCTCTTTCCCCCTCGAGACGTTCAACAACAATGAGCAACAACAAATTGAACATTGCCAGCTTTGAGGATATTGTAATCACAGCCGATGAGTTGCATGCAGCGGGGCATGAGTTCAAGAGGTTGTGTGGCGAAATTTTGGGCACATGAATGAAAAATTGTAAATTTTTTTGGCATAACTATTTAAAAAATTTCACAAATTTTTCGAAAATTCCCCCCTCTTTTCTCTCTCTCTTTCTCTACAACTCTCTCTATCTCTCTAATTTGGATTTAGCATGTAGATAAATTGTTGCGCTCTCTTTTTGTGTGCGCTCAATGTGTGATTTGTGTGATAGATGCGCATCATCATCTTCCTTACTTCCTTTCTTTCTGACCCCCGCCCCCTCCCTCGATAAAGAAAACAAAACAAGAACGAAACGAATGTAAGATGGGCAAATCATAATGGAAAATACATATAACAAAAAAAGACAATGAAATATAATAAAAAATATGCATACTGAGAAATAATCCCCAACTTAAAAATAATAAAACGAAACGACTAAAATTAATCGAAAAAGTTCTTCTTAGGCATTGTAATTAATTTGAGTGTGTTGCATTTCGATTTTCAGAGCCTGCAGAGCAAGAGCATCATCCAGTTTAACAGTTATTATTATTACTACCAACTACCAACTACTTGTCGTGTGCTTATTTATGATTTTTAATTAATTACTTAAGAGCTTAAACGAATTGTACCTTAAATGGCATTATTATCATTACCACATACCATTATTATTATTATTATTACTATAATTATTATGCAAATACAATTATATCTAATTATCGTAATTATTATTGTAATATTTAAATATGCAAATTGTTACAACATTAAATAAAACAACAACATTTTGTGCTAAATGCAATGTGTTTAACGAATTTTCACACAAACTTACCAACATACACACACACACACAAACACAGCAAATCACACATACACACTGAGTAAGTAAGTGAAGCTCAGCGCCGTTCTCTGCGCTTCTCAAAAGTTTACCTAAGCATGTTATATGAAAATTAAAGCACGTTTTTACTTTTGCTTGTGCTTGTATTAATTTTTAGTTATTTTCTTTATTTTTCTTTTCTTTGAATTATATCCGCTACCCATAGGATAGAAGGGTATTATAACTTAATGTTTGTAACAGCCAGATGCTATAAACTACAGTAGATTCCGGTTATAGCGACTTTCAAGGGACCGTCGTTATATCCGGAACACCTACAAACCAAAAGTTGAAAAATAAAATTTTCTTTATTTTATGGTTGCCATAGGTTTTTAAAATGCAACTAATTAATGTTTTAATCAATTTAATTTGTATGGGGACCCTCCAAGTCATCGAATTTTCATCTCAAAAGCCGGACGGACGCTGTAAGCGGCGTCGTTATAACCGGATTCTACTGTATATATATTCTTGATCAGCGTCAACAGCCATACGATATAGCCATGTCCGTCTGTCTGTCCATCCGTCTGTATGAACACCTAGATCTCAGAGACTGTAAAAGATAAAGCTATATTTTTTTTCGACAGCTTTTCTTATGTTTGCACACAGTTCAAGCAAGCTTTAAAATTTTTGCCACGCCCACTTCTGTCCTCGCAAATCGACAACAAACAAATAACAAGTGTAATTTTGAAGCAAAAGTTTAAAATTTTGATACATATATTAATAACTACAGTCTTTATGATTCCTAGTTGTGATCAGATAGAAAATGTAAAAGTAATTTAAAAAATTTTTTTGTATGGGCAACAACTCTTCCCTACTAGGGGTCTTGGAATCTTTGAATGGCAATCTGATTTATATGTTATACTCTATGGCATATTTAGAATGTAGTACTACATCAATATACCAATTATAGCCTTTGGTATATTTTAGTATTTTTGTGGCATAAAGCTTTGTCTGACAATCTGGTATATTTTACTACTATATGGTATATTTGAATATAGTACTATACCAATATACCAATTGTATGTTTTGGTATATTTTAGTAATTTTTTCGGTATATTAATTTGGTATATTTCAATAGAAATACCGCACTATTTTGCCATTATTCGAAATGGGTAGTGGGTACTTCATAGTCGAGCACACTCGACTGAACCTTTCTTACTTGTTTTTCTTTTTTATTTGATTGATATTACATTTTTTGATGACCTAAATTCATGTTTACTTTAGGCAAACCCAAGGGCATTCTGAAGGGCGGAAAACCCTTGCCCGGCATGGGTCGCGGTCTGATGCCCATCGATCTGAATGCCGAGCTAAAGAATCGCTTGCAACGTTCGACGCATGCCACAGTCTCGAATCTGCGCAAGTCGGCGACCACAGCGAACGCGACACGCGATGAGCTGGACAACAGTGCATCGACGAATCCGCAGCGGAACTTGGCGCAAATCTTGCGCAATGTGTCCAAGGAGAATGCCACGCCCCCGTCAGCCAGCGCCCAACACGATGATGCAGTGAGTCTGGTGCGAAATTTGGCCACTTTAGGAGCACCTCGAACTGTGGAAGATTCCACCGGGGGCAACAATTGCGCCTCCGCCTCAGAGGGCGAAAGTTCTGGCGGTCGTGAGATCGAAGCCATTATCAAGAACAGCGCTGTGGCCAGGCGACGTCGTCAGCAACAGCAACAGCAGCAACAACAACAACAGCAGCAGCCAGATGGGTGAGTCTACGTCCACCAAGAACAAGAACAACAACATCTGCAATCCCAATGTGCTGTGCGCTGTGCTCGTTTATTAACCGTTTGCTACTAACCAAACCAAAAAACAAACTAGCCAAAAAAAAAAAAAGAAAAAACCAACACTTGATGTAAGTTGATCCCCCGATCGATCATCACAATACTATATATGTACATATATCTAGACAGACTCGAAGACTGGTTCCACAAAATGTGTGCGTAATAATTTAATAAAAACAAAAATACAACTACAATACATTTTTACTACAAAGAAAAAAAAAAACAAAAATTTAGGCTTCGATTTTTGACAACTTTTAATTGTGTTTGTCATTTGGCATCATTCGACATCCGTTTTTTAAATGTCTGTTGATAAATAAATGTATTTTCCTAATCGATTCAAACAATTTCAATGCACCCACAAAAAACAAATGAAAAAAAAAAAAACACAAACACAAATAGAAAAAACAAAAAGAGTTTCCTAGTTCAAGTGAAACCAATTGAAAGAAGCTATTACTGGCGTCCTGTGCAGCCGCCGCAGCAGAGATTGCAACAACTGCAGCTACAACAACAGCAACTGCAACAGCAACGAGAACAACTGCAACTGCAACTGCAGCAACAACAGCAACTGCTTTGGCAACTGCAACAGCAGCAGCAACAGCAACCACAACAACAACCACAACAACAACAGCAACAAAAGCTACCGTATTTTGTTCAACAAAAACTAATGCGATAAATTGAAAATTGAAAAGAAACGAAATGAAAATATATCAACTAGCACATAAGTTCAATTTGCATTGCTTACTAAAAATAACTGATATATATATATAGATATTTGAATATATACATATACATAACAAATATATATATATTTTATTGACAAATTTGTTTGAAAAATGAAATGAAAATTATTGCCGCATATATTTTTAGGTGACACACCGACAATTTATTTAATTAATTTCAATAATAAAGTTGACAAAAATCCTATGTAAATGTAGTTTATTGTTTTGCTTTCGCTACTAATAGTGATTTAATACTAACAACAGAATATGTGCATGCTCGTTGAAATGCTTACATATTAACTTCAATTCAAAATTGGCGCCTTCTTAATAGTTGCCAGACGGCGCTGCAGACAGAGTGGCAACGTTTACAATGTAATCTTTACAGAGCTGGTTTACAGCAACAGTTCGAAACATCGAAATATAACAGGCAGTTTAAACTGACGCGCCAAATATGTCGTATTTGGAAAATATACCAACATACTAGATGGAGTGTAACCAGTCAGCAATAATGGGAGCTTGTGTATTTTAGTATCTCCTAGGCGTTAAAACAGTTTTTGCTTGTGGTCTCATTCGAAAACAGATGTTTCCTTTTATGGGAGTTTAAAAGTAGAATTTATGCAATAATAAATAATTCGTTATAGTGGCTATGTATAATTAAATGAATGTTCATCTTTCAAAAAATAAACTTGCAAAATAATCAGCTGTCGTCTCACATCTGTTCACAACGTCTCTAAGCCAAGCTGTTAATATGCGGCGAATTCACCAGAGGCGAAATGAAGCGCTCATGGCCTTAACAGCGATGCAACAGCCTGTAAACTTAACAGCATTTAGTTTTGCTTTTGCATTCGGGAAGAACGGTTGTGTTTGCGCTGTTTTGCGGTCGATTTGTTTGTGTTTGTTTATTAATTCGCGCGCATTTTGTGCCGGTCGCAAAATTGCAATTGAATTATGCAAATTTAATACTATAGTGTGCGAGTGTGAGTGTGTATGTTTGTGTGTTTATTGTGCGTGATAAAACTAAAGAACTGCAGTCCACAAACGACAATTGCAAGCAAGCATTACGATCGGCTTCCAATTTAATTGCATCCAATTGAAAGCGCAAGTGAAAAATGGCAACGAGACGCTGAAGCAAAAAAATAACTGCAAATAAAAAACTCGAAAAAACGTGAGAGGAAGGCGCAGGCTGCAATTGCACTGAGAGCCATAGCAATTAACAAAGCAAAGGTTTGTACCACTGAAAATCATCGTTATGGGTAGTTTTTGTTTTTGTGATTTTTTTTTTTTTTTTTCATTTTATTATATTTCTTATGAGACCGACAGCAACAACAGCAATAGCAACAAAAAGCTGACCAGTTTTGCACAGCTTGTTTCTGTGTTTGTCGCGTCCTCCCTTCTGCGCTGTTGCTGTTGTTGCTTCTTTTTCTTGATTACCTGCTGCAACGAGCTACACAAACATCAGCAGCGGCAGCAACAAAAACAACTACATACAATGTAGGCAAAGACAACAAAAACAACACAACCGAAAAACTGTAAATCGTTCGCGTCTTTTGGCGTTTGCCTTCCATTGAAAAATTCGCTGATTCAGCAGTGGTCAGAGCAGCAGCAGCAGCGGAGACAGCGTAGCGGCAGCGCAGCAGCTACGCTGATTTTGCGTTGTTTCGATATTCTTATTTCTCTTGTTGTTTATTTGCACTTGGACATTTGTTGTCGTCTATTGCTTGTTGTTGCTGTAATTATTGTGATGCTTGTTTTAGTCGTTGTCGTTGTTGTTGTCGCTGGCTTAAAGGTTTTGCAGTCGCTGGCTTTAAAGTTTGGCAGTCGCTTGGTCTGCGTTTGTCATAGAGCAAACACCCTGTAGTTTTCTTTTGTTTTGACAAAGGGGCGTTGCTTTATAATTTTATCAATTGCGAAATTTATGATGTCTTCCGATGCGGAATTTGACTTTCAATATGAACTTTCTGGTATGCGGAACCAAACAATGAAAAGATCCATAAAATGTTCTCAGAATTTGGCGAATTTAATTATTTTATGGTTGTTATTGACTGATTAATATTACGGTACACAACATGTATGATAAGCAGCAGAGTTTAATCTGACTATAGGGTATTTCGTAGCACATATTAATAACTCTTGTTATGGTTGTGCATTTTGACAGCTGTGTGCATTTGCTTTGTATGTGTGAAGTGACTTTGGGGTGCTTCTGTTTCAATCGTTGCGATCGTTGGCAACTCTATTTGGCCATTTGGGTCTATTTGTTCACCTGCTTAATTAAGAGGCCCCCCACTTGATAGCTTTTGGGCTCAAGGTCTGCGCGTAGTTTGAAAAACTGGGCCAACATTTGCATAGTCTGATCTGAGATGGTGATAATGATGATGTTGATGATGATGATCGACAGAGTTGCCAGCGCCAATTAATCAATCAAATTGATTCAAATCAAATTCTCATTATGCATCTTGTACATTAAAATAACAATCACTTCAATTGTTATTATTATCGGATTTCGCTTTAGCTCGCACTTCTCTTCAGCTAACCCATTAATTGTCCATTTCGTAATACTTTTATACCTGAGATTTTTTTTTTTGTTTTTATTTTGGTGGCCCACTCGCGAATTTATTCCAAGTTTCATGTGCGTGGCTAATGAATAAACAAAAGCAAAACGAATCAACAAAGTAATAGCAACAACAACCAAAAAAAACAAAAAAAAAAACCAAAGCAAACCACAGAAATGCCTTTCGTTTTCAATGAATTTGCATAATTTGCTTGTGATCTGTCGGAACTCTTGGATCTGGAATTTCTTATGGCGAGAAATTAGTCGAAAGAAATGAAAGAAACGCACCATAAAAATGTTGTTATTGATTTATGGTCGCCTTGCTACTTATAGAGAGTATTAGATAATGCATTGATTTGAAACCGAAACCGAAACTGAAACGATTGTCCATAAATAGACAGTAAAATGTTTCTTATCTAGACGTAAAATCCCCCCTGATAACACTAAAATTCATTCATTGAAGAGAGCAGAGCAATCGCATCCAAGTGCAATTCGAATGCACTCAAAAACACCCACACTTAGACCTAGATTCATAGTCGAGTATTCGGTATCATATAGAAGGCGACATGTCTGCTCACGTCTGCGGGGAAAACGTGAGCTCCAACGCTAATGAGCCAAACCAACACACAAAGAGACAGACAGACAGATAGACAAACCCAAACTCAAAAAACAAACACAGACAAACACAAATTCAAAATACAAAACAAAGATTATACCGAATAGTGAAAAGTTCTACGGGTTAATCACCTAATGTGAGCTCTACCATACCCATTTATATACTATACGATTATACGATACGACACTTGAGGGAATTGAGCTGCGACGCACCCAGTTAACATTTTTAAATACCCTACACTAGAGATTATGTTTTATACTGTGTATATCATGGCATTATCTCGATCGACTCAATATGCAGAAAGTCAACGCAGCCAAGCAGAAAAAGCAAAAAGCACTGAGAATAGAGTTATCGAAAGCTTTGCGGTAAATAGGAAAATTACTATGCGATTTTAGATCTACATAATAGAAATTGTAAAAGTGAAGTAGCTACCACACATTAAAGTCGCTAGCTTTTCAGGTTTAACAGAACAAAGAACTATTAATTATGTATCGAGACTTGTATATTGAATTGTGTTAAAGTGTATAATTTCCAATTGGATTTTTATCTATAAACTTCATGTACAACCACTTCACCTAGTGCCCTTGTTATTAAGCTAAACCAATTAGAATTTCTTATATGTACTTCCTATTGCTTAGATAGTTTGAATTACGATTAGATAGTTTGAATTTCTACTTATAATATTAGAATTCGAAGTAATACTTTTATTACTGACAGTTCCACTTTTCTTGGTACTTCAAGTATTACTCCGATTTTATTTTTCAACGATATTTATTAACTTTCCATAAATTTGAGATCGTTTTCAATACATTTGGGCATACAAAATACAATATTAATTTTTACTAATTCAATAAGTTTGAGATCGTACTCATTACATTTGGTTATATACAATATTTTTGTAAATAAATAAAAGTTGTATTTTAAACCATAAAGAATTCGGCATTGGTTTGAGATTTTTATGTGAAATTATATCTGTGAAAATATTATACATAAAAGTCGAAATACATATAGTTATTTCATTGCTAGTTCGACTGTAGACTTATACTTTATTTTCTCTAATAACATCAAATCTAAATAAGTAAAAGTTGTCTGTTAAGCAATGAAGAATTCGGGATTGGTTTGTCCTTTTGATATAAAATAATATCTACATTAACTTAATGCACAGAAGTTGAAATGTATATATTTCATTACTATATTATTACAAGTTCAACTATTATGTAAAGTTATACTTTTGTTATTTTTACTAACTTCTACTCATTTACTACTACAGAGACAGACTTAACCACTTCTACTTTTAGAACTACTTTTACTCTTTTCGTAACCGCAATCATCTTAGTCATCGACTTTGCACGTTGTGAGTGTATTCCCTTCTTTTCTTGTTTTTTTCCTTTCCTTATTGGTCATTATTTGCATAATTAATACCTTGGTGAACATATTTCTTCGCTGTAAGTGTATTAAAAGTTCGTTGCGTTTGCTGCTCGCATGGATTGGCATTTGTGACCCCGCTTGTCTCGTAATTGAATTGCCCCGACCGAAGCGAGAGAGTGAGGCGATGTCTCTGTCTCTTTCTTGCTGCGAGACTGCGACTGATCGCTGCTGGCACAAAGAAGCTTCTCTCAGATGTGAATGCGATGTGATGCGATGATGAATTATCAACGCTTTTAGTGCAGCAGTCGCTGCTCATTTGTGTGTTGAGATGAACCGAACAATTCCATTAAAGGCGAATGCTTATGGGCTGTGCTCGCTTTCATGTCGAGAGATGCAAATGCACGATGCTCGTTGCACTCTCTCGGATTATGTACACAAAAGGCGAAACTGAGAAAACGTGAAAAATTTCGAAGCCAGCGATCCATAAATTATGTTTTCTTCCCCCTCCTCCGCCACTCTGCCAAACTCAAGTCGCATGCATTGGGGCATAAAGTTAAGTTCGTTCTGTTCTGGCTGAGATTTCTGGTCAGCTATAAATACATTCATTTATTGGAAGAGGGGGGAAATAACTTTGTCTAGTCGTAGAAACAAATGAAGTTGTTTGCATTACGATTTCCCATTTCGGGTTCTGCTCTGCTCTGTTTTCCTATTCCCATTATTAAGTTGTTCAAAATACGATTACACAATCTTCTTAGGCCATAGTACGTTGACTCTTTTTTTTTTTTGTCGATGGTTTGTTTGTTATGCTCCACAACTCTTTCTTTTCCTTTGTCTGTAGTTGACTGTTTACCTGTTCACGATTTGCACAGCTGTTTTTGTTGGCATTTAGAGTTTTGTTTCCCGTTTAAAGTGAACTTATTCTATGCTGCAATCCATTACAAACACATTTACTTTCGAAACTCAATTAACTAGCACTTATTTATAGCCCTACACAAAAAATAAACTCTAATCCAATTAGAAGCAGTTGCCTTTCGTAATTCTGAATTTTGTAAGCTTGTCATTTGTTTATTGTTTTTTGCAGCAGCAACAAAACTATAAACAATTCATGCGAATTGCAAACATGTGCAGGAAATGTTGTTGAAATATCAAATTAGTTTATCAGTAGTGCGCATTTAATTACTTTTAAATGAGAATTAATTGCAAACAGTTGAGTTTGGGTGAACGAATTACGCTCTAAGTGGTTTTAGAGCAACTGCTAAGCACAACAGCTGGCAGTTTTATAGTGGTTTTAGAGCAACTGCTAAGCACAACAGCTTGACAGTTTGAGTAGCACCGCCCCCAATTCGAACGCTGTTCTACAGTTGCTGAAGTATTGCATGATCTTGAAGTTTGAGCAGCGTTCTCCAGCGAAAGTAAGGTTTGAGAAGCACTGACTCAGCCAGACTAGACATTTTGTGAGTCATGGCATCCTTTTATGCCTGCTTATGGGGTTTGACCATAATTTAGTGCTTTGTGGGCAATTTATTCAGCATTTGCTAGACATTTATGGCGTCGTCGTCGTTTTGTGGCCAACAATTTGAGTCATCAGCTGGCTTATTGTAGAGAATGCGGCCCCCTGAGGCGGAAACAGTTGACACTGACATTGCAAAATGAGTTGCAAATGAGTCGAGTGGCGTCTCGCGTTGTGTCAACAAACTTGCGCCACAGGATAATGTTAATTTCGAGTGAAGTCTGAACTAGACTTGTGTCTCGTTTTGTGTCTGTCTGTCTGTCTGTCGAAATAAAAGTCAGTCAAAATGTTGACAACTCATTAGCAGCACAAGGAATCAGAATGAGAGAGACTCGAGACTCGACTATAGAACCCAGAATCCAGCATCCAAGCTGGCTTTTTGGTACAATGAACTTTTCGGACACAAAATGTTGTTGGCCCCGCCGTCTGGCCAAGAATTATTTAAGCCCAGCTACTTCGTTGCCGCTGCACGTTGTCTGACAACGGCTCATAAATCTGCAGCTGTTCCCAGTTGTGGAGTACGCTGAAGAGGAAGGAGGGGAGTAGAGTGGGGAGGCAAATCAACTGCTTCAATCCCTCGCAGCGAATGCAAAAGCGTAGAAATATTCCAAAGTTCGCTGTCAGTTTTGCAAGCTCTCTTTGTTGGCTTGGCTCCTATGTCTTGGCTCCGTCATAGATATCATCATTGGGCATTTATTATTGCAAGGCACTGTCTGCCGCCCTTCCTTCCGCCTTTCGCCTTGCCATCGCGCTTTGCTATTGAATTTCCTTTGTGTGTGCGTTGCGTCTTCACTTGATGCAGTATTCAGGCCGTTGGGATTGTGGCATGCCACATGCATGTGGCTTGCAACTTCTGCAACTTCTACAACTGCTTATCATCTCATCTCGAAGCATCGATGCCACTGTCATTCTCTGGGCGTTCTCCTGACAGTCCGAGTGACAAACAATAAATGTTTAGTTGATATATCGATTCTCTCTCTCTTCTAGCCTCTCCATATCCTAGAATGTTGCTACTGTCGTCTGTCATTCAATCAATTAGACACCTGCTGTTTGCCTTTTGTGTGCTCAGATATTAGCATCGCATCGCATCGCATCGCGTTGCAACGCTTGACATTTACTTTTTATGGCCAAGTTGCAACTCAACTCGGTAGCACACAATGCTCGGCTCAGATCGAAGTTGATTTAGACAGCAGCTTTGCAGCAACTATGGCGATTGGTATGCGATAGAAATGTCAGCAAAAGTTCGCAGAACTGATAGACAACTGAATAGTTGCGACTTTAATAGAATTTCTGTTGATCTTACTAAGAAGAAGAACGCTTTGTATTTCCCTTACTTCATTGTAATTTTCTCTAGGCGATATTTAATATGCAAACTTAACCATTTTCTATAGTTTGCTTACTTCATTGAGTGATCTGTTTACACTTTTGCTAGAAACGGATTGTTTATCATTATTATTTTTTGCTTAGAGTTTGTCAACTTCTTTTTAGATTACCTATACATTTCTTTCTACGTATTGACAATTGTGACACAGCTCATAATAACATTTATTTCCCTATATCATCAATAAAATGTTATGATTTCTATAGGCACTGTGTCTAATGTCTGCACGTTTTGGCATGTATAGTACTAAATAATCTACTAGATAAGTAGAGAATATATATTTTTTTTTAGCATTTCTAAAAAAAACTGTGGTATAGTTTTTTTAAAAAAATTTTTTTTCCTGCAGTATATTAAGGATAGTATATTTTTTTTGCTCGCTTGTCATTGTTGATGATGTTGTCGTTGTAGTAAAAACTAGTTGTACTAGCTGGTTATGTAAACATAAAAACGTTATTGCACTTAGGAGATGCTAAAGCCTAAAATTGACTTTGTAACACTTTACAAATTATTGACTTAGTTAAACTACACCTATTACGCTATATGTGGTAGAGGTGGAGAGACATCGATAGTACTATCGATGGACAAGCACTATTGCGGCTATCGAATGTAGTTTTTACAATCGATATTGTATTGTGTTTTGCATTTTTAAAATCACGCGCTGCTATAATATCAAAATACCGTTTTATATAACTACAGTTCTCTATATAAATATTGAGACTACCGCGGATTTTTGAGGAAGGATAAGTATTGGATTTTTTGTAGATATATAAAAAGTATTTCTTTTGATACATTTTTTATTAAGAAAATACGTTTTTTTTTTAACACATGAGTCGCAGTGTGACCATAAAAGTTAACACTGAAAATATACATATACTTATGTACGCAAACCCCGTCAAGAAAGTACCGCTTGGTTATACTTTCAAGATTCGGTGTCGCTTTAAACATTACAATTTTATGTTGAGCTATGCGTTGGTATTTCAGTTAAAACGAACACTTTTAAATTGATAGATACCCTCACTATTTTGCGTTCTATTCTTACACATCTTTGTATTTCAATAGCATTTACCATGATAAGTATTCAAAAATCATTAACTTCCAAACTTTATTTTTCTGAAAATATTTGTCAGTGGTTATAATCGCATTCTTAATTTTTTATCATTTCGGACTGTTTTTTTAAGTACGCGGCTTTAGGAGTTAGTAGCATCATGACTTGTCTGCTATATCTGAAACCCCAATAATTGAATTCAATTGAATTCAAATTGCTGTAGAATTAAAAAATAAAATAAATTAGAACAATATATATGAATAGTTTTTTTTTTAAAACCTGCAACTCACCAAAGTTGATGATCACCCTTAAGATCCCACCGGCCCCTTTTTAATTTTGGGCACAGACAGAATTCTTGATTTTCACTAAAACGTATCATATCGCCAGCATTTCCTTTGTAATCACCCAATGACTTTAGCTTGTAGTTTTCATCATTTCCAGCAACAACAAAGTTGTCATATTCAGCAAAATATTCTTTTCCGGCATAGTCCCACATTTGAATTCTGAGAACATGCGGCTGATTGTTTGTTATTATGTGAATGTATTCCAATCCCATCCAAAAATTACCGGAACAGTCTCCAAATCCTTGATAGTATTCAATTAAGGTTCTTTCAAAACTAAATTTTTCGTCACGACGATGCTGAATCAGAATATAACCAAGTTCATCAAATTTATACATCACAACTTTAAAGGGTGGAGTGTTTGGAATGATCAAATATCTTTCCGTAGTTCCGTATGGAGTGTAAATGTGTAAACCATTTTTACATTCCTTAATTTTTTTATTTACATCCGTCAAGTTCTTCAACTCTTCAGAAATCTCAACATGAGAAATATTTTCACCTTCGTAGTCATTGTTGTCAATCGATTTATTTTCTGATTGTTGACCTGTTTGATATTTATTTGTCAGCAAATCTATTGATTGGGCGACAGTATTTTCAATTAAAGCCCAACGATTCGACAAAGCGGCGATAATATCATCCTTCTCTATGATTTTCTGGTTGAGCATATTTATCTGCTCTTTGCAATCAGATAAATTTCGCTGAAGTTCGGCTACATTTTCTTCTTTCATGTGAAGAATCTTTGCAAATGCGTCGACATCAACTGAATGCTCAAGCAATACCTTGACAGCTCTTGAATAGGCAGAATCGCAATGGGATTCCCCAGAATTGCTCTGGAAAATAAATAACACATTAAAACCATCCGAAGAAAATTAAATTGTTTATTTACTAACAGAATCATTATCTGAAGCGTTTTCCATTTTTTTACTTTATTCTTAAGACTTGAAAACGCTTAAAACACTGTACCGGAAGCTTCTAATGTGAAATACCTCAGTAAAATTGATATTTGTTATTCGAATAACTATATTAATCTTTCGAGTATACACATTTTTTCTCGTATGCTTTGACATGTGTTTCTATGCACTCTCACATTTTAAATAAATATCAGAATATTTACCTCTATGGATATGTTTATCTAGTATTTTTCTAAAAAAAAATACATCGATATTTGCTTCAATAAATTTCGGTATTTTAAAATACCTTTAATGTATATACGCTTCTGTATCTTGGGCATATTTCGGTATTTTAAAATACTTTTAAAATATATTAACTTCAGTATTTACTCTTTAGCATCACCATATTTCGGTATTTTAAAATACTGTTAATATATTCGCTTCAGTATCTTCATCATTTTTCGGTATTCTAAACTACCTTAACTATATTATTCGCTGCAGTCTATTGATCATGTTTTGGTATTTTAAAATACTGCACCTTAAGTCTACTGTTTAATGTTAGAGTGTATTCATCTGCTCACTAATTTTTCCACTAATTGCTGATTGCTAGATATCTCAGCACACTCATCACATTTCATAATAACATGCTTTTCACAAGCCATTGTCCATCTCGAGCTATGCAAAGATAGCTACTTTTTAACTATAACAAACTCGTTCTAATGCTCAACTCGAGCATCAACTAGCTTGGTCGATTATTAAACAGATTCGCTGTTGATTTGCTATGATTCTGGGAGATTGCTGATAATAATGACGCCGCTGTGGCTGCCACCCAGGAGGTGAGTTAGTGGACACGCCTCGCAAGAATTACACAGGAAACACAAATTGCCAGCGGGGCGAGAGAAAACGGGGACTAAACACGCCACAAGATTGGATGGATGCTGTATAAACATGAATCTGTGAGCAAGAGTGTAACTACGAGTTAACGTAATTGCCTTACATACGAGTATTTGCCTGCCTCACTGGCTGGCTGGTTGCAACTTCCTTTGGTGATCAGCATCCCCGTCAGCATAAGAAACTTGTCTGCCTCACATGGTTAATCGATTATTAATGACTTTGTCGCAATTAAGTAACAAACAAAGCTCAAATCGCTTCATCACACACACAAACACACAGAGGCAACCAAACATGGCCAGGAGGCAGCATCAACAGCAACAAGTAAAAGTTGCCACCAAGGCTAAGAAAGAGGCTGCAAGTTGCAAGTGCTTGGCAAAAGTTATTCCAAAAAAAAAAAAAAAACGAAAAGCAAAGAAAAATCCACATGCAAACACACAACACGCCTTAAAATGTGAAAATGCGAATGACCTGAATACACAGACGTGACACACACACACACATAGATACGGAGACACTGCCACACACGCATTGAAACTGATAGCACGGGGCGCATGCGCAACACGCAGCCAATATGCGGCAAAGGGAGCGGAGCGGAGGAGGCAGGGGGCAACCAAATGCCTTAAAAGGCAACAACGCCGACGATTTCCTTTTCTGCGCATTTCGTTGTTGTTGTTGTTACTGCTGACAAACTAGTTTTACGTACAGTTTCAGCTTTTGTTTTTTACTTTTTGGGGACATCGACGTCAACGTCGCGACGTTTCAACATTTTGTTGCACTTGCAGCTCCACACACACACACACAGTCTAGTAATTTTAATTTATTTATGCAAAGCAGTCAGAGTTGACTTGAAACTCGTATTTATTTACTACGTTTTTTTTTTGTGTAGTTGTCGTTTTTTCGCTTTATTAACACAAATTTTTCCAATTCTTTTATTTTTCGGCATTAAAAATGAAAAGTTTTTTGTGTGTGTGAGTCTAAACTTGTTTGGCTTCAGGATTTCGCAGACGTGTTGCATTTGGGGCATGCGGCAAGGCAAGCGCTCAATGAAGCGCGCAAATTGTGCAATGGAGAAGCCAACACTGCAATCTCTCTTTCATCATCTGAGCTTAGATGCTGACTGCAAATTAGCGTTAAGAATTTTCTCTGCTTGACTGCGATTATGTGCAGCGTTGAGTAATGCCACAATCTAAAGGTGTGTTGGTATCTGTGTGTGTGGCAAGGCAATTAACTGCAAATGAGCTGCAAAATGAGTGAACAACGACTGTCAATTAAAAGTGGACAACCTTGAAAAGATTCTTAAAAGCGTCTGCTCACCTAACAAGCTCGCTAAGCAGCTGAAGTGAAAGTCTATTGTTGCTAATAAACAGCGATTATCAATCACAGTTGGCAGTTGATTTAAGTGGCATTAAGCAGCACCTGTGGCATATAGCATGTGTCTTAAATAATACTGAATATGTTAATACTGAGAATATATAATACTTAATAATACTCTTAATATATGACGCCAAATTTTATTATAGGGTTTCCCATTAAAATTGCTCAGAAACTCATTTACAACATTTTTGACAGCACTTTTTATATTAATAAACTAAATATACATTTCAGTATATATTAGTATTTATACCCGCTACCCATAGGGTAGAAGGGTATTATAACTTTGTGCCGGCAGGAAATGTATGTAACAGGTAGAAGGAGGCATCTCCGACCCTATAAAGTATATATATTCTTGATCAGCGTCAACAGCCGAGACGATCTAGCCATGTCCGTCTGTCCGTCTGTGTGTCTGTCCGTCTGTGTGTCTGTCCGTCTGTCCGTATGAACACCTAGATCTCAGAGACTATAAGAGATAGAGCTATAATTTTTTTTCGACAGCATTTGTTATGTTTGCACGCAGATCAAGTTTGTTTCAAATTTTTGCCACGCCCACTTCCGCCCCCGCAAATCAAAAAAATCGAATCACAAGCGTAATTTTAAAGCTAGAGTTGCGAATTTTGGTATATACTATAATTACTATAGTAGTTATGATTCCTGAAAATTTGGTTGCGATCAGATAAAAATTGTCGAAGTTATTAAATAAATACTTTTGTATGGGCAAAAACGCCTACTTAGTAGGGGTCTTAGTTGCTTTGGCCGACAATCTGGTACATTGTGCTGTCTATGGTATATTTTGAATGGTGTGCTGTATCGATATACCAGACATACCATTTGGTATATTTTTAGTATTTTCGGTATATTTTGAAAATAATACCGCAATATTTTGCCCTTATTAAAAATGGGTAGCGGGTATCTCACAGTCGAGCACACTCGACTGTAACTTTCTTACTTGTTTTTGATTGCGTTTGATCAATATTATTAAATTTACATTTTAGTATATTTCAGTATATAATATATTAATATACTAAATCAACATTTCAGTATATTTTAACGAAAATATCTTTTGCTTGATTTGCTTTTATTGAGAACTCAAAGTGAATAACTCGCAGTAAAACTCACTCGATTGTAGCTTTCTTACTTATTTATAAATAAAAAAAGGCTTCCACTTTATTATAGCTCGATTGTTATCCATTTTAAGAGTAAGCTGCACATTTGCTGGCTACACAAACTCATTAATCGATCCAAAAAGGTTTTCATTCCAACGATCGTTAAAGCATTTTTTGATTATCGAAAGTCTTTCTTCACACTCTGTCTTTGTTCTCGCTGCAATAACAAATTAATGAATGTGAAGTGCACTTTTTAGTGATTTCCCAATGTGCGCTCAGTTTATGTTTTTATCAGCTTTTGTTGTTATTAGTCAGCAGCAGCGCAATCATGAATGTGCAATCAATCCCACTCTTTTTTGTTGTTTCTTTATAGCAGCTATCTAATTGCCTCGGCTAAAGATATAGAGACACGTTGTAAACACCTTGCAACGCGTTTTTTTCTTCGTTTCGTTTTCCTTGTTTCTAGCTGCAATTAAGCGGCAAGTGCCACGCCCATAAACCAGACTTGCATTGCAATTGCCGTGACCAATAAAACGCATAGAAATTGACGCAATCGCATACCAAGAATTTAGTTCCACATAAAACTGGGTGCCAGACGGGTTTTTTTTGTTGTAGTTTTGTGTTGTGTTGAACTGGTCATAAAATGTTGGAGTTGCCACCAAATGCCACTGCCAATTGTGCTAATAAATGAGCGACTTGCTTTGGGGGCAACAGGTGCTGTTCGGCACAGGTTTTTCTTTCCCTTTAACCCAACTGAGATCAGAGCCGAAAGCCGCCAAGGCACATAAAAGGCAAACACTTGAATGCTGTAAAAGGCAAACGTGTTGCAGAGTTGATCTTGATCTCTTCGATTCGATCTTTGTTTATATGGTTTGTGCCTATTTTTCTAGTGACCAAACATGGCAGAATTATAACAAAACATTTTTAGCCATGGCTTCAAGATTGACATCTCGTTAAAAAAAAAAAAAAAACCCACTCAAGTTGCTTTCATTGTCAAGGCATCTCGATAATCATGATTAGCAGCGATAATTTCTTAATGCGATTGCGATGGTTGTAGATCATTAATCACCAGCTCTTTTTGTACCAAAGCAGAAGAAAAAATAAAAAAAAAAAACGGAAGAGCCGCAAGCGATATTTCTAATTGACGCCTTGAGCTTTGGTTTTTTCCCCCAGCACACATTAATCAACAGAAACCAAGTGCAATTATTATGAGAGAGTATTTTGCCAAGCCATTGACTAAGATATTTCATACGAAACTCAATCTTTTACAAGAGGGTTAAATATTTGGACTTTTGGGGTGACTTTTGATTGCTGCTTTGTTTACTTTGTCTCTGTTTGGGGTTCACTTTTCGCTTTATTTTAGAAACTCCCTTCGATTTGCTTAGCTTTAAAAGTTAAACAACGAGCCAAAAAATCTTTTGACACGTTGTTTTAGTTTAGCAAGTTTAAAAGCTCCTTAAATTGATCCTCCAAGTTGCCTTGGCTCTCGGTGGTTGCCGATTCCGTGCTGGTGGTTGTTGGTGGCTCAGTTGTGGTTGTTGTCGTTGTCGTTGTTGTGGTTGTCGATGTGGAGCTGCTCGTGGTTGGAATGGGTTTGGGAGGAATACGTCCATCCAGGCAGCCTTGCAAATAATTGTAGTTCCTGGCAGTGGACTCGACGTAGCTGCGTTCGGCCTTGTTCACACATTGCTCATGGTGCAAGTCAATGAGGCGATAGCGTTCCTGCAACACGTGCGCAGATTCCGTGGCATTGCCCGAGATGCTGTACGTGGCAATGGTGTTGTTAGAACCCTGCGGAAAAAGTGTAAATTTAGTGAAATGAACCGAATAATAAAGTGTTGGCTTACATGACTCGAATGACAATTAAAGGAGTCGAGAGTGCCATTGGTTTTGACGCAGCGACTCAGTGCGTTGCAAACAAGTTCAGCTGACTTTTCGATCATTCGCCGAGTGGGCAAAAAGTCCAAGTCGATGCCACGTCGCGATTCGTGAGCCTTCTGCAGGCAACCGCTGTAGGCGCCGCTGTATTGCTCGGCAATCAGATTCGATTCACCAATGTAGCCAGCAAAGCAGTTAACCGATGTCTTGGGATCACGTCGTGTCACTCGCGAGTTGAAGAAGAGTTGGGTGAGACCATCCTGGGTGGGCAGACCGATATAAGGCGGCAGTGGGCGACTGATTGCCTCGGCTGAGATGGCCAAGAGTAGAGCAAAGAATAGACTAATTAGCGACATCTTCAAAGTGGTTACTTGAACGTTTCAAATGCTTTTGGCGCAGTGCGTCTGTCTTGGCCAGCATTTATATGCAGATGGCACCGATCATGCTGCTGATGATGATGCTGATAAGCAGCGCTTATCAACTTTGCAAATTTTATAGAAAGATAAATATCGCGAGCAACTTGTTTATTTGAACACATGTTTGATGATGATACGCAGCTCTCTTTAAACTCAGCAAATGAAATCCGAATAGAAATGAGAATACAACTCACATCCACAGGAAGTACACAATAATTGCACTTTTATTCACCATTTATTGCAATGACAAATAATAGATCACCCACTCTGAATAGAGGCAGCGATATTTGCCTTCGGATTATAGAGATAAAACTAAAGTTTACGATCGCAGTGCGCAAACATACAGAGGGAGCAAGAGACCCACTTACTATGTGGGATGACGCCCAATCTGGGCAAATATTGATACACTGACTCAGTTTGATCTAATACTCAGTGACTGAAATGCAAAGACTTTAAAATATTATAAAAGAAATTACAATAAGCTGTACTTTCCCGCCAAACATAATAAATATCATCACAGATGCCATTTATTAAACACTTTGCTTATCACATTTTATGGCATTCATTTTCGGGAAATCCTTAACATTCCTAAAGCGAGCAAATAATGCAGCTTTAAATGTTACAAAGTGAGATAAAGATACTTAACTTCTGGATGCTTAGCTTATAGTTTCTCCGTCGTAAGCAAATATTTAATGTCTGAATTTGTTTACTATACTAAGTAGTAGTAGAAACTTTCGTTGCTTTGCCTTGACTATTTTTAGGCAGTTTATTTATCATAAAGAGTAGTACGTAAATCTTGAGCATTTATTTTTATGGCAAATAGAAATGCTTTGCTTTGGCTTTGCAATTAGTCAGAAAGGGGTGTGTTTTGTAGTCAGTAAATAGTAGAAAATATATTTAGTGGCCTAATAAATTATAGCTCCTTAATAGTTATTTAAGTGAAGAAACTGTGCTATTAAAAAGTAACACCTTAATAACACAGTATTGTATATATTTTCAAAGCGTATCAGCTGTTGCATATAGTATGTCCCTTAAATAAAATAATACTGAGAATATATATTACTTGAATAATACTCATAATATATGATAGGTTAATAATAGGTTTTCACATTAAATTTGCTCACAAACTCACCATACATTTCGGTATATCAAAGCATTTTTCTCCTTTGCATTTCTTATTAGCAGCCTAATAAAATATTGCTTTTTAATAGGCGTATCAACTTGTAGATTCTGTGCTATTTAAAAGTAGCACCTTCACAACACAGTTTTGCATTTATTCAAAATGAGAACACAGTAAAAAAACGTGCCAAAAAGAAAAAAATTTAATTAAGATTATATGAACCAAAAAGGTTTATTCTTAAATCAAAACTTTACAAATAATCTAGATTGCCCAAACTTTAAGTTCAAGATTTTAATCTTCTCTCAAGAATGGAAAAATCTCAAAATTGAACCAAAAGGGCAACATTTTAAAACAAGATCAAACGGTCTAAAATTCAGAAAGTTTCAAATGAGGCAAAGAAATGCGTTGTGTTAAGTACATATACATTTAGTAGCCCTTATATACTATTTATATATATATGTATATGTATATTTATTTCTCTGTGTACGAGTATAAACTTTTATCTTAAATGGAAAAGTTTCTTAGTAAATCCTTAACTTTTAGCAACTATGCTTAAATAACAACACTTGTTCGTTCGAAAATCGTTTATTTAATTTACAAACTATGCTTACGAACTAACTATAAATATCACAATTAATCCCAGGGAAACCACAACCTTTAACTAGATGCTAGTCACTTCTCGCATTCTCTTATCGATAATCAAAATTGTATCTAAGTTCTTGGCTTCAATGCCACACACATGCCTGTTGAGGAGCGTAGAATAAAGTTCATCATAGGTTGGAGATCAGGTCCCTTGGGCAACAGTTCATAGTATCTCAGAATTTTGCTAATCAGCGCCTTCATCTCGAGCATGGCAAACTTCTGGCCAATGCAATTCTTTGGACCCGCACTAAAAGGCAAATAAGTGAACGTCTGTCGCTCTTCGTTGTCGTCGAGGAAACGTTCTGGCTTGAAGCTGAACGGATCGGGAAAGTGTCGCGAATCACGATGGGCAAAGTAGAAGACCAAATAGATGCTGGTGTTCGCTGGTATTGTCTGATCACCAATCTGCAGATCTTTGCTGGTGTATCGACCAATCGCTGGCACTGGCGGATACAAACGCATCGTCTCCTTGATCACACACTCCAGATACTTGAGCTGTTGCAATTGTGCCTGAGTCACCGGCTTCGTTCGATCGTTGCCCAGCACCTGCTGCAACTCGGCATAGAGCTTGGCCTGCACAGCGGGATGCCGGGCGATGGAGTAGAGAGCATGCGAGACGCCACTGCTGGTGGTATCGTCGCCCTCAAACATGAACGTATCGACCTCCTCACGTATGTCGGCATCGCTCAGCGGGCTGCCTTCGATGGAGGCTTGCAGCAGAATGTCCAGCAGTGCCATCTGCGATTTGCTGCCAATCTCTGCATCCCCCAGACCTGTAATAGAAATAGAGTTGGCAAATGTATTTCAAACTGTTGTTGCTTGGTTTCCGCAATGTGAGCTCAGCTTACTCAATGGTCGGTAGCTGCCGTCGGCGAGAGCACGCTCCACGGTCGAACGTCGCTCGCGGATGACCTTGTCGGTGAAGTCGTGCATGATGCGTATATCGCTCACCAGCTTGCGGTGCAGCAGCGGGGCGGTCAGGCGGAAGAGCCACTCGTAGCGCTGCGAGAACTTCAGCATGCGGTCCGGCTGAATGTAGACAACGCTGATAGAGAGAAAGAAAGAGAGGGAAGCAAGTTAAAGGCAAGTTAGGAAAGTTACAGTCGAGTGCGAAACGACTTTGAGCACGAATAAAGTATTGCATAATTAGAGACTAGTAATAGGAATTGACGAAATTTTAAATTTAATTAATTTAATTTCATTAGACAAACGCAGTTCAATTAACGACTATAGAACTCCATATTAAAGACTTGTTATAGAAATTGATAAAATAACGTTTAAATTAATACAAAATTCATTAGATAAGCGTCATTAAGTGTACGAATATAATTGGAGACTTGTTGTAGAAATAAATTAAATGTTTAATTTAAATGAACAGCTAATCGCTATAAAACTTATGAATATATAATAACATTCAAATGAATTTAAGGTTCGTTAGATTATCGCTTATAAATGTTAATCTCCAATTATCAATTATTATCATATTCTAAAACCTTTCTCAACTATTTATTTGATATTTTCAAGTCAAACAACTTGCTAAGCTATACTTAAATTACTTCAAAATTCATTAGCCAATCGCTCTGAAGTTTTCAGAAGGCAGTCAGTAAACATTTACTGATCAGGATCAACAATTTTAATTAGTATAGTATTCTAAACAATGCAATTTATGTCTGCCTCAAAGTATTATAATCATATTTGCAGCTATTTCATAAAATCATACTTTTATTACTAAGAACTTATTATCCCATTGCTCTGAAATTTATAGTGAACATTTATCAATAGGTATTCCATATTTAAAGACTAATTCTATTCTAAAAAATTCTATAATTATATATTTCATACTCTAAGAATTGCGTGCAAATCAAAGTAATTCGATATTAAATTTATAGAAATCATAGATTATAACACATTCTTAACCAATGTATTCTCTGCATAGAAGTATTCTTGCCAAATTTTGTAGCTTTAGCTTTCCTAATATCAGAGATCTGTACATTCGAGTAAGCGGACAGACAGTCAGACGGACGTAGAATATATTGCAAAATTTTTGCTTTCTTTTCTTTATTTAGATTGCAATAAGCTTGAACTTGTATAGAATGTAATAAATGTTGTGCGCTGCACTCGACTGACTAATAACTGTATGCAGTTGTTTAATAGCTCAACCAGCTGACCTTGTACCCATGTTTTTTACAACACTTTGGAGTCTAAAGTTTAGACTCCACACAAAATGCGATGTAGAAAGAAAGTTCTTACCTTTTGAGTGCTTTGATGTAGGGAAAGTCTGGATCGCTTTGAGCATTCACTTGCACACCCATTGCAGTCTCTGCATTGAATTGCAAAAGACAGACAAATGATATCATTAACTGTACGTCTTTTGCAATCTCTGTAATCTCTTACCTGTGATAACATCGAGCGCAGCGAGTGACACATATTTCAACATGTCCACAACATGCTCACCATCCGCAAAAGGTTGCAGCTTCTCGACAAGAACTCCGCTCTGTTTATCCATAATCTCAATGTAGTGTTCGAGGATCTTGAAGTGAAAGGCATTGGTGAAGATCTTGCGACGCGTGTGCCACTTTCGGCCCACACTCAAGAGGAGGCCATCGCTGAGAAAGGGACGCAGGAATTGATACAGTTGTCCCTTCTCCAGTAGCGTGGTGCTGCTGAGTATGGCCTCAAAGTGTTGCAGATCCATGGTGTAGACCAGCGATTCATTTAAGATCCACATGCGAAATGTTTTGCCATATTTTGCAAAACAAGCGTCAACATAGTCGATGAGATCTAGGAGGAGGAAGGAGAAGAATGATATATTGTAGGAGATGGAAAATCGAGACTTACTTTCCGCTCCTAGATGCAACGCCTCAAGGCCGCAGCCCAGAACAGGCAACGAGGTGGGACCCGTAATGCCTGATTTCGCTAGTGCCGCATAGCTGTGACGCTTGCGTGCAAAGTCCCAGATCAGCAGCAAGATCACAGAGCCAACTAGCAAGGTCAGCCACATGTTGTGTTGTGTTGATGTTGGAGGCAACTCAACTCGTCAGTGTTTAGTTTTATTTTCGCGTTGTTGACGCCGTCGCGTTTGTTGATCAACTGCGCTATCAGCAACGTTTGGGGACGCTGGTCAGCTAAAAGCTACAGTTGAGCGCATTTTAAGTTTTTGTTTTCTGATATTTAGAATTAATATCAACTGAAACTGGTTTTTGTTTTGTTATGTAGTTGCCTATTTTATACAGTAATAATGTGTTGTCTCGTACAATTTTCGTTGAGTGTTGCAACTTTTGTTGTCGCTTCAATTGCCAGCCGATTAAACGCGATTCGCATTCAACACTCTCAGTATCAAATTCAATGATTAAAACGCCGCTCAATTTTGAATTCGGTTTGAGTTGTTTTTCGTTTTACGTTTTGTGCGTCGCTGTGATTACAAATGTGTGAGTGAGGAGTGGCATTTAATTAGACGCCACTGTAGCTTATAGGCTTACGTATATTATATGTTCTTGAACTAATTTTCAATTCTAATGAGTGAGTCACAATGTATGCAATTGATTTTATAAAATTCATTCACTTTTCCACTCGTGCCGCAGCTCATTAATATTTCAAGTGCAATGAACCCAGTTTATTTATTGATTTTTGCAGAAAAGAAATTGTGACAGTCACCTCTATTCCACGTGTAGAAATTTGTTTGGAAATCTATTTTCGCTTTGTCCTTGACATGTAATAGCTTTTTATATTTCGGCGCATTTAATTTCTGTCTTAGTGCCTGACACCATTGTGTACAATATTTTCTTTTAGAGAGACTTTATTCTCTACTTTATTGCGTGTTTAGAGTAAAACGTTCTATTCTAATACATTGCAATCTCTAAGTTATCCAAGTCTATGCAATTAAGCAAAGCTGTTATTATGGATTTTATTGATGTTTTTATGACTTTAAAACGAACACTAATTTCTTCCTGACTAACTACAACTATTTCTGGGATATTTTGAGTATTTTTTAGTTGCTTAAAGTTTCCCATTTAAAAGACATAAAATAAAATGTAATTGGCATTCAAATACTTTTAATGAGTTGCCTTAAACTACCTCACAATACTTGTTCATAAAAAGAGAAGTACAAATTATAAACTCCGACTCTTCAATATAATGTTTGTTGCATATTCTTATTTCTAAAACAAGCCAGAAAACTATAGTCGAGTGTGCTCGACTAAGAGATACCCGCTATTTATTTTAAGTAAAAGCAAAACAGTGTGACATTATTCTAAAAATATATCAAATATTATAACGAATAAACACTGAAATATATCAAATGTCATATTTGGTATATCGTTAATGTACTACATTAGAAATATACCATAGAAGTCAGAATACACCAGAAAATATACCACTGTCGGTCAAAGCTTCTTTCCTTCTTCTGTTTCTGTTTCCTGCCGGCACAAAGATATAATACACTTATACTCTATGAATATTAGGTATAAAATAAACTCTTAGTTTAGCACTATTCATTTGACACTTTCTCTTAGCTCAGACTATGTTTGTCACTCCTTAAGATTTTACATTTTATAAAATGTAATTGGTATTCAAAACGATTTAATGGAGTGCTGTAAACTACCTCAAAATACTTGTTTATAAAAGGAGAACCCGGTATATAAGAAACTTCGTCTCTTCAAAACTCAGCTTACTACATATTCTTATTTCGAAAAAATAAATTATCCATTTGACACTCTCTTGGCTCAGACTATGTTTGCCACTCCTAAAGATCTTTTAGCATAATCAAGAGCTCTTGTTATGTCAGCTCTTCTTTATGTGTCTGATGACAGTTGAAGCTTCCACAGAATGCACAAAGACCGTGCTCTCGGTTCGCAATTCAAGTTCAAGATCACAAAGACAACAATTAAGCACGAGTTGCAGACTTATGCGCTATACTAAATCCCAAAGGAGATGGTCAGATGGAGTTGGAGTTAGAGTTGAAGTTGGAGATGGAGATGGCAGTGCAAACAGGAAACAGTGGCAAACAACTAGCAGCGGACAAACATTGATTCAAGCAGCAGTTGCAGCACTTGTCGACGCCACAAGGGAGTGAGTGAGAGAGGGGCGGGGTAACAGGGGAATAGAGCGAACAGTGAAACAGCTGTGACAAATGTAGCAAGCACAGTTGAATGGACTGAGAACTGAGACGAAGTCAGCGACGCAGACGGAAATGTTTCAAGTCAACAGTTCTTGTTGTTGCTGTAGTTTGTTGGCATTGCCATTGTAGTTGCTGTTGAGCTACCTCGTTGAACTTGGCGTAGAGTTCATTGGGAGTCGCAATTGGAGCTGAGTTGACAACGTTCTAAGGGGAACACACTCACTACTTTACTTGGCGGTCAATTAAGTCGCTCAACATGAGGAACATGACGTAGCGTGTGGGCAAAAACAAGTTATCAAATTGTCAAAAAAAGTAAAAAAGAAGTCCACCAGATGGATGACAAAACGGTAAATGGAAGCGTCACATGAGGGAAGACATCAGACCAAATGAAATGCGTTGACTCATGATTTTCCCACCAACAAAAGTAAAAGAAAACAAAGCAAAGCAAAGCGGAAGATTTCTTACGTGTTTCGTTTTTTGGGATCTAACGTCTGATGGTTAATTATGCGGGCTCCGCTTGATTCATGGCGTGGCTCGGTTGGGTTAATAATCAATAAAAAAAAAAAAACAGCAACAACACGTTGCCCCACCCACTCGGAACTCGAAATCGTTGGAGTCGAGACTGAACGAAATAACACGCCAGGCACGTATCCATCAACGATATCCCTGACTCAAAAACCCCTTCAAAAAATGTATTTGCAATCAATACGAAAAACCGCATCGAACTCAGAGACCTCCCCCTGACAATGAAATTTGCATTGCAACGAAAAGCTGCTGCAGTCATCCAACTGAGACGTACTCGTAGTATTTCCCTTCATCCCAAACACTCTCTCTTTCTCTCTTTAGTTCACTCAACTTGTCTGGGAGGCTGCAAAGTTAACCCAAACTTTTGCCCAAAAAAGGGAAAAACGCATGTTTCCTGCTTCCGACTGCCGTTTGCTGCTTCTTTTTGCCACTCTGCAGTCTCCTCCCCCTCCACTTCCTCCGCGCATTTCTAATGCCAGCGACAACAACAAACAAAGGCGAGAGAGTTTGTTTTGACGCTTTGCGTTTGCGTTTCGTTTTTCGGTTACTTTAGCAACCGGCAAAACGGTAGCAAAAACATGTCTGGGCCAAACAGGCGGTGGGTGGCATTTTATCAATGTGTTTGTGTGTGTGTGAGATGAGCTGGGGAAGTGTGGGGGTCATCAGCTTGTGACAGGGGTTGCTGCAGCACGTGCTGACAACACTGCGCCTGTCTGCAACATTGTCAGAGCAGCTGACAGCTGTTCGCTGGTTGCCAAAGCCGAAGCTAGCAATGTTGCCTAGCTAGAAATGTTGCTGTCAACAAGCTAAGGGAAATGTTGTGAGGACTTTGCAAGTTAGGGAAAATGTTGCAATGCATGTTGGGAATATTGTAGCTAAGGGAAATGTTGACAGCCATGATAGCAATATTGTTATAAAGGGAAATGTTGCTTAAAATGCGAAATATGTTACTGAATATATGGAGATATGAAATTACTAAATGCAATTTGAAAAGGCAATTGAACAGAAATTAATTAATGAATAAAATTAAAAAAATAAAAAAATTAATTATTGTAGCTGCTGATATACAATATTGATTATAGGACATTTCTGTGTTAGATGTTGCTAAACAAACTTGAATTTGTCTTTAAGACATACAAGATATGTGGCTGAAATGAGTATAAGTTGAATTTTGCTATGAAATTAATTACTGAATATGATTCGAAGGCAATTCAGTAGTTACTTATTGACTATTAGCTCCAGAAAAACTTCACTGATTATATATATTTTGTTTTTTGTAGATGTTGCTAAGCATGTTTCTAAGACAAAGAAAATGTGATGCTGAATATGTAGCTAAGCAATACTTTAGTATAAAATTAACTACTGAATACGTTTTTGAATAAATCAACAAGCAATTAATAAATCAATTGAATAGTAGCAATGATATATTGATTGATGTTGCTAACTATGGCTGTGATGTTGCTAAGCTTCAGATCTTCCCAGCAATTTACTAAGCATTTTCTAATCAAATATTAATAACAGATTTGTGTTTTAAATACCAGTTTTCAACTTTACAAACTATACAATCATAATATTCTCTAATGCATGTCATTCTTCCTAACTCTTAATCTTTCTCTTTTCCACTTTTGTCTTTACTTCACTTTTGTCACGCTCAAAAACGCCCCTCAGTATTGATATATTTATATATATCTCCAGCTCTGTGCTTACATCATCAGCTCCAACAACTAATTGCCCTACACAAAGCCAGAAAGACAGACAGAGTCGAGACACAGACACACTCACTCTACACAGAGTTAAACCTTGAACTTGGTATGAATATTTCGACCACAATACTCGCGCAATTAAATAACAGTTTGAGTAAAAAAAAAGCAAAAAATTGTTAATAAACTGAAAAGGCAAAACGTGCACAAAGCAAAAAAAAATATACAAGTTGGTACTACGAGAGTATTACGGAGAAGGTCAGTCTAATGAAATGTTGAATGCGCAGACAATTTTGAACAGCCAGAAAAACAAAAGCGAATTGTCTGCTTCATGTTTTAGAGAGGGGGAGGAAGAGTGAAAATGGGCGATCGCGTTGACGTTGTAATTTTGCATGATTACGAACAAAGAGTTTTCTAGCCTGGGGTTGGGTTAAACTAGGGGGCGATAGAAACTAAGGAGACTGAGGGGAGCTAATGGTTTTTCACAAATGAAATGTAGCGTGGGAAATTGTTGGGCAGCGATCTTCAACTTCAACTTTACTGTATCGCAGCTGTTATCTGAGTGATCTCAGTTAGGTTGGATGTCTTTGCTCTGGCATTGTCTTGAGATCTTCATCGCACTGCAAAAATCTCTTGTCTCCCCCTCGCTACATCTCCCTCTCTTCTGCTGTCGTGAGTAATTGTCACTTCAGTGGCAAGTCGAGTGTCATTTGGGCAACTGCAAAAGACGAAAAACTGTTGTGATTGCACTTGAGTTTTTTGTGTTATTTTTTTTTGCGAATCTTTTGCCACATTTTTGGCATCAAATTGCACAAGTTTTTTCTTCTACTCATAGGGTATTATAACTTTGTGCTTACAGCAAATGCACGTGACAGTATTTTTAGTATATTTTAGTATTTTGCCCAGTATATTAATTTGGTATATTTTTTAAGAATAATACCACTTTATTTTGTTTTCATTGAAAAAGCTATCTCCCAATCGGGTACACTCGACTGTAGATTCCCTACTTATTTAGTAAAGTTTGGTATTTTATCAGTATATTACTTTGATATATTTTAAGATTAATACCACACATTCGCATTCGAGCACACTCGACTGTACATTTCTTACTTATTTATCATATTTTAGTATTTTTCAGTATATGAATTATGGATATTTTGAAAAATTTGGTATATTTATTGAAAAAAAATTAAAGCGTTTTCTATAGTCGAGAGTACTGGACTTCTTATTATTTTGTATATTTTAGTATTTTTTCTTGGTATATTTTAAGAATAAAACCGAATTATTTTTGTTATTATTTTGCTAGCGAGTATCTCACAGTCGAGCACACCCGACTGTAGTTTTCTTACTTGTTGATGATGAGCAGTCTGGCACATATAAACATTCCTGTCGAATTTACCTGAGCTGTTATACGATCAGTTTCAGTTTCAGATTTTATTTTTGCGGTTTTGTTTATGATATGTGTAGTATCTATTCAAAAAGTATGAAGCTTTTATTTGCATAACCTTAACACGCTGCAGTTGTCTATAACCTTCTACAATGGGCCAGTTGTCAGGGTCTCGCGTTACTTGCAATTTCAATTTGAAATCGGTTTCACACCTCCGATCGATGCGACGTGGGCGACTCGTTTACGCTGATATTTGTGGCAGGTTGCTGTCGACTTGTGGCATGTTGAACGCTCATTAGGTTGCTAATGCTGATGTTGCTGTTGCTGTTGCTGCTGCTGCTGCTACTGATGCGATGTCTCTATCGCATGCAATTATTTATGCCGCGCCAAATAGTTTATAACTCAGTTTATGACTTAAAACAATTCACATTTTGTTATATCATTAAATCAGCAGAAAAAAAACGCTGCCGCATTTTCATTAGAGTCAAAGCCGATCGCGTGTTCAGCGAAAACTTTTAATTACAACGCAAAATGTGCATAATTCAATTACAAAATACCAAAGCTTCCCCCTCTCTAGAGAGGGGGGGAGGAAGGGAGAGCAAATGATGCAATTTATCGCGTTTAGTTGCCGCTGTCAGCCAGAGTTTTCCCTCTATGCAAGTAGTTAAAAAAAAGGGCATTGAAAACGAGTTTGTTGGCGTGCAAAAAGAGTGTAGGAGAAGGAAGGGGAGAAGGGGGAAGGGGGCTGTCTGTCGAATGTCAGGGGTTCGTCATTTGGGCCGCACCTTGAGCCACTCGCCACTCAAACTAATTGAACGCTAAACTGTTTTCAAATACCAATTTGTGCATTAAGAGTATCAACAAAGGAAGGACACGCAGTAGCTCCTTCCTTTCCTTCCTATCTATCGACAAGGACATGCGCGTGTTGTGCACTTTGACCTTTGACTTCGACTATCTTACGACCAAATGTGTAGTTTACTTGTGAACAGTGATTGCCTTTCGCTAAGGCGATTTGTCTGTCTGCAATTTGGGCATTGGCTGCGCTTTTACTTTGATTTCATTTCGATTGCACAGAGAGAAAAGTAAAGCGAATTTATATGATTTCAGTTTTGCGTTAATCTGGATTAAAATGTCAAGGAAATGAAATTACATCAGCTACTATTTCTGTTGCACAAATTTATATTAATATTAATCTCAATTGACATTTTATGTGATTTATGAGATAAATACTTCGATTTTATTTTGAATTATTATTTAGAATGAGTTAAATGCAGATAGATATTTTAATATTTGTCACTTCTACTGTTTATGTTGCTGTATTAGTTCAAGAATTTTTGGTTGTTGTTGAACGTATTTTATGTGATTTTTGAGATAGCTGAATTTGTATTTTGAATTATTATTTAGATTGTATAAAAACTTTAAATGTATACATATCTTTTATTATTTACTAAAGAAATATCATTAAGTAAGCTTATGGTTCTGTTTCTATAATAGATCACGTAATTTAGTTTGCTATTACTCAAATTCATATTAATCTTTATTCTATTCTCATTTTATGTGATTTTCGATTTGTATTTAGATTGTGAAGAAATTTCAAAATTAATCGGTCTCTAAAATATTTCATTTCCAAATAAGAAACAATTTTTAATATTAGTTTAACTTAAAATTGAGATGGCAAATTTAAGATGCAAGCTTTTTCCATATTTTGCCAATTATCAATAAAATTATTATTTTTGCAATTTGCTTCAAATAAAAATATATAACTTTTTTTTCCAAATTTTGAGTCGTACATTGCAGGAATATATTTCCAAAAAAAATTTAACATTCGATCTACTTAAAAACTAGCTTGCAAATTTGAATAGAGATAATTTGTGTATCAATTACCATTACTAAAATAAAATCATGCTTTCCACAATTTACGAAATCAATTTGCAGCTTGAAATAATTTTAACCAAAATTTGGAATGCATAAAATGAGCAAAGTATATTTGCATCCTGCATCTGTTTGTGAATTATTATCTCTCTTGACCAAGTGCCAAATGCGTTTGTTGAACTCTTGAACTAGTGATCGCTGTGGGATGCCAAACATTGGAAAATTGTTTATACATTTTCCGTGTAATTATGCATGTTAATTGAATTTGAGACGCTTTGCTGATTGCCACTTTCGACACTGCGTCTAAATATTGCCTGAATACAATTCGAATGCATTCAAATGCTGCGGTCTGGAACGCGTTTTGTTGGCGACCTGATTTTCAATTTCATTTGAATGGGGTTGATGAGAGAGGGGGATTTAGGGGGAGGAAGATGGATCACTTGTGGTGCTCAAGCGTTAACAGCTACCAAAAAAAAAAAAAAATGAAAAATAAACGTGGTAACATCTCATGCCACAAACTAGAAACGGGTTTTATAACAGGATCAGCAGCAAATTTGTGACAATTTATGATGTCGAGGTGTTTTACCTGTGATCACACACACTTTTTTTTTTGCACCTGGCGAGGCTACTTTAACTATCTCTATGGGCCGCTTTTCTCACTATATTTGGCTGTTCATGTCTCTGTGTATGTGTGTTTTGATGTGGTGTGTGTGTGTGTATGTAGATGTATGTGTTTGTGTGTGACCTCTCTTGGACATTTTGAGTGCCTGTCCGTCAGCAGCTCGTCAAACTAAGCAAAAATTAATATGCAATTTAACTGTCAGCGAGGCGCTGTTTACCTGAACTCTGTCTATGTGTGTGTGTGTTTACCTTAACGTGGTTTACCTGTGCTCAAGTCGAGGCTTCAGAGGTTTACTTTGAATTTCGTTTGATTTCGTTTTCGTTTTCGATGCTGCAGCTCCTCAGTCATTCGTTTATCAGCGTTCGTCGCGTGCAGTTCGCATTTCGAACTTCGAACACAACTTCGGTGTCTAGTGACTCTCAAAGTGCCGCTCAGTGGCTGTCTAACTGTGCCAAGTGCTTGTCAAAAGTTTGTAAGTGCCAGAAGCAGATAAATTTACAAACGAGTTACACACTCACAACAATTTCTTGAAAAGTGAACACAAATCTTTTGGAATACTTCTCGCTGGGTGACTAATGTCTCAGATACATTCTCGCATAACGGGGTTGTTTACAGACAAAAGACGATCAAGTCGAGTGCTGTTTTCCGCTTTAATAACACTATCAATATTATGATTATGTTGCTGTCTCTGACTCTGTGTAGTTTGTGCCACGCTTGATGACCCACAATTTATCAATGGCCAAACTGTGATTATGTGTGCACACACAATGAGATAAATGAAGATTTATTTGGCGCAGTTGATAATGCCAAAAGGCAGCAGCAGCAGTAGCTAAGATACCTGAGGAAATGATGATGACAGATAACAGATTAGTTGCTGGCCACATGAGTTAGAGTTTTTTGTTTATGCTGATCATCTAACTTTGCTTCATAGATAATTAACTATGGCAAACATTTGTTACTTGTTTTTGGCAAGTTTTAAGTTATGCCAAAAAAAAACTTGACAAAGTTGTAAGCAGAGTATTTTAACTTTTGACACAGCTTTGTCAATAAAAGTGTCAATAGTTTTTATTGATAATTATTTGAAAGAAAATACCTGTTTCGAGATTTCTTTGATATCATATCTTTTGTGATTTACTCAATGAGCTGTTCTTTTCGTAGTGGAGTGTGTAAAGATTTTTGATAATGAAATATGCTAATTCTTTGCTTTGCTTATGCAACAAACTTTTATTTATGCCAGATTTAGAGTTTGTTAGAACTGATATAGAATATGGATAAATATGAAATCATGGTTGTTTTTTTCCTGTGCTGCTTATTACGATCTATGCTGAAGTTGTGGAAAAAGATTATTGTGAAGTTTCTATATTTTCTGTAATAGTGTTCGATTTTTGTTGAATATTTATTAGAAATATATCTTAAAAAGTTTAAAATTAGTTTTGCAAATATTTATAAGCAATTTTTATACCCGCTACTATGGAGTAGAACTGTATTATAAGTTCGTGCCGGTAAAAACTGTATAAAACAGGCAGAAGGAAGCATCTCCGACCATCTATAAAGTATTTTCTTGATCAGCGTCAAGAGCTTAGAAGACATTTCCGTCAGTCTGTCTGTCTGTCCGTATGAAACACTAGATCTCAGAGACTATAAGAGATAAACTTATCATTCTTTTTCGACAGCATTTGTTCCAATTCCTGGGTTTTGTTGGGATCAGATAAAAATTGTAGATATTATTTATGAAACACATTTGTATGGCAAAAAACGACTACTTAGTTCGGATTTTAGATGCTTTGGCTGACAATATGGAATGTTTAGTATGCTACAGTATATTTTGTACAAGTATGCCAAAAAAGCCTTCGGTATATTTTAGTATTTCTTGGGTATATTTATATAAAATGGTTTTATTGGAGATGGGTAGCTCGACTGTAGCTTTCTTACTTGTTTGTACTACAATATATTTAGATAAGCTTTTCAATACGCTTTTAAAAACTTCAATTATTGTGTGCTTACTTAATATATCTCAACCAGTTTAAAAGTTTCGGTTTTTATCACTTTTTAAATCATTTAGTATATTCCCTTTTCGATAATTGAATATCCATCAATACCACTCCATCGTTCACTTTTACCAATCGCAACTCCCTCGCTAACCATTGATTATGACCAAAATGCAATACTCTCTGTGTGCTCATTAAACGCCTGCAGTTTTTGTTAGCTGGAAAATGTGCGCGAAAAAACGCGGCAATCAAAAGTGGAATCTTGACCATAACAATAAGCGAATGCTCTGACTGTTTGACAGTCGGGCTGAAAATGGTTGTTGCCCAGCGTTAATAAATGGTCATGAAGCTCCTATTAAAGGAGAAAGTTGTGTGTTGGGAAATCTAGCAACGATTGCTTCCTGCGCCTCCAACAACAACGAATGAGAGTCTTTGTATCTGAGTCGGTGCTGCATAAGAATGCAAGCGGCAATTGGGAAAACCAATAAGGCAGATCGACTGCGGAATACCCCCCTCTGTCTCTCCCCTCTCTCTCGCTCTTAGTTTCGATCTCTGCTCATTAGTGGCACAGCAAATGCTGCGTCACGATTTGGCTATTAATGGAGAATGACTTGTGTTGCAGGAATGGTGGAAAGAAGGGGGCAGGAAGCGGCGCAGCTCGCTCCCCATTGAGAGAAAAGACGCATGTGGTGTGTGTGTGTGTTGCAGTCTTGTGTTTTGTGGCATGTGCAGCATGTGGCATGCGGCAGGTTGCATGTGTGTAACAACAGTTGGATACGCGCTTTAATTGCCACACTTTATGCACACTTTTAACGGCTTTTATCTATTCGAACTTGTCTTTTGCAGCAATCTCATTGCGAAAAGCAAAAGTCACTCGGGCATAGCTGGCGTTGGAGTTGGAGTCTTACCCATTGGCATTGGCCCCCAGGTGTTGCCTCCACTTGGCATCGGCGGGTTTGTCAAGTTGCGTCATGTAGCTGACGATAAGCCGAGCACATCAACAACTAAGGAACCGCATCAAACTGAAGCCGCCGATAAGCAGCAACAACAGCAGCAGCAACAAGAGCAAGAGGAAACAGCACTCGATACAACAGCAGACACAACAACAGAGGTGAGTACTTGACCTCAATCTACATTCGCTGTGCTGACTCATTTGGCATTTATCCCCCCCTCCGACCACACTCGACTCACTTCCACTTCCTCTTCCACTTCCATTGGAACACACAGAACATGGGCCCCGATCAACGCACAATTGCCAAGACCGGCTCCATTGCGGAGCGTTTGGCGGCGCTGCAGAAGAGCGGCGAGGATGATTGGAAGAAACGCATCTCAAAGCGCGACGAAGTTGACGACATCAAACGCGAAAACTTTGTAAATGTAAGTGCAAATACTAAATACTAATATTATAATAATAATATATATACTACGGTATATAGTAGTATAATATGCTATATAAAATACCATATACTATATAGCAAGCTCTACTTGAGATCAGCTCCCACTCTAAGTTTATTCACTAGCTTAATTCGCTTCCAACTCACTCTATACTTCACTATATACTGTATATACCATACTTTAAAATATACTATTTATAAAGAATAGTATATACTACACTTTAAATCAGCTGTCAGTTTTAGTTTAGTTATGGGGTTAATTCATACATAATATAATTTACTATATATAAACTTCAGAATATACTGCACTTTAGATCATCTCCCACTCTTAGTTTAGTTAGAGAGCTAATTCGCCCTCAAATACTAAAATTACTATATATTGCAATATACTATATATAAAGTTTGTTATATACTACAATATATACCATATACTTTACTATATACTATATATAAAGTATAGTATATAATACACTTTAGATTAACTCCCACTCCTGCTTTAGTCACTAGGTTAAATTCGCCCCCAAACACACTCACGTGCCCAGCAACCGCAACGCCAAGTTGTTGCTGATAAATGGCAATTGGCAAACGGTTCCATGCTGCGTTTCAATCCGATTTCGATTCCGATTACATTTTTGCCCCCCTCAACACCCCTTTGCAATTGCGTGAAAATTGTTTCCTTATTGTCGGTTGGGGTATCATTTCTGTTTTTCTTTTTTTTTTGCTGTGATTACTCGTAACGAACGCTGCCAGCTTTTCTTTCAATTCGCTTCGCTTTTGCTTTCTGCAGTCATGTCAGTCGAGCGTCAAATCTCTTGGCTAAATGACATAAGCAGCAAAAGTGTTGCAAAAATTTCAAACGGTGCAAGTGTTAAGGAAAAAGGCTGACAGCGAAAAAAGATCATTTAATATGCTTTATGCTGTGTTTAGATCAAAACATATTTTAATTTAGTGTGTATAATAACTTAGACACAAATTGCTGCAATATTAAATCAAAACAGTTCCTTAAAATGTCAAAAATGTGGGTTAAATTCGAAATGCCACTGCAATTGCTTTGAAATGCCATTTGGTTGATGTTAGCTGCGCTAGCGAACGCTAGATGGCGCTAGCTAACTCATGCCTAAAAGTATGCAGCAATTTTTTGATTCGCTCACATTTGTTTTTTTTTTTTTTTTGTAGTGCGAAACGACTTCAACGCTTGTAGTTGTTGAGCGTTTGTTGCACTATTTGTTTTAGTAATTGGTTTTACTAAAACCAACAATTTATTAATAGTTTGTAAAAAGTAATAGTTACTTTGCCCTTATTTAACAGCCTGATTTTATGTATTAATACTACCTTATTTTGCGCCATCAACTTGACCAAGTTAACACTGCGTTGACATTTTACTTTCGTTTTGCGACCGCCGCATGATCATGTTCAAAATATCAATTAACTTGCCTCGCTTTTATGGTCAGGTGACATTTCTCCCGAAAAAAAAACACTTTCAAAAAAATCCAATCGAAGGCAAAACAACAACAACAATCGCAATGACAACAACAAAAACAACGGCGACAATCAACGAAGTTTAGTGAACTTTTCTCTCTCTAGCTTTGCCGCCTTCATTGCTGTCTCTTTCAGCTGCCGCCTCCTTTCTCTGTTTGCCTTATTAAGAGCCCATAATTATGCGGGCTTGCTGGGTTATTCATAATATATGGACATATTGCTTGCCCCCCACTTCTCCCGCTATGCCTTCCCATTTCTTAATGTACAAGTAATCACATTTAATTACAATAGACACGCCCACTTTCGGGGCATCATCAACAGCAGCAGCAGCAGCAACAACAGCGACAACAACTGTTGCTGCTGCTGCTGTTTGACTCTTTTTGCGGTGGCGGCCTTTTGGGTGAAATTTTTGAGGAAATCATGTCAAACAGATCTAACGATCTGAAACGAGAGAGATTGAGATAGAGGAGGGGAAGGGTGCAGGGGAGCCCACACAAAATGCTCACGAGACAAATGAGTTTTGAATTGTTGTTGTCGTTCAGCGAATTACACGCTATTTGAAGTTGTTGCTGCTGTTGTTGCTGCTGCTTGTTGTTGCCTACGTTTTTGGGTCTGTCTTGAGATGCAGATACAGATACAAAGATACTCAGCACTTGACGCCTGCGTTGTGAGTGCGCACTGCACACAGTGGAGCAAGGTCAATAGAAAGGTGAAGAAATTGTAATTGTTGGCAACGAGTCAAATGAATCAGCTTAGGCTAAAAATGCGTCACACTGTGCGCCTCTAAATATCTATTTAATAGTTTTCTTTAGTTTTGATATTCTTTGTCATTATACCCGTTACTCATATCAGAGAAGGGTATTATAAGTCTGTGCCTTCAGGAAATGTAGAAGCCATCTCTGACCCTATAAAGAATATATAATATGGCTGACAATGTGGTATACTTTGCACTCTATGAAATATTTAAAATGCAGTACTGTATATAAATATACCAAATATAGTCTTTGGTATGTTTTTAGTATATTTAGTATATTAATTTAGTATATTTTAAGAATAATATAGCATATTTATTGGGTAGAATGGTAATATAACGTTATGCCTCCAGCAAATGTAACAGTATATTTTTTGTATATTTGTTTTGCGGGTATTTCAAAGTCGATCACACTTGTCTATTTCTTTCTTAATTGTAAAATTAAAATGATTCTAATTATACTTAACAGTGAAAAATGAATTCATGCGCTGTTTGGCAGCATTGCCAAAATATACAAATTGAGTGGCCCAAGTGCAATTAGTTGGGGCAGCTGTTGTTGCAAGTGGCAAGTGGGGCGAGGAAGGTCGCAAAAGGGAAGTCAGGCAAATCGACGCAAGAAGATCGACCAGTTGTAGTTATATATAGACAGGCTCTGACTGCACAGCTGCCTGCCAGCTTGCATTTAGCCATAATTTTCTTTCTTTTTTTTTTTTGTATTTTCTAAACTTGCCTTGTGGGCAGCAGCAGCAGCAGCAGCAACAGAGGCAGCAGCAACAATTACCAAATGAAAAAGTGGGAAACTGAAGGCTGCCTTTGCCTTTGCCTATGCTTTGGGTTGCATTTTGGGTTGGGCTCAAGTCGAGTTGCCAGTTGCGAGTTGGAGTCGACTCAAGTCGAGTCGAGTCTATTATAAAGTTTGTAGTCGCGTCCAGTTCAGAGCTGCATTTGATCTCTTGGCTTGATCTTGAACGTGCTCATCTGCCAGCCAGCCCCCCTCCCCTCCACTCTTCTTTCTCTCCCCCTTGGCAGCTTCAATAGCAAAAAGAGACCCAACTTGGTTTTCGTCTCGCCTTTTGCCTTGTGCTCGTGCTGTTCTTGTTGTTGTTATTGCTGTTGCTGTTTGGGCTGCGGCTGCTGTTGTAAATTGTTTTGTGAATTTGATATACTTGCAGGCTGTCCCTGCCCCTGTCCCCCTCTTTCCCTTCCCCTCTCTCTTTTCTTGCTCTGTCTCTTCTGTGTGTACTTCATTATGGTTCGCGTATTGTTCGTTTACTGCCAGCGATTATGTTGTTGTTGTTGTTGTTGCTCTGCTGTACTTGTTCATTAGTCCATGCCACAGCAAACAGCAAGCAGCAGCATCGCAATGACAGTAGCCAGCTCCTATTATTGTTGTTCATAAAAAAAAGAGCAGAGTTCTAACTGCCGCCTTGGCAAAACTGTAATGCTGCCCCTTTCCCCTCCCCCTCCTCCACGTTTCTTTGCGATTGTCGCGTGTATCTTCTGTCTGTGTATCTGGCCGCTTGTATCTGTATCTTTACAAGCTGCAAATATGCCAGCGGCTGCTGCTGCTGTGACTGTGGCTGCGGCTGCTTATTGCTGATTATTTTTATTGCCTCTATGTGATTCATTATTTTCTTTTGCACACATTTCTTGGCTCTGTCAGTTGTGGAACATTGCGATAAGATGGCTATTTATTTTTCTTGTTGTTGTTGGGTTTACTTTTAGTTTTTCTTGTCTCTTCATCAACTAAACTTATTGAATTTTTAGACTATTGCATCATCGACAGCATTGCCTTTTGTTCATTTGCAGTCACTGTGCAAGTGAATCACGTTCATCATCATCATGATCTGTTTTTGTTTTGTGGTCTTCATCACATTCATCATTTACCCAAATTTCGACGCATTCTGCCAGCCCCTTTTGCGCTCTCTTTCGCACTCACTCTGTCTGTCTGGCTGGCTGTCTGCTCTCTCCATGACGTTGTCGTTTATTACGTTCGCTTCACATTTAAAATGCGCCTCCTTTCGGCAAACAAAAACAAGACAACACACTTGACTGTCATCGTCATCGTCTTTGCCGCTCTCTCACTTACTCTCTCCCTCTCTCGCTGGGCGCTCTCTCTGCAAAGCCGTCGTTCGGTTTGGGGATCTGCGCGTCGGCTCAGTGCAATTCGCGACTCCACAACGAGCAGTTTGATTTTCGCTACGGTTTTTTGCATTGTTAGAGAGTACACCGTTTGACGATATAATTTTTTTATTGTTGTTTGTTATTGTTATGCAGTATTTACTGCTGCCGGTATTCATTGACATTCAAATTGATAACCCGCAAATCAAAATAGACGCGCGTGTCAAACGCGCTCTCTCGCTTTCGTTCGTTCGCTCTCTTTTGCAGTTTCGTTGACACGCTCAATTCGCTCCGATTGCATAAAAAGTAATGTGAAGTTGTTTCCTGAGTCGAGCAAAATAAGTTGCATAAACTGTCAAATGCGGTGCAACAGGAAGTGCACATAAAAAATAACTAAAACTGTAACGACTATAATTCAAATCGAATAGCATTTGCGCAACTGTGAAAAGTGCAATTAAAATCATGACAAATTATGGCATATTGCATTAGCAAAATGTGTTTCAAGGCTGGCTATTCCACTCACGTTCACACACACACAACCACACGATATAAATATCAAAAGAACTTTCCCATGTGGCGAATTCACGTCTGACCGCAATCTGCGGCCATTACAAATATCGTCACCCCATGTTGAAAGTGTTAAAAATAAATCTAAAATTCACTCGGCGACAAATGCTCACAACATAAGCAGTATAAACATGTCGAACATGGAAAGATGTCATTAAAAGTGTCATGGGAAAAGTCCACAATTATTAAGAAATTGGAGTAAATCACACGAGCGCACACATTTGTTTTTATTGTGCGTGCTCTACATTCTAAAGATATTCTATTTATACTTTTATTGGCACTAAGCGCTAAGTAAGAGAAAGAAAGCCCGCATTCCAATGGAAATTACTCTACGCATACTTGCATCTCTCAGTGCATCCCTTTCGCACACCCGCGCAGCGGCTTATCAAAGTGCCAATAAGGGAAACATGCCCAGTTGACCTAAGGCGGCGACTACTTGCACAAAAGCCAACAGAATATTCTGCGCAAGTGTAGCTGATGCTGCTGCGACGCCGATGCCGACAACAACGAAAACTGAACGAACGTGCTCATCATAAAGCACCAGATTACACAAAAAGCAGCAGAGAGAGTGCGCACACACGAGAGAGCTGTCGATCAATGGGCAGAGAGCAGCAAGCCAAAAGAGAGCACGCCATCGTAGGCTGTGACTAAAGCTGCGCGCGTCGTCGGTTAGTTAAGTTTAAGACGAGCAACCGAAGAGAACGACCGCTGGGTGCGTCGGAATGTAAAACGCGCCTCAAAACAGCAAAAATAAACTAGAAGCAGCAAAAGCACAAATCAAAACAAAAACAAACGATTAAAGAATAAATGTAAAATAAATAAATAAAACGACCGTCGGCACACCATATCAGATGTCAGTCGAGAGATAAAAATAAGCAAACGGTTGGAATATGTGTTTCGTTGTATATGCATAAAAAAAAATATTAAAACAAGCTGTGCGAATGCGATTCGATTGCAAAACCAAACTGACAGCACTTAACGAAAGGTGTGTGTTGTATGCGTGTGTGTGTGAGCCAGAGTGAGAAAGGACATGCAGAAAATTAATGCAAAAATAGAAAATTATATTTGCGATTTTTGCAATAATTTTCTGTTGCGCAAATGTTAGCGAAAATAAAAATTACTTATCGAATATTCTTTCACAATCCTTTTGCACAGTGTGTCGTGATGTCATGGTAATTGTATCGCTTATCAAAGACTGAAAAGAACGATAACAAAACGCAAAAACAAAAAGGAAATACAAAGCCAGCGGAAAAAGTCAATAAATACTTGCGAAATCGAAAGTCAATTGTAAATATACTGTGTGATAAAAAGAAGAAGAGCAAGATAAATCATGTTGTCCGAGGAGTATCAAGAGTATCTGGAGACAGCCTGGCAATGGATGAGCTATGTTCCTTATTTAGTAGTCACCTATGTGCTGCTTACGCTGCTGCCCAAATCCCTGCTGCGCATGAAACGTTTTGCAGATGCGGATTACGAAGCGAATCGCAATAAATATCATCGTTGCTATGGCCCCGAATTATGTTGCCATGTGCAAGGACTCGCCCAGGAGGCGACGCCTGTCAAGCAGAAGCAACGCAAACCCGTGACGCGTGTGTATCCCAAGCGACAGCAGCCCAAGGAGGTGAAGGAGGAGGTGCCTCAAGTGGTGGCGCCACCTGTGAAGCGCAGCAATGTCACCAAGATTGCTCGCATGTTCGAGTCGGGCACAGCGAAGCGACAGGTGAGCCGTGTGCTGCCCAGCACGCTGCCCGAGATTCGCATGTTCGGTGCCAGCGAGGAGTCCAACGAGTCGACGCCGTGTGCCTCACGCAAGGGCAGCATTGCCACACAGCTGACGGCGCAGCTGCAACACATCGAACACGCCATGCAGCTGTGGCAGGAACTGGAGGAAGAACAGCATCAACAGCAGCAGCAAAAGTCGAGCAGCAAGCTCAGCGATTGGGAACCGATTTCCGTGCCCGTTGCTGTTCCTGTGCCCGCTTTGAGACGCACGCGCGGCACATCGGCCACGCCCTCGACCGCCTCGCCGCTGTCCAGCTCACCGGAGCCCGCCTCCCCGGTGCTGTTGCGTCAGCCGCCAGCGTTGTGCTTGAAGTCCAGCATGGAGGACATCTTTCAGGCCATCGCACGCAGCGCAGAGGAACCGCTTGAGCTTGTGGAGCAGACGGAGGACAACGACAGCTTAGCGCCAGTTACCTGCATCGATGATATACTCTCGGAGCGTCGCTTCTCGCGTCCGTTGTCCGCCTACTCCATCACGGATCTGTTGAACGAGGAGCAGGAGCAGTCGATCTATGTGAACGAGACGACGCTGCAGCCTCCCGCAACGCTGGCAACCAGTTGAGACCTTGCAACGTGTTGCACAGTCAGTCGGTCAATCAGTCGGAGTCGAAGTCGAAGTCGGAGTCGAGTTGAGTTGAGTTAGTCGTGCCATCGAAAAAGACTTCCTGCCTCGCCACGAACGCTTTCCCGCTTGTCTCTCTATCTCTATCACCATCTTCCCTCTCTTTCTTTCGTCGTCATTCGCCTTTGTTTTGGAATGACTCAGAGAGTCAATAAAGTGCACTCGCTTAGCGAATGAATGAGTGCAGTAAATGCATTCGCATTCACTTGTTATAAACATGTTGGTCACGCCCCCTCTACCCGCCCCTCGACAACTTGTTGTTTTCTTCCCCATTTGCATTTGCAATTTGTTTGTTTAATTGATGAAAACTTAAACAAATGGAAATCGCATCGACAATAAAATAAAAATGGAATTTCTCCAAAAATATTATATTTGATTTTCGTTGTACTTATGCTTAATTAATAACTTTTAAATATTAAATGTATTTAATGCAATGCCAAACAAAACACAAGTAACAATCTACAAAAAAATCTCAAGTGATGTCACGAGAATTGTAAATACGCTAGAAATGAAACTGATAACTAAATAAATATTAAGTATACGACAAGCACACACACACACTATATAAGAAGATTTCACTATGAATTTCTAGTATTATTTAGTTAAACTGTATGCCACAATAAATATACATATATGCAATACAAAACTATTAAACATTATTATATAAAATATACTCTATACGTTTTAACAAATGGCTTTTGCGAATTTCTTCTTCACTGCAACAGAAATTATAAACAATTTTGATTGTGGGTTAATTATAGCAACACGTTTCGCAGCTGTGCTAGCAATTTGTTTCAACAATTTATAAATGCAATCTTTGAAGCGGGGTATTATGCGATTAATGAACAAACTCTTAACTGTCTGAGTTGTGACTCTTTGTGAAGTTATCTCAAGGAAACTCTTGCGTACAGTTGCTCCACTTCTTTTGAGTTATCTTTGAATTGAGACGGATTGGAGTTGGGTTGATGAATTACTTTGCAGACATGAGTGTAAGATATTACAATACTTATTTTATTGAAAGGAAATATGTCCATATTACACTAATCTCAACTCTTCTCATAATTCTTTAAACTATTCTATTCTTTATTAAAAAGAAATTTTACATAATGCGCCAATATTAACTTTTCTCATAACATTTAAATTATTCCGATCGTATTGTATTAAAAATATATTGCTATATTATGTCAATCTTAACTCATCTCACAATTCATTAACCATTTCAATCTGATTTCATTTCTCAAAAGAAAATATACACATTATGTCAATCTTAAATTGCGTCAAAATTCTTTCAAATCTTTTGACCTTTATTTATTGAATAAAATTAAATTTTACATATAATACCAATCTGAACTCTTTTCCTAATTTGTTAACTATTTCAATTCTATTTCTTATATTAAAAATAAATACACGTACTATGCAAATCTTAACTTTTTTAAAATTCTTCAACTATTTTGATTTAATTTCATTTATTTATTTTAAATACCCATATTTTTCATATAATTCCTTCAAATGTTTCGATCTTAATTAATCAGCTTCTATATTATATTTTCTTTTAAATACCATAAATACCAAAATATACTATAGTAATAATCTCTTGCAATTTTATTTGTATAAAACACCTCAAGTATCAAAATACCATATTTATTCTATAGTAACCATCTCATCCCATTCTCTTTGCCTCACTTGCTGTAGATTCTTCACAATTTACAGGGTATTCTTTAGTCTCTTACGCCTCCTTCAAGTAAGCTCAATGTGTAGCCAAAGCGTGTCTGCAAAACAAATTGACGCAAATCAAAGTTTTGCTTTTATTTTGTTGCGCTGTTTATTCATTAATTATAAACTGACGCTCAGCTGTAAGAGGAACCAAAAAAAATACTGAGTATACAAGAGATTATTGTTATAAATCTTGCAAGTTATTAAATTGATTTGCTGTTAATACTTTGACTGATGAGTTAGCCGAAGAGAAAGGGATTAAAATATATAGTTTTTCACTACAGTTCTTTATAAACAGACAGAAAGAGATAGCAAGAGAGATGCTCGAGTTTCAATCTGAGTGCAAAATGCCAATGAACTTTGCCCGGTTGCAAAGTGGCAAAGTGGCTGGCAGCTTATCAATGCTGCCTCTTTTAGTTGCACAATCAACTGAATTAATTCATAACAAGTGAATACACTCAGTGACTAGATGAATGCGAATGCGAATGCAAATGGGAATGCGACTGCGAATGCGAATGAAAATGGAAACGTTTCAATTGAGTTTTGATTGTTTTCCATAATGGATAGAAATACATTTCTAGCCTACAGCACTTGAACTTGGCCCAAAACGAAGTGATTGGCAAATCAAACAACATATTTGCAGAGTTTTATTGAAATCATTTAATCGATGAAATATGCTAATTTTGGCATAAAAAAAGAGTTAAACAAATGTGTAGTTGTTGTTGTCAATGTTTACAGCTGTCTCAACAACCAAATTTAACATTTTTTCGATTGTCTTCTTTCGGTGTTTATTTGGCGTTTAGAGGTAGCTTTTACCCATTCTTTTTTTTTTTTTCTTTATTGAATGTTGTTTATCAAATTTAACGCGGATGATTCATCGACGCGTCGTTTCAGCTGCTCAATGAAGTGTGGCCACTTGATAGGGGAGAGGGGAAGTGCGGAGGTCAGTTTCATTGTGCGATGACACACACACAAGCCGCAATCAAATTCAGGAGAATTCAGTTCTCTGTTTTGATATCGACGTGGAAGAGTCGCCAAGGTCGTGAATAATGCGAATCATTTACGAATATCCGTAAACAGTTAGATACGATTGAGTTGAATTCAGTTCACTTCAGTTGACTCTCTCTCTCTCTTTCACTCTTTATATAATAATGTCGCATGTAATCACAAAAGCTGCGCCAATAATTGCCATTCATTCCAACTGTGTGCAACTGTGTGTGGCACAACCAAACAACAAGCGACGACAAACACGCTGATAAAAAGAAAATTCAATTAAACTATTTACTTAGTTGTTATGCAATAACAAATACGTAAGTGAAGCGGGAGAAAGAGTGTGGGGCAAAAGTACATATATCAAGTGGTAAATGCTATCAAAGATATGTATTAAGACTGTCCCTTCAAATAGATAAAGTATGAGGAAAGAGCTGACAAAGTTAAGTACGTTTATGTCTAGTATATAGAGTAACTTCGCTAAAGTGAATTTGTGTAGATATGAGTTACAAATTTGCAATATATATTCAAAAGGAATTACTCCAAATTAAATATTTTACTAATTTCATAAACTTAATTTAAAAGTTGTAATCATAGTAAAGAATGTGCATAGCATTTTTACCTAATTTAACGAACCTAATAGACCCTTTCGCCTTGATTTTTATGTTTTTTAAAATAAGCTTGTTAAAAATTTATCTAGAGAAATTGGCAATTAATTTCAATTTCAGTAAAAAAGATTAAAGTAAATTTTTAAAGTCATAGTAAGTAATTGTTTACCAAACTTAGTAGAACCTTTTGATGAACTTTTCAGAAATTATTTAAAGAAATTTAAAATTAATTTCAATATATAAAAGTCTATTTAAAAGTTTTTAGTAAATTTCTAAACTCTTCGTAAATTGTTTTTTACCAAACTTAGTAGACCTTTTTTTTATCGGCTTTTAAAAGGATTGTATGAAATCAGAAAAAATGCAACTTTAAATATTGATTTTAGAGTCTTAATCATAATCATCAAGTTTTTCATAAATTGTTGTGTTCAACAAGCTCACTAGACGCTTTTTACTATGCAAACTAAAGGGTCTCATCAAATACAAAAATTTGTACTTTTATATTAGATTTTACGCAGTGAATCTATTATATAGTATTCTCTATTGTCAATACGCCATCTTAACACAATTTGATAAACTGAATAGACTTTTTTTATTTCGCAAACTAAAGGGTCGCATAGAATACAAATTTTGCAATATTTTTCAGTACTTTTATTTCTGATTTTACGCAGTAAATTTATCATATAGTATTCTCTATTGTCTGAACACTTCTGCTCTTAGCGAATTCATCGTTTACAAATTTTCTATAAATAATTTGCCTGGGATGTGTTCAGCGTAGCGTCTCAAGACTGTTTTGACTTTTAAGGTGTGTGTTGTTTTTATCAGCATTTTATTGACATTTTTGGAATGAGTTATGGCCCATTACCTTTTCGTTTTTATTTGTGTTTGTGTTTTGTAAATGCTACCTGCTAAGCAAACAGCTGATAGAACGGGTTGCTTCTAATTTATTTCCCTCTCAGTTGAGTCTCTCTGTCTGTGCTCCTCGATCACTTTTGAACCGATGAAGTTATCGCTTTTCTATGATCTGCTAATATTTGCACTTAATTTGCGGCTTTAACTTCAAAACAAAAATGTAGGTAAACAAATGGATTCGCTCTCGCTGTAAAACTTATTTTGTTATCTCTCTCAAGTTGGAGTTTCTCTGGCTCTCTTTCCTAATCTCTATCGCTCTCTAGTCTCCTGAGTACCTATTAATCAGAGCTTGATAGCAGCTTATCTTATCAGCTCTCTTTCCCTCTCTCTCTCTCTCTATCATTGTCGTAGGTGTTTCCCCCTCTCAGTGTCTCTCTGATTTGTAGGTGACAGCAACGCACTCGATTGTTGCAGCTCAGTTTATGAATCCGCGGCGCGTTGTTAACAACTTCCGAGATACAATTGCGCATCAATTTGCGCTGACTTCAATTAGCCAAGTTTGCCTTTTGGCTTAAAGGTGTGCCGCGAATACAGTTAGCACACACAACATGCAAAAAGTGAAACTGGTAAAGAGGCTTTTTAAAACGTGTAACTAACTCAATTCTCGAGCTGTTGACAAAACTCTCATTTGACTAAACGAACTTTGCTAATTCAAGTGACTAAAAGGGGTCGTCGTTGTGTCTGAGTCATCTTATTGGAACAACAACTGGGTATAACCCGACTTTATGGACTGCTCTATGGCCGTAAACAAAAACATTAGCAACTGCGACAACAACAAAACCGTTTGGGCCATGCCCAATTATGGCTTGATTGATGGCCATTTTTGTAATCATTTTGTGCGCTTTTATTTTCTTATTAATTTGAGATATTTTTCGCTTGTTGTTTTTTCCTGATTTGAAATTTCTTTATTTGCATTTCGCTTTTTGGCGCCGATATTCGAGTGGGTGTTACGCCCCCTCCCGTTAAGAGTACGGTTATGGCAACCCCCTCAAGGTCTTCCACTGCTTCCACTGTGCAATATTGCTAAGCTAACTGGGCTTGAATTGGCAAATATGATATGACTTTTGGAATGTAGATGAGTAAAGGCTTAATAAGTAAAAGTCATACAAACAATTGCTTGAGGTAGTTTACTATATAACATATGCATATGTGGGTGGCTAGCTTATCTCTGATGGATCTTTATCTACAACTGTCACTTGTGGCTTTCCATTCCCATTTCCTTTTACCATTAAAAGCTGTTATGAACATAACATAGGAGTTGATTTTGAATACACATAATTTCTTTATTTGAATGGAGAATAGGAATAACAACGTCAAATGAAACCTTTTTGGTATTATGATTAACACTTACTTTTATTTAAATATATTCTACTTGTAATACATCTAGAAAGAAGTAAGTAAGTGCGGTACAACTAATCGTAACTTTACTAGAATAATAGCAAATTAATTGCTACAACGAAATTGTTTTATTTTGCAAAAATATAGTGCAGAATTTTTTAGACTTTTCAACTTAAATAGATTCATTTCATGTAGGAAACAAAACTTAGTTCATTATAAATGTGTAATTTAACATTCATTTTAATTACTTATTTCTCTCTTTCTGCTTCTCCTTACAGGAATCACTTTCTCTGGCGCATTCGCTCTCCGACAAACCTTTGCCACCATCACCACTAATCGCAAGCTTAGAAGGCGGCAAAGTATCCGATCGATTGGGTAAACTCCGGTTCAACTCGGAGAACTGGAAGCAGCGCGTAGGTAAGTCAAACAGCTTGTAAAACAGATAGAAAACTAGCTTTGTATTCCCCCTCTTTATATGCCTTTCATACTGAAATCTAAAGGAATAAAATAACTGAAATACAAGTAGAATATTTCCAAAACCTGCGATACATTTTAAAAGGAAGCGGAATATTAGAATATTCCCAAAACCAGGATTTAAAGACAAAAGGAAGAAGGATATTCTGCCATTAGAATATTTACCAACCGAACTGAATTAAAAAGAAAGAGGAATATTCTAATTATATTCCTTACTAACTCTTCCCTTGAAGTAAAAAGGCAGAGGAATATTCTATTTGTATTCCTTATGTAGTCTACGCAATTTACCTTTCATTCTTCCATTCAACTACCTTCACTTCTTTGCTGTAACTTCTTCCTTTTCAACTAATTACTCCCCCTTCCTCAGAACCAACTGATGCCAAGAAGTACACAGTCGCCGGACGACTGCAGAAGAAGTCGCAATCACCCGTTGAGCTGCAGTTTGAGCGTGCTCCCAACGATGCCGCCAAGAAGTGTCCCATGCTGGAGGTGCGCAGTGCCAATCAGCCGCAACTCGGCCTCGCCAAGAGTCCCTCGATGATGGTGGGCAGCACAAACACGAAGATCGCTGCACAGCGCAGTCTGAGCGTGGTCAATGCGCAGGATGAGGAACCTTCGCTGAGTCGCAGTAACAGCAGCAGCTCCGATTCGGATGCCGAGCGAAGTTCGCCACGCAATGCGAAGCTGGACAAGGAGTTGGCCAACAACAAGAGTGCGGCAGCTGCCACAAATATTGGGGCACGCATACAAGTGCCGCGTCTGGATGATGAGGAGACCTTCGAGAACTTCTTTGCCTCGCAGTCGAAGAAACCGGAGAACAGCGAGGAAACGCAGCTGGAGATTAGCGCGTTTGATGAGATTAAACCCACAGAGCGGTAGGTTGAAGGACTTTTTTAAAGTGTGGCTAAATTGATAATGCTTATTTCTCATTCACAGTCTGGTCAGCAAGCGCAATATTCAAGGCCCCAAGGGACGTCGTGCGGCTCGCAATCCGCTCAAGAGTTTGGCTCAGCGGAGCGACATCAGCTCCGAGTACACAGAGATCAAAACTGGCATCGCCGAGCGCGAGTTGCGTCGCCAGAAGCTCGAGTCATGTGAGTTCGAAGTCTCTTCTTTTTCTACTTCATTCAACTAATCATTTTTTCCTTTTCCTTGCAGATGGACAACGCGGCAATCTAGCAGCTGAAGCCATTGCAGGACTCGCCTCCATTGAGGACTTTAAGGCGGTGGCTTTGAAATCTTCTTCGCTGCCACTGCAGCAAATGTGGCTGCCCCACAAGTCGCTGATGCTGTTGCACGTTAAAGGACGCACTCACGTCCAAACACGCCTCGTGGCGCCCACTCAACTATCGCTGAATCGTGGCGATTGCTTCATTCTAGTAGCTGGTGCACAACTTTTCCGCTACGTCGGCTCGTTTGCTAATGTTATAGAGATCTCGCGCAGCAAGAAGATTTGCGCTGCCATCGTGGAGAACAAGGATCTGGGCTGCACAGCTGCCCAAGAAGTTATACTCACCGATGGCAAGTATGTGAATGAGCGACAGTGGCGTCAATTCTGGACGCTGCTTGGTCAGCCGGATGAACAGCAGCTGCAGCAGCCGGAGATTGCGGATTGCGGCCATGCGGATGAGGACGATGTATTCGAGAGCAGTTTGATCGAAACAAACAAGATCTACGAGTATCAGGATGAGACGCTGGTGCCGCTTGACAAGTATTGGGGCTGCATTCCCAAGGTGGAGATGCTCGACACACGCAAAGTGCTCGTCTTTGACTTTGGCAGCGAACTCTATGTGTGGAATGGCAAGAATGCGCCCTCGGATGCCAAGCGCGCTGCCATGCGTTTGGCACAGGAACATTTCGGAGCCACCGATGCTGCTGACTATGCCCAATGCTATTTGAATCCTCTCAACTATGCTGCGATCGTCGGCAGACGCGATTCCACCAAGTATGCCAAGCGCACAGCGGAGCGTCCCGATTGGTGTGTGCTCGGCAAGATTACACAGAACATGGAGACGGTGCTGTTCAAGGAGAAGTTCAGCGATTGGCCCGAGTTGGAGCGTGAGGATCTCGAGAAGGATTATCTAGCGAATGGAGTGCATGTGGTGCGTGCTCTCAATGGCGTCGCTTTGCACAAGGGCGAAGCGTATCAGGAACCAAATTTAGTGCTCGAACAATCGAATCTGGGGCGTGGCAACTTCTACTATGACAACGACACGATGCGGCACTTTGATGTCATCACCAAGTCCACGGACAAGTGGCAGATACACGAGTTCAACTTTGATTCAGCCGAAGCACGCGAGGACTATGCGCATTTCTACTCCGCAGAGAGCTACATTGTGCGCTGGGTCTATCAGATTTCGGTGACAGTTCGCGAATTGAGTGGAAAGGTCTCGAATCGCAGCACTGTTGGACGCGATCGTTGCGTCTACTTCACCTGGCAGGGTCAGGACTCGAGTGCCAACGAGAAGGGCGCCGCAGCGCTGCTCACCGTCGAGCTGGACAAGGAGAAGGGCGCCCAGATGCGTGTGGCCCAGGGTGATGAGTGCACCGCCTTTGTGCGGCTTTTCAAGCAGCTGTGGCAGCATCAGGGACGCAAGGAGCAGTGTCTGGCTCGGCGTGCAAGCTGGCGTTTGTATCAGCTGCAAGGCAATGTGACCGAGGAGACGCTGCTCAAGGAAGTTGCCTGCGAATCGCGTCAGTTACGTTCACGCAGCTCGATGCTGCTGTTGCATGGAACCGAGGGACAAGTGTTGCTCTGGCATGGCTGCAAGAGTGCCGCACACACACGCTCTGTGGCTTTGGCTGCAGCTGAAGCACTCATCGAGCAGCTGCCAACGGATCTGTTTAGCTGCGAGAGTGCCACACTGCAGCAGATCGAAGAAGGCGAAGAGAACGCTGTGTGCAAGCAGGCCTTGGGTCTGGAGGAGCAGCGCAACTATGGCAGCTTGCTGGGCAACAGCAAGATCTACGATTATACGCTGCGACTGTTTAACTTTTCGAGCACACAGGGCATCTTCAAGGCAGTTGAGTTGATGGACCCTCTTCGCTGTCAGGATCGCCACAGTCCGTATCCGTTTGCACAGGCGCAGCTGTACAATGCACGACAGCCGACCATCTTCTTGCTGGATGATGGGGATGAGCTGTGGTTGTGGATGGGCTGGTGGCCACTCGAGGATGTTAAAAGTAAGTTTGTGAAGTTATGCACCTTAGAGTGTATTACTAATTGAATTGTTGTGTACTTTGCAGTCAACTCGGAGGAGCGCAGCAGTCCCACCAACGACAATCGTGCAGGTGTCAACCGCTTGATCTCAGAGCGACGCGCTGCCCTCGAGACGGCCGTCGACTATTGGCGTGCCAAGCACGGCGACAACGAGGCCGCCGCCTTCCATGGCATTAAGGGACACGTTGTCTGGGCTGGACTCGAGCCACTCGCTTTCCGCGCACTCTTCCCCGACTGGACAGAGCGCGAGGATGTGCGTGAAATCAATCTAGAGGTGAGTTTGATTACTCTTCTTTATTGTAATAACTGTTTAATCTATAATTGTTCTTTGCAGGACGGGCGCAGCGACGTGGCCACGCCCATTAGCGAAATGCTCGCACAAATGACCCAAACCGAGTATCCACTGGAGGTGCTTAAGGCGCGTCCGCTGCCCGAGGGCGTCGAGCCCACACGACTGGAGCTCTATTTAAGCAGCGATGACTTTCAGCTGGCGCTTGGCATGAGTCGCGAGGAGTTCGAACAGCTGCCGGTGTGGAAGCAGACCAAGCTGAAGAAGGAGCGCGGACTCTTCTAAAAGAAGAGAGATCGGATCTACTAAGAATTGCAACCATATAGACTTGAACACAATCACAAACAAAATAACTTTTGTATGCACATTTACAATCTCGAAAGAGAACATAATGTATTTCGATTAGAACTATTTACAAACACACACACACACACACACACACTCACGACCACAAGACGTGCGCATATCCTTATATACTCTCTACTCTCTCTATTATTATACACAAACTCATCCTTTATATATACACACACATATATATATATCCTTTTACACATATACGCATACGTATACATATTTATACTGCGACTGCACTGAGCTATGCAATAAACGAAAATTCAATTCGCTTCATTCGAAAATGCCCTTTTATCGCGAGAGTTGATCAATTTTTACCTGTATATAATGATAAGCTATATATATATTCTATATGTATTCATTTCAAAAACGACTTTAACAAAATTCGCATTTGTTTAATAACTGCAAAGCACCAAAAGAAAAGTAACCCAAGAAACAAAAACCATCGAGCTCTCGTTAATTTTATATTGTTTTCGTTTATTCGAAATTCGATTTTAATCTAGTTTTATTTTTTGCCTATTTTAGTATTTGTGTTTTATTATGTTACAACCTTATTTCGTACTATATATTATAGTTTTTATTAAATAAACATTTATGCAAAAATGTTCAAAAATTACCTTTTACTTTGTTTATTGTTTACAAGTATAAATAATACTGATTTTATTGCGAAGGAAGCAGAAAAAAGCTATTAATTCAATTCGTAATAATTCGTATGTAAGGACCATTTAAATGTCCTTCGATGGTCCTTATCAAGAGCTTTCGTTTGACACCATTTTTGTTGCAATCCTCCTCAAGAGGTATCACCAAAAGGTCCTTGTAGATTTCATATCTGGAGAACCATTAAGAATCATGGGATGCCAATCCATAATCCTGCTTCCCGCGAGTTCAAAAAGGTAAGTCACTTATATACACAAAGGATTTCAAAGCCTTTACAGCTACAAGTAAAATGGAATCCTGTGAAGAAAACAAGCTCTGGTCTCGGCATATCCTTACGGATTTTCAAAATTTTTGTTTTGCTAGAGTCCTAAGCACGAAATATATCGATTTGCATCAAAAAAGTATGGGGTCATCTAAGAATCCGACACTTGTAAAATTTCAGTCCGTGGATGACAAAATTTTGGTCGAAATCATAATATCCTTTGTAACTCCGAAACTACAAGGACGATTGGGACCATTTTTGGTAGGCTGATAGGGCTACTTAAAAGCTGTCGTTTGACCCCACTTTTATCCTGATCCTTCAAAGGACACTCGAGTTAGAGCCAATTTTTTGAAATCGAAAAAGTCCTTGTAACTCGGCTGTTTGAAGGACTTTCAAAGATTTTATTATCTCAATCAACTACTATTGACATTCTATATCGATGTGCCAAAGGACATCCCGATCGTCCTTGAAATGGCCGAGTTACAGTGGTTTTTCGAGTTTTTACGAATTTTTTGTATGCCTCCCCCTTAGAAAAATTTGAGGTGAAATTTTTTATGTAAATTGGAAAATCCTTGAATGCCAATCGGTAGTTACGCTTTTAAAGAGCACAGAAAAGTGTGTCCTTTTGAAATCGAAGAAATATCCTTGGAGTTATAGCTAAGAGAAGAATGTCCTTTGCAGTATTTTAGCTCTAGTTCCTCCAAATTCTGGCAGATTTTCGCAGGATAAGTTGTAATCGACTTTGAAGGACATGCGCCATCGATTGGCATTCAAGGATTATGGGATTATGAAAGGACCACATGACTTGCATTTTTGGCTTGCAATCGGCCAGACACCAAAAAGTGTTGCATACTTTTAGGGTGCAATTTTTACTGACAACCAGCCAGATTCCAAAAAACGTTGCATACTTTTAAGATGCAATTTTAACTGACAACCAGCCATATATCAAAAAAGTGTTGCATACTTTTAGGACGAGCCGCAAATAAACAACGCGTGCTTTAAATTGTATTCACTAAAACATTTTGTATATTCTTAATTCTTAAAATTAAATAATGTCTATGAATTAGCTTATACTGTAAATTTGAAAAAGAATCTAATTTTTGTTCTAAAGGTAGATTTTTATATCGAACACCCGAGATATCCGCTCCAACGCCATTCCAGAACTAGAATGGTTAATTTACGAGCCCTTTTGGATTTCACAAATGAGGCGGGAGACGAGCTCGCAACAGGCTTTTTGGCGATTCTTGGCTACGGCCATGACTTCCTCGTGGTTGGCCTCTTCGTCCTTCTTATCGCTGTATTCGATGGGGCACTTGTTGGTGATCAAACTGAAGGCAAACACTTTCATGTCGCAATGGCGGGCAGTGATGACCTCGTGCACCGTGGACATGCCCACCGCATCGACGCCCATCATGCGCAGTGCCTTAAGCTCAGCAATAGTCTCATATGTGGGACCACCCAGGCAGGAATAGACACCGACATGGATATTCGATTCGATGCCCATCGTTTTGCCAATCTCAATAGCCTTGTTGATCAGATCCCGGTTGTACGAGTTGACCAAAGCGGGGAAACGTGGACCAAAGCGAGGATCGTTGGGGCCTTGAAGCGGGGAGTTGCCAGCGAAACCGAGCATATTGACATGATCATGCATCAGCATAATGTCTCCGACATTGAACTTGGGATTGATACCTCCGGCAGCATTTGTGGCAAACAGATACTCCACACCGCAAAGCTTCATGACGCGCACAGGCATCGAGCACTTGGCCAGGGGATAACCTTCATAGAAATGGAAACGTCCCTGCATGGCCATCACATTCGCGCCTTCCAGAGTGCCGACGACCAGCTTGCCAGCATGACCCTCCACTGTGGAGACGGGGAAGTTGGGAATCTTCTCGTACTCAAACACCTTGGCATCCTGAATAATGTCGGCAAGCGAGCCGAGCCCTGAACCGCAAATGATGCCGATCTTGGGACGAATGCCAGCGCGCTTCACAATGAAGTCGGCAATCTCCTGAATCACCTCATAGGGATACCTGTGAAGACACAAATTAATTAGTTTTACGCAGCCAAATAGTTGGAAAATAACGAAGAAAATCAATTTAAAGACAGGTACATTTTCATAAGAAAACAAAGAGTAACAAAGAGACGTCGATATGTTCGCAACAGCGAAGTATAAAACACTGGAAGATATTTTTCACATTTGATTTTTACATAAACAAAAATAATGACTTTGATAAAAAGAATAGGTAGATACAAATGACAATTAGTTTGATGAATCAAAACAATAGTATGAGTATAAATATAGACAGACAAAAAGTACAAGAACGTGAACGAGAACGTTTAAGATTACAAGACGAGCCACCAGCAGAGTGGAGCTGAGAGATGTAAACTAGAATATGAATAGACGCGCATTGGGACACACAATCACAACGATAAGGAATTGATTGGCTACAAACGTGTCTTCATTCAATACGCGAAGGGCCCGCACTTCCTCGGGCGATAGTGAGCATTGGATACGATTGTTATTGTCGCTGCAATTGTTAGAAAATTGACAAAATGTATTTCCCTTGAGGTAAACAATAAAGTAGATTCATATCTGACATTGAGTTCTACAAACTATCAGTAATTATATCGATAAATATCAATAGTCTTGCCAATTGAGAAACTGATATTTTTTGTGTAGTTTTTTTTAATTTCATTGATAGTTTCCTTAAAAACCCTTTTTAAATAACGATAGTATGTAATTATTGTATCGATAGTATACAGATATTGAGTTCATATATAAATTACCGCATATTTATATGTATTTTTCTCCCTCTTTAAGAATTAGTTCTTTATAAATAACTTAGTTAAATCAAAAACTGAAATGAAAACATTAATTAACTTGTCTAAACTTATTGAATGCTGTAACTATCGATAGTTGGTATATGTAACGCTCCGCTTGGTCTAGCATTCTAGACTCAGACAATCTAGTTTATTGACGTTTTATTTGTTTTGATTGACAGCTGAAGCCCGCAATCCTCTCGAAGCCCCCCAACGATCCACGTGCTGCAATCTCAATGGGCGTTTCGTCAGCATTCCTTGCGAGCTGATAATCTTTTAATCATTAAAAACCGATTGTATAATTACCTAATAGACACACAAAAATTATAATACTTAATTTGTGGCCCACTATCAGACTTATTGACGCAATCACGCGAAATCTGTCAAACCGGCTATGCAAAAGAGTAAGAATCAATTTGGGAATAAGCATCCAGAACATATCTCTTTGATGTTTGAAAATGCCAGCAGATATGTTAGAAGAGAACACGCGACACAAAAAATGCGACGCAAAAAATAAAATAAAAATTAAATTTAATAGAAAATTAAATGGTTTAGAGACTTGCGAACCAGTTTCGCAAGTGAATCGACGAAATTGGCTAGAAGCAAACCAGACATGGCCAAAGTAAACACTTGAAGCTATTATCAGCAGCAAGCTGCCAAGCCAATTACCCAAGATGTTTGTTGACTACGCCGACAGAGACCACATATCAAGTATACGACCAGCAAGCAATGTAGCAAGATAAAGGCCTATGTCAAGATCGCGACACACGCCCATTTTGGGTAGCCAATCAAATGTTGACGGTGTTTACTTGGTTAACTGGGCCAAAACACGTTGCATAAGCACGCGAACAACTAACAACCATTAATCGCTGTTGCTATTGTTTGCTGTCGCATTAAGCTTAAGCTAAAGCTAAAGCTGGAGCTGAAACTGTAGCTCTAGATCTGACCGGATCGTATCTGAGGGCATTAGCATTTGTAGGCGCGAGCAAGCATTATCAAAAGACAAGCAGCTCTCACTCTATTGAAGATGTCGTCGCGATGTCTTTTTAATGGGACAACGTTTTTGTTTCGTTTCGATTCGATTTAATGAGCCAACGAGGGCTACGCAAATTGATAAGCTGAGCTAGCGTAGCTCAGCAGCTCCCCCAGTAGCTGTTTTGAATTATAAATAAATATAGAAAAATGAATACGAAACTGCCTTAATTTATGCTTTGGGCTTCTGCTGATACGCGGCGGCAAGATCAAGGACAGAGTTCAGAGCATTTCAATGATGACAGCCTTGCCCTTAAACTGCTGATTTGAAAATTATCATAAGAACTCAATTTAAAAGTGCAAAAAGTTTAAGAGAGTCATGATGAAGAACAGAAGTAGAAGAAAAAAGTAAAAAGCCAACTCCAAGACAACATCGAGAGACTCGGAGACTTACAGCAAACTCTGGGGTGTTGGGACTACGAGTTCCTCCTTGTGGCCACCGCCGCCCTTCTTGTCGAGGCAGCTGTTGCCGGCCTTGTTGTTGGCGCCTCCTTGCTTCGAGCAACAGTCGCGAGAACACATCTTAAAGTTGCCTACCTTTGGCAGTTGTTTACTAACCAATGTGAAGATCGCACGCGAAATGTGAACGGACATATGATTTCGAATATTAATTTTAAAATTTCGATTAAAAAAAAAAATGAGGAAAATATTGTAATTTTGAATTTGGTTGCCTGGATAATGCTTGGCTTACTACTAACTAGGGTGAAAACTATGTCTCAACTGTGTCAAGGCCTGTTGAGCTGCATACAAAAGTATCGATTTTCTTTTATTTTGTAGCTGCGGTGCATTCAACTTACAACTTAATAATAGCCAAACAATTAGTTGAATATACATAGTTAGTATGTCAAGCGGGTTCCGACTTCGTCTTTAGCCAAGAAGGGCGTAAGGATAATAGCTGTAACCTTGTATTTAAAACGCACGCAACTTGCCATCAACTATCAATTATAGTTGATTGAAGTTTAACTAGTTGTTGGCGTGCCCCCTCCCGGTCGGAACCACGCCCCCTTTTTTAGTATTCTTTAGTATTCTTATTGGAACTTACGTGTGCAGCTCCTGTGCGGTGTATTCAACGGGTTTGCTGTGTCCATTGCTGTTGCCATTCGTGCCATTGCTGTTGTTGTTGTGATTGCCATTGCTGGTGGCCACGTCACCATTGGAATTATAGCCCGTCATTATTGTTGTTGTTTTTTTTTTATGGTTTGATAAGCCAAGTTATATAATCAAAGATATCTTTTTCTTGTTGGATATCTCGTTCAAGAAAAACTTTCACAATACACGACGCTGATTGTAAATCAGTTGTTGCGTTTGTTTATCACATAAACAAATCAAATTTAATTTAAAGCACAAGTGAATTCTTCTGCTCTTTGTTATCTCGTTGCGTTTTGTTTGCTTTGAGATTCTCCTTTATTGTGATTACTCGTTCGCGTTTACACAAAATTCCTGCTGCGATCTCTGCGTTTTCCTCTTGATACTTGTTGTCTGCTCGAGCGCACCTTGATAATTGAGCGGCGTCGTCGCTGGCGCCTTTGCTTTTAAGCCGCAGCCCACAACCAAGCGTCGAAGTCGACGTCGCAGTCACTGTCGCAGTCGCAGTTGCTGCGCAGTCAACGTCTGCGCCTCAGCTGTTGGTGTTATTGTTCAATATTCAATTGAGGAGCTGAATGGTTCTTGCTCTCTTCTTCTCCTGATGATGCTGTGACGTTGCCACAAACCGGAATCGTTCTGCACAACTGATTCAATTGAGTGAAATTTCAACAATTTCTAAATGAAAATTACAATAAATAAATAGCAAGAAACACTATTAGTTGCAGAATTTATAAAAGAGGAATGATAAAAACAATTCCTGAAACACTTGTTAATAGTAGCAATAATAATCGCACAATAAACCCAATTATAGTCATCGCACTTATATGACTCGCGATATAGGCAATTAAAAGTCGTTTTTAACGATAAGATTGCAATACCTAAGGGTATTAAAGACATGACTCTTGGAGGGCTGCTAAGCATTATAACAGCTGTAGTTTGTTTTTTTACTCACTCACACATCATTTGCGCATTTTCTGGCTATTTTTAAAACAACATTATGTTTTTTTTTCGTTTTTTTTTTTGTAATAAGCAAAATGTATATTTTTTTCTGTGTTGTCGCTGCTTATCAGAGGAGAGCAAAGCATCAAAACAAGTCGGAAAAATTGTGTGAATATTGAAATCATGCGATTTATTTTGATAAGGTCGCAGGCTAAACAAATAAAATTTGCCTGTTGTAATCGGAACTGCAAGTTGAATCACCTGGCAACAAGTCGCACATAATTACAGCTAACAACCACGTGTAGTTCCTAGAAATTCCAGACAGAATGTAACACTAAATTTTGTCTACGAACTATTTTAAGTAGTACTTGATAGTAGCTGTAACTACCTACAAAAATAGTATATACTAAATGACTGACTGTTATCAGTGCATTGTCAATGGGGGGTCTAACGTCAATGAGATTTTATTATTATTGTATTTGTACCCGGTAGCCTTAGGGTATAATAGGGTATTATATAGTACATTTGAGCCGACAGGAAACAGGCAGAAGGAGGCATCTCCGACCCTATAAAATATATTCCCCAGTATTTGCGATCGGATAAAAATTGTAGAAGCTATTTAGGAAATACTTTTGTGTGGAGAAAAGCGACTAATTAGTTGCTTTGAGTGATAATCTGGTATATTTTATTACTCTTTGGTATATTTTAAATGTAGTACTATATCAATATACCAAATATTACCTTCGGTCTAATTTTAGTGTTTTGTGGTATATTAATTTGTTATATTTTAAGAATAATACCACACATGCTTAAACATAGAAAATTAATATACCGCAAATATACTAAATTTATACTGAAGGCTGTTTCTAGAATTAAATATTTATATAGACTCAATATAATATTTTTGCGGTATATTAATTTTGTATATTTTAAAAACATTCCCCCACATTTTTGAAATATTGTATATTATTGAATTGATTATTATTATTGAATAATTAAAAATATAAAAATATACCGAAGGGTATATTTGTTTTGCTTTTATTCATAATGGGTATCGGGTATCTCTCAGTCGAGCACTCTTGACCATAACTTTCTTACTTGTTATTAATATTTTTTAATGGACCACCACGATGCGATTTGCATTGTGTGAAGTAAACAACTTTATGGGTTGTTTTTACAAGACAATGCGACACTTTCCAGGAATTTATTAATCGTTCCATCCTTCATTATGATGCAGCATAAACTAAATAAGAAAATATGGTTCAAATGAAAACTATTCAGAGAACATATTTCAAGTACCTGCAACACAAAAACTGGCTGCTGACCGGCATGGAAAATTCCCAATTGATAACACACAAAAATTCCATTGAGAAAGCAAAAGAAAAGTGCATCTTTTTGTGTAAAGGTCGACATCGCAACGAATCTCCGATAAATGCGTCTTCTCATGTTGCATGTTGCACACTCGCATTTGTTATTTGTGCGTTGTCGAAAATCGAAATCTGTTTACATGCGTCATAGTCACAGATAGAAATACAAAAACAACAACAAGAAGAAGCAGCAGCAGCCGAAGACGCAGCAACAACTGATAAGAGAGCGAAATCAGTTCGCTGTCGACGTCGCAGTCGACGTTGTCTGACACCAAATGAGAATAGTTGACTGCATTTAAATGTTTACGTTTAAGTTTATTATACTTTTGTTTTTTGTTTTGTTTGGAGATGTCGAGTACTAATTACCGCAATGGCAAGACATACATATAATATTATTATTATTCATGAATTAGTATTATTGTAATTCTTATTATTTTGAATGACTTATTAATTTGACTTTATTATCTATTACAACTATTAAACTAGCCAAGTTAATTGCATTGTCATTGTTCAAGTGTATTTTAATTATGCTGATAGAATTCATATCCGATTTGCTGATTAGAAATTGAAGAGAACTCAGAAAGTCGAATTCGAAGCAGACGCTTAGAGATGTGCAGACATAGAATTTAGCTACTGATTTTAGTTGCTGATGTTTAAATCAAAACTAATGAGAACGAAGCCGGTTATCTACATTCATTTTGAATAGCTTTAAGGACGGGTTAGTTAATTAGCTTACGTAAAGCAGACAGACGGACAGTCAGACTTAGGAATTCCTTACTGCGTATGTGACGGACAAAAAATAATATTATACGATGTTAAAAAACAGCCAAGCACAAACACATGATCAACACTCACACGAAAAGTTGTAAATTAAAAAGAAAATAAATATATAAATATTAGAAGTAAATGTTCAAATTACAATATAAAGTCATGTAAATATATGTTTCGTAATAGATTTTTAGAAATATCATAAAATATACTTAAAGAAAGGATAGAAAAGATTCCTCCATACTGTTGCCTCCAAGTAAAGCATTGGGACTTTGCATTGCAAAATGTTGGGACTTAAAAAAGATACGAGACAATAAAAACTACAAGCAAAATAATAGTTAAATTTAATCATCTAATGGGTAATATAATTTTTGTTGTTTAAGGCATTTGCGGGATATTAAAATGGTTTAACGTATTCGTAAGTATTTTTCTTCATATTCGGGCACATAGATCAGGTGGAAAATTCCTTCTCTCGTGTTCATTTTCTTTCACTTTTCAGTTTTTCTTTTCGTTTTTGTTTTTAGTGGTTGTGGGACGGTTTTTCACAATGGAAAAAGGCACGAATGTGTTTTTAACATTTTCGTTTTGTTTTCATAAGGCGGCCGGGTGACTCTACTCTTTGAGAATTTCGAGTCGAGCAGCCCAAAAATACATTGTATGATTTAATTTGATTTAAATTTTTTACGAATTTTAAACTGGTTTTTTTTCATCGTTTTGTTTTTTGTTAAATTTTCTTTGTTTTGGTTTTGTTTAAATGTGATGTAAAAAACGCGTACAAACAATTACCCAAAAATAAAGTCGAACTTAAAAACATTTTGTTCAAAAAAACAACAATATTTAAGTCAATTACGCGGCGTTTCACGCTCCGCACTTTTGTGACACAATCTGTTCCCAAATATCCGGAAGGGAACGTCACTTTGGGGAACTTTCTAAAACGCCAACGATTTGCTCTTTATTCAATTCGTATCGATTAAATTACTTATGTTACGTTCACCAAAGTCGTATATCGAAAAGATGGAATGCAAAAATTCGATGAGAATGGTTTACAAAATATTTGAAAAGAATTTCAGAAGGTTTTCAAATGATATTCGACTTGCATGAGCATTAACATTTTGGTATTTATCGTAAGTATTTTTTTGTTTTTTGGTATTTTTCGTAAGTTTTAACGGTTGTTGTGGCACTGTTAGAGGCGAGCTTTTCAAAAGCTATATTAAGGACTTGCGACGAGACGAGTGACTAATGCACATGCGGTGAATATGCGCTGCCGATCGCTGACAATCTTCGGGGCACGTGAAGCGCCCTCTGTGGGTCGCGATCGGGGTCTTAAAAGTCAAATATATGTAGAAGACAGAGTTTGAGACAGAGAGAGATAGTGAGAGAGAGAAAGTCAAAGAGATAAGATAGTATATATGTTATGTTTGTTTTTAAGTATTATTATGCTAATTGTTAATAATCAAACAAAAGTCTAGTTGCTAAATTTTGGTTTTTTCTTTCTTTCTTTTCGTTTGTTAATAAATCAAAGTCCGAAAGTTTACAGAGGCAACAGCAGACGAACAAAATCCATCCCCCGAGTGTTTCCAAGTGATAAAAATATAAAGTTTATTGCAACAAAAAAATAGAGCACAAATATAAGAGACTAAACATAAACTAAGATAAACGCAATACAATCACTAAATCAACTACAGATTATTTTATACACAGAAAAGTCAAATACAACTAAAAGGATACATACATACATACACACACAAAGACAGATTCACACCCGATTCGCATTCGCAACTTCCACAAACAAAGGGATAAAGTCAATTGTGATTGCAATTAATTTCAGCTGGTTACTTAAGTACTTAAATGACTCTGCAGTTATATACGAGTATATATGTGTATAGCAAATGTGTGAATACTTTAGCAAATATTGAGGCTAGTTGCATACAATATCTTGGCAAATACAGTGACATATATGTAGTATATATATATATATTGTATGTAATATACGAGGCTAGATTGAATACATATACATAGTCGTCATATCTAGTATCATATCGTAATATGCGCTAATCATTAAATTGCACAATCAAAATGATCAAATTATGAAAGAGATGACTTAAACGATATTACAAATACATGATAGTTACATATTAAGATTATAAATTGATTTCATTCTTTCATTGTTATTATTATATTTTTTAGTTGAAGCTGCCTTTTTGTGTTTGGGGCATGCTTCAAGTCTGTTCAGCGAATTCCTTAAGTTATTTCCTTGCGTTTCGATTCAATTCAATGTGTTATTTTCTTATTTTGGTTCAAAGTATTTCCATTTCGTTTCATCTTCTTCAACTATATAAATTAAGCATAAAAATCAGTCAGTCCAACGCGTTCTCTTGTTTAGTTTTAGCTTCTTGGTTCAGTGTGTTTTTTTGTGTGTGAAGTTTTTTTTGTTGTGTTTTGAAGTTTATCTGTGTTTCTCTGCTCAAGTGCTGTTGTGTGTGTTGATTTTGTAGAGTTCTTTTTATTTGGTCTGCTACTTGGGTTTTACTGCCAGCTGACCAGCTTTTCTTCATTCTGCTTCCACTTCTTATTCCTCTTTGTTTGTTATTTATTAGCATAGTTCATAATTAAGTCTAGGGTTCCATTAATTTCAATAAGTTAAAATGTAGTACTATAATAGATGTTTATAATAGATGTTTTGTTTTTGTGTGTTGTACAAATAAATTATGATTTCTTCTTACTCGTTTCATCGTATGCATTATGCTAAGTGTTATTATTATTATTATAACTGTTATATAATCGTATATATATATATATTTATTTATATGTATGTATTTTTGTTTGCATGTTGTGTGTATGTTGTGTGGCTTGCATAGAGCTACTATACTTAGGAGTGCTATGTTTTATATGCATTGTATATGGTTTTGCTTTTTGGCTACTTTGTTTGCTTAACAACTAGAGAATTCAACTACTTCTTTTTGGCCGCCTTCTTTTCGGCCTTGCGTATGGCCTTCTCGCGTTCGCGTCGCTCTCGCTCCATGTCCTTGCGCTCCTTCTCGATGCTCGCCTTGAGGTCCTTCAATCGCTTCTTCAGTCGATGCTTGTCATCACCGCAAACGCCCAGCGTTTTGAAGTCCTTCGAGTCGAGGGTCAACAGCGCACCGCCCTCCACATTGTGCTCCTTGAAGACGGGTATATAACGCTCCAGTTCGATGCCCATCAGCCAGTGTCCCACCTGCATCGAAGGATAGTTGAGTTAGCAAAGCTTTTGGTATATAATTCATAGCGTATCTACCTGTTCCTTGCTCCATTCATGCACAGGACCTCCCTTGTAGTTGTAGCAAGCTGCCGCCGCTTTGCGATCCGAGAAACTTGAGCTGGAACCGGACAAATCCAGAGTCCGACTCGGCGAGTAGCCGGGTGAAGAGCAGCCCGAAGACATGCTTGTGGGCGAGGGCGGGCCGGTGGCGTGTGCCGATTGCGAGAGCTGTTGCTGATGATGTTGCTGTTGCCAGGGCACTGTGCCGGGCGGGGAGAGCGATTGTGGAACAACTTGTTTAACTATTTGTTTCGATTCGTATTACAGTTTGTTAGTAGCGGAGGCGGTAGAGAGAAAGCGCGGAAAGAGAAGTAAATATTGTTAGTTTTTATCTTAGGCACCAGATGAACGTTGAGACACAGAAAGATAGAGATCAAGATAGTAGATATACATATTGATGAGTTATATAATGGTTTATAACAGTACAGTATAACAGTCAATGGTCAATGAACGCTCTGGATAACTTGGTTATATAAGTATTTAATGATAGAACACGCATTAACGTCAACGTTCAATATATATATGATATAACAGTAATAATTTGAGTATAACACTTGTTTTGGTAGGTTTGGGATTAGTATTACAGTTTTCTGAGCGTATGCTGAGTTTTATGTACACATGAAATATGATGGCAATAATGATCAGATTTTTGTGTCTACTTCTTCGAGAAAGAGGGAAAAAAAAAGAATATCGTGTTAGTCTGGAACCGGAACTGGAACCAGTTGCAGAAGTCGTTCATTCAAGAGTTCTGTGCTAAATTTTGTTTTTAGTTTTGCATTAGTTTGTTCACCTTTTGGCTGCGCTTCGTTAACCGCCTGGCGAATCTCGTTGATCAGCGTCTTGCAGTTGATGGCGGCGGCGCTTTGGCTCTTGTTGATCTCCGTGTAATCGTCGCTGGAGTGGCGCGACGAGCCGTCGCCGAGGCGCCTGCAACAGTATAACAGTTGTTTTTGTATAACAGTTTGTTGTATAACATTTGCTGTATAACAGTTGTTGTATAACAGTTGCTGTATAACAGTTCTTGATTTTGTTGTGTATAACAGTGTACTGTTGTGTTGTATTACACCCACCTCTCGCGATCGGAGAGCGCCTGATTGAGCTGCTCGGTGAAACTGGAGCCAGGCAACTTGCTGCTGCCTCCGTTCGGAGTCACACGACGTCGACTCGGATACATCCAGTTCTCGGCCTGATCGTTCTCCGAGAGCTTATCGTTGGAGCCCAAGATCGAATCGTATGAGCTGTTGAGATCACGATTGCTGGCACTGCTGCTGGCTGCCCCAGTGCCAAAGGTTGTCATGCTGCCGCGATGGAAATCATTCAATCCGCCCGCATTGTCCGCTGGGGAACCCAACGAGTTCTTGAACAAACTCGATTGCTGTTGCTGCTGCTGTTGTTGTTGCTGCTGTTGCTGTTGATGCTGCTGCTGCTTGCTGGGATCCTTGTGCACTTGAGCGTAGAGTTGATTGATCTGCGCCTCACGCGCTGTCGACTGATTCGATGAGCTGGACGAAGCCGACGACGTCGAGTTGAGCAAAATGGCTGTTGTGGTGCCCAGATGTCCGTTCGATGGCGGCAGAATGCCGCTGCCAATGGCCGCATTCGAGGCAGGCGGATGATGTTGTAACAGATTGTTGACATTCGCCAGCAGATGTGAGTTGCCATTCGACAAGCTGATGCTGTCGTGTGTTCCAGCCATAGGATTCAGCGGAGATTGTTCCAGCTCGACGGCTTCATCGTCATCGCTGTCGTCGAGCGTGCAGTCGGAGCTGCGACTGTTGCTGCGGCTGCGCTTGCTGAGATTGCCATTGGAGAGGAGTTCGCTGCTGTTGCTGCCGCCGTTGCTGATCACGATGTTGCTGCTGCCATTGGCGACAACTGTTGCCGCTGAGGGCAGCTGGCGATTTGCTAGACCACCACGGGAGGCTTTGGTTTAGTTTATCGTTGCGGATTCGTTTGCATTGTGAAGTGAATGTGTGTGTGAGGAGTGGAATGTGGAGTGGATGTTGGTGTTGGTGGTGGATGAGTGTGTGGCGAGGAGGAGGCGTGGCAATCACAAATCAAACGAACAAGGCGTAAAACACGACGAGCGAACGAACACGCAGAAGGCGAACAATAAGACCAAACACACACATATAGAAATCAAAGCGAGTTGGCAGCAATTAAAACACGCACACACACGCACACAAAGAGAAGAGAGAATGAAGAAAAGAACAAAGTAGAATGATAAAAAATACACTCAGACGTAAGCGCAGCAATCGAACAAAATACAAAAAGAACATAAACTAATAATAATAATATCATAATTTGATGATGTGCGTGAAAAGCTGAAGAACAGATTTGCACTTTCTTTTCTCTTTTTTTTTTTTTGAGGGAAGACTTTTGAGATATAAAACTTTGGATGAACTACTCACCCAGCTCGATCTTTGTCTTGTTCACCGAATTATCGAGCAGCTCGTGCTGTGGCACCGCTGCATCCAATTCATCCTTCACCGGAACTTTACGCTCCACAGTTGCTGTCTTGACGCCATCGCCATCGGGCGAAAGATCCGAAATTTCTGTATCCGAGAGTTCGGTTTCCAGTTTGTGGAACAACGGCTTTGGCGGCGTCTTGCGCATCATTTGTGGCGTCAACTTCAAGGTGGCACTATCATAGGGCAACCCAACAGGGAAACCCGCCTTGCGTTGTGTCTCCTGCAGTTCATGCTCGAGATTGATCACGCGATCTTTGAGCTTCTTGACGAGCGCATTGTACTCGGTGTCCTTCTCCTGCAGCAGCTGCTGGTAGAACTCCTCACGATGACACATGTCCAGCTCACGTTGCTGATACTCTCGCACCAGCCGCTTGGCCTTGTTGTACTTCTTATCGAGCGCCATGTACTGTGCCTGCGATTGCTGCAGCATGTTCTGCAGATTCGCTGCCTCCTTCTTGATGTTGCCCAGCTCTCGTTCACTTTGACGCAACCGCTCGCTGAGCAACTCATTCTCATTGCCCGTCGTCTCGAGCTTCACCAGCTATAGATGGGGAAGACATCTCAATTAGTTTTGAATTTAAAGTATAATATCAACAATTAAGTGCAATGCATGAGATGATTTCAATGATGAAATAGCATGGATGATAAAAATAAGATAAAGAAATCAAAAGCATAAACAAACCTTGCGTTTCAGATTTTGTATAATTTCTTCTTTAACCAGGCAACCCATTTCGCTCTGGAGGGAAAGAGGGAAACAAAATCAAAATAAATCATAAAAAGAAAGTAAATAGTTAAAAATAGACCCAGTACTTTTGCTTTCTAAATAGCAAATAATAAAAACAGTTTAAACTAATGACCAAAAGTGTCAAAAAATAATTTCTTATTCAATTTAAAATAATTTCAGTACTGGGTTTTAATCAAATTTAAAAAAAGTGAATACCCCTAATGCAATTGCTGTCAGTTCGTGTCAATAAAATCATAAATACAAAATCAAACTAAATAGATAACTTGGCGAAATGTGCTCTACATATAATTTAAGTGTCTTTTGCAGACATTTCTTAATCAATTGAATTATATTTTGAGTATCTTTTAACGTTTTATGACCAATTACCGCTTTATGCTGCGTTTCAATATCCGCGTTGGTATAAACAAATTTTGAAATTCAGCAAAAGGAGAGAAAGAGAACACGATTTTAGCACAGCTGCAAATAGAGTATTTCTTTGTCGTTTAAATATTGAGGCACATACCTCCTGTAGGAGCCGCTTCAGCGACTCCACTTCCTGCGAGTGTGTGGCCTCGACCTCCATGGGATGTTCGACTTGTACCGGACTCGAGGGTCCCTCGCAAACACTCGAATTCGCTGACACCGGCTGTGTGGAGTCCTCGGAGTAGTCGAGTGTGCGGCGCAGATATTCCTCTTGTTGACTGCGTGTAAAATAGAGAGAGAGTTATAATTAAAGTAATAAAACAAGTAAGAAAACTACAGTCGAAGATCTCGACTGTGAGATACCCGCTACCCATTTCCAATAAATCCATATTCTAAAAATATACAAAATGAATATATTGGAAATATACTAAAATATACTGAATATATTTGGTACGACGATATACTACTACAAGTAAAATATACCATATAGAATACTGGTATTCTGTTGTTCCGTTAGCAGTAAACGTTATTTTTCCAAGCAAACCTATTTCGAAAATAAGTTTTAAAATGTGTATATGATTGCAACCAAATTCGACTGTGAGATATTCGCTACTAAGTTTGTATAAAACCAAATTTAAAATATACTAATTTAATATACTACAAAAATACCAAAAAAAATAACGAAGACTATATTTGGTATATCGATACAGAGTACAAAATATACTAGATTGTCTATTAGCAGATCTCAATCTCGTATAGTCTCTGAGATCTAGTTGTTCATACGGACGGACAGACAGACAGAAAGACATGATTAACAAGGAATATATATACGTATGTATATACGGTCGGAGTTGCCTCCTTTTGACTCTTACATACATTTCCTGCCTATCCTACGGGTAGCGGGTATAAAAAATCGGGTATTAATTTCAAAGCTCACCGCTTGATGCGTTCTTCCTTTTCTCGATCAGCCTGTAGACTCAATCGTATAAGCTGTGCCACCTCGGAGTTTTCGGGATCGCGTTCGCGTCCAATTTGGAATTTGACTAGACCGGAAGTGTTGCGCAACACCGAAGCTGCATAGGCTTGTGTCACTCCCACCAAACTCTTGCCGTCTACTTCGATGATCTGATCGTTAACCTGCAAGAAAATGCATTTAAGGAAAAGTTCCCTTTAAAGAACTTAACTGTTACTCACTTGTATGCGTCCGTCGCGTGCTGCGGCGCCGTTGTCGGTGATCGTCTTGACGAATATACCCAATTTCTCTAGACCCGCATCGGCGCCAACGCCCATGCCAATAATGCTGAGACCTAAACCCTCGGGTCCCTTCATCAATTCAACGGGGAAGACGTGCATCTTCTCCACACGCTTCTCCAGCTCGTATTCGGCCGAAGCGGCCACTGGATCGACATCTTCATTGCGGCGATCGTAGTCGGTCACTGAGAATGTGGAATAGACGTGTATGGGGCCGGAGCTGAAGCGTACCTTGGGATTCTTGCGTACGGTGATCGGTGGATAGGAGCAGTCGTCGTCATCAAAGTCTAGCAGACCTTTTAGAAGTTTGAAAGGGGCGAGCTTAGTGCAACGGCTTAAAAAGTGTGGAGCCAGCCACCTCGACCTACCTGGCACTTCCATCCAAAAGTTGCCATCCTCAAAGTAATGCACACCCGCCTCGACGAGCACCTCCTTGCTCCTCACCGGCGGATATTCGGGTATATAATACTGGCTATCGTCTAGCTCAGTGATGCCGGTGCTTAGCACCTGGGTTGAACTTGTCGTCGGCTGTTCGACATCCGCTAGCGAATAGGTTGAGTTGTGTTTGCTCGAGATGATGCTGTCATCGATGGTTGTCGTTTGATTGAATGTCGCATCCGATTGCGTGGACTCGACGGATACAATCGATTCGTGCAGCGATTCACCAGTCACATACGTTTGATTCAAGTCGGAATGTTTGCCAGGGGTCTCGATGGATTCGTAGCCATTCTCGACGTGCGCTGGTGTCGAGTTGTTGTTCGTGTTCGTGTTGGTATTGTTTATTAGCAGATTCTCTAGACTGCGCTTTGGTGCCTCGAGCACATCACGTAGCCACTCGGGTTCGTCGTCGTCGTGCCTTGTGGTTGTTGCTGTTGCTGTCGACGGAGTTGTTGTCGTTGTTGTTGTTGTTTCTGTCTCCGTGCTATCCGCCTTCACGAAGGTGGCATTCAACGTGGCCGGAGTTGCAACTGTTGTCGGTGCATGGCCAATGCCCACAATGTCCACAGCTTCCACGTCATCCGAGTCAAAGTCTTCTTCTAGTTGCTGCTGTTGCTGTTGCTGTTCGTCTTCCTCTTCTTCGTTCTCCTCTTCGATTACTCCGACTTCGTCGTCGTCTTCTTCTTCCTCCTTGACGACCGCTGGGACAGCGGCAATTTGTATGTCCTGCTTTGGCTCCTCGCTGTTGAGATTCTTGGCGCTGGTCGGCGATGTTGCAGTGGCAACAACAGCAGCAACAGCCACGCTCACATTCGGCGATGCGTTCAGTATCTGCTCAACTTCCTTGGCCTGTTCGTCCGACAGCAGCGACTGTTGCCTGTCGAGTGAATAGATAACAAATATCAAATATTAGCATACAATTTCAATAGCGACCAATAACGAACACTACTCAAGGGGTTTAGTATTTCAATATCATTTGAAAAGTACAAAACAAAACTACGAACCTGATTTTGTTCTCCAAAATGCTACGGCACGAAGACAAACACACATACACAGATAAACGACAGATGAGAGGACAACAACAAACGTTTACAAGAACAGGCAATTACGATAAATAATGGTATAAAAGAAAGAGAAAGAATACAGTCAAAAATTAAATGAATATACATGCAATTGATATATAAAGTACAATAATAATCGAGACTACGTTACAATTATATATTAATCAACTATAATTACGTATACGCATTACATTAAAATTGAAAAGTAAAATACATACTTAATCTGTAAACATATATTAAAAGAGACACAATTAAAGTTAAATTAAAAATGCAATTATGCAATTACACAATACAGATTTAAATAAATAATTAACATTCTTTTGCATGGTTGCAGTCAAGAACTTTCTTTATTCCCCAATAAACTATTATATAAAGAAGATAATAACATAACTAACCTAAGACACACTTCAATTTTAATTTATACGGTAAATATCCAATTATGCAGTTATATAATATGGATTTAAGCGAGTAAGTAATAATATTTGGCATGCTGAAATTTACTTTAGCAAAGAAAAGAAATAACTATTCTTAGTCCCCAATAAACTATTAATATGTAAAGTAAATCACACCTAGCTTAACAAAATATGCAATTCAAAGTTTAGTTATGCAATTATATAATACAGATTGAAAAGAGCAATTAAAAGTATTAAGCTTGGCTGCAGTTAAGTTCACTTTAGTTAAATAAAAGGGATTGCTAACGGAGAAATTTCTCAATAAAATATTAATATGTGAAGTTAATCAATGCTTCATAGCCTAAGAAATAATTCAATATTAGTATTTAAATTAAAAGTGCAATACATATAAAGATAAGTAAGCCAAATGGTAAAGCCAAAATATATAATGAATATATCTTCTCTCATATTTAACTTGTTTTAATATTTCATGTGTTTTAATAAACCACAAAAGAAAAAGCAAACGAAAAATATTTCTTACTCCGAAAAAAATTATGAAATGTGAATCAAAGTGCATTGAGCTTAATAAATAATTCAATATTCATATTTAAATTGAAAATGCAACTTTTCAATTACAAAATCAGGATCGAAATGGGTAATTAAGTTTATCTTGCATTTGCTGCAGTTGTGTTTACTTTAAGTTATAAAAGAAAAGTTCTCTTCTTTTTCCTCAAGAAACTTTTGAAATGTGAAGCAAGTCATTTTCAGCTTGGAAAATTAATCAATATTCATAATTAAATTAAAAATTCAATTATAGAATAACATAACAAATTGAAGTTCAACGGAAAACAGCGACATACATATCGAGTTATAACTCGAAATGAGTTATAAAAATATTTTTCAAGCTGAGAAAGAACTTTCCTCTTTCCCCACTTAACTATGAAAATATTTAGCAAGTCACTTTTAGCTCAAGAAATTTTTGAATATTAATATTTAAATTCAAAATGAAATTATGCTGGTAAAATATTTTTCAAGCTGAGTTCTATTTACTTTAAGAAATAAAATGGAATTCAAAGCAAGTCACTTTTAGCTCAAGAAATGCAAAATTATTGAATATTAATAGATGCTCTTTCAAGTATTGCAGCTGTTCAATTATTAACAATAAATATTTTATGCCGTGTATGATTTGCAAATCTGACATATATATTCGATATTCGGCAAATGCAGCTTAACAGCTTTCGCATCAGCATCGGCAGCATTTGGTGGCACTTTACGACTTTAAAGTGCAGCACTTGCACCACGAACACCAACAAGTTGTGAACTTTATCGCCGTTGCAGTTGGCATTAAATGAAATGGCAAATGTAATAAAATAAAGTTTCCCTCGCTTTCCCTCTCTCTCTTTCACACTGACTGCGAATATTGTATAAGGAATTAAAATGCATTTGCCATTTGGCGAGCGCCGCAAAGTATGCAATGCCAAATTAAACATGCACGCTTACACGAGCACGTCGCAGCAATAAGGGAAGCGAAGGGAGAGTAGGAGAGAAAGAGCGGGAGAGAGGAGGAAGTGAGTGAGTAAAATTATGGCGCATACGCAGCGTTGCACACGCAATGACACCTGAGCCAACACGAGATGTGGAGCAGCAGCCGAGTTTTACTGGGTGCATTTAACGCTTAAGTGTTTCGTCACTCTCACTTGTGCGTGACGTCACGTGTGAGCAAGCAGTTCATATGTGTAAGTGTGTGTGTGTGTGTACTCAACTATTTTGTACTCTCTGCTCTGTCTGTGTTTGTTAATTACTGCCAACAATTGGCAAAGCTGCCGCTCTCGCTTCTTGTTGTTGCTGTTGCTTTTGCTGTTGGCGTCTGCTCTTCTTGCTAATCAGCTAAGACACACACACACACACCTCCACACACACACACCTACACCCACACATTCACACGTAGCACTTCAGTTGCTGTTGTTGCCCGTTCTAAATGCTTGATTATGTTGTTGATAATGAGCAAAGCTACTGTGCAGAAAACAACTTTCTGTGTGGCAGGTCGGAAATTTGCATCATTTTCAAGCGCACAAAAAAGTAGTTTTAATTGTTTTTGTGAGTGGGGTATTAACTAGTTTTACACACTCTTTGCCTCTACTTTTCATTACCAACTTCTTTTTATGCTCTTGCTTTTTTCACTTCTAGGGTATCGCTTAGTTGTGCCTTGCTTTGACTTCTCCTTTCCTGTGTGTTTGCCATGCATTTAAATGAGTTTTACAGACAACTTCAATTCTATAATTGCACTGCCAGTTGCCATTGGGCACCGTTAATTAGCATTTTGTGGACGCAACTGATTCGAGTTTTAACTCGTATTGCAACTGTCAATGCTAGAAGTGTGTGTGTAAGTGTGTGTTTGTAACTGAGTTTGTGTGTGTGTGTGTGGAAGGGCAATTCCAAATAACAATTAAAATGTGCAAAAATATTGGGACAAAACCACAGAAATCGAGCGAGTTTTGTAGTTCCAAAAGCCGCTTAGCAGTCAATTAAATGCAAGTTTGTGGTTGCTAAGCGGGTATACACGACTACATAGACACTTTAGAGTTATTAAGAGAAATATACCAGCTTTATTTCAAGAGCTCGTTATAGGGTAAATTTCATTGTTTTTCCCACAAAAATCGTTGCGAAAAAAAACTTTGTGCAAAAATATTTTCGGGAAAAACGCGCGAATGCGAGCAGTTAAAAGTCCTTTTTAGAGAATTGGGAGGGGGAGGGGGAAAAAAGTCTCTAATCGGCTTATGCTTAACTGTATTTAGTCCCCTCTTCTAAGCTAGATTAAGGCAAGCAGAGCACCCTAAATTAGCATAGTACGATAGTTTTATAATTAAAATAAAAATAACACGACAGCTTTTAATTGCTTCAAAAAGTGTGTCACACAAACACACACACAGAGAAAACAACACACATTTGCCTGGAAGCATAGCAAAACACATCTCATGTTGCTTCTTACTGCTGCTAAGAGAAGGGGGGGAAAGAACGAACACGCGACGCATGCATAACGGTATGAAATATTACGCATACGGCGTGTGTGACGGTGACAAAGTTTCATTTTGGCTGGTGAAAACGCAAAAAATAATTATGAAAAATAATCGAGTTGCCACAACCACAAGCAGCATGAAAAACAACAACTGCACGCAGCGCGACGTCAACTAAAGCAACGACAACGAAAGCAACAGCAACAACAACGATAACAATAACAGCGACGACAACATCAACAATGGGCAACAACTTTAACGATATTTAAATATGTGTGTAACGCGTCACCAAAAACGCGAACGCAGAAAAAAAGCGAAAACTGCAGCGAAAATATTGTGGTTCTTTACAAGGCAAGAAAAAAAACACTAGCAACGACTATTAAATACACTTTTTCAATCATTAATCCATTTTTTTTTTGTATTAATTGAAATGTCAGTCATATGATGTTAAATAAATATCATGTCAGGTATATGATGTTAAATAAATAAATATGATAAATATCAATAATACTTTTTCTTAAAGTAAATTATTTAATAATCCAATTGTTCAGAACTAACAGGAGTTCAATATGATATTAATATTTATAGATAAATATCAACAGCACTTTCTGTTAAATTGAATTACTGAATAAACATTGAATCATTATTGAGAACCAAAAGAAGTTCAATTAAAGAATGAGACACTGAAATCAATTGAACTCTGAGCGTAATAGCCACATCAAAAACTAAAAAGTCCTTAAGCAAAACCAATTCGATTGCTTATGGTTTAAAAAAAAAAAAAAAAACATGTAATGAAATTGTCAAATATATACTAATAGTTATTAATTGGCCTCAATTAAACAAAGCATTAGAATAAAATCCATTTTACTCTTTGCTTTGATTGCAAAATAAACTAATTATTAGTTTCGTCAACAAAATATATATAATAAATTTCAATTACTGCTTGTAAGGTCAAAAATATTAAATCAATAGTTCTCAATATCAATAAAGTAATACATTAACATCAAATCAAATGTACTACTTCCTTAATAATCAAATTCATCAAGCCTTCAAATTGAATGTCGCCAACTAGCATAACATGAGAAATATACCCTTAAAAAAAGGCAGCAGAAGGAGAGCATTAACAGGCAAAGGCAAATGCGTTAAATATTCTGACGCACACGCAGCGAAACAAAACATCGAAAGCGAACGCGAATATGAATGTGAAAGACAAATGCAATTATGCGAATGCGAAGGGAACGAAGGGAGGTGAGAGAGAAAGAGAGAGAGAGAGCGGGGCTTCGTTTGTAACTGTTAACCCGCAGTTAACAGAGGGCACACAATTCACTCCGAGTTGTTGGGCAAACAAAGCGCGCGCGAAAAAAGAAAAAACAAGAGGAGAAAAATAAGCGACGGCTGTCGCTTTGTTATTGCTGTGTTGTTGCTTTTTGGAGTGAAAATGCGCCTGAAACGCTGACTGCGTGTTGTTGTTGTTCTTGTTGCCTACTTATTGGAGCAAGCGAGAGGTGAGGTGAGGGGGGAAGGGGTCGAGCAATGCTCATTAGGAAAAGCCACAAGAGGCAAAGGCAAAGGCAAAGCCAAAGCTGCCGACAACGCCTCTTAACATATGGACACGCCATTAAGTCAAACAAACAAACACATTTTGATGGAAGTATGAGTGTGTGTGTGTGTGTGCGTTAGTGAAACAAGGTCAACGCTTATTGTTTTGTCATACACTTTTAATTAATTTAAAGAACAACACACACACACACACACACAGACACAGACAACTAAAGGCAGCACACAACACAATTCGGGCAGCCACAATTCAAAATGCAAAAGCCTTGCCCCACAAAATGAGCAGCCAAAAAAAACAGAAAAAAACACACACAGCTGGATTCAGTTGTGCTCTCAATTTTGCACTCTCTTTTTATTCTCTCTCTCGCACTCTTTGAGTTGAGTGAGCTTTGGGTTTGTTTGAGTGCAATTGGCAAGGTTGTTGAGATGACGTCATCGAGTCATGAACTCGTGTCCCTTGTGCGATAAATATAACAAAATTTATGTTTAGTCATTCGAGAGTATTCACAGAGTTCTTCAAAAGGGAAAACCGAGGCGAGGCGGGGTGTTAGCTTTATTTTATTAATAGCTGTCAGTTAAATTAAAAGAGCTGTCTGGACTGACTGCTTCACAGTCATTTTGTGGCTGTAACTGGACGCCAAAGCAAGTCAAGGTAATTGCTGACGCTCTGCGCAAGCGAATGCGAATGTCATTCAGTTTAAATACGAGTACGAATACTCGGATTCCCTCACACACACACACACACACACACAGTCACGCAATTTGTGGGCGGCTAATTTGGTAGTTGCTGCACTTAAATCATTTTGACAATTTTCGTACATAATTTCAATTCAGTTGCAGTTGCTGCGACAACAACAACTAACCGAAATTGCTCTCTGCCTGTTGACAACAACGGAATAAATTGAAAATACAATTTTATCATGGCAAACACGTACACACACGCACACAACAACAACAAGAGCAGCAGCAACATGAGCTGGCAGCAACAATCAGCTTGCGCCCCAAAGTATGCAACAAGAAAATCACAAAGGCCAAAGTGTGGAGCAGAACGGGGGGAGCGGAGCCAAGGCTAAGGAGCTGCAGGCAGAGCAGTTGTCAGTGTTGAAAACGACAAGTTGGCAACAATTATAATTGAGCATCTGTTTCTCCTATATCCTGTAAAATGAGCCACAAAAAGAGTCGCCTAAATTCGTACCGAAAGTTAAATTATGCCAACAATTTAAGCAAATCGAATTGTTTATCTTTGCTGAAGAATAATGGGCATATTTTGTGCAGATTTGTTTACTCAAAAATAAACAATTTGCACTAATCGCTTAGTATTCAATTTAAGTGCAAATTATGGCAATTTTTTTCTGCTTTTTCCGCTTTCTTTATTTATTAATTTTCTAACTTATTAAAGCACTTTTCTGAAATTATACTGTATAAACACTGAACTCAACTAATGACTGCGCTATAACAATAAACCTTGACTGCAATTGCTACACATTGAAGCTTTAACTAAATTAATTACCAATAATTTAGTTGCTATTATGCTAGACAAAACAATATTTGTAAAAGTCAAGCACAATGAAGTGGCATAATTATGGATAACAATAATATTAGTACAACTATAAAATAATGTCAACATTTTTATGACAATTGCATTGTGCAAATAATCAAGCTGTAATTGTGTTTCATATCGACATACCATAGAGTACAACATATTTGTATTTCAAATTTAAAAAATGTGACATTTGGCATATCGATATGCCTAAATAAATTATACCAAATGTCATATTCAGTATATTGATTTACTTAATATATCACATAGTACTAAATATACCAGACAGTTAACCAAAACAATTAACATCACAATATACAATATATTAAATATACCAAATTCCATATTCAAAATATATATATACTAAATGTATACCACTTATTACAAAATATACCAGATTGTGAACCAACTGTCATACTCAGCATATCAATATATTCTAAATATGCCACATAGTACAAAATATACCAGATTGTTAACAATTAATCACAATACACAATATACTTAAATATACCAAATGTCATACTCAGCATATCGATATACTAAATATACCACTTAGTACAAAATATTCTAGATTGTTGGACATAACAATTAAGATGAAAATAATATTAGTAGAACTATGAAAAAATTACATTTTTATGACAATTGCATTGTCTAAACAATCAAGTTGCAATTGTGTTTATGCAAATGTTAATTACACGCGCGGAAGTAACATTTGTTTAATTATGTATGCAATGCTCATTCGATTGTTCTTTTATAAACATATCAGTGGTGAATAATGCAACTAATTACCTAAATTCATAGTTGCATGCTGCATTCTAATTGTTTAAGTAAGTAAACACAGGGTATAAAGCGTTTGTGAACTTTGTTTGCCTGATTTATCTCCAAGCGTGTGTAAGCGTTTATGTGTGTGTGTGTGTTCATGCGTATGCGTGTGTGTGTGTGTGTCACTTATTGCGCTCGATTGCACATAGCATACATATGAGCAAAGAAAAAGAGACAAATAAACGACAATGTCAACAGCAGCTGAAGCTGAAGCTGAGACTGAGGCTGAAGTAGTCGCAACTCAATCGCAGTGTGGAAATGGCAGCGTAATGCAAAATGGCAATCGGCAGCACAGAAGAAGAAGAAGAAGCAGCACAAGCACCAGAAACTGTGGCAATAAACAACGCATAACTGTTGACAGTACCATAAGCGAAAGGGGAAAAAGAGGAGAATGAAAGGCAGAAAAGCAGTCATAATTCAGTTGAATATTTGCCAGTTGCCAAGTGAATTACCGCATTGAGCATGTGATGCATGCAACTGTCTGTTTCGTTGGCAATTAAATGCTTGACAATTTCTCCCAGTTGCATGTTCTCCCTTTAATCATCCATCTACTTGCCACGACACTATTTTGCCCACATACTTATTAATACAAAATTATGCCACAGACGACGAGTGTTGTGCATACAGTTTTTCGTTTTTTATTTTTTTTTTGGGCACACAAGTTTAAGGAGCGCACTCAAAAAGTGCAACAGAAACAAGGCAAGTGAAATAAAAATTCCATAACTTGGCAACTAAAATGCAAAGTTTCCAAAGTGCTTTGCCACATCAAGTGGGCGCGGCATAAACTAAAGTAAAGTGAAGTAATGCTGAACTGAGGGAGAGAGAGAGGAAACACTTTCACATGCAGCAGCTGTCGTCAAGTTGAAGGCAATCAACGTGCGCTTCGAGCTGGAGTTCTCTCTCCCTTTCTCTGTCTCTCAGCAGGCGGTCTTCTATAGAACACACAAATAGACAGGAAGTGAAAGCCGTGGAAGAGGGGGATGTGGCATGCAACTGCAAACTGCTGTTGGGGAGAAGCCTGTTTATCTTTTATCCGTGCCTTCCAGCGTGCACTTCAATTAGCAAGTCTCTAACTCCAACGCCAACTCAATCTCTTCATCTGCATCTACTAAATGCAAACTCACTTCTCAGTTCAGTTTCTTCTCTCTCCCTCTCTCTCTCTTAGTGTTTTTTATCCCACATGACCCATAACTAAAGATTAAAGATCTACGCGCAATGGCAAACAAATAAATTTGGGTATTTGCTCAAGACTGCGATTCCAACTGCAACTTACGCGCAAAAGTTGGTAAACACAAAGCTTAACATGGCCGATAACACGGACAACAACAACAACAGCCAGAAACAAAAGAAACAAACAAGCAAGTTGGAAAGGTGCACATGGCGATAAAGTCAGTGAAACAAACATTTAGCGGCCATACAAAGTGCAAAAAGGAGCCAAAGGAAAAGGGCATTAGCGAATGTGCAAGTAAACAAAGAAAATGGCTGCGGAAAACAGTTACAGAACGCAGTGAAAAGTACACTGCAAAATCAAATAAAAAACCAACTAATAAATAAGACAACATCCAAAAGTTCTTGCTATAAAAATGTCAGAATTAAGGAAGCTCTGAAATTAGGATGATATTTCAGATTTATTATATTAAGGAGCAACTAAATCTGCTGGCTACCCAATTTTAATAGTATATGCAAAACAATGCGAAAGCAATCAAATATACCAAATAAATATACGGAATAAATACTTAAAAATACCAATTGTCAGATTTCGTATATCGGTAATATAAGATGTTGCACAATATACAGTTAAATATACCAAATGTTATATTTAGTATATTGATATACTAAATATACCACATAGTACTATACATAGCAGAGTTATTTGGTATTGAAGTTATATTTGGTATCTCGTTTTACCAAGTATATCGTATACCAAATGTCATGTGGTATATTTGTATTCTAAAAAGTATCAAAAATATACCATATTATCAACGAAAGTAATTGAGAGCAGTAAATGTTATGCTTTATCTAATCTTAAACAAATTATTTTCTGTGAGTAGCATATATCATAAGTTTTTGGAATATCTATTATTATCTATGAATGATGAAGATTGTCCTAAATCCTTCCTTTTCAAGTCTTACTCCACGCTATTAATATTAAATTCATTATGTAATTAGACGCCAATTAAGCGCATCTTTGGTAATTCCAAATTGCAAATAAAGCTTCCATTCATTGCTTCCCATAACATTTAATTTAGTTGCATTAAATTTCGCTTTTCAAAGTGCAACTGCTGCAGTTGCAAAGTGCGAAACTTTTTTGCGTACATAAAACGTTACAAACTCCATTAAAACTCGCACAATTCCCGCTCATTGACTGTAGAGCATCTCGAGGACCATTCAAATAAATACTCGCACTAACAAATGCCAAAAGTATGTATAGTTTCGCTCTCTTTGTATGTGTGTGTGTGTGTCTGCTCCATTTCCAACTTGGCTTCGGCAGTATGAGAAAAAAAAGAATAAACTTTTCGTAGTGCACTTTTTTCTCTGATTGTAGCGCTTCTTGTAGTTTTTTGTTTTATTCTTTTCGTTTTTTTTTTTTTTTATTGCAATTGAGCGTGCGATAAGCAGCGCAACAAAAATGAGATTACAACGCAAAAAGCCAACGAAATAAATAGAAAAGGCGAAAAAATTATTCGCGCTAAATCCCTGAGGTCAAAACAAAACAAAACCTAGAAAAAAATCGCTAAGCGCAGTCAAAAGCAAAAGTTTCAAACTAGCTACAAAAAAATAAAATAAAATAAAAGAAAGGAGAACAGAAATCTAATGAAAAATAAAGGCAAAAGTTAAAAAGAGCACCAAAAATTATTGGGAAGCAAGTGCAACTGAAGGCAAAGTGGCCAACGGGCAGTTTTTTTTTTTAGAAAACTGGAAAAGCGTTAGCTACTAAGAAAATGGAGAAGGACTCTTTTTCCCCTGTGCAATTAAACGCAAAAGCGTCGACAATTGAACAGTAAAATGGCCACAAAATTCGCCAGCGATGCAAATGGAGCAATCGAGGACAGCAACCAAAATTCTTCCGTTTTCCACGCATGTCAAGGACAAACGCACCGAGTGCCGAGTGCAAAACGTTTGGGCCCAAAAAAAGTTGGTAGACTTTTACTTGCACTTTTGCCATGGCTGAAAGATAAATGAGCCGAGTGCTGGAGGCAAATATTCGGGACGTGAAGCCAAGGACAGCAAAAGCATCAACACATGCTCTGGCTGCTGCGTTGCGCCACCAATTTATGTAAATTGCGGGCTAGTTGCGAGTTGCGAGTTGCAAGTTCAGAGCTCAGAGCGCATTAAGCAGTTTGCCGTAAATTGCTGCTGCAGCAGCGGAGCAACATGGCGTATGTGTGATTTTTTTATATTTCGTTTTTTTTTTTTCAACGAGTTGCAAATGAATTTCAATTTTATGCAACGCGAGTGACGCGTGCTGGCAACAGTTTCGTGGCAAGTGGCAACTTGGGGGAGAACTTTTTCAATTAGACCACAAAAAAATGCGCATTTTGAAGGGCCAAACGAAAAAGTGTTTTAAATATTTTTAATGCAAGTGTTTAGAGAACACGAAGTGGATTTAACTAATACACTTGAGTTGCCTTTTTTCTATGCTATGCTGTTTATTTAGCATTTCTACAAATGTGCACTTAAAACACACAACTCGAACTCGACTCGACTCGAAGTGGAATTCGAAATACGTGTCAACTGATGTTGCCCCCCTTTTGAATTGCCACCGCAGCAATTGAAATCAAATCAGCTTAAAAAGAGCAATTGCTAAAAGCAACTTGACGCCAACTTCTCTGTCTCTCTATTTCTCTCTCTTTCTCTCCCTTTTCCTCACTCTTTTTTGTGTGTGTGTCTCTCCTTGCAAATGCATTTCGCGTGCTAAAACTGACAGCTGCCCCAAGGGGCAACTAAAGCGGGAAGGGACTCAAGTGTGGTATTAAAAGCGCTGCCTTAAGTGTTGGCATATTGAATGGCAAATGAGCGATTAGCGCTTGTCAGAGCTCCGCTTCAAATTTACGCGACAGCAAATTTAATTTGAATAAACTAATGGAAATTAATCCAGCAGCAGCTGTGACACTTTTTTTTGGGACTACGCTTTATGCAATCAAAAAGTAGTTATGGAAATATTAGCAAAAGTGTGCAAAAGTGAATTGCATATCTGATTATTCTGAGCACACACAAGGCAACTGAAGTAGGTGTAAGAGTGTAAGCTTTTAATTGGGCATCGACACAAGTCAATTCGATGTCGCCTCGAGTCGAGCATTTCACCACACGATAGACGTCTAATTAAAAGCTAACGAGCCCCACAAAATGCAGTTAATGTGTGGTCAGAGACAGAGACAGAGATGGAGACAGCAATCGTGACATCAGCACACACAGAACATACACACACACACAGGTCACACTCACACACACACACACACACACACACAGAGCAAGCAACAAGGCCATTAAGCAGCTTCAATTGGCATGGCCAAAAACCATACTCGATGACACCGCAAAAACATCATCATCATCATCATCGTTATCATCATCATCAACGTTATATTTTGCACCTACCACACAGCAAAATGAAATTTCAACAGTCAAGCGTCTCAGTTTCGTAGCACGGGGATCACACGCGGCGTATACGCAATATTTTAATTAAAACTTGCTTCCGCGTCGCCAGCAGAGTATTTTCTTACACTCACACTTTTTTTTCGTATTTTTTGCTGGCGATATTTCCGTTTTAATATTTTTGCGCTGAAGCAGAGCAAAATGTTAATTAAACGAACGCATCCGATGTCGAGAGGACAATATTCAAGAGCTGAACAACGCGACAGGCGAACGAATGGCGGCCATGTGATTGGATCTATGAGTTGCAATAACACTAGCAGCAGGCAGCAGCTGAAAGCAGCTCCTCGTTGATGCCACAAACTGCACAAGCAGCACTCAAAAACTGCAGGCAACGGCGGACAGAAGCGAAGCGAGCCAAGGCAACGCGAGTTGCCACAACGAGAAGAGAGTCAAGAGCGAAAGCGAGAGCGAGTGCACTTTACACTCAACAGGATAACAGGCAAACTCACTCATTCACTCACTCATACACTCACTTCCTCATTCATTTACTCACTCACTCGCTCTCTCTTGAGTGCACAGTTGAGTGAGTTTGGAAACGTTCGAGTTGTTTGACACTTTGCACGAAACTTGCACATAAATATAGACCCAACAAACAAAGCAGCAAAAAATAAAATGGCAGACTAATTGACGCAAGCCGCAAAATATGCAATATAACATTGCTTCGATTTGGAGTGGAGTGACTAAGGAAATACCCTGTAATGTAGTAGATTATGATTCATGGAAAAACCAAGAATATACTTTCTAACTAAATTCGTTTTGCTATTGAAAGTCTTGAAAAATACTCTTAAATTTATGGAAACTTACTAAATGTGCAATTAGTGTAAAATGGATTTGTCTTGATATTAAATGTCTAACAAAGTATCATGCAAAATAATAATTATTAAAATTTATGGAAGAGAGACGAAGCTATAAAGTATGCTACATAAATTCGTTTTGCTATTGAAAGGCTAGAAAATTGTGTTAAATTTTATTGAAAAAGTCAATAATCTGTAAATTTTTGCTAAATGAACTAGCAAAATTTCTTGAAACATTTTCAAATATGTTTAGATGTCTGCAATCTGCAAAATATGTAACATAGATTCGTTTTGATATTGAATGATTATCAAAAACCGAATAATATTATTATTATTTATGGAAAAGGCAAGAATCTGCAATATATGCAAAATAAATGCATTTTACTATTGATAGACTAGAAAATTGTCTAAAAATGTATTGAAAAATCATGAATCTGCAAAATATTATTATTATAATAAGTCATGGGAAAGGAATCTTCAGATTATACAATATAGAATCAAATCACTGTACAAGAAATACAACTATCTCAACTATCTTGCAACATATCAAAATTTATAAAAAAAAGGCAAGAATCAGTTTTTAATTTAATTTCAATAAACGATGATGATAATAATCAATCAATCAATATAATAAGAGGATAAATTAAAATCCTCTTATTTGAGTTTCTTTATAGCTTGCCATTCCAATCGCTTTTGATATGAATATGATTTGATTTAAATACATTTGTGTCATTCAATTTCATTGAATATTCTAATATTTAAAAAATATAAATTGTATTTATATTGAACAGCTCAAATTTTACCTGCATGCCTAAAATATTCATGTGCATAAACCTTAAATGGTTATTTATTTATACCTCCATTTTACATTAATAACAATTTAGCTCACTTTTCACATTCAGCTCTCATTTTTCCAATCTTCTGTTCAGTATTGCATTTTGTATTTTTTGTTGCAAATAGTTGCAAGTTCTTCGCATTCTTACAAACTGAAATTCCCTTTCTTTCAATACTTTTCAAAGAAAACTACATACAATTTTTTCCCTGATTTTTCTTCGACTTTGTTTTTTTTTTCTTTGTGTTTCATGGAAATTTACGTAAAAACCAAAATTGGTTATTTGCGTGCCGTGACGGCAAAATAACAGCGCCAACGCCACCATTTATAGTCCACCTATCGCACACCAGCAACTTCCCTACTCTCTTCCTTACTTTCCCCGATTCCCCTTTCGGAAAGGGAATGCGCACATTTATAAGCTAGCACCAACAATTGTGCATGATAAATAGCCAAACAAGAGTCGAGGAGACGAAGAAGAACTATAAAAGCTCCAAGCGTTGAAAATTGCATTTTAATACTTTTAGAAAAGAGTTTTGCAAAAGAGGAATGCAAAGGAAGGGAAAGGAAAGACAAGGAATGGAAAGAAACACTGAACGAAGCGAAGCGAACACACATAAATCAATGGCAAGTCAATGCAATTGGAGGAGTGAAGAGGATTTTATAAGCAGGCCAGCCAGAAGTCGAAATGAATGACTGCGAAAATCTACTTAGGGCCGAAGTCGAACCTCAACCAGCAGGTGTCCAGATAGCAGATAGTAGATAGTTCAGATATGGTTTCGGGGGCAACACCAACAACAACAACAACAACCCAATACACAGCTGCCACACACCTGTGCTTCTGGGTGTGACATCAAACTACATAAAACAGCGAACGGAGGAGAATCTGCGGAGGGCGATACAAACAAAGCAAAGTGCATTTTGTGGTGCGTAGCCCCAAACGACGTCATTAAACAAATTGATGCATGACTCGGACAACACAAGAGAAGAGAGGAGAGGAGGAAGGGGAAAATATAGTCAGTCAATGGGTTAAAGTTCAGAGCAGTTCAAAAGTTTCTTTTTTTGGCAAACTTAAAGAGAGCAACGCGAGTAGTAACACAGCTTAAAAAGGGACTACAAAGTGCGTGAACAACGCTCAACGGAAGCAACTTGCAACTTACAACTTGCATCTTGCAACAGCAACTCTCAAGCAAGTTCTGGGTGCAGTGCGACAAACGACAGATTAGCTTACAATTACAACAATGTTGATGATGATAGAGCGACAGCAGTCTAAAGAGGCAGCATGATGAATAGCTGCCGACGTCGACGTCTTCTTCGTCTTCGCCTTTCCGAGTTCGACTTGAGGCCGTGTGCCAAGGACACACAAAAGCCAGACCAAGGCGGCAAATTGAGAAGTGCAGCACGATGATGGTGATGATGATGATGATGGAGGATGGTGGTGGTTGGGTAAATATTTATACAGCTTGTGAGCTGCTTGCGAGTGCATAAAGGAAGCAGGAAGCCAAGGATAACATCAACTAAAAGCCAAGCACAAGATCAAGACAGACACAGACAGAGGACTAGAGGAAAATCAACTGCTTGGACGGAGGCGCTTAATAGAAACAAATGCTTAGAACTAACTAAAACGAGTTTATAAATCCGCAGTGGCAAGTAGTTGACCAGGAGATACCCTCTACTTAATGTATTATTATTATTTTATTTAAATAAAGAATTCAATTCCTTATTGCAATGAGATGAGCCAGAGATACCAAGGCTTTCAGTCTCACAAAACTATTTTCCATTACATTGATTGAAGCAATGATAACATAAAACCTTAATGAGTCCTATTTGGAAATACTTTCTACAATTTTATAAGACTACGGAGAAATAAAGTATTCATAAAACTTGATTTTAAAGAAGGATCTTCTATGCATTAATGGACATTGAAAATTCCATTAAATGGCCTACCAAAAATATCACACAATTTTATGCAAAGACTTGGTCAACTCTTAAATACATCGGTCAGACTTATAACTTTTAAGAAGGAAGGAATAGAGGACTAATTCATCCTGTATGCCTTCTATTAATAATCCTTATATAAAAAAGAATAAAGTTTATTTATAATTAATTTTTCTACTCATAACTAAGTGTTTAAAGTAACTTTGCTCCACTATAAAACTAGATAAAGTTGACATATTGGTATCACAAAATTGTTTCGGTTTTTGTTTTTCTTCATACTGAATTTTAATTAGCTATTTTATTATCTATTTTATAGTCTTTCATTTCCTTAAGTCGCAGCGCAAATAATATTCTATTGGCCTCAAAAAATGAGATTGAATAGCATGACAAATATGTCAAATATGTAAAACAAACTTGCTAAGCTCTTAACAAAAGAAGTTATCTTTAATATTGCAGTGAGAGCTGTTTCATTATCCATTTTAAAGACGTTCATGTCTCTTAAGTCTCACTTAAAATAATATGCTATTGTCACCCACTTATTATACGCTTTTGTACTCGGTATTAAAATAGCAAACTAAACTAAGACTACAGCATGCTGCAGCGGCTTTGTTGGAGTGCCTGCACACAGGGCGTATGTGTGATATATAAGACAACATCTCCGACTCCAACAATGCCACAAAAACATGCGCAAACATTACATATACTCGTAAATGAACTACAAGACAACACGGGATTAAACATGCCTTAGCTAGAAAAGCAGAAACAACTGCGACTTACCTTGAACTCAACAATCGCTCCGCCTCGGCAGCTGTCATGGCATCCGGCAAGCTGTCATCACGCGGCATCGCTTTAGCCGGAGCTGCAGACGAAGCTGGTGCAGCAGGAGCAGCACCAGTTGTTATCGTTGTTGCCGTCACTGTGGTCACATGGACTTTGATCACCTCGTCGACGACGTCATCGATGAGCTCCACATCCAGTTCGCTGCATTTCAAATGCTGCAATATATCCTCCTCATCCTCGCCAGCACTCGTGTCCGCATACTCCAGATCCTGCAGCTCGAGTGCGCCTTGCGCCGGTGCTCGACGCTCGGGCAAAACAGGTGCCTGCTCCTCATCCTCCTCCTCCTCCTCTTCGGGATCCACTTCAACATATTCGACTGCCAGCTGTTCATCCTCTTCCTCTTCAAGCTGCTCCAACTCGAGCTCTTCCTCTTCGTGCGCGTCAATCGAGGCAATGGGCGCAATTCCCTTGACGCGAGCTGGCGACATTGGAGGTGTGGACTTTGTGCTGCCACCGCCACCGCTGCCGCCATTTTGTTCGCTGCTGTTGCGTCGCCTGATGGGCGACACCACGCCCACCGGCGGTGAGCTATAGACGCCACGATGCAGTGGCGACGCTGCCGCTGAACCATCGCCACTCGATGCCGTCGATGTGGGGGACTGTAGCAGGGCGCGGGGAGGCGTTGCCGGCTGTGGTTCCTGCATTTCCGGTTTGATAATCGCATACACGGTGCTCGACTCCTGGACAAATCCGTTGGCGCCATGGAATTTGCGTTGCATGTCGCTCACCTTGGCGGTGTCATACAACTCCGCCTCAGAGCCATAAACCTCCCGCGATTCGCTGCCATCGGGATTGAGGCGATAGCCCACATCCACATAGTTCAGCGTGTGCTGTGTCTGTCCCTGTTCCCGTTCCTTGTTGCCTTCCTTGCCGTATGTGGGCGACTGCAGCTTGGCCTTCAGCTCGTGCTGTGGCGCGCTCTCGCTGAAACCTCCTTCGTCCTGGCTGGCCGTAGATATGATGCTAGGCGGACGTTGACCCAAACCAGCAGCTGGCATATTGACCGTGATGCTGCTCCGCTTGTTGGCCACACGTTGCGGCGAACCGTTCACAGAGACGTTGCTGGGATGTTGTTGTTGCTGTTGTTGTTGGGGAGTTGATTCGTCCACAGATTTGCGACCTGCAACAGAGCGAACATAAAGGCAAAATTGGTTAAAATTGTATCAAATTGAATGAACTTGAAGTAAAGTGGTTATGGGATCAGACAGCGTAAAGGGAAGAGTAATTATTAAAATAAATCAATAAGAAATTTAGTTGAATTTAAAGTAAGTTAGCATAACGTTGTATTTATTATTTGTGGTATAAAAATATACCAAAACTTAACAATTAGATTCATGTATTTAATAGTTCATAAGCCTCATATATGAGTTCTTTGGACTAATTATTAAAATATATAAATTGGAAAGTAACACGAATTTAAAATAAGGTAGATTAACGATGTATATAGTATATTATCTTTGGTATTAAAATATACTGAAATTGAGGAAACGGAGGAAAGTTGATGAAATTTGGATATATTGTAGAACATATTTTTAACAGTGCAAAGTTCTTTACTCTCATACATGAAGTCTTTTGACTAATAACCTATTACAATTCTTATATTATGCTATGTTTCTTAAATTATTTGTCAATAAACTAGGATGTTTATCATTCACACATTTTTTAGAATTCAAAGCTCATTCTCCTGTAACCATTTCTTTTGTATCCTATCAAACTGTTCTAATTATCATTATCAACATTTTTGTTGCTACATGAATCCCACCTTATTATTATTTAATTTTATAAAATGCAAAATCAAGATAGGCAAAAATGTGGCTTTTAAGTAGTAAAAATGTGGTAGTTAAGTAGTTAGTAGTTCATGACTACTTAAAAACTTATTTAATGTAAAGTTTATTAGTCAATCGGATACTGAACATATCAAACATACTTTCGTACATAAAAAAATGATACACTGAGCTTTGCAGCTTATCAATTCGACAGCAATTTTATCAAATCATTTTGCATATTGAGCAACATGTGAGTGCGTTCCTTGGCGAGATCAGCAGCTGCAACGAGCGGCTGATGATCAGGATCGTTGCAGCGATGCCTGGCATAAAATTCCCGATAGCGTTTTAGCTCCAGCTCAAAGTAATCATCAGGCTCCGACAACTGCTCGCCACTTAACTCCGCAGTGATCAAAGCCAAGAGGTAATCCATATCCTTGCGTGTTTGCTGATCAATGGGACGACGTTGATGACTCCTTGGTTGAATGCGCGGTAGCTCAGCAACCAAACTTGAACTGCTGGCGGTGAAGGAATCAAAACTCGAGCGACACGACGAACTCTGTGAGAGCGACAAATTCGATTTAGGCACAAGTTTGGGTCTTGATTTGTAGGCCAGCTTGTGAGTGGTGCTCTGTAGATACTTTCGCTTGTTCGCGTTGTTGAAGCCACCAGCATGACGCGAACCAGAAGGCTGCTGACTACAGCAGCTGCCTTGATGCTGCAATGTGCTAATCATGCCCAGCCAAGCACTCTCATCGCCCATCGATGACATGCAACCGGCATTTGGTACAACAACGTCTTGAAAATCAACCCGGCAGAGCGTATCCTGCGGTTCCTGTTGAAAGATGCCGCGCATCTGCTTCTGATTGAGGCAGACACTGAAGTAACTCATGTAAGCCTGCCGCAAGCGCAGCTCTTGAATCGTTTCGCATTGCCAGCCCAACAACTTGTTGCGCCACTTCACGGCTTTCGCATGATCCAGGGACTTGGGACAGAAGGCTTCATCGGGTGTCGGAGCCAAAGCTAACATCAGTTTGAAGTCCTCGTTGTACAACTGTTTGCTAAGATCGTAATCCTCATCATTGTGCAGCCGAAAGCCGCTTCGCGATCGCTTTTTGCGTGTTTCGCCCATGCTCGAGTGGCTGCCACGTCTGCGCGATCGACTCGACTCACCTCGTTGCCTGGAACTGGAGGCGTTCAAGTCATCGCTGCGACTTTCGCTGCGTTCCTTGTGCTTCTCACGATGCCTCGAAGAAGACTGATGACGGTCATCTCTATCGTATATAGAAGCCATCTTATATCAATGTTCTTTCACAATTTGAGTTTCTTCAATTTTGAGCATAAATTCCAAATATTCTAGTCAAGCACGTTTAAGTCAAATGTGACTCAGTATGAACATATTTTTTTGTGTTGTGACATTCTCAATGAATTGTTTAATTAATGCGCAACAAAAAATTATTAAATGTTCTGCAAAATGCTTTTGGAATAGTCTACAATTATATATAGATTTCAACATTTCCCCCATAAATTGTCCACAAGGAAATGAAACGTGGGCGCAAAAAGCAAAGAGCTCGCAATCTTTGGACAGCCAATAAATCTGTTTGAAGTGTCGCCATGACGTCTCCAAAAAAAATACAACCCAAAAATACATTTAGTATTTATAATTGCCAGCGAATAGAATGTAACATGCGCATTTATCTTAGTCGAGCAATTAACCCATTTTAGTCTGTCCAAAATTTAAGACAATTTGTTGTAATTGTGCTAGCCAGCATATATTGGAATTGTTCTCATAGTCCATTAAATCCATCCATCCAATTACAATATTAAGTATTTATTATTTGTTTTTAGCATAGAAGCGCATCGTAATATTGTGCAGAATATGTATGGCATATTGTGAATGTAATAGTATATTGATATACCAAATATATATTTTGTGTATTTTAAATGTAACCGTATATACCAAATATAGATTGTAGTATATCGCAGTATTTTTGGTATTTTAATTTGGTATATAGTCAATGTAGTTTATTGGTATACCAAATAAAGGTTTCAGTATATTATGACGATTTTTTCCGTATATTAACTAAGTATATTGGTATTAAAACAGTATATCGATATACCAAATATAGATCGTAGTATTTTTCGATATTTTAATATTTTAGTATATTTTCAATGTAGTTATATAAACATACATCAACTATGGGTTTTTGTATATTTGAGTATTTCTTTCGGCATATATATTTGGTATATTTTAACGATATTAGTTTTCTTATATCCAAAATTGATTGTGGGCATTAGGCAAACTTTTACTCATCGAATCTCAAATGGATTAATCGCGTTTCCAACTCGCCTATGCCGACATCTTCTTAGGCGAAAATATGCGTGTTCCATCAGAAAACCCAACAGACTCGCCACTATGCCAATTATCCATAAGTAGAAGGCACCCTGCAGTATGTCCATTGTGAGCACAACACGCTTCTTGCGTCGCTCTTGCGCTTCACCTACATTGATTTCCTCTGTGGGAAGATCGGAGTCATCACCAAGATCCTCAAAGAACTCATCCGATTGCGTAGAGCGAGTGCGATGTAGCACATCCAATTCTGTCCAGTAATCGAAGAAACCATGCTCGAAAAAAGCGCTCAACAACATTTGAAACTTGTAGAGAAATGGTGAACCAATTGGCATGATATAAGTACTCGGCATAGAACGCAGATACTGCTTAACAATGTGATAAGCCGAACGTCCTGTTTCCGGATTGTATGTCAGGGCCAGAAACTCCTTTGCTCTGTCATCGCGCATAACAAAAGCAGCGCGCTTCGAGCGTTTACTCAGAGGTACTTCGTAGAAATGATCTGTATCAGTGAGAGGATGTATTCGCTGCCTTGCAGTCAGCATTTGATACTGACGTGGCGACAACGATGAATTGATTGCATCAAACACGGTGGTCACTCCGTGAACTTTATAATGCATCTCAGGCAAATCTTCCAGCGAATCTAACTGCTGTTCATAGCTCGGCTGAACGAAGCTGCTCTCGAGTTTGCCAAAGTAAATTGTGGTCAGGACATAGCTAAACATGACCCAGCTCATGAGGAAGGCACGCAGCGAACTTTTGCCCGAAAAGTGTTCCACAGGTTGTCCCAAATGCGTCTTGAACAACATGTCAAGGATCTCGGGCCAACGATCGCCCACTTCCCCGGAGATCCAACGTATGAACCACTGAAACAGCATAAAGATGCCGAAAGCAATGAAGAAGTTAATCCACAGCATATGCCAAACCAAATTGCTGAACGCGGTGACAAAGATGCGATACTCCGGCTGCATTTTCGCCGCGGGAACAACCAACAAAATCGTGGCTCGCCTGTAGGGATAGGTGTGCTCTACTTGGGGCCAAATGCAATCGAGTACAAAGCGTATGTTCAACGAAATGTCGGTGACACCTTCCATCAAATCCGCAACGGCGCCTGTGAAGCTGCCATTGGGAAGACAACGTCCGTAGGTCTCACCATCCGGTGGAATCACATAACGTGCTGTGGCATTCATCTTCGCAGCCAACAGACGCGCAGTGAAGCCATCGATCGCTATGTATCCTCGAGTTTCCACCGGCTGCAAAGGCAGCGCACGCAAAGGTTGACTGAACATGGAATAGCGCAACTCGTAGCCACGCAAATTCTTCAACTTGTCCACATAGCGAGCCGACGTAGACTTGCTCAACTCCAACCCAGTGACGCCAAACGGATTAAAGTCGTAGATGTCCTGCGGTGCAGTGATGGCCAGTGCAAAGAGCAACTTCTTCTGCCAGCAACCAGCGAAAAGTTGACGCAACTGCTGCTCGTTGGCCTCGGGCCAAACAAAGAGATATTTGTGAAAGTGTCGACGCGGCTGTCGCGGATTCAACATGTCCAGAATGCGACGCACCAACGGTTCACCATCCTTACCAGCTGGTAGGTGAAAGATATTCATGCTGTCGGTCTTGCGAATTGGCTCCAATTCATGTGCCTCCAGGCTGCGCATTGCAGTCGGCACGCGAGAGCTGACACAACGATGCAGTGCAGCCTCAAGTGCGGCATAGCAAGGCGTGTCTTGAGCCGGGCAGCTGACACAGCGATAGATGTAGTTGATTTGTTGTGCCTGCGCCTGAGCAATGCGACAACTTGTGCCCGCCAGCTGCAAAGCTGTATCCAATTGACTGCTATTGGATAAACCCAGAGTCAAGAGTCCAAGCAGTGGCAACATGTTGCCAAAGTCACACTCAAGTCACAACTGCTGTCATACTGGGCGTATGCTTAATGCTAAGCAAGACTTTTTGCGTGCAGTTTCAATTAGTGCACAAACATAAATATATGTGACTTTAGGGAGCAATTACAAATTAAGTTGAACAAATATTTGGAGATCCTTACTAACCTCGACAAGCTGAACAGAGTTTGCGCAGACTGAGACACATTTTCACGCACACAATTCACGTATTTTATGCACGACGGACTTTTAGAATTCTGTCACAATTGTTAAACACATTTTGTCAGCACTAAAATACAGCACATTATTTTCGTTTCATTTAATTCGATTATTTAGCCATTTGCGAACATTTGTCATTGGAGTTCAAAGCATCGAAACACATGTAGCAAATAAAACAAGCAAGAAAGCTGTAGTCGAGTGTACATGACTGTGAGATACCCGCTATTCATTGGTAATAAAAGAAAAATAGTGTGGTATTGGTTTCAAAATATACCAAATTAATATACCACAAAAATACTAAAAATATACTAAATGTCTTATTTGGTATTCTAATAAAAATGCAGTACTATATACTAAATGTAACATTTGTAATATTTTTTTTAGTATTTTTGTGGTATATTAATTTAGTATATTTTAAAACTAATGCCGCACTGAACTATTATTGTATATTTCGAGTGAAGTGTTTTAACAATATACCAATATGCTAACTGCAAAATATACTAGATTGACAGCCCAAGTAACTGAGACCCGCAGTAAATAAGAGCTTATGCTCAGTTCTAACTTCTACAATTCTATTATCTACAGCAAACAGACAAAAAAACTAGGCTATAACATATATATATACTTTATAGGGTCGGAGATGCCTCCCTACATACATTTTATGTATGCACAATACAAATAATACCTTTTTACCCAATGGTTAGCGGGTATAAAAGTTGATTCTGTTCTGACTCAGTTGAAACATCTTAAATTTAGAGCATGACACATTAAAGATTTCGCAGTATCACCTAAAGACGATATGCAACAAATATGCAAGCAATTAATGTGGGCTCAAGCTGCAGCTAGTAGTAAAATCTGGCAGCTGGCAGCAAAATTTTCCAATCAGTTCGAGTCCAAAAAGTCAATACAATTGCTGCTGCTGTTTGTTGCACCCTGACGTATACTTAATGCCAATTAGGCGCATGTCCAGCTACATTCGAAACTTGCATGAATACTTAATGCCGCAGGGGGGAAGAGAGAGAGAGAGACAAAGAGAGGAGCTTGGGGGACTTTTGATGCCACAGCAAGTGCCACAAGGCAGTGAGCAGATGGTCGCGTTTGTATTGAATGCATATTGCTTGGAGGCCAATGTGGCGTATGGGTAATATTGTTTCGGTTCAAGTAAATAAACTTGATGAAAATTTTAAAACGAAAAGCGAAGGTCAATAAAGAGAGCGGAAAACGCGATTGAACGAGAGGCAGCCTCCAAATTAAATCAATGATGAAAAATCAAATGAGAAAATTCAGAAATTGTTTTTCGCTTTTTATTTGTTGCTTGCTTTTTTATTTGTTGGGCATTTAATGAGCTGCAAATATGTGCAGAAAGAACAATAGCAACAAATCATTGATGAAAAACGGGAAATTTGGGCACTGCCAAAAATAAATTGCCCCAAAGCCAAAACAAAAGACAATTAACGAGCGAAAATAGCAACTGAAATCAAAAAAAAAAAAAACATCTCAAAATAAAACAAAGTTTTAGTTACGTTTAAATATATAGATAAATTGCAAATGACCCAAATTCAATGGCAATTTGTCAGTAATTAATGAACGCACGCACGCATCCACAGAACACTTTGTGTAACTAATGAATCAAACGAATTCTAAACTAAATTTTTTAATAAACAAAAGCAAAACTCTCAACTTAATTGATGAAGCAAAAAGTTGGGGGCGAAGCGGACGAGCGAGCGAGCTTAATTGATAAATTCAAAGTGCTGGGCCATGGAAATCTTATAGTTCAAGTGCCTGGCACTTGCAATTTTTGCACTCGCAAGACAAACAAAACATTTCTGCTGACTGCAAAGCAAAAAAACCAAAGAAAAAAACATAGAAAAATTGAGAAAAGAAAAGCGCACGGCCAAGCAAAATGTTGTACACATGAAAATGCAAAAATAATTGTTTGAGTAACCGCAGCAAAGCGACAACAAATTGAAAGAGGGGAAACAAAGACAAACAATACAAACCAGCTGGAGACAGAGAAAGAAACAGAGAGAGATAGCCAAAGAGAGAGAGAGAGAGAGAGGATAAATAAAAGAAAAAACATAACAATGTGTGTACAGCATTCGTGACGTGATGTCACGATAAAGCCCATCAGATTGCTCGATTTGAGATACAACAGATTGAATACTCTGGAATATTAGAGACCTTTAAAGTAGATTACTTTAAAAGTTATAATTTCCGAACATTGAATTCTATAATCAGAACCAATTATATTAAATCGAAACAATTTAAACATTTTCTAAGAGTGCATCCTTTTTATAAAGATTCTATGGAATATTGTATTAAACAAAACTGGTCACATTGAGAAGAGACAACTAACTAATAAAAAATACATATTGAGAATTGAAAACAAACTACTTTTTAAACTGTCTTTCACCAGAAAATCTTCTTTTGAAATTGGTATAATATTATATTACTTAAAACCCTAGAAATATAAAGTTAAGGCATAGAATAATTAGTCCTTTATACTAAACTACGGTATATCATATTAAGTGCTATAATCAGAACCATCCCAATAATATTAATTTGAATCCATTCATTTAATAAAGTATAGAATATTTTCTTAAGCAAGGCTGGTCACATTGAGAATTGAAAGCAAACTATTAAACAAGACATATTGCAAATTGAAAACTAACTTCTGTTTGCACTTTTTATCTTTTTGTCTTTATCCAAACCACTCTTTAGCTTTGCTTCCCACACACAGAGCATAAACCAAACGGAAGTTGCTGTCAAAACGACAAACTGGCAAATTCTAAGACAGAGTGAGGTTGCAAGAAGCATTTGGGCAGCCAGAAAGAACATTTGTTAGGCCAAATTGTGGCAGCTTAGCATGCACAATGCAGACTCACAGATGTTGGATAATGAATGAATCAAAAACAAAAGGCAAATAGTTGGAGATTCCCCTCTTTAAAATGAAGCTTGACAAAACTTAAAGTCAATTCATTTATTAAGAGTTTTTCCACTTAAAGTTTCCTCATTAGTTGCAGTTAAAGTGAAAAATGCAATTTGCAAGCCGTAAGTTTCAATTTCCCCATGAGCAGCTGAATTAAGTTGCTGGCCAACTTGGTGGAAAAGTCTGTCAAGGTGGGTTGACAAAATAAACGGAGTTGGTGAAAACTTGCAGCTAAAAAAATTTGTCATCTTCAATGGGAAAACAAATATTTGGACACATTGTTGTTGTCCACAGCAACAGGCAATGAAATGAGAGATATATCGAGAGAGACAAGCAAAAAAAAAAAAGACTAAGCACAAAATATTTGACAACAAAATGTTAGCAACGCATCCCAAAGAGAGAGGGAGAAAGAGTAAGTGAGCGAGATGGCGAGATAACAATGTGAAAAAGTGCAAGCACATGACAATTGCAATTTGTTTGCTGCTGCTGTTGCTGCTGTTGACCAACTATTTTTTTCAATTTTCAAAATAAACTGCACGCCGGGGATGAGTGGACACTGAGAGAGAGAGAGAGAGAGGGGAGTGGAGTGGAGAGCCGAAGAGGGGAGACGGAGAGGAAGCAAGAGTCGCAAGACAAATTTAAAATGTGCTTCTACAAAATTTTAAGCAGCAGCAGTTTCTACATTGTTATTTGCTCTCAGCTCTGCTTGTTGCTTGTTGCCATGTTGCAATATGGTCAACAAGCATCAGCAAATGTGCTAGGCACACACACACACACTCATACACACACGTACACACACGTACACACATTCAGCACACAGCTGTAGACGCATTTTTTAAATATTTTTCTCGCGTTGTTTGTCGCCTCGCAGTTCGCCGAACCTTTGCACATTTAATATCCAGACGACCGAAATTTGTCTTCATGTGATTAATTACACGATGATGAGCTAATAGATGCCCTGGATACGTGACTTTTAAAAGGAAATTATGGGTTGAACTTTAGAAGAGATTTCGAAGTTTTTATGTAAACTTTTTTCATTCTTATTTTTGTTCTATCTCTAAAATACAAAAATTTTGCGTTAAATTTTAGAATATATATTCAAGTTTAAATATAAACTACATTTCTTACTTTTTTTCTTCTATATCGGAAATATAAAACAGAAATTCTAATAACACAAATTTCAAGAGGGAATAAATGCAAGAAATTATTTTTAAGTGTCTTATAATTTTCATATGAATCTAACGATTATTTTCAACTATAAGGAATTATTCTAATGTTTAGAAAAACATGAAAAAAAATTTCATTCCAGAAATTTTTCAAATATTTACAAAAAAGTATATTAGTTTCATGAACTCTAAATGCACTTTAATACATTATTAAAATGTTAACAATAAAAATAAATCTTTCATGAAGAATTTTTCCAAATTATCTTATTATTTAGCAATTATTATTTATGTAATTTTCGTAATTTTCATATAAGCAAGTTATTCCAATGTTTAGAATAACATATAAAATAAATTTCTTCTAAGCAATTTTTAAATGTTTACAATAAAAATAAAAATTCAATAAAAAATAAGTTTCTTTTAAATTTCTTACTTTTTAGCGAGTATTATTTTGGTATTATTTCTAAATCTTACAACGAATTGCAAACATATCTTTTAGAACTTTTAACAAGCATGACATATATGTATGTACATAAATTCTTATATACATTGCTCAAACAACCCTTTACCCGCCCTTTTACAGGGTGTGCAAACATTCTTTATAAGCTTTACGCCTACAGCTAAAGCAACGAAAATTGAGTTTTTGAGTAATTATTCGTATGAACAGCATCATCATATCTGTTGCACACACACTTTGTCGCTTTTACTCGCTTCCCTCTTCCTTCTTCACATTTCCCTTCACTTCAATCGCATTCAGTTTTGCATGTCATTAACTGGACTTCATTCATTTACTCGACACAAATTAGGGTCACTCGGGCGATTCGCAATGAGTTTTTAAATCAATTACACAATGCAACAAAAAGACTACAAATAAAACAATTCGAATTTAATAATCAACCAGCAACAACTGCAAATTGAATAATTTTTCACTTGAAAACTAGAAATTGATGCCAAAGCAAATCAATTGAAAGCGAATCTTATCAGTTTTTGTGAAACTAAACGGAAATCACAGATCTCACGTGCCCCTAACGACCATCCATAATAAATCCGGCAAAAGAATCGAATCAACTAAATACTGAAGAAGAAGGTTCGACACAAGTTCTTCAATCACGCATCAACCACATGAATCTATAGTTGAGATGATAATGCTTGCTTCGATTAATCGTTGAATGAATTTAGGTTTGGTTTTATTTGGTTTTGGCTTTGATTTTAATTATAGTTCATATTCAATTCTATTCCATTTTGACAAATTTCCGCAATTAACTAAATGCTTTTTGTTGTTGTTTGTGTCTTGATGTTTTTCGCACCATTGAGATTTGTTCTTTTGTTTTTGTAATTTATAATTTTTAATTTGTTTAACTTGGCAGCGCCTGAGTTAAATTTATTATTCTGCAAATTGAAAATCACACGCGGTTTTTTTTTTATTTATATATTTTTTGGTTTGTTTTCCAAACGATTTCAAGCAAATTATTCTTGCGGCTTTATCAATGGAAACAAACGCTAGCGATACGCGACATCAACTGAAAAGATCAAGCGCAACATTTTGTGAGGAATTGAAAGAAATTTGCTGAAAAAGCAAAAACAAAAACAAATACAATCCAAAGAGCGCGGCGAGATCTCACTTTTACTCTCTCTCGCACTCGCAATCTCATTCTCTGGTTACTTTCGCTCTCTCGCTCTCACTCTCGGCACGCAGGCTGGCAAATTGCCCGGCAGACATGCAGCAGCCAAAGTTCCGTTACACAGGGTGTGTCAAACTCACGCGTGACGATCTCATTACCTCCCCCTCCCCCTCCTCCTCCACCAGCCATACAACAAGCTATCAAGCTCGCTCTCTGGGTAGCCCCAAGGGCTGCCACTTGTCAAGCTGCCAGATTGCACAATCGACGTGTGTGTTGGGTAAGGCCAGAATTTTTGGCAAGGGGTGTCAAGTGAGTGGCAACAGGGTGACGTGACGAGGGGCGACACAACTACATACATATGTATACACAGATTTTTGCATCTATACATACATATGGACAACGGCAAAAAATAGTATGCTAAAAATACCACCAAAACTCAACGCAACGTGACAAATTCTTCTATTGACTGCGCTGCAAGAGTTTCGCTTAATTAAAGAAAATTCAAAAATATTTATTTAGAATAACTTGGTCGGTTTTTTAAGCTATTTCCAGCATCCATTTCTTACGACACAATGCGGCCACAGCAACAGCAACCAGACAGGCAGCCATCAACATTGACATGACAATTTTTTCTCAGCTCATTTTTGTTTTTGCGCAACGGACGTCACATCTTTCATAGACCCAGATGAAAAGAAGAACTAGCCAAAGCTTGCGGCCCCTTTCCCCCTCATACCATACCAAATTAGACACAGACAGACACGTTGATGATGCCTAACTGCTCGCCTACTTGGGTGGCCAGCAATGGCGAAAACTATGCAAGAAGCATAACAGCAACAACAACAACAACACAGAAAAGTCTACACTGCGACTGCGACAAGTGGCTGTCAAAAACCCACGCATTGACGGGCCAATGAACTTTCGCTCGCCTTTGCACAAGACAAACACAAAAAGCGCGCACGTTAGGAATTTGAAAAATGCAGCAAGTGGCGCCAACTAGCGGAAACTTTTACAACTATCTACTAGCGACGACAGCGTTGGGTTGCTGCTCAGTGTTGGGTTGCTGCGCTCGCTAAAGCTTTCTTGTAGAGTTGCAAGCTGGTTAGCAAGTTTTACAACCAGCTGGGATAGTTGAGAGTTGAAGCGCTGTCAACATTCAATTTCAATTTCAATTGAATACCTAGCGAGCTTTTAATTTGTTTACATATGGAAGTGATTGATTGAAAGAAAATTTAATTTTTAATACGACAACTGCGGCAAGTAAAATTGATTTTCCTACAAGTTTTGTAGAAGTGTGATTAATAACAAAAGAAAAAGTTACTTTTGTGGAGTGTTTGATTCAATATTTTATCAGCGTTTGTATTTCATTTGTTGTCTTTGCCACTGTCGCTAATAAATTGTCAATATTTGCGCTAGTTCTAATTGTGATAAATAATATCTTCCGTTTTGGATTAACTATAGAATACGTATGCTTCAATTTGTCTGCCCGTTCATCTGTCCGTCTGTCTGTTTGTCGTTGTCAATGCTTTGTCTATTTGATTATACTATATACAATTTCGTTGTTGTATTCTACTATATATACAAAAGCATAAAGTGGAGCAGCGCCGTCAACCGTTTTGGCAGCCATAATTTATATTCAAATACACGCAGCCTGAGGAGGGGTTCTTCTTCTTATTGTTGTTGTTGTTGCGGCATACAAATACCTCGTACTAGTGCTCAAGTAGTGCTTTCCCATTTTATTTATAAACTCATGGGTGAGAGTGTGTGACAGACAGCCAAGCCCCATTCAGAATGCGCCAGGCAGACGGAGAGATGGATAGACAGACAGACGGACAGACAGACAGACATATAGTATGCCTATTGCCAGGGACTGTCCCCTAGTATGTTGTAGTGGAGAGTCAACGTATTCTCCCCATTCATGTGCCTCCCCCCAAAGTTCCGCCCCCTTTAGACTGGATACAGCTGTGCACAAAGCCAAGGCAAGCAGGCAACACACGCACACTCCAATGACGAATTGACGTGCTGCTCTGTCGGCTCATTCAAAATGCCTATAAAAACGTCGTATGTTGATACCCTGCAAATTATGTAGTCCCACATTTCCTATAAATAATGCCCTGATACTCCTCTTATTGGGGTGTGTATAAATATAAAATTATCTTTAGCTGATCTAATTCGCTAGTAGTGTGGGGAGTCGAAATTTGTTCTGTTTTTTAAATAAATTCAAATTCAAATTCAAATTTACAGCCTCAAATGGTAAAACCTCTTTGTATACCTGATCGAATTAATGTTGTAGAAGTTATATAAGACTACTACTACTTAGTTGCTTTGGCTGACAATCTGGTATATTTCAAATGTAGTACTTTATCGATATACCATAGATAGCCTTCGGTATATTTTGATCTTTTTGTGGTATTTTAAGCCTTTTTTTATGTAATTTTTCAGATTCTTCAGATATTTAATCGAAATCAATAGATAATTTAAATAGTATTGTAATATTCCAGACTATTTTATTCAATCTAAAGTTTTTATCCAATCAAAAGAAGAATATCTCTTCCAGACAATCCCTGATCTCTTGCACTTATTTTACTTTACTCAGAATATCAACGAAATTGAGTGGAGATACGAATTATATATTGTAATTTAAATTTCTAATAATTAAAGCTGTGATTTTTCAGACTCTTTTCTTTAATTTTAAAGAAGCAATACCTTCCAAACCATTTGCCAATTCGCTTAACTTCCTCAGCATACCAACGAAATTGAGTGGAAATTCCTCGCTTCAGCGGAGATTGAAAGGTGGCCATCAATCTGCTGCACTTTTGGACAAATTGTTGCAGATAATCGTTGCAATTGTTGCCATGTTGCCAGTTGCCAGTTGAAGCAGCAGCTATCTATCGTGTAATGCAGCTGGCAATAACATAAAAGTACAACTCGAGTTCAGCTCGAGTCGAGTCAAGATTAAGACAGAGTGCTGCCCTCCATGATAATCTCTGCCCTCCAACGAGAAGAACAAGAACAACAACAGCGAGCTGATCAATAAATCAAGGTAATGCCACGCCCACTTTTGTTGCAAAAGCACAACTCGACAAGCACTCGCAATACTTATGAATTAAAAAAGTTCTAGACAAAGTCGCGCTTGGCGGAGCTGCAACTGAAGTTGGATGTGGAGCTGAAGCTGAAGCTGAAACTGTTTGGAATGGCGCAGAAGGCGGAAGCGCAGCGTGCAAATTCCAATTTTATAATCAGCAGTAGAAAAGAGAGCCACAAAACGGAGGCACGAAGAGGCAACGCATCATTGAATTCTTAATCTGGCATTAATACAATTTCATGTATGGAGTTGGAGGAGTGCGTGAGCAGGGCAGGCAGGAGGAGAGTAGACAGGCGGACGGACGGACAGACGGATAGTCAGGCGGATTTGCTGGGCATATCAAGAGAATCCCAACAAAATCCCGCAACGTTGTCGTCGCCGTCAACAGCGTTGCGAGATGGTCGACGACAGATTGCAAGCGTTGAAGAGGGAAACTTGGAATGTTGTTGTGGCTGCTTCGGACCGTGGGGGCTGGGACTATGCATTTGATATGCCTGCTGTGTTTGACCCATATTGGAATTTGCCTCCAAAGAGCCAAGCGAAAACAAACTTGCCACAAGGAGAAGCAAGAGCAGTCACGATTTGTGTGCAGCTTAGAAAGAATTGCACACAAAAAAATAGCAGTAAAGAGGAGCGAAGAGCTGAGAAGTTGTAATGAATGGTGCCTGTGGAAGGGCAGCACAATGCAGTCCCAGTCACAGTCAGAGTTGAGCTAGGTTCGAGCTCATTCGCTCGCTCTCGCTCTCTCTCGCTCTCTCTCTCTCTCTGTTCTCTTTTGGGTCTCGTCCAAGTCTAGGCCTGAGGGAGTTCATAGCACACAGAGAGAATCATAGTGGGAGCCCTGTTAAGGTGTTTGAACTCGAGAACACAAAGTTCACCAAGTTTTACATGGCCAGCGAGCAGAGTTGGCAGAAAAGAACACGTTGTATTCAGTTCAACATTTAATTTGGGAATTACATTGTTGCAGCAAACACAACGACAACACAAGGAGTGGCGCCATCTGTTGTTGGCTAGCCCAAAATGCACTGCACTACAATAGTTATTTTTATGACCAACTTTAAAAGTTTTACGTATAACTGGCATATTTTTGTAAAGCTGGCAATAATTTCGCCATAAACATGAGCAAAGTAAATTGTGGCGACATCCACTTTTGACTAGCTTAAAATGCAATGCAACAGCATTTAATAACGATGTTATTACATTTCAACTCAGTTTCTAAATTTTAAAGGCTCTCGAGGAAAACAATAAAATAGTCATATAGGGTGACTTGGTGGAAACTTAAATAACATATTTTACTGCAAACTCTTCAACTCTTCATAGATCATAACATTTAAGGCGCCATCTATGGACAGCTAGACGTAGCTACTGCACTTGAAATTTACTGCAGTTTTTAGATTACAACTTTTAACTATTTTTTTTTATGAAACGTAAACGTTTTTTATGTAAAACTGCAGTGTACTTGCAGTAGCTTTAACTCATTTATGTTGGTTGCATGTAAACTGCAAATTTAAAACTACTAAACATAAACGAAGTGGCGCCATCTGTTGTTAATTAGCAGCCCAAACAGCGCTTTAAGTGCTATATGCAATGGGTTTTGCTATGTGAATTTCGAGGCATATCTTTACACATTAGCTATGAAGGTTTTTCCTATAATTAGCTCTAACTTTATGTTTTACTATCACGTTGAACTCACCTTCATTCTCGCTGCGTCGTCGTCGTGGCACACTGTTGTAGTTGTTGTTGTGATAGTATTCCATTTCCGACTTCTCTGTGGACTCATTCTCCTGCTTCTCATCCTCGGTATGCACGGGAGATGACGGACCCGACGATGCACTGGCCACAGGCGAACCTGAGGTGGCTGAGTTAGTGCTACCCGAGAGTCCATTGCCATGGTATGGCTGACCGTGAGCTGCGGCATCGACGGATCCCCGCTTGGTTGCCGCATGCTGCTGTTGTTGCTGTTGCATGTGGGTGCTGTGTGCGCTCATCGAGCTGGTGGGCGAGGCACAGGATGAGGGAGTTGAGCAAGTGGTGGGCGCTGCATCCTCAATGAGATCAATGGACTTTTTGCGTGGTTTCTCCGGTGGCACAGGTGCCACTAGTTGTTGTTGTTGTTGCTGTTGTTGTAGTTGCTCCTGTTGCAGCAACGCCGAACGTTGCATGGCCGCTGTGACAGCTGCTGATTTAGCTGGCGGCGGCGGTGGCGCCGCATCCACACACTTGGTGGGCGAACGCACACGCTCCGGATTGAACTTGACGGGACTGACATTCTTTGGCTTGGCCGCTGGAATCGGCGGCAATGGCGGCGACTTTACCGGACTGCCGATTTTACCGCTGCGCGGCTTTATCTCCGGCGGTATGGCTGTGGGCGGGAGCGTGGGCGTAGCTGTGACTGCATGTGCCTGCGACTGACGCAAGGGAGCACTTGGTGGCGACGGCTCTGGGTTGCTGTTGCCAGCCAACTTGGGCGCCTTCTCGCCATCCATGATGAGGCCAGTCCCTGGGACAGTGCGGATGATGTCACAACGATTGAGATCGCTATGCGTGCGCGTTGTCTTGGTCTTGGTAAAGTGCGATGTCCACTTCTTTTGCTTCTCGATCAACTCACGTGAGTTGAATTTACGCTCCGGCTTCTCGGGTTTATCCCCAGCGCTGTTGGCGAAGAGCGCACTGACCGAACCCGCTGTAGCTGGAACTGCAGAGACCGTTGTGGATATTTCCTCCGACTTGAGACGCGACAAATTGTGTTGCGGATACTTAACGCCTCCCGACGTAGGTTCAACAATGAATTTGCTGTTGCTGAGACGTTCGACGCCACCGTTTTGCGCCTGAGACGCGGCAGCTGCTGCGTTGTTGTTCTGATTGTTTTGATTGAGCGCTGCACCCGAGGGGAAGGGCATCCGACGCTTGGGCGGCGACTGTGAACGATCCGAGGAACGCGACGACGAACGATCCGAGCCGTCACACAAATTGTCCTCACGCGATCCGCTGCGCAAGAGACGTGAACTCACATTCGAATTTGATTCGACGCCAAGTTTCTCGAAGAGTGCGCGAGCGTTGTTGAAACGCGCCGAATGCGATTCAGTGCGTCCGGGATTCGCTGGATTTGCAGCAGCGGCAGCAGCAGCCGCAGCATGTGCCGCAGCAACGGCACTCAACTGTTCCACCGGTTGGATTTCGATGGGTTTGCGCTGGAAGATGTTGGCAATTTGGGAGACTTTACCCACGGGAGCGGGTGCATGTTGCATAGGTTTCTCCATGTTGCAGCTGGAAAAAAAGGAAAGAAATGTCACTCAATTAGATAACGCAATTAAATAGCCAGTTAATATCGTTACAATTTCAGTTTATGACTAACTAAACTAACTGATAGCGACACCTCGCCCCAAATGACTAAATCGATTAACGCGCTGCGTTTTGTCATTTCCTCTTTTTCTTCTTCTTCTTGTTTTTACCTTTGCCATTTTTATATCATCGATTTTTATTTGGTTGTCGACTTTCGCAAAAAACACTTTTCACTTTCTGCTCTCAAATATGCAATACAAAATAGCACTAATATAACACGATATTATGTTTGTTTTTATGATGTACTATGAATGGGGAGTCAAGCACCGTGTGAAAGTCTTCGGCGACGTTCGACACCAAAATAAACCCGCATAATCGAAGAGCGGCGCTAAAGAAGGCACAAAGCATTACCAGCTGGAAGCATTGCATTTCTTCAGAGAAACTATGTGAGAGAATGAGAGGCAGAGAGAGAGGGAGGGAAGAGCTCAGTGCTCAGCATAGGGCCATTTGAGAAAATGAAAGAATGTCGGTGAGACGCGCGACATTGAAAGCTGTTTGCGTTGGTTGCTTCCACTGATAGGGTAATGGTTATTATTGTTATCGGTGCGCTCTTCGTGTTAGTATTGATTTATGCATCGGCCTAGGGGAATTCTAGAGTGCGCTTCTAAGTGAGAAAGCCTCAAGCCCACTAAAATATGTAATTTACGACAAAATATTGGGTGAAGCGAATATGCGTAAGGCATGAATATAGAATATGAGCGGTAGCTCTAGACAGCAATTTTGTATAACACTTTTGGCGTATGACAGTTTGTACATAACAGTTACTTGAAGAGTATTAGTTAACAGATAATGTTTATACTGTATACTGCTGCTACTGTATAACAGTTGTACAAGAGAGTTGTATATAACAGCTCGAGTATAACAGTTATTGGAATATTGCGCTTAAGATATAATTTTCATACTGACAGACATAAAATTTGAGCGAAATACTAAAAATATTAAATAAAGGCAGCTATTGTGTATAAGTATAACAGTTTTAGTATAACAGTCTTTAAAATATTATTCAGTTAAAATCCGCATGTTTATATAAACTGTATAACACATTGCGTAAAACAGTTGTGCTACTATAACAGATAGAGTATGACACATATTGTATAACATTTGTATAACAGAAATATTCATGATAGCAATCGGAAAGTAACAACAACAATTCGTAGTATAGCGAATACTACAAAAAATAGTTTAAAAACACTTCTTAATTTTACCTATAGCAAGTGACCATGTTAGTGAGAATAACAGTTATTTTATTAGTATAACATTTAAAGCATGTTACTATTTCATGTCTTGCCTAGAGAGTTTTCACTGTATATAATACTTTTTGTATAATAGTTACTTGTACAAATATGAGCAATTGGCAACAATTATATTTCTTTTTTGCAATTACCAAGAAATCTAATAAACACACACATATAAGTACAATGTATAATCACTTCAGCACACACTCACATTTGAAATAGTTTTGTCGTGATATCTGAAAATGCGCCGCTCAATGTACATACACATAAACATACTATTGTTTGGGCCTAAAGGCACAGTTAAAGGCGGCTGTCGGTTGTCGAGTGTGTGTGCGTGGGTAGTTGTGTATGAGAAAATTATCAAAAAGTCAATAGAGTACAAACAAATAGCAGCGAGGCAAACAAATAGCACAGATAACGAACTACACACAAAACTATGCACTTTATGGATGGAAGCAGCGACAGTGGGAGACAAAGGTTGACTGCGTGTGGGCCTCGATTGTGTTTGCGAGCGGAGGGGAAGAGCGTAGAACAGTTTACAAAGTTCAAATAGAAGCGAGACAAACGTCAAGTTTGGATTTACAACATGAATAGTGCACCCGACACGAGACACGCACATACACACACACACACTCACACTGACACACACTGACGCATCTGCAAGTGGAGCAAGCAAAGTCTAATCTAATCTCGCCGAAATTCTGTTAGGAATTGTGCGGCGATGGGATTGAGATAAACCGTATAATGACTTGATAAAAATAGTCTCTGATCTCGTACATTAACTGTTGTTGAACATGACAGATAAGCGCGATAAGCTGCTGAGATAAAACGTGCGCATCAAATATCAAATATCACGTATACGCATCATATGCCGCCTCGACTCAAAGCGAAATGCTGCAATTTCGTTCATTTGGTTGCATCAACTAAGTATTTAAACATGGCTGTGCTTTATTTGGTACTGCTGAACAGATATTGATTTAATGACACGTTTGCAATGCTCTAGCGAAAGCATCATCCATTTTAACCCCTCACCCCTCTTAATCCCTCGCTCGCATCCCGCCATCCCGTTCATTATAAATGAATGAGGCACAAAGTGGCCAAATGCATTGCCATCGTCAAGGGACGTGGAAAATTGACATAAACGGACACGGTCAGCTGAACAAGTGAGCCAGCTGACGGGCTGTGGATATTGAAGAGGTTGAGCCAGAGACATTTCAGTTATTTATAACATCGTAGACAACAAAATGGCAGCGTTTGTCCTTGTGCTGTACCATTTCAATTGGTTACTCAAGGACGCACGTGCCGGGGGGTTAATATTAATGAGAATCAATCCATAGCTGTCCGTGTAATAGTTCTTATAACACTGTGTACAACTATACTTAAGACAAGTTGATAGTTTCAATGCGTTTAGTAGATTGAGTAAAGTACAAAGTCAAAAAATATTATTTAAAACAGTTGTTATAGCACTTTGTATAACAATAAATTAAACTTTTCAATGAGTAGTGTCCTTCTAAAATAATAAGAATAATACCGTGTATAACAGTTATTATAACACTTAGTTTCAATGCGCTTAGATGATGAAACATTGAACAAACGAATAAATTTAAATAAGTCGATGTATAACAATTGTTATAACACTTTATATAACAATAATCTTTAACGTTTCAATGCGTTTAATCGATTTAAAATTCAATAAATAAGAATAGTACTATTTATTTATTTAAAGCTTTTTTATATAAAGCTTTCAGTTGATTGAACAGCGAATGAATTAGAATGGGACAACATGTATAACAGTTTAATATTATAAATCACAATATTAATCAGCCTAGAGAATATCAATAAAGATAATGAATTTCAAATTGTCGATCATTAGAAATATAGAACAAATAACTATAATTGTTGAAGCCACAACAGTCTGTAATTATAGAATAGAAATGACACACTAAGTATAACAGTCGGCAATTATACAGTCGAGTGTCACACTTTGCTCTATTGTTAATGGACATTTGATCCATTAAATAACAGTAATTTACACTAATGCGGATAATGTTTACAATTTGGCGCCCTCTCCGCTGCTCTCAGAATGACAAACTAGTTTTTTCGCACCAGCTAAAGTCTAATTTTTGCATAAATGTTAATTGTTGACGGTAAAATGTTAAATTGTGCTCGTTAAACGCGACAGCGATGTCAGGGATGCAGAGCATATAGTGGATGTGTCTAGCAAGGGGAGCATAGCGAGAGGGGGAGCGGAGGAAGGGGGACAACAGGTGAGCACGCGGACGTTACATTTCTGACAGCAGCAGCAGCAGCGACAGCAGCAACAACTACAAAGCCATGTGTTATAATTGCGTCAACGCTGAGACTCACAGCGTGAACAAGAAAACAATGTCAACAATGAAACGATGGTGCCGCATTGTGTGCGATAGAAGGAGGGGCAGGGGGGAATAGGTGCCCCTCTGTGTTAGTTGAAGCATTAGATTGCCATTGACAGAAGGTTGCGGTGTTGTTGCTGCTGCCGCGCTTGCCACACAAAGATTGGTAGCAATTAGTGAGGCAGCTAAAAAGTTAAACTCACAGTCGGAGCTTCTCGCTTCTAGCACCTCGTTTGAACTAACCAGAACTTGGTCGACTGACTGTAATGTCTTGCAGTTCCCAGGAAAAGTAACTGGCGCCAAGGAAAATGTTTTGCAATTATGATATAATAATGGTAATCGCGCAAGACTTGATGAGATGACATAACTAGCTGTGTGTGAAGAATATGGTTAAATGTGAGAGGAGCACGTAAGCAGCAAACAAGTTAATTAGCGATCATAAAATATTGCCAAATTATCACAATTAAATTGTCAAAAGAATAATAACTAATGAAGGAAGAAATAATCCAGAATCTAGAGAATGTAGAAATATGAAAACAGTTTCGATTGCATGGCAGTTAAAAATTAGAATGCTGCAAGTCTGATAAGTCAAGAATTTTGCACAATTTAAGTGCAGCTCAAAGTATCTATAACAATTATAAGCGAAAGGTTTAGCGAAAACCTTGGATTTCGGTCATTAAACTTGTTGTTCGATAGTTTTAATTCCATTTGAAACTGCAACTACAACCGGCTTCTGGCTTCTGGGCATGACAACAAGTATGCAATGCTCCAACTTCAGCTCCACTTTCAGCTCCAGCTTTAGCTCCAACTCGAAGCACCTTTCCGCGTAGGCTAGACAAAACCGAGAACCGAGGCAGCAAAACAACAACAACAACAATAGAGAACACTCGACGGCACAACAACATTCACTCTAGTCGTGATGTTTTGATACGCGGCACAACAACAAGAACCACAACAACAACACACCGACACATACAGAGACACACACACAATCAACACACGGCAACAACGGCGAATGAATACAAAACAAGTTGTTGTCGTTGTTCGCTTGGCTTGGCCGGTTGTTTGGTTGTTCTTGTTAGACAAATTATGCCAATTAAACGGTGGGAAAACGAGTTGGCAACTCTGCACGCGTGTCGCCGCCTCACGTTGAGTGGGTTGTTTTCGCATCGAGTGGGGAGACTGGCTGACTGGATGGTAGACTGGCTGAATGGCAACTTGTGGTTGGCCAACTTGCAAATTGAAGTCATTAATCTCGCCTAACAGTAGACACAGTCTACAGTCAACAGACAACAGCCGATAGCCTGACAACCCTGCCGCCACCTGACAAGTTTACTCGCATAAATATATGACAGCATCTTCAATTCAACGTTCTATCGCGGCATCAAAGGATGCGACAAACTAATTGAAATAACCGAAAGCAACAGAAGGCGTATTCCTCCCCCCTCTTCCCACTCCATAAGATTGCCAGATAGCGCAGCTAGTTTTTTAGTTCAAGAGGTGGCAACGTGACACGCTCGTGAATCAAATAGTAACTAATGAGTGGCGATAACATCGCAAGAGCTATAGGCGACATCTAGAATACTCTTTTGGCTTTGAGGCTCCTGATGATTGATGACTCAGCTTACGAAATGAGTGAAACAAAGTTGTTTTTTCTTAAAATCCAGACTCATTGCACTTAGAAATATTGCTGGAGAAATGCTAGAGGTCACGACCAAATGGCGGCCAAACTTATTTTACTTCATAGTAAATGCTTCGCATGCAGATTCTAATTAGTTCTTAAATAAGGTAAAAGTGGCAAATTTAAAAACACATTGCATGATGAAATGTTACAAAACTGAATAACGATCGATAGTTTGGCAGTTCTTTATATATAGATACTGAATTGCATTGTTATAATCTACAAAACGCATTTCTCAATTCCATAACTTTAAAATGAGAATATCTATTCGCTATTTCCGTCGCTTTAAAGCTAAGGTAGGAGTTGATAAAACGAGTAAACAACTAACTATCCCTAACTACCATTGGAAACTTGTCACCAACTTTGCGAGCTTTAGCTCTTGTAGTATGCAAGATTTAGGCATTCATGCGGACGGACGGACGGACAGACAGACGGAAGAACATGCATACTTTATGAGCACAGAGTTGCCACCATCCTCCCATTACATACTCAACCGCATAGTTATTACCCTCTTATACCCTTGCTCGTTCTAGTCGCAACTGGGTGAAGTAGCGAGCACCAAAAAGAAAACAACCCGCAGTTTAATGAGGCCTTGGCGAGGGTTGCCAATCAACTTGATGGTCACTTTAGGCTTGCTCATAGGATTAGGTTCAGGTATATCTGGCTGTCCTTAAAAGAAGTGAAACATAGACTATAGAACGTCAGTAATTCTGAGACGTCACGAATATCGTTTAGACAGAGAGATTCAAAGTATTTCAGCCGAAGTTAGGATAACGCTGGACATACACAGAGGAGATGCTCCAGGATTTCCTTAACTGAGGACTCGTTATATTTCCTGCACTGATCACTATTCGTGATTAAGTTCCGAGCATTAGCCTAACGAACTTGATTAAGTTCATAACTCTTAAAGCACACACCAGCATTGCGGTTTTGCACATAACACTTACAACAATTTAATAATAACGAAACTTTAAAAACACACGTATTTCACACTAACATCAATCCCATTCCACCGAGGCAATAGTAGACATTCAGTCCCTTGCCATCGCCCACAAACCCGATCTTGTTGCTATGCCTATTGAAGGCCACATCCCACAGATTCGTGTTATTACCCGACAGAAATGACAACGTGTTCTTGGTGTTGCGCATGTCCCACAACTTGATGGTGCCATCGCAGGCACCACTTACAATAAGTCGACCATCCGGCGAGGCGGCCACCGACATCACAGACGAATCGTGTCCCTTCAGATCATGGAACATCATCCCACTGGGCAAATCAATGAGCTTTACGGTCTTGTCATCGCAGGCAGCCAAAGCACGTTTCATATTCGGTTGAAAGACCAATTTACGCAGAGGATGCTTAAAATTGCGACATCGCAACATCTGACCAGTGACACCATCGATCAAAGAGAATCTACCAGCATAATCGGTGGCACCCAACAAACTTTCATCTCCGCTGATGGCCAAGCCAAGGATATTCTCACAACGTTCCGTGTCGTAGCTGTGCAACAATTTCCCCTTCGCGGTGTCATACTTAAAGATACGTCCATTGCCGGAACCAGCGAAGACAGCCTCATTGCTCTCAGCCCCAAAAGCTGTGGACCAGAAATTGCTGACCAAACAGTGACTGACTCTGGGCAAACGCACGCCAGTGTTGACATCCATCAGCATTAGATTGCCATCCACAGCGATGGCAGCAATGCAACTGCTGTCCGGACTGACGGCCACACAATGAACACCCATGCCAGGCAAGGGCAAAGTGTAGTCATGGGGGAACACATGATCCTCAGTGGGCGATAGATGCACAATTCTCACTTGCGGTTCAATGCCGCCGGTAATAACGAATTCTTTGGCATTTTGCCTGCCACTCGATGGGGATCTTTCGCCTTCTTCGGCAATGGATTCGTTATGCTCCGGTTTAAGTAGACCCCAGGCGCAACACCAACATTTCTGATCATAGATTGTATCGCTTGAATTTTCGTTTATTTCCATAATTTTTCCTTGTCATTGAATAACTAACTAACTCTCTCTCCCTCTGTATTTATTGATTGTGTGTGTGTTTGCCTTTAAGACTAGTTTGCTTAGGCTTGCCTAGATCCCCAAAAGTGAAGTTTACTAACCACCCACGTTGCTGAATATGCAAATTGGGCATAATCGCAGCTGCCAGCCCAAGTGGAAGTTGACTCGGATTCGGGGCGAAGAAGGGGGAGGAGGAGACAGGTTGCCTGTCTAGGCACAAATGACAAAAATCTCAAAAGTTGGCCAAGAGGATTGGCCAAAGTCTGCCATAACGTCAGCTAAAAATAGCGCAACTTCAGCAGCAGGCTGGCAACACAAACCCAAACACAGAGGTGCAAAGGGGTTACAAATGACTTTCTAGGCTCGTGGCAAGCAGGCGCCAGTCGACTGAAGTCATGAGCCAGTCATGTGTTAACCTGAGCCACTTTCCTAGGCATTCGTTGCCAGTCATTTGTCAGGCTTATAAAAGTCAATCAGATCAACTTGAATGTATACATATATATTGGCAAACGTATCAATATGAGCTTGGGATTAGGAAGACAGCTGCAGATGAAATGCAATCAAAGTTGAGCGTAGAGGAACTTGACAAATACATATTTCAAGAGCTTACACAATTTGATTAACAATTCGAGATTTAAACATAGTTGCTTTGGCATTATAAGAAGAATTACATTATGTTATGCAAATATTAAGGAAGTTAATTTCTGTAGTTCAGTATGGGAAATTGTTAATGAAAAATGTATTAAAAATCTTTATGAAATGGGGAAACAGATTGTATCTTATAAGTGTAGCAAAGTCATTATAAATTTCTAAAGGAAGACTCAACTAGCTTTGATTACGTGTTTTAATTCTATAGAAATAACAGAAAAAAAGTAAGAAAATTACAGTGGAGTAGGCTTGATTGTGAGATATATTCTATATATTCTATTCTATATTCTAGAAATATACCAAGTCATTATGCCGAAAATATACCGAAGGTTATAGTTGGTATATCGGTATAGTACCAAATTCAAAATATACCACAAAATATATCAAATTGTCGGGTCTTAAAACCCGATTAAGATAGTCGTTATTTGTTATACAAAAACAGTTTTTTCTTCTTTCGCAAACAAATTTGCAGGAATCATAAATAATGTCGTTATTATTGTATGTACTCTATTCAATTAAATGCTTTTCAAACTCTATCTAAATTTTTAAGATCCTACTAGAAAACAAGATAAAGAAAAATATTGGATTTAGTTTTGCAAAAAAATTAGAAATCTCAATCTATAGTTTAATTTATGATGTTCATATTCAATTGTAATAAAGTTGAGACATTTTCTTCGAACAGAAACTAAATTCTTAATTTCCAAAGGAAGACTTAACTTTATAAAAACGAGTATTGTCTTAGAAAATTACTTATTTTGTATCTATAAAAATCAACTATTGTTTTAAACAAGTTACACATTTAATTCTGTATCAATATTTTATTATATCTCAACTTTATCCGAACAAAAACTGGTGAAAATTTCGTAATATATTCTATTGAATACAAGACCAAATTGAGGAAACATCTCGAGTGCTTGAATCAGCTGAAAATGATGTTATATAAACGGAAAACGTGACGGATATTTGAATTTCAAGTGATAATCTTGAAGTTTGCCAAACTGCTGTTTGGGACCAAAACTAGGAGGAGGACCAGCACTTGACTGGCATAAAACTTTAACATGAACTGTGACCAAAGGCACCAGGTGTGCTCTGCATAAACAGACTCGTTAAATATGCACATTCTCACCTGTGTTTTTATTGTTGTTGTTGTTGTTGTTGTTGTATTTATCCTCTTGCTTTTCGCACTTTGGGTTTGTGCTCTGTTAGTTTTTGGCTATCAAATTGCGCTTTAGTTTCTGGCTGGTGTGGCTGTGTGGCCAACGCCTAAAAGCAGACTCCACTTGTAACTTTGGCCATTGCAATGCGCTGTCGTTGAGCTTGGCTTGTTTTTCCTAGTTGACCCAGGTGTTGACTCGGAATCGGAGTGGGGAGTTGGTTGTTGCCACCTACTGTCGTCTCAGCTGCTGGTGTTTGCAACTCAAGCGTGTCGTCTTCTTCGAGTTGTTGTTGTTGTTGTTACTGTTGTTGTTGTTGTCGCTGTCCGCCGCCAATCAAGCAACCGTCGGCCTCAGCATTTTCTCTGTGTGTGTTGTGTTGGGATGAAAATGCAAATTTCTGCAAAACAACAAAATACAAGTAAAAATTTCAGTATTGTTTTTTGGCTTGCAGTGTGCAAAAGTTTTAGCCTGAGGGGTTCATTGAACCGCAAAAGAATTGCCACATTTTATGGGCTGGGTTCCGACTGCCAGAAAAGGCAGACAAAATTAGTTTCTCGACTTGAAATTGAAGGTGAAATGTGGCAAACGGAAGCAATTAGTTTCATTTGTTTGGCTCGGCCACGATCAGACCAGGCCACAGCAATTCACACAGCAGCTCGCAGCTGACAGCATAGAAGAGAAAGTGCTAGCAAATTGTTATACAAAACGCGTTGACGCCTCTAACGCACAGTCGAGACTATCAATAAGCCATAAGAGCAACAACGAAAAAACCACAACTTAAGTCGGACCATCAAAATAAACCAAAGACGAACGACAGAAACAATAAACGCTAAAGCAAACATCAAACTTGTCACGTCAAACTTGTCATTTGTGGCTTTTGAAGAGATCCATAAAAACCGGCTACTGATTTTCGGGCCTAGACGAGAGCTCATAAATTGTTCAGCGAGATCGTTAATTGTCTTATAATTAATGTGGCAGTGGCATAACAATTTCGTTTGGCAATATGACTGTGGGGCAGGTCACTTAAATGAGAGAGAGAAGGGAAAATGTAGGAAACATGAAGAAATATACATGAATATACTCTAAGGCCCTTTACTTCAACATAATGTTGATAAACTAATCCCACAGTTCCACATAGATGTTTATCATTGCTCTATCAGGCAACGCTTAACAACTGAATGTCTTCTGAATATGGCCAACACAGAATGAGGAGGCAAAACTTTATTCGTACATTACAGCATGATCCGGTCCGGTCTGTGCCTCATCTTTCGTTTCAGTTTCAGTTTAGCAGTTGCGACCACCACAAATCACCATAAAAGGTCATGACAAAAACTTGCTCACTTTTGCGCCTGATGATGCCATAAAAAGACAGTCTGTTGCCGCTGTTGCTGCTGCTGCTGCTGATGATGTTGCCCAACAACTAGAACAGAAAAGTTACAAAAGGCGACTAGAGAGCTACGAGTCGAAGCCACACACCTTGCAGAGGGCCATAAAAAGCACACACACACACACACACACACACACACACACAGAGTAGAAGAAGAGTTAAAACATAACATGAAACCTTCAATGTAATTTACAAGATTCAGTTTACACAATCTCGAGTTACACACATCGCACATACCTTCGCCAAGTTGTCAAAAAAACAAAACATAAACAAAAGCAGATAAGAAGAGTAACATGCAAAAGAAAAGAAAACTTGTCCAAATGCCAAAACAGCGAACGAGAAGCGGCCTTGCTTTGAACAGCATCTCGTAACAAATCACAACTCCACTTTGAATCCACTCACCTCATTATATGCGTGAGTGTCGAGTGAGTGTATTTGTGAATGAATGGCAAAGGCGAATGGCATTTGTCGATTCAATCTTATGACATATGGCAATCAACGCATACTCATATTTTGCTCTTTACCCCTTCACAACGCTGATGGCTCGATATCATTTCCAGCTCGTATCAAAAAAGATAATCATACAGCGGAACCGTTATGATGAGCCTGTGCTTGTGCTTGTGCCTGTCTTTTGCCTGTGCCAACCACTCATTATGATTATGCTTTTGGCTCAAATCGAATCACAGTCGAATGGCCGAGCGATCTCTTTTATAGCAAAATTGCCAGGCATTAACTTGGCTCCACTAATGATAATGCTTTCGGCTCTTAGCTCTGGCCTGACACGCAGCCAGCAACGGCGACGACGAGAAATCTGTGATTGATTGTAATTACTTGGTTCTACACACAAACTGACTTATGGCACATATGATATGCTGGATTCTCAAAGCCACAGTTATTAGCACTTTCCACAAGTGTAACACATTCAGTTTACATCGCGAGTATCTCACTGTGTTTAATAAACGAAGTAAAGAAACTATTGCACAAAAGGAGCACAGTGAAAGAATCCAATCGAGTTCAGAGAAATAGTCAGCAAAGTCTAGAACATAGAATTCAAATTACGCATTAACTTTCTCATCTAAAAAGTTGAAAGAGTGAGTTTCTTTGTTTACTATTTAAATCAAAACTTTCTTACCTTATCTTTTAATATAGATTAGATTATGTGTTTATTATAAACAAGTAAGAAAGGTACGGTCGAGTTTAAGCGACTGTGAGATACCCATTAACTACTTTTAATATAAGCAAATAATGTAACAAGAAATATTAAAAAGGCTATTTATGTATAGTATATTATTATACCATTCAAAATATACTATAGAGTACCAAGATATAATAATACAACGAGCAAAGGGAAGAGCAAATAATATACTTAAAAATTCGAGGATATACCAAAGGTAATTTATGGTATAGTATTTTATTATACTATTGCACTCGAAATATTCTATTGAGTACAAAGTTGTAATACCCTTCTACCCTATGATTAGCGGGTGTAACAATCAATCGGATTTACTCTATTTATATTCAACATCTCTACGAATATTCGCAGCAAATGAAATTTAAATTTACCTAATCACAAAAGAGCTTTCTTAAACTTTAAAATATGATAAAAGTTCATCGTCACTCTTCATCTCCACACTAACTCATGCTAATCTTAAATTATATATTCTCTTCATTCTCCCTTTTTCTGTGGTATTCATAAACTTCATCATCATAAAGTTTAACATATGCAAAGGGGTAACATTAATTCATTTCATCGCGCCATTCTAGTTATTATTTAATTAAAACTTAGCTTAGTTTCATCACCTCATTCAAAGCAAAGTTATGGAAGTGGCACTTTCTTATTTTGTTCGTTGTATTTAAGCGTAAGATTATACAAGCTAACTTTAAATTCAGCTCTTATTTCCTTTTAAAAATTGAAGAAGCTTAAGTTTATTTCATAATCTCCTACAAAATTCCTCATTCATTGATTTCTTCATTTTGAAAATTTGCTAATTGCATAATGCTTTCATTCATACAATCAAATAATACTCACTACAGTGTATATTTATGATTCATCATGCTCATTAACAAATCCAAAACATTTCTGCACCTTTTGTACTCTCATTCTCCCGGGCTGTGGTTACACCCCAGCGATTGCACGAATTGTTCCATTCAACTGCAGAAATTAGACATTTATTGCCATCCCAGCGTACGTACAGTGGCTCAAATAAGTATGTACGTGATATCATAAATTGCAAGCGCGTTGTAGCGTGTAAATGATACACTAAATGCTGGGCATGGCAGCAATGCAATTTTAATTACCTGCAAACAGGTAAATACCAAACAGTAAACAGAAGAAACAAAACGAAAAGCGAAAAGCAAAGAGCGAAAGAGAGAAAATACACAATAATAATAATCATACGCTGAGAATTCCCAATTGCAAGTGCAGTAACTGAAGCAAACCAATTAAAATAATTGAATTGAATTGAAAGTAAACAAAACAATAATAAACAAACAAACGTGCTCAACGCACACGTTGCGACAAAATGAATATGCCCCATCTTAACCGAAGCCAAACTATTCAAGTATTTATAGCCAGGGCCAGGCGAAAAGGCTCCAAACAACTTTCACAATTGCGTTTCTTTCTCCGTCCGCCGCCGCCCCCCGATTGCCTTCAATATCCAACTCACAATTTATTGTCATCGTGGAAAATTGCTGTTCCAAGGTCTTCAACGGCATCTGGAACCCCTTTCCCTTTCCCTCTCTCTCACTCTCTCTTACCTAACAAATTTCCAGTTAGATGCAAAAGAGAGACACACGAAAAAAGGACGTAAAATAAATGGCAAAGTGTTTTCCTTCGCAGCATGTTGCATGTCGCTTTTAATTGCATGTTCGAAGCTGTCAAATTGAATTTATTTAATGGCCTGCGGCATCTTTCACTTGCCACAGCCGGAGTCACAACGACAGCCGCAACATTGATTAATATTGAGCACGTGGCGTATGCGCAATACAAGATAAGATACTAAATTAGACATTTGACTGAATTTTGGAATTTTTTCTTCTTTTTTTTTTGGCAAACATGTTTATTGATGAATCACGCGCTGCGCACAAATCACAAACTCCTTATCTACAGCGGGACTTATCATAAAAAGCGTACGGTGGAGCAAATCGAGTGACAGACGAGATATAGACGGACAGACAGACAGACAGACTGTTGCAATTGCTGTGCAGATCCGCTTTGGGCATGCACCAGTTTGCGCAGACAAATCGAGCATAAATAAAATGCAAACAGGTCTTGGCTTAGAGATGAGCGCGTGAGTCGTGAGTATCGCTCTTTAATGAATTTAATTTATCAACATTTCAAAGGTGGACAAGAATTCATACTACACCTATGGAAAACAGATCAATTTGACCTTTGCTAGTTTCACAGATTAAAGAAATTATAGATTTGTTTGGAAAAAACATTTTTATAAATTCCCATACCTCTACTAATGGAAATTTTAATTTGGATTTAGGTATTTCATTTTTAGAACTGAAGTAAAATCGTGTCACGAATGTCTTATACTCCCATCTTTAGTGAACAGTTCGCAAATGCATATAACTTGTCCAGTTAATGGAATGTTACGACTGCTCGCAGTTATTATTTGCAATTTTTCTGCAATTTTGCCCAATAAATTGTCTTGGTCAAGAACGATAAGTTAACGCGTCTTCTTCGCACTTTTCTGCACTCTTTCCACAACTCTACTCCACGTTCCCCCTTCGCTATCTCAACTCTGCTTGTTGACGTATTGTGGCAATGAACTTGACACTAATAGGGTTTCCTCCCGCTGCCTTCTCATCGTCACTGACTTCTCTTGAGAATCACTCGCCTCGCTGCGAAACTGACAAGCGTCCAAGCCACAAGGGGATTTTTGCCAGGCACAGCTGAGAGGCATAGACAAGTCAATCGAGGCGCAGATCTTGGTAAAGTGTATAAGCCAACTTAAAATGTGGATGCAAGAGGCAAAAGACACACATGGCCATGGCCTTAGACGGATTTCATTAGAAACCGAGCATTGATAGACTAACGAGATTATGGCAAGGAACATCAAGTGCATCTAGAGAATACACAACAGTATTCAAGGCCAAAGAATGGAAGAGAAAACTCTGTCAGTTGAGCGAATTAAGTTTCAAGGATTACAAGTTTATTGCGCCTGTTTTTTTTTTTTTTTTTTTATATAAACCTTCAATTTGCGACCCAAAAGCAACAACAAGTAGTTGATACAAGTGTTTTGTTTTTATTTCTCTTTTCTTTCTTTTGGTTCGCATCTTTTAAGTGCTGGAACGAAAGTTCAGCGCATGACAAATTATACAAAATCAACAAAAAAAATATAATACGAAAAATTAAATTAAACTACAGCAACCACAAAAGGGGGAAACGCAGAGAGAGAGAAAATGAATTATTTATGCCGCATGACTAAAAAAAAAAAAAAAAAAGTCGCGCACTCTACGTCGAGCCCCCTACGTTTTGCCCCCTCTTTTCTCATCTGAGTCGACACCCAGGCCCATTCCATGACAAATGACAACAACAGACACTGATGCGCTGACCCTGTAGTCGATGCCTCTTTTTATTTGTTTTCTGGTTTTTGGGCACAGTGGGCAAACGAAAGCGAAAAGCTGACCAAATACTCATCAAGCAACGAGGGAAGTGAGAGCGTGACAATGACAGAAAAAGTCAGCAATAATAAAACACACATTAAAGCGTATCAGCAACAATTAACAATAACAACAAATAATTATTTATAGTTATCAGACAACACTGAAATTCTTGCACAAATCTTCTTGTTAAATGTGACAAATTGCTTTGTGATCTTAGCAGCTTTAAAGTATTATTTCATCAAAACGCAGTTGTAATAAGCACGTTGTAAAATGCACGCGGAAAGGTATTTGAAGAGATGTCTTGCACATTTTGAGGCAGCTATGATAAAACTTAATTCTTGCTTAGATAAGCCAAGCCGTTTAGTCTTAGTTCTTTGTTATTAACTCGTGACTTGGCATGTCTAAAGATAGTTGAGCTATCTATAAGATACTAACTCGTATTTGCTTTGCTTTTGAGTCATGGCAATTGCATATTTTGTGCACAGCTCAATTTTCACAGAGAAAAACACTTTTGCCCACCTCTTCGTGGGCTTTGACAAATCCCTTTTGCATATCTGTTTACAGAAGTTTCCTTCGACTGCAACTTCTAAGGTTTGCCTTCGCATTCAATGCCATAACTCGATTGCACAATTTCCTTTCATATTTACACTTGGATTTGCTTGCAAAAAGTGTCAAGGCGAAGGATTCCCAGCCAAGCCGATTAGCTCCCTCTTTCTCTCCCCCTCTCTTTCTCCATCTCTTTCTCTGCTTAACTCTGAGGTCAAGTGCAGTGTCAAAGCTGCATTTAAAGTGAAATTGCTGCCAACTTGGCATAGCAACATTTGCCATGGGCGTGATAGAGTCATGCTGTCTGCCTCAACGACAACGATTTAGATTTAGAATCTGCACAGCTGGCAATTGCTGTGCTCTAATCTTATCAGTTATTATTACTCATCGTTAGCACATATATTAAAATCAATTTCCCCTTAATTGGCCTGTCATTAGCCTAATCAGCGACAAGTATCTCTCATTGATAGAGAAGCGTGAGCTGCACATTCAGTTCATCATCATCATCAACAGCAATTGTTGCTCTGCTTTTGTTTTGTCAAAAAGGAAACTTCAATTGATGCCTCGAGGCAAAATGCATTTAGTATATGAAAACGAATACACACAGAAATATACACTCATACATATATGAATTCATATTCATTCGGTTAGTTAATGGCAACGTCAGCTGGCAACACTTTGCTCTCGTGATGAATGTGATTTGATTTATTTTGTCATTTACTGCGAGTGGCTATTAAAATTGTTGACGCTTTTGTCTCATTTTTAATTGGATTTCGGAACTTGTGCAGTTGAAATTGACGTGTTTAGTTTGTGCCTCAAGATGACAATCGACATAACTCTTTCAACTTTCGAGCAAAGCATTTTCATACACGGATTATCACGAGCATTATGCCCTTTGCATGCTGTCACATCTATCACACAGCATTCAGGATGCAACTGTCCGCCCTTTTTTTCATACGCGTTACCCATAGGGTAGAAGAGTATTATAACTTTGTGCCTACAGAAAATGCACATAAGAAGCAGAATAAGTCATCTCCCAACCCATAAAGTAAATATATTGTTATTGATATATTTTGAAATAATATACCAAGTAAAGCCTATTCTAAAAATAATACCGCACTGTTTTACTGACATATTTTGTATTCCACAGTAAAGTTCGAGATGATATACCAACTATAGCCTTTGATATATTTTAATATTTATTTAGGTATATTTTAAGAATAACATCGCACCGTTTTGCTGATACATTCTTTACTCTATGGTATATTTTGAATAGATATACCAAGTATAGCATTTGGCCTATATTGGTATATTTTAAAAATAATAACACCCTGCTTTGCTTGTTTATTTTGTACCTTATGGTATATTTAAATTTGTATACCAAGTAAAGCTTTTGGTATATTTAAAAAAAAAAATTGGTACTACTAACGTTGTACTATATCAATATCCCAATTATAGCCTTTAGTATGTTTTAATATATTTTTGGTATATTATTTTGGTATATTTTAAGAATACCGCACTGCTTTGCTCTTATTGAAAGTGGGTAGCGGGTAGCTCTTAGTCGATGACACTCGATTGTTTTTTTTTGATTTGTTTTTTTCTTTTGCGTGCAGAATCACAGCAGCAAAAGTAGATGAGGAGCTAAGGCTAAAGCAAATTATTGATTTATGGGAACACGTCTGCTGTCATTGTCAAGATAAAGTGGCTGTGGGGATGCGTTCGGTGTCTGGGCAACTTTTGTGCAGGTGCTGGGCACCAGGCGTGACAACTACAAAGCCAGACAACGGCGACAGCAGCAGCAGCAGGGGGCGAAGATGCAGTTGCAAGTGGAGTCGGGAGGGAGCCGCCGCTTAGAGTGCAAAGTTGAGTCAACCTTAAGCACACACATACTTCACACTTTACACTTTGCGCTGCTTCTGTTTTTGCTCGCATTCTCGTTCGCGTTGCTCGTCGTGTTCTCTACTGTACTTTGCAGAAGCTGCACTAAACTTTAAGTGGAAATGCATTGCGCAAAACGGCAAAAAAAAATAAAATAGAAGGCAGGAGCCAAGGAACCAACCCTTAGAAATGCAGACCAAGAAGTCCCAAGGATGCAGAGCACAACGCACACAGAAAACGCCGGCAAAAATGCAGGGAAATCGAATAACCAAGCGACGGATATAAAACAAAAACAGCAAAAGCCAAAGCAAACACACAAAGCAACAAAACAGCACAGCAAAGTTCTGTCTCTCATTCTCTCTCTTTCTTGCTCTCTCTCCTGCTCTCTCTGCCTCCCTTAAATGCCCCATCCTGCCTCCCTTTTGTGCTGCGGAATGCCAGAGGCAACATTTTTTGTCATTATGTAAGCGTCGACGCTTCAGCAAAAACTTTAGCCCAACAGAGACCCATCTCTCGCTCTGTCGTATCTCAATGTCTCTCTCACACCCCCCAGCATCCTGTCCCTTCACTCTCTCTCGTATTGCACTCTCTTTCTCTCTCTTCCGCTGTGCAGTTGTCAAAAAGTTGTTGGGGTTTAAAAATAGCAAATTCAATAAAGTAAAAGCTGTCTGCCAACTTCCTAAAGCACCGCCAGGCAAAGACTCAAATATTAACACAAACCAATCTCCCCCTTATCCGCCCCCATATTTCCCCTCTTTGTCTACACCCTCTCCCCGCTTTGCCCTTCCTCACACATGAATGCATTTTAATTTTTTGCCCAGCCAAATGAAGCCAATGAAATAGGGCTCAAATTGACAGGCCGTCTGTATTTAATGCAGCCAATTTAATAAAATTATGTCTAATTTGCGGTCATCTGCCCTTCCCTGTCCCACTAACACACACATACACACAGACACACACATCAATTGGGGTCACAGGGAGCGACCTGGGCAGGTCGGTAGATGCCCCAAATTAGCCTAGACAGTCCAATTAATTAGGCGGAAAAGCTGCCACAAACATGAAAGACACACAACGCAAAACGTTTGCGTGTCATAATCAAGTGTCCTCAAAAAGGGTGAAGAAATCACCTTATTGGAGACCTCAAAAAGCCGCTTAAATTCACTTTAGAAGTGCTTTAAAATTGTGATTTTCTTTTGAATAAATCATTATTACTTTAAGCTACAAAAATGAAGAATATTTTTTTATTGATTTACTTTAAGAAAAGTTTTCAAGATTATTCTCACATAAAACATCTCTATTATTTAACTAAAGAAAGCAAAAGCTACTCTCCATCATTATTTAACAATTCTGCTTAGCAACCGTCACAATTTATTTGCAATTCTCATGCCAATTTCATACAACTGAAAATTGTTTTCAATGGTTTCGTTGCGGCATCAGTTTCAGCACACATTCAAGACAATCGCTTGGGTCCCTCGTGCTTTTCAAGGGTATCTCGACTTCGTCTTAGATATCTCTTGTTGCATATTATTGCTATTGTCGGTTGTCGGTTGTCGTTTGTCGGTTGTCAGTTGGCCAAGGTGTTGTCGAGAACAACTTCACAGTTGGCATTATGCATCGGGCGCATTGTTGTCTGTCTTCTTGGCACTCGGGGAGGGAGGGAGGAAGGCGTGGCAGTCATGCAATGCAACAGAGAATCAGCATCTCATTCTGCGGTGGTTGCTTACTATTACTTCATTCAATTCAATGCAAGTTAATTGCAAATTACACAATGCCAACGACAACTGGACAACTGCAACGATGTGGCATTGTTTTAACGATAGCCGGCAACAAAGGGTTAAGCACTTTAAGCACTCGTTGCACGTTTACTAGTTACACGCTGTTCGCTATTCGCTGCTCGTTGTTTGTCGCTCGCTGCTCGCTGCCACTCGTCCCTAAGTAGCTGCTCAGCGCACGTTCTCCCTCTTTGTTTAAACAAATATGTATGCAAATGCCGCCGCCTGCAGGCAACACAGATTGGGGGAGACGAGGTGAGGGTTGTTTTGAGTGGAATGGGGGATGGAGGGGAAACCCAAGTGGCTGGCACGCTAGGCCCAACCCAACCCAACCCAACCCACAATCCACCAAGTGGCCAAGCAAATGTTGTTCCATGATTATGTCTTAAGCAACAAAAAGAACTAAAAGCTTTCGTTGTGGCGTTGAAGTTGTTTGGCTAGCAAACATTTAGAATCAATTGAAAATATGCTTCCTATCGCATCTTATTGATAGCAATGAGACTTTAAATGCACTAATCTCACATTGTGATGGAAACAACGGAAGACTGGGGAAAGAAATTTTTAAGATTAAACAGCTGAAGCCATTTAAATCTCCAAAAAGTATTGAATGAATATCAGAACACTTTTGAGAATAGAAAACTATTGAAAATTGCAAATTTAGCAAATATAAAAAAATATTTTCTTTTAGTATAATGCAGATATTCAAAAACTATTGAAACTATTATAAAATATACGAAGGCTTTGTGGTTATAATATAAATATTTAACAAAATAAATTACAAAAATATGAAAATTATTGAAAACTGTACTTTTAATAAAGTTTTATAATGATTTCTCATTAGTTACAAATAAGAAAATATTTAAAAACTGTTGAAAACACTCTTTAAAACAAAAATGAATAATGATTCATATACTTTTTTAGTAAACATAAAAATCTTCTAGCTCAATAAATTTCGAAATATTATCAATAAAAATAAATAATGATTCCTATTAATAACAGTTATGTATATATTTTATATTAAAATATTAGCAGCTAGTAAGCAGATGTGACTTTTAACACTTATCCTAACAAAAACACTTGAAGAAAAAACATTTCATGTAACAAATTTAATCACTTCATGGATTCCCATAATAATTAACAATTTAAATACTTCACGAATTTCGAAAATAAACACTACACGAATTTTTATTTTAATTGCTGTCCGTAATTGCGGCCGTAAATCTGTTAACTCCCATGATATAATAGCCATTTGTCCGCAACATTCAATTTGTGTTTGTAATTAAGTTGCAGATCACTGAACCTTATAGAAATCAGAGCGGTGGCGGTGGCTGTGACGGTGGCAGTGGCGGTGGCTAATGTGGGCAACGATTTCCTCGAGACAGACATAAAAACTGATTGATCATTGATCAAGCGCACAAGCGAACAAAAACGAGGCCGCAATTTGGCTCAGTGTAAGCCGGAGTGCCACATATGGCAGCAAGCGACGACGACAACCATCATCAAAATAGACATAGACCATAAAAAATCAGCAACATTTGGCGACGACCCCAAACGGCAACTGTTGCCAGTTGTTAATATTATTGTTGTTGCTGTTGCTGTTGTTTATTGTTCCATTCAAAGATCAGCGACGTCGTGTGCTAAACTTGCACCATATCAAGAGGCCAATGAAGTTGCCAGCTGAGCGCTTTATACCGATCCGATATTGAGACTTGATTTTGCCCAGCTGCGCGTGGGCAACAACTTCAGTCCCTCCCCCTCTACCCCTCTTTCAACGATCCCCTCAAAATAGCTGAACCGCATTTTCTGCAGTAAATGAAACAAAATTGCAAAAACTGTTTTTTCGTGTGCCAAATTTGGATGCCAGACGAAACGTTTCGAATTGAAACAATAAATTTCAAGCAAAACTTAAAAAAAAACGTAAACGTTAAAAAACAAATAAAATACGAACAAAATTTACATAAAATAAACATTTGCATGGAAATTATCACATTAAATGTTAATTTGTCATTTTATGCATAGGCAATTTTCATAAAAAAAAAAAAAAACAATATTTACATATTTGTCTATCTAATTTTAGGGGGGCTGGCATTAATTAAGAATAATTTGCTTATAATTTCGGTTTGCGCTTTTGCTACTAATTAATGACCGACTCGCGTAGGCGAAAGTTTTACATTTCTTTTTTGTGTTTAATTACAATTTTATGGGTTTTAAAGTCGCGCGACAAATTAAGCGAAGAAGAGGAAGCACGCGAACGAAATGGAAACATTTTTAATGTGCAGCCTCTAAAGATGAAAAACTAAAAATAAACAATAATCAACAAAATACAATAGACAAACAGCCCTCGAGTCCCTCGCACAGAAGGAAACAAATCCCCAGAATGAGAATGCCAACAATAAAAACGCAGCACAGCAGCCGCTGTCGACGTCGACGTCGTCGTCGTTGTCAAGCGCAAGCAACTGTTTCTGCAAGACAAAGAAGACACAACAGCGACTAAGGAGGAGCGAAGGAGAACGCGGTAGTGGGATAGTTGGGGGAACTGAAATTAAATATGGTTTGTAACCAGAATTCCGCACTAAAAATAAACAAAGAAGAAGAACTCGATGCAGTCGCACGCGACGAAGAAGGGTGTAACTGAAGTACACACATATGTATTTACATACTTACACACACACACATGCATGCATGATACTTGTAAGTAAAGAACAAACAGCAAGTTTATACAAATTAACTACACACAAACACACGCATTTGTATTGTGTATTGCGGAAACATGCAAATTGCAATTGCAATTGGAGTCTTTTGCATATTTGCATAAATCGCGGCCATTGCAAAACAATTAACGGCGAACTACGATAAATGACGCGAATGCAAACGAAACGATAACAAATCACAATCGAAAAGCAAAATGCGCAAGAACCTAAGACAACAACAAGAGCAGCAGCCGCCGCTGCCGTCGTAGCAGCAGCGATAGCGACTGCAGATAAAGCACAAAACAACAACACAAAAAGTTGTTTTGACTCTTGTTTTGATTTCTTTTTCGCAATGATGTTGGCGACTCTTTGGCTCTGGCGCTATCGTTCTTATTCGCTTACTCCCTCTTTTTCTCTGTCACACTCTCTGAAGCAACGGTTTCTTGCTCGCACACAAGGGCGAGCCTTTGCCTGTTTTTGTTGTTGGGGATTGACCAAATTCTGAACAAGGCGAAACTGCAAAACCAGTTAAGCAGAAAGCAAGTCCACAAAACAAAACTGTAAATGCAGCAGATCAACTTTTGGCCAGGTGTCCCCCCAATGAGCCAGCAGCTGTTTGATCACTGTGCAAGAAAATTACAGCAATACCTGTTCCTCCCCCTCTCACCCAACAGGAATCCAGTGCGCTTCTGCGCAGTGTGACCAGGCGTAGATAGGACAAGCGGCTAAAATGCCGCTATTATAAACATACATAATATACTTGCTTATAATTTTAAAACACTACGCACCTGTCAAATTTGTATGTGCACCAAAAACATCAATTATTGCGCTGAAGCTTTTGCAGAATTTTGCCGCTGCACATAAACACACAGAAACGCACACACACACACGAACGCCCTCTGCTTGCGTTTGTATGTATGCGAAGTTCAACTTCGGCGCAGCAGCAATCGCTCGCTTCGCTCTTTTTGCACTCTGTGTTTCGTTCTCGCTCTCGCTCGCACGCAGACGACGACGCTACCTTTTTACATTTAATTTCTTTTTGCGCTAAAGGAGTGCCGTTCACTGTTCACCGTTCATCAGGCTTCTGTTTTGCATACAGACACACACGCACCTTCGCATAAACGTTGTAGTTGTATGTAGTAGTACATGGACAACACAATGTACATGATTATTTTGTGGCACTTTTCCTACTCCTCCTCCTTCTATTTTTTGCAAATATTCAACACTGATTTTTGCAAATAAGTAAAACAGGAATTTGCACGCTTAGAATTTATAAAATGTATAAAAGATGCTGCTCAGTGCATTGCTCGATAAAATCGCAAACATTTTAATTCAATTCTTGTGTTATTCTTTTTTCTTATTTGTATCTGTCGGAACGCGTCGTAGGTGCGTCGTCTGGGCGAATATTTTCGCCTGCTAATGTTGCGCAGCAGCCTCGGGACAGAAGTTGGGTTTTTTCTTTTTCTGCTTTTCTTCTTTATTGCAATTGCACGCACACACTTATCACACACACAAATCGAATTTGTTGTTATATTTTGCACGCATTTCTTTAAACAAAACACAATTCTTTTCAGACGCGCGCTCGTTTGCGGCTAAATAAAAATTTTTGCATTAACAAAATAGAATTATTTTGCCACTGTTAAACAGTCCGCTTTTCTAACCGTACGCGTCGCCGATTCGTTCACAACTAAAACGCTAACTCTGCAAAAATGAGTGCAGAGAGAAAGAGAGCAAATGTATTAACAGTGACTTAACAGCAGCCACCACCATCACAAAACCCGGCAAGCTGTTTTTAAATACATATCTTTAATTCAAAAAGCAGCTATTCTGCACTAAATATATTAACTCTATTTGTATGAATTGAATAATTAGCAGTTAAATGAACATTAATTTATCGTTGCAAGTCATATGCACACAAGCTATTAACGGAACTTTTAAAACAGCCCTCTCGCTGTGCACTACAACATTGGTGTTAAGCTCAAAATGGCACTGTTGAGCAACGTATTTAGAGTGACCATCCCATAGTAGAACCAAACACAAAGAGCAGAAGCAGCAGAAGAACTGCTCGCAAAAAATAGTTTCAAAAAACGCTTTTAAAATGCGCGAACTTGTGCTACTAATGGCAATTTTGAGCTGCCTTACGCATGCAGTTGTATCCCTTAATTGCACTAAAGATTTGCATCATCTGGCGGACAAACAGATGTATTTCATTATCTGCACCACAACGCATGCAGTTCCAGTGCGCGATGAACGAATTTGTGGCAGCTGCAAGTCGCAAAATGATGAAATGGTTGCCAGCTATAATGGGCTGATGCAGAACTGTTCGGATCTCTATAAGGATGTGAATCGCTTAAACATTGTAATTACCACGCATGAACTGCTCGAGGGTCTGTGGAACAAAGCCTATTGCGAAAGTAAGTCAAGTTGAAACGATGACTAATGTAAACAAACACAATTGCATTTGATCTGCGGTCAGCAGCTGCGATGCACGCCAGAGGGCGGCGTCATTGGAGACTGTACGCCCTCTGACGGACTTAAGCTGAATATAGCAGGTCCTATTGGAACTCTCTACAGCTCGTGTCCGCCAGGGGGCGACAGTCTGGCTCATATGTCCTATTGGAATTCCCCGCAATTCATATGAATTACCAATTGGTAATCAATAGTTATTAACAAATTGCATGTATTTTTAGATTGCTTTGAATCTGGTGGACACTTGTGGAATAATTTCACGGAGTTATATAACTCTTTCCTCGCGTGCAACAGATCGACCAATGCCAAAGATATTTGCACCGATTGTAAATCGCATTATCTGAATATGAACGATTTCTACACGGATTTGGATAAGTCACAAAAGGGTCACATCTGTTTCGATATACAGGATATTGTAGGTGCGCCAGTTTAAAGGTTTAAAGCATTTATTTTATTGCCCACTTATTTTGCCTTGCAGATGAATAGCACCCGTGTCCTATGGTCAAAGCAATTAAAGTGCTGTCAGCGTGAAGTTAAGATGACAACATTCCTGACCAGCGTTGGAGTCGTGGCTTTGCTGCCGCTGTTGCTCTTCTACGGCACTGCCATTGTGCTGACCAAACGTAGAGAGGCGCGTCATGGTCTGCTAAATGATCAGGAACCTGAACTCGATGCACCTTCCACTTCACAATTGATCACCGCAGCAATTCTGTCGACGCCCTCTGAGTCCACGGCTGTGGTGACAGCCACCACAGAAAAGATAGCGAAGCTTTTGACGCGCCCTGAAGCTTCCAGTGATTCGAGCGACAGCGATGACGAGCCTGCAATTAAGCCAAAGATTAACTAAATTATAAGCATCATCCCAGCTAGTGTGATAAGCATTTTGTTTGAAGGGAAATTCCCTTTATTTGTTATCTAAACTGAGCGAATTTTCCTTATACGTATTATATTCTGCAATTGGAAAATACGCTTTTATCTACAAACGGGGGATTTCCCAAGAAAAAAAATGCTGAGCCTTTTAACCACGGTTGCCACTTTTGGTACAAATGTACCAAAACTGGTACATTTTTTATGCGTTGGTACATTGGATCACTTTTTTCATTTTGGTACATTTTCAATATACCTGCCTTTTATGTTCACACATATTATTTTAACAAATGGCTCTGTTCCAACAGACATAAATTTTGTATCAGTTAGAAATTGACCATGACTAAAACTGGAAAATATCGCATTCAGTCGATTTGCGGCGTATTGTGTCAATTGAGAAAATATGTATGCGCCAATCTAAGGTCTATCACTATTATATATTGTGAATCACAATTTGTGAAATACAAAAGATCTTTCGTGAAAAAATTTGTGGTACATTTTTGCTTAAATTGGTACATTTTTTAAAAATTTTGGTACAAAAAATTTTTTGGGAATGGCAACCGTGCTTTTAACCCAAACGAAACTATTTCTATTTGTATCAAGGAATTACAACAAGGATTTCCCTTGATTTGTTATCAAGAGTGAGCGAATTTCCCTCAAAACATATCACAATGGGAAATTCTGCTTCTAAATGGGGGATACCCCAAAAAAAATAAATTGTTGAGCCTTTGATACAACCTAAGCAAATCCATTTTATTTTGTATATATAACATTTTTAAATTTCTATGCGAATTTCCCTTAAAACATATCTGAAATATTAAAAAAATAATGATATTTTAAATCGTATTATATAAATTGTTGAGCTTTTTATGCAACCTGAGCAAATCCATTTTATTTTGTATCCATGAAATATCTTATGGCCATATTTCGCTTCATGTGTTATCAACCGGGAGCAAATTTCCCTTATAAGCATAGGTACTTTTATATTCCCAAATCGGAAATTTCCTTCAATTGGGGGATTCCCAAAAAAATAATGCTATGGATTTGAATGATTAATGAATGGATTCTTAAGGAAGATAACTAATTTACTTTTTTTATTTTAAATTACCTTACAATGTTATCGCTACTTGAGAAATTTCCCTTTACAATAAGAAAACTTTTAAATATTTTTGGAAAACTGAACTACTTTATTTTAATTTGTATTTTTAATCTCAAGATTTATATGTTTGACATACATGATCAACATTTGGTTAGTTTGTAACATTTTGGTAAAATTATTGAGAATCTCTTCAAGTTGTGATAATGTGAATACGAATATGAATATGAATACATGTCGATATATATATATATACAGATTGAACTTAAGCTTAAGGCAGGTATACAAGATGCGTTTATAACTAAACAAGTGTGCCCAGATGCTCGATATCTAGATCGGTGGCATATAACGATGTTTCAGGGTTGTCAACAACGCAAAAGAATTGCTTCTTGAGCATTTTGGCATCCGTTAGCTGCCGCACATTGCAATTCTTCTCGATTTGCTGTGGATCTTCTTTGCGAATCGTCTCGCGTAGCTGTTGCACGTTCGCGTGGCAACTGGGGGCAAGGTCTGAACTCTCGTTCACGTGCGGCAACACTTCAAACTCACGTCCCAGACATTCCAAGACGCCCAATTTGGCCTTCAACTGCTCATTGGCCATCAACAGTTGTCGTTCCACGCGATAGATGTCTGCCACCTGCACGGCCAGCTCGCCATCGAGTCGATCGATCTGTTGCAACACTTCTCCCTTGGTGTGGTAAGCGTAGCGCACCTGTTGCTTCCGCACTTTCGCATGCAGTCGCAGCAGTTGTTCCTCCTCGCGTTGCAGTTGTTTGTTGAGTGTGTAAACCTTTTCGAGCCAATAGATTTGCATGTCATCTGAAAGGTTTGAGTCAACTAATCGAGTCTTAAGTACGTGCGTAACCTCACTTTTGATATAGTTTACTAACCTGTGGGAAACTGCGGTATTCTGTGTCGTTGCTCATCGCCTGCCTCGGCTGGTTTGTCTATCGTCTTCAAGTAGGCATCTAGTAAATAGTTTTTGCCCAGTTCTCGTTCCCTCACCCGATGTTTTTCCTCCTCAATCTTCAAGATCTGTTGTTCCTTTTCACTGCGGAGGGAAGTCAAGTGTCAAGTATAGTAAATCAAGTTCACATAATCAAGCTATAAAACACTAGTACTGTTTTACACTTTTGAAAGATTCAAATCGAAATCGATGTTAATAGATAAAATATATAGCAATTGTTATACGTCTGTTAAATATTTTAAGGATTAATATAGAACAAAATGACATTTAGAAAATATATGTTAGCTGTGAAATTCGATTTAAATATGTTTCATCTGTTATACTAATGTTATATACTTTGTGAATGTAAACATAAACATTTTATTAAATTACACTGTAGACACATAAAGATTGGAAAAGTGAACCTAAACAAAAACTATCTTCGAAATGTGATGTTAATGCCTTTTAACTGTTATACAACTATTATATAAATGCATATATCTACAATTTTAAATTGATGTGCATATGTTTAAACTGTTATACGCATTCAAAGCTGTTAAACATATATTGGTTAATCTATTTACGCTTTAAAGCTGTTATATCAACTGTTATACAACTGCTTAACGCCTATTTTTGAGAATAACTCTTTAAAAACATGAATTTAAATTGACTAGACCTTATACATATTAACAATATAAAACTGTTATATAGAAATTGGCTAATCAATGGAATCTAGTTAAATATAATTTCTTTGTTGTATTGTACTCACTTTAGCAAACACATTTGCCTATTGATCGTCTCGTCTTGAGCCAATATAATATTCATGAGACGTTCGTTTGGATTTCCATTGCAATGTTCCTTCTCCTCTTCCTCTTGCTCTCCTTCTGCCTGCTGTTGTTCCGATGATTGTTGTTGTTGTTGCTGTTGTTGTTGCTGCTGTTGTTTGCTTCGCTTTGGTTGTTGATCGCCAGCTGCCCTCTGCAGTGCCATTTGTGCCACCGACTTTGTGGCAGCAGCAGCCGCAATGGAAGCTCTCTGCTTGCCCCGCCGTCTGCGGAATCGTTCACTTCGAGAACTGCCCACGGGACTGCCCATGCCGCTGTCCTTATCGGTTGACATGGACAGCATCGAGAACAGCTGGTTATGGTTATGGTTCTGGTTGTTGACTCTCGCCGCTGTCAGAGCAGGTGTTGTTCTCGCTAGATTTCGCAGCTGAAGCTCGCACTGCGTTGAGAAAGAAAGCGTTTTGTTAGCTCAATTATTTGTCGATTGATCGGGGATCATATTAAATAAGGAAGGGAAAGGAATATAGAGAAGAGCAAAATTAGAAGATGTGTTAGTTGAAGATTACATTTTAAAAATTTATGGAAATTGGTAAATAAAAATGAGAAAGTTTGTATCACAGTCTTAAATCTAAAAGAGAATTCTGAATTCTCATTTTGAGAAATACAACAACGTAGCTTGGCAATAAGACGTCGAATATCTTGAAGATATATTAGGAACGAGAATATAAAACATTGAAGAATACCTTTTAAAAAGTGTAGTAAATTATTGAATAAAATGAGAAAATTTGTACTTATTTATTAAGCTTAAAAGAATATTCTTAGAATTATGAAGGAATTGCAGAAATACAGAAATTTGGCACGACAAGAAAGCAACGAAAGAATTATCCAGAAGATATACTAGGAGAGAGAATAAAATTCATTGAAAAATGCATATTAAAGATTGATATAATTTGGTAACTTAAATAAAAAACCTATACAAAGAAAATTCTTAAGATTATCAGCGAATAAAGCAATAAATAAATTTGACTTTTAAATTACAAAGTGAAAATAAGTGTAAGGGTAATTAATTTTGAAAAATATACTTGAAAATTCATTGAAAAACTCATATTAAAAATTGATATAATTTAGTAACTAAAATAAAAAAACCTATCCAAAGAAAATTCGTTATATTATAAGCGAATAAATGAATAAAGAAATTTAACTTTTAAATTACAAAGTGAAAATAAGTGTAAGGGTAATTAAATTTGAAAAATATACTTCAACTTCAAGAGTGAAATATTTTTTGAAAGAAAACAATTAGGTATGACAATTGACTTTGGCTGACATTCTGGTATATTTAGCACCTTATGGTATATTTTGAATATTGTACTACATCAATACACCATGTGCAGGTATATTTTTAGTGTATTTGTGGTATATTTGATATATTTTGATATATTTTTAAATTAATATCGCACTGTTTAGATTTTTATAGATAGCGGGTATATCACAGTTGAGCATACTCGACTGTAGCTTTGCTACTTGTTTTTTTGTGTCATGATTATAGTTTTGATTAAGATTATTGCAGAAAAAGGGAATCCAATTACCAACAACCAACATAAATGCAAAATATAATCATTATAATGTAATTGTTTTTTAAATAGCTTTTAATGATTACGATGTCTGGTTTGTAATTCCGAAGATTCACCGTGGAAAACTCACCAGTTTCTTGCCGAAATTATCTCGCAGTGGAATGACGTCAAGCAGACGAGTGCTGCCATCCAAATATTCCTCGAAATGACAGTTTCTCAATTGCTTGACAATCACGTATTCATGCGAGTTCTTCTTTACTAGACTCTTGCTAAAGTTGGTCGCCTGTTGGTCGTCCTCCTCTTTGGTTTGGATGGTAATTTGGTTGTTTGATTTGCCAATCGCTTTTGCACTTGAATTTCCATGCTTCTCCTCGAGATCCTGATACTGAAGCAATGCACAAATCAGATCAGCACAGGTGGTCGATGAATCCACACCTGAGACCCAATGTTTTTCACCATCGATTGTTATGGAGACGGTGTCGGAAAGTGTTTCCATTGAGCCATATGAATCGCAATCAACATTCAAGTCATCATCATTATCATTGGGTTGACATTTGCTGGAGTTCTCGAAGAGGGAAGCGGCTGTGGAGATTGTGGCCGTGATTGAGGCCTTCTTCAGGGAGGCGTTGTCTTCCTCCAACATTGTTGTTGGCACTGCGAGCAGAAGAGCGCCATCAAGAGAACACAAAAAACACATAAAAAGAGAGAAAGAGAGAGCGAGATATAAAGATACAGCATCAGAAGATTGTTGTGTGTCTTCTCGAGTCTTCTCTCGAAACTCATTTGCACTTTGAAATCGACCTAAATCCAGTTGATTCATCGAAGGAACAAACGCTGGGAATTTCATACATATGTACAAGCGTAATGTATGTACATGTTCATTAATGACGTCACCCAAAGCAAAACTGAAGAATCACTGGAGTATCACATTGTAAAACCAAGCAAAGCAAAACAAAATTAACAAAAGGGTTAAATCGTTTGGCTTCCTCTTCGAGTGGCCAAAGAATGAATGAGAGAAACAAATAAACAAAATAAATACGTGTTCACATACAACACCATTGTGCATCCTGATCAAATTGCTTCCGTATTGTTGTTTTGATTAATTGTCTGAGATATCAGTTTCCTTTCCGTTTCGAAAAGAGAAAGCTAAGTACACCAAACTTAATTCTATCTCTTCGTCTCTGTTTTCAGTCTTTGAGCATAGAAACTGTAATATAATCAGTAACAACATGAACGCAATCTGATGTTTACTCTATGTTGAGTATGTGGTATGTTTGCAAATATCATTAAAGAAGCTGAGTACTTGAATTGAGGTTGTTATAAACTGTTATACACATAGCATTACAATTCAGAAATAGTTTATATAGAAAGATATTATAGATTGGTATGATAAGAAGCTGTTATAAAGTGTTATACTATAAAAATATAAATTATGAACTGTTATACGTGTAGTACAATAGCTCAGAAATAGATTGTATAGAAACATATTATAAATTAATACCTTTTATAAACTGTTATACGAAGTTTCTGAACTTGTTGCAATCTCATCTAACTTTAATTATATTAAATCCTTAAACTGTTATACATATAAAAATGTGTTACTCTTTGCATAACATCTTCTTCGGTATTGAATCATGCTACAAATTTGTAAACTGTTATACTGTGTTTCTAAAAATGTTATAAATTCGTAAGAACTTCAATATGAACGGTTATACATATAACAACTTGCATAAAAAATTATTGTTTTTTTCCATTGGTATCGTTTCATATTACAATTTGCTAAACTGTTATACAAACCAGTACAAAACTGTATGCCTTATAAGCATGCTTGACTGTATCCGCTTAAATGAAACTGTCATACGGCCTGGACAATCCATGCTACACATTGTATTCAATTAATGTAATACATAAATAACAGATCATAGCGCACTTAAGATTCAAGAAAATCGCATACAAAAACTGGATATTGCTAAGTCTTAAGCCTGTGCAGAATTACAATTTCCAGACACATTGGCATTTGCTCATTTAGTTTGTTATTGCTCGTTGGTGTTTCTCGTTGTTGTCTTAAAGTGTTGTTGTTGTTGTGGCTGTTGTTGTTGTGGTTGTTGCTGTTGTTGTGGTTGGTAGCCAGACAACTGAGCAGCGACATCGGCCATCAGGTTTGAGCATATACCACACCCAGATTGAAGTTTTTGTTTGGCATTTAAAATGAAAGCACTAAATACAAGTACTTAAAGCATAACACCAACACTTAGTTAGCGACTAACGAGCTTAGTACGGAGCTTAATACAAGCTCTGTGTTAAAGACTTTTACTACGGCGCAAAGCATAAATAAAAAAAAAAGAAACTTTCAAAATAACTCAAAGCGTAGCGTAGATGAATGAATCTCAACTGTAACGCATTATTATGATATACTCTATATGGTGTGGTAGTGACTTAGTGGGGTATATTGACTATAAGGTAACAGGAAGTAAAAGTTCATATTATGCGTGGGAATTATTTAAGTTGAAAGTTGGATTGTAAAAATAAAGTTTAGGTTTTAGTATGATAAATTTGTAAACTTTTTGAGATATTCTACTTTTTGAGCTATTCTACACTTTTCACTTTTTTATAATCATTAGATACCTCAAGTGCAATCCAAAGAAGAGAAGATTTTATTAAAGTATTTTTTAACCAATTTTCTTCCTCCTTCAGAAAAACGTCAAGTATTTTAAGGAAATATTTTATAACAGCTACTTTGAAGTCAAACACAATTATTTGCTTACACTTTTCTAACAAAGAAATTGATAAACGATCTACATGTATAAATTGCAACATTCTTTTTAGCAACAGCAAAAGATTACTGTCCTTTAGAAATTTTACCAATGTTCTTTATCCTTTAGAAAAACTTCAAGTATTTTAAGGAAAAAGTTTATAGCAGCTATTTAAACAAAGAAAGTGTTATACGATTTCCAATATTCTTCTTAGCAACAGCAAAATCCATCAATTTAAACTTTAAAGGGTATTGGATAAGTCACCAACTGAAACTTAGTGGTTTTATCTACACATTTTTTTTGCGCCGACTTCCATTTATAATGGTTAATTATGTTGAATTGCTTGGGTGATGTGCGGGGGTGTTTGTGTGTGCGGGCGCCTCAAGGGGGAAGTTGGTTTTGGTTTTGGCTTTGGTTTTAGCTTCGGTTAAAAACTGCGCCGCCCATAGAAAGTTACAGTGCATCAAATAATTATACGTACACGACGACGCGCAACGCAACGCAACGCGGCTTGAAATCGTTAAACGTCTTGAGAGATGCGCCGCATATATTTAGCACAGAGTCATTAGCATTTTGGCCAAGTTTAAAGCGCTGACCGTTAATACATAATCACGAATAAAATTATTTACATAATATGCGCAAAATAAAAGAAGAAGACGTACGATCATCTAACGGTATAAATTTATGCCGTATTGTTATTGTTGATGGAGCGTTTGTTGTTTGTTTATTGTTATTATCACTTTTAATGTTATTGTTTTTATGGATTTGTGGCACAAACTTTCTATAAGAATTAATTTGATTTGTTTGTCATAAATATTTGCACTGCAATTGGCCTTAAATGCCATCAATTGCGGCTTATTATGATCTTTTATAGCCCGCAATTCTCTTCGGTTTGTTACACTTTTTATGTAAATGCGCCTGCGCGTGTGTTGGTGAGAATTTATGTGCACGTATACGTATGTGTGAGTGTATGTGTGGCTATTATACTTTTGAACTTTCCCGTTTGGTTACACCTGCTGGCAGCCCGCCGTTAAGCTCAACCAACACATTTGGCGTCGTCACATCAACTGAGCCAAGAATCCGAATTCAACTAAAAAGCAACAACAAACCGCGCTCAACAACGTCTTCGACTCTAAGCTGCAAGAGAAACTTCAGCCAAAGAGAGCAAGATTCAGAGAGAGCGTGAGTGAGCTCAAGAGAGTAACGAACCAAAAGTTGTCTTCGGCAGCTTTCGGCAGCGCGCGCTGTTGTTGTCTTCGCACACACATACTCCGACACACACACTCTCATTCATTTACTCGAAAAATTTGTTTGCAACTGCGCTCTTACGGTAACTTCACGGTTCAGTTTTGTAACTTGCCTAACGTAATTGCTCCAGACTCAGCGCCGCACTTCATCTTCCCCTCCTGCTGTTGCTGCTTCGGCTGCCTCCTGCTGAGCTGTCAATTGTTTGTCTGTCTTCTGTTTTGTGTTTGCCCAACAAATTCTCAGCTACCAAACTGCAGCACACAGTCTTATGAAACGGGCAAAAGATTTCTGCTGATAAACGAAATTATGGGAATTGTCATTCCCTACTTATTGTTTTTATCTTAACATTAAAAAAAAGAAAGACAAATTTCATAATCTATACCTGGTTTAATTGACTATTTCGCCACAACATAAATGAGTTTTTAAGCATTAGCATAAACATTAACATAAACATTACTCAGTTACTCAACAAGTGGCCGCTGATCTCAATCAATTCCAGTTTTTTTTTTTTTTGTTTTTTAAGTTTTTCTTTTAGTCCATTTCAAACATCGTGACGGCGTCTGTTGCACTTGTAACAAGTTACGTTTGTTTTCGGGTTTATTTTTTATGCTAGACTGTTTGGCCTTTCATTTTCATGTGGCGCAGTTATTGCAGCCGTTTATACCCTACAAAATGGGGTACTACAAGCCGAGTAGGCAATTTGTAACTTTTAAATTTTGTTACACTTTCGAAACTTACTTTACTCAATCTTCTTCACTGAACTTACCTTAACGCGTTGCTCAAAAAACCGCCGTTAGTGTATTTAAATATTCGGCATGGCCCATTTAAGTGGTTTTCCTTCCAAAGCTCCTAAGCTTTGAAGCATAACCATGCGCCAAACCGGTTTTAATTGTTGTGTGAACCTAGCAAATAGCCCAAATATCATAATTATGCCCATGCTGACCTCTGTTCTTACTGCGAAAGACTTTACTCATAAGTCTGATGCCTCAAGCCAGACTAATTAAAACCCATGCTTAAGTGTATAGTTTCACCAACTCTATACTTTTCGCCTAAAAGACTTGCGACCGGCAATTTTGTGTTTCTTTTTTGTAAATAAACATAATTAATTTAAAAAAAACTTTGCGTCATCAAAGACTTTTAACGATCTTAAGCGAGTGCTTACTATTTAAATGTTTTGATCATAGTTTGAAAAATTCTTCTTATACTAATTGTTTTCATTTATTTTGTTTTCAAGAACTAGAATCTGTACATACAAAGAAAGTTCCATATCTAATCATTATTGTCTATATTATATTGTGATCAAGCGACAAGCATTCTTCATAAAACGTTTTTTGTAATTATTATTAGTTATACTCTCTAAGTTGAATTCAAAGCAATTATTAACTTTCGAAAAACTCCAACTAGATTAGCTTGACCATGGTGTAACCTTATAAATCGAGAGGTCTAGTCTCTAGATCTATTCTATTCACAATTTTTAGTGCTAAGGCTCTCTAATGAAGTTGTCTACTTTTAAGCGCTTTTCCATTAAAAGTATGCTACATAAAATAGCGAATTATTTAAAAGAAATTAAAATTTATTTGCTTTTAGTGATACTTACCTTTCTTACTTACCTTGTATGCATTTTTATTATCTAACTAATTAAACATTAGATAATTGCATTTTTATGTAAATGTGCTTTTGGCATTTTGAAGGTAGAACCTCAGAACTGAAGCTAAGTGCTAATACTTACCATACTCAAATCAATCTAGTGAGAAACAGAGAGAGTAAGCCGCAAATACTAGAGATCAGTATGCTCTATTCACCACAGCTCTGAGTAAGCCCAGGTGTGCTCCAAACCTGTATTTTCAACACAGCTGCAATGCCCACAACACAACACACAGGAGCTAGAGGTGAGTAAATACTCTAAGCACGACTTTAGCACGATTAAAGAAAAATTTGTACATTCATAGTTTGTGAAGTGTTTAAATATTTTATACTAAACTCAAATTAAATTAAATTTAATTTAGAATTTTGTATTAACTACAAATTTTAAGCCCCATAAAAGAATAAATGTATGCATAGCTTGTCAATAAAATAAATATTTTAAATTAAAATGAAATAAAATGAAATGATATTTCTTATAGAATTTTGTAATACATAAAAAAAATTTTAGGAATAGAATTTTTATTGAAATGCTAAGGATTATTAACAATTATATCACATTGTACTGATTGACTTTTTATTATTTTTTATTCTTCATTATTTGATATTTTTTTTTTTTTGTTTTCTCTTGTATTTCCAAATATTTTATTTTTTTAATAACTCTCAAATAATTGAATTTCAAATTTGAACGGAAGCTGGTATCAATATGTCATGCATTCAAATATTTTATTAAAATAAAATGTTTATAAATATGAAATATATACTAAGCACGTTTCTGATTGATTTTACTATAACTAGCTTATGTTTTTTTTTAAGTTTCGTTAAAATTCTTCCTAAAAAAAGAACAATATAAACTTTTTCTAAATAAAATACCCCAATTAAAACTTAAAACTATTCCTCTAAAATCATTCTGCCGTCACGCTGTCGTGCACAGCTCGATCTCGCATCTCTATGAGCTGGCTGGGGACAAAACCCAAGTTGGCTGAGAGGCGTCAACCAAGTTTTTTAGTTGTTAAACAAACGTCAGCGCGCGCGGTTAACTCTCTCGTATTTGGTTGGAGAACCACGAAAAGCGCTTGCGCGCAGCTGCTGAAAAATCTTTTGAGTAAAGGAGACAAAAGACGACGTGAAAAACGATAGGAAAACAACAACTAAAAACGAAAAAAATAAAACAATAAACCAGAAAACAAAAAGCAAAAAAATAATAACATCGCTAACATATGTATGAGGCTAGGTCGACAAACAAACAAATGAATAAACGATGAGTGTCTGAGTGAACGAGTGTGAGTGTGTGTTTGTGTGTCTGTGTGAGTGTATTGAACGAATAAACAAGTATTTTGTCGCTATCGTTTGTCGGTCGGTTGTCGTTGTTGCACCCACGTCGAATACTCACCAAACCAAACCAAAGCAAAGCAAGGCAAAGCAAAGGCAAAGCTCTTCCCTCGACGGATTTGTCAAACGCTTTTGTGGAACTCGGAATTGGAATTGGCATCGGCATCAGCACAGCGGATTTGTATGTAGATTTGTCTGTCAAGCTGAACGCACTTTATTTTAACCTTGCAATTATACACACAACACACAAACACACCCATAGTGTACGTGTGCGTGTGTGTGTGTGTGTGTATACCTGAAATACTGACACTGTGCGAATTCCTCAATACATTTTCGGTTAATACGAGATTTTTCATAGTTAACCCAGCTCACATTATACTGCATAAATCTCCCGGGGTTTCCGTTGTTGGTTCGCTCTTTCGGATGATTTCAGCGCCATTTAAAAAGTGAAAAGCTCGACTAACGTGACTTTGGCATCAATTTAATGGCAATTACGACATTATTTCAGCACAGATTTCTCTCCATTGTTGCCAAAAAAAAAATCATATAAAAACGCATTGAACTGTACCAACAAAATTCATACGATACTCTTTGAGTTATGCATGCGTTCAAGCCATAAATATTGTTTAGTAAGTCTATATTCGATGACTTGATGTGTTCAGTTTTGTACGTGGGCCGGGTGAACAAATTGCATGTTAAGTAATCATAACCGAAAGATGTGTGGATGCGTTGCTGTCAAGCTTGACTTTAGCTGCAGATGGGCAACTTAAGTATGCGATGTGTTGCCACTTTGGGCGCAAGTCCTGCCAACTTGTTTGCAGTGCGGCCAATTTAACGAGCTGAGATTGTGAGGGAACATTTTCATAATTTCAGTTATAAATCTTTTCAAACTTTAGCAAAACAGGAATAAAATAAATTAAAACAAAAATGAAATATTTGTGAAGTATGCATCTGCAGCTACAGTCATCCAGTAGTACAGTCATTCAGTAGTTCAGCCAGTTTTAAAACTATCAGCAGGATGTGTGGATGCGTTGCTGGCAAGCTGACTGTTGCTACAGACGGACAACTTAAGTATTAAGTATGCAAAGTGTTGCCACTTTGTGCGCAAGTCCTGCCAACTTGTTTGCAATGCGGCCAACGTAACGAGCTAAGATTATGAAGAAACATATTCATAATTTCAGATAGTGTATTCAGTTTTCAAACCTTTCAAACTTAAAAAAAAATGAATAAAATATTTGGCATATTCATCTAGTTTTACAACTTTTTAAACAAAAATGAAATAGATTTCAATTGATATATTCTAATTCATTCAAGTGTTTTACTATTTATAGAAACATTGAAATACTAGGTGTTTATAGTACTTGATATTTGTAGTGTCACAATGTGGGAGTGATTTCCATAAACTAAAACAATTAAACTTGATACATGCTTACAGAAAGCTTCACATAAAGATAGAAATCGCTAGCTTTTATGGTAAATGAAATCTAGTTTCTTGACTGCATCATTTCAATCAATGACTTTATTAACTTTTCGATTTCATTAAGAAATGATTTGTTTAATGGATTTGATAATACCTTCTTGTGTTACACACATTTCGACTAATTTAATAAATACTTGCAATTTTTAATTATACCGTCCAAAGCAGCATATTATTAACCTTTTTCCCGTCTACGTTTTCAGCTTCATTTTCAAGGTTACAAGGTCATCACACTTTTGCCATTTAAAGACTGCCCAAAATAGATCAAAGTGAAGATGCCGCGTAAGCTGCTGAAATTTCTCATCATCTTTGACAACACCTCGTTGCTTTACTTTCCCGGGCAATTCCTCTCCGGTCGTGTGCTCATCGAGCTGCAGGACGAGACGCCCGCCTTGGGTCTTCATTTCCATGTAGTGGGCGAGGGCGTAGTGCGTGCGGGTGGACGTCAGGAGCGCACCTACGACAAGGAGAACTACATAGATTTTCGCATGCGTCTGCTGGGCGATGTGGATCAAGGACCTGCCATCCTCTCGCCAGGCATACATAGTTTCCCCTTCAAACTCGGATTGCCGGTGGGTTTGCCTTCCACATTCCTGGGCAGCTTCGGTTGGATACAGTATTTCTGCACAGCAGCGCTGCGAGAACCCAAGGGACTGACGCACAAGAATCATCAGGTGTTCATTGTCATGAATCCCATTGATCTGAACCTAGAGAAACCCATTTTATCGGTAAGTAGAAGTAATGAAGTTCCCCAACAGCAAGCGAATTAACGTGTGTTTCATTTAGCAACCGTTCACATGCGAGGTGGAGCATAAGCTGGGCGTGGTTGCCTGTGTGGGCGGTGGACAGATCAAGTGTCGTGTGATTTTGGATCGTGGTGGATATGTGCCCGGCGAGAATATACTGGTTACAGCATTCATATCGAATGCCAGTAATGTGACCATCAAACGCACCAAGGCATCGCTAACAGAGGTAGTTACTAATACTAATACTAATACTAATACTAATACTAATATTAATACTAATACTAATACTAATACTAATACTAATACTAATACTAATACTAATACTAATACTAATACTAATACTAATACTAATACTAATACTAATATTAATATTAATATTAATATTAATATTAATATTAATATTAATATTAATATTAATATTAATATTAATACTAATACTAATACTAATACTAATACTAATACTAATACTAATACTAATACTAATACTAATACTAATACTAATACTAATACTAATACTAATACTAATACTAATACTAATACTAATACTAATACTAATACTAATACTAATACTAATACTAATACTAATACTAATACTAATACTAATACTAATACTAATACTAATACTAATACTAATACTAATACTAATACTAATACTAATACTAATACTAATACTAATACTAATACTAATACTAATACTAATACTAATACTAATACTAATACTAATACTAATACTAATACTAATACTAATACTAATACTAATACTAATACTAATACTAATACAAATACAAATACTAATACTAATAATTCCCCAATTTCTTGCAGACAATTGAATACTTGGCGCGTGGCAAAACTGTGCAGACGGAGAAGCGAGCATTGGCTGTGTTGGTGCGTGGCAAGATACGTCCTGGGGGCAAGGATGAGTGGCATAACGATAGCCTCTATGTGCCACCGTTGCCGCCAACCAATCTGCAAGGTTGCCACTTGATTAAAATCACCTACGATGTCTTCTTTGTCATCGAACCCAAGTCCATGGAGAAGGAGGTTAAGCTGCAGCTGCCCATTGTTTTGGCCACATATCCGTTCCGTAATAATGCCAACGATGTGTCCAACACGTGGCCCGAATCGGTGCTGAAGCCCGACACGCATTATCCATCCACATTGCCCATATTCCGTCCGTGGCTGCACGAGAAACCCGACGCATAGGGATCCATCCACAATCACATCTGTACACTCGACTTGGAATTATGCGTTCGATTGTTAATCTAATATTTGCGCCATAAATTAATTTATAACTTATTTAACGTTTAATTCATTTTGTAATGTTTTGTGACACCACTAAAAAGACAGTAAACGAAAACGATGAAAATGTTTTACTTGGGATTAAATCGAAGGTTTCGCTTTGATTGAGTCGTTGAATCAAACGTTCGTTTATTTCATTTGCTTAGCTGCAATATGCGCGTTATAAATACAGTTTACATTCATATTATATGTACAAATTCTACAGATACATATGTATATGTATGCATATATAGATATTCCCTTTTTTATGCTTGATATATTCTCATAACATACATACATATGTATCAAGACAAATGCATGTGTGTGTGTGTGTTTATTTACATCTCATTTCGGCTGTACATAGTCAAACACTACTTAGTTAAATTTAAATTGTTAATTGTTTTGCTCTTCATAAAAGAACTTAAAAATTGTGTGTGAACTTAGCTACTCCAATTAATCATTTCATATTCATATTTTTCTCAGTAATACAATACTCTACTGACTTGACTACACAGCTAACTGCACTTACATTTAGCTTCAGTTAATTTTATATATATATATATTTTTTATTTATATATGCGCATATATATAAATATTTACAGTTATAGTAGTAATATTTTGGAGTTGCTACAAATCTAGTCCTATTTACTTAGAGTAGTAAATTTATGTAGTTTTCTCGTTTACTATATATAAAAATTAAAATGTTTCGGCTGCTTTCATTTTCTTGCTGCTGTTGTTGTTGTTGTTGTGAGTTTAAAAGTAAGTGTGTATTACTTTGTTTTTCTTATTATTATTACTAATCTGGTTCTTGTTTAAATCCAGCTTAATCCAATTGCACCAACAATTTGATCAATTATCTTTCAATTGCTTTGGTTGAAAACATGTTCACGAAAGCTTTTGATCTTCTGCACAAAGAAAGATTCCAGCGCTTCGGCGCATTTGTAGAACGACGACTCCTTGGGATTATAATAGCGGCAGTTATCAAAGATTTTTGTCATATCACCAATAAATTCAGCGAGCTTGGTGTAAGTGTTTGATTCGAGTTTCATTTCCATCTTCTTGAGATCTGCAAATAGAAATAGGAGAATTAATAAGAGCAAAATCGAATGTGTGTCGGTCGATCAACTTACCCATGGGCTCCTTAATCACTTTGTAATAGTCGGGTGCCTCGTCCGGATCAACCGGTTCCATAAAAGGCCAGGCACTCTTGTGCAACTGCAAAACGGAAATACAGTTATTAATATGATTTGTCGTCTACTAAAAACAGGAAAGAACGCTACAGTCGAGTGTGCTGATTTAATGAACTCAAAAGAGTATGGCATTATTCTTAAAATATACCAACCAAAAGACTATATTTGGTATATTGCTCGACTGTGAGATACCCGATACACATTATAAATAAAAGCAAAACAGTGCGGTATTCCTAAAATATACCGAATTAATATACCACAAAATATACTGAAGGTCATATTTGGTATATTAATGAAGTACTACATTCTAAATAGACCATATAAGTTAAAGTATACCAGATTGTTACCCAAAACAGCTAAAACCCCATTGCAGTATGCGTCATTTGCCATGCAAAAGTTTTTCTTAAATGACTTGTACAATTTTTATCCGATCACAACCAAAATTCGCGACCTTAGCTTCGAAATTACACTTATTATTCTATTTTTATCGAATTCTGCATAAGGACAGAGTTATAGACGGACAGACGTCTAGGCTTTTGACGCTTATCAAGCATATATATACTTTATAGAGTTGAAGATGCCTCCTTGTGCCTGTTACATACATTTTCTACACAACAAGTTATAATACCCTTCTACTTTATGAGTAGCGGGTATAAAAAGTGTCACACTCACCTGTATTTGCCTGATCAGGCTCTTGAGTTCGACAACTTCAGTTGGCGTTAGGCATTTGGTGTTCGCCGTATTTGCATCGGAATTGCGTTGGCAGTCGGGACAGACATACTCGTCTATGTATTCGGCCTCGCTTTGGACAATGCCAACGCAACGGCCATGGAACCAGTCCTGGCACTTATCACAGCAAATGTAAAATTGTGACTCATCGTATGGCTGGCGGCAGCTGCAGTAAAGCTGCTGCGTTTCACGCGCCTTCTGGCAATCGCTGCAAATGTATTCGGTGAGCTTTTTCGATGCCTCCTCGGTGATGTTGACGCAATCGCCGTGGAACCAATTGCTGCACAAATCGCAACCAACATAGAATCTGCAAGTTGAATTAATTAGCATCGATTTCGATTTGAATTCAGTTTGTTAAACGTACTTGGTGTCGTCGTAGGGCTTGCGGCAAATGCAATACAGCTTCTCCTTCTTTCTGGTCATCTTCTTGGGACGTCCTACGCTCTGTCGGCTGTGCAGCGATGTTGGCGGCTCGGCGGACAGCGTGCGTGCAGCGGTTGGCGGCTTCGGGTTGTTTCTGAAATTTATTGATGTTTAGCAACTAGTAAAATCAAGAGTTAAACTTTTAAAACTTACTTCTTCGGCTCATTAATCGTTTGATCCAATCGCTCAGTGTACACTGAGGAGCGTTCAATTTCCTTGCGTGGCGGCGTTGAAGTGCTCAACGTGCGCACATGTCGCTTCACCTTGGCCTCGACTTCTTCGCGTATCTCATTCTGCAAATTGCGCTCGAGCAGCGAACGCTTGCGTAAAATGGTCTTCTTCAGCAAATCCTTGTGGCGCTCCAGCTGGGTTTGCTTCGGCTCACTGAGATTTGCGGTATCCTCAAGCGGCAACGGTTTGCGATTGTTCCGCACCGCGCTGTTGTTGCTATTATGCTGACTGCTGTTGGACACGGTGTGTTGACGTTTCGATGGCGTGCGTAGCTTCCACTCCTCATCGTCATTGTTGTTGTTGTGACGCGTCGAAGCGGTGCGACGACGAGATGAAGTGCTAGCCCCGTCCACCAGCGTGTTGGATCTGTGCGTCGATGGCGTCCATTCACCCAAGTTCTGGGAATTGTTTAGCTCCTGCTTTTTGCGCATATTCACCAGTTTCTCCTCAAGCTCTGGACTCAGATTGCCTTGTTTCAAGGCATTTGAAATGGCTAACGAAAATGAAAAGAGATTAGTTGAGATGTTGATAGATATATCTTTATGATATTGCTTACATTCTTGTATGTAGCCGCTGGTGACGACAAAATTCTCGCTCTGCTCGTTGGCATATTCTACGCCTTCCAGTGTCGCAGCAGTTGCTGCTGCTGCTGATCCCTTGTTGTTGGCATAGCTGTTGTTGCAATTGTTGTTGTTGCTGCTGCTGGTCGAGCTATGCTTATCAGCTTGGGCAAAGCCACTGGACTCGAGCAGCTCAATGGATTCACCGCCGCTGGCAGTTGTGTTGTGGTTGTGGTTGTTCTGGTCGTCGTTGTTCTCGACAAGAGCTGAAGCCGTGGCGGCGTCGTTGTTCTCACAAATGATGTTGTTGCTGCTAATGCTGTTGGTGTTGTTGGTGGTGTTGGAGTTAGTCTGTAATAGACATCGATTGGCGGCTTTAGCACTATCAAAATGATTTAATTTTACGGCTTGATCTTGATTAGATTGTTTGTCATTATTAACTACTACAGCTAGCTGGGAATCTTGCGCACTTCCATCATTACTTTCTTGGGACTTAAGACTACTTTGATCAGATGATGGGCATGCAACATCATCATTAAACAGAGGTGGCAAAGGCAACGTGCGGTGCTTCGTTAATGTTGATATCGCAGGCTTCTTGCGCGGCGGACTGCACACAACTATAATCTCCTCTTCATCATCATCATCATCGTCGTCGACGTCGCCATCATCATCATTATTCTTAGCATTATTTTTATTAGTATGGCATAATGCAGCAGCATCGGTGGTTGCAGCTTTCACCTTGGCGCCAGTTTCTTGCAAGACAGAATGTTTTCTTTTAACACAATCATTTGAGTTGCGAGCAACCTAAGTGGTTTCAAATATTATTGTCGGTTGTTCGCTCAAAAGTAATATTTGGTTAAGTGGAAGGTGGATAAATATGTACATAAAGTTAGACTTAAGTTATGAAATGTGGATCGGCACCTACCTGGCTTTAATCAGAGATCAGTTGTAGTATTTATTCCAGGCAACCTTTTTTTTCATTTTATTTAACGTTTTATTTGGTTTTGTTAATGTTTGTGGAATTGTTGTTGTTGTTGTCGTTGTAGTGGTTGTTGTTGTTGTTTTGACGAAGAGATTAACACGTGTTTTTTTTATTTTGGTTGGAGTTGTAGTTGTTGACACACGGATTTTGGATACGGATTTAAGGCAATGCATTTTGGATTACATTTTTGTCGGTTTTGTTTTGTTTTGTAATTTTCAGATTAGGCAGCATGGCAGCATTAAAGGGTATTCGAAAGTCAGTTAATTAGTTTTCTCTCTTTCTCTCACTCCCTCTTTTATTAAAAAAAGCTTGCTTTAAATAAGTTATAATGAAAATTGCGGCAAAATGTCTTTTGTGATTGATTGAATAGTGTGTGTTGTATGTGTGTGTGTGAGGGTGTATGTGTGTGTAAATGTGTTGTGTGGTGTTTATGTGTAACTCTTGTTTTGTTATTTTTTTGCTTTTGCATTGCTTTTTGAACAAGTGTAAAATTTCATTTCGATTTAGATGAGATGATTACAAATATGGTTAAGCCTTTGTGTTATATATAGATCATTTTTCTTTTTCTTTTATTGCTTTTCTTTTAGTTTTTTTTTCTTTCTAGCTCTCACATGCGCTGCACGCGTCGTTCGGACGAGGACGGGGGGAGGAGGGTACGGAGTGAAAGACGGTCCGTCGTTTAGTTTGCCATTTATATGAAAAGCAAATATCTCCGATCTACATATATATACATATATATATTGTGTATTATATGTATATATGCATAGATGCATAGATGTCATAAGTCAGCCAACTAAAACTCTGTGTGTGGGTTAATCTCTTCGGCAATAACTTTTCTCTTTTTCTTTTCTTTGATTTTTCATATATTTTTTTTTTTCATTATTTTTTATTTTCTTTACTTTTTTTTAGCAATTGGAATTTTGGCCATATTAAGGAGAAAAAACAACAAATTTTGATTGGTTCGATCTGTTTTGGTTTGGTACTCAAATTCAACTGATTTCTGATTAAAGTCGTTTCTTTGATAAAAAATACTTTTTTTTTTTACATATGTTTGATTAGCTTTAAAATAGTTCGCTTACAATGGGGTTTTACATAGTTTCATATTATTGGTATATACAACGCATATATACGATATGATATCATATATATATGGTGTATATATTTAGGAAGCGAGCGCTTTTTGTCAACACAAAGGCCAATTTGCAAATAATCATCCAACTAACTCAGAAACAAAAATTTACACACAAGTTTCTCAATATATATAATCAATGTGTGTGCATAATATATATTATTAAAATATATATCTATATATATATATACTATATAAGTGTGTTATATTTAATAACTAAAGGTAGCGTGGGAGAGTGTAATTAAAGGTGGGAGTTATAGGAATAGTATTTACATTGTACGTTCGAAAGATTTTCAAGTTCTCTCACATTTTCAATTAATTTTCCAAAAAGAGTGTAAAAAGGTAGAAAATGTGTAAGTGGGGAGTGTTATTATTATTTTTTCTTTATCTAAAAACCCCTCGGATAAACAACAACAATTCTGCTGCAATTTTTATACTTTTTTGTTATTTTGTTTAGTATTTTTTAAAAACTATTTAGAGTTACTTTTTTTTTGTGGTTGTCACCTAACAAACGAACACGAATATATATATATAGGAAGTGAGAATTCATTATGCATATAAATATGATTGATTCTGCTCTTGAGTTTATTGTATGAAAAGAAACAGGATTGGTCATCGGTATTTTGTGTATTATCAATTAATACATGTATATTTTTATTGCAAAAAGCGCTTTACATAGATTACAAGTAAACATAGGATAGTACTACAGATACTATATAGAGTTTTTGTAATAGCCAAATAATGAAACTAGGCAAGAAAAATTCTATTTAAACGCATTTCGGATAATTAGCGTGTTTTTTGTCTAATACTTTTTGCCCTGGTCGCTAATATTACGTCACAGTCTCGATTTAATTATATATTATTATTATTATAAGTATATTGCTTGCTAAATTATTATAATCGGTAATTAATTAATGTGATAAATAAGGTAATTAAATTAAAAATGTAATTAGTTAACTCAACTTGAATGCTAAAACCCAAGGAAATATTGTATGGTAATATATTGGTAATGTTTCATTCATTATTTTTCATTCTTTCGGCAATTCTTATTATGCTTTGTTCTTATCACTCTTAACGCTAATTATTAAATACGATAGCATTAAATTAAAATTACATAACTAAGTAGTAGTAAGTAAACATATTAAAATTACGAATTGAAGCCAGGTCAAATAAATACGTACAATTTAAATTATATATATATTGGAATATCTTCTCTATTTCTCTTTTTCATCTATCTCTCGGAAGAATTAGCTAGCTGCAACTAAGTATTTATGACATGAGTCTTGTTTTTCATTTTATAAATATTATGTATGCGTGTGTGTGTAGAGTGTTTTTCTTTATGTGTATGTGTGTGTTTGTTGGAGAATTAGTTGATAATAATAATTACAATTTTTGCAAAATGAAGCCTTTTTGCTGGGGAATAAAGTCGCTCAAATTAAACACTCGTTACATGCCGTAAAAAGGAATGCGTATGAGATATCAATGTAAATCGTTGTTTCTTACTTTCGTAGTGTGAGTGTGTGTTTTGTTTGTGTGTGTGCGTGTGTATCGATTGTGTTTGTGTGTGTGTGCCAAATGTAAAAAACAGGTTTAACAAATAAATTATAAGTACCAAACAAAACTTGTGTAAATCGAAGAAAAAATAGAACGTAATAAATAAATATTGAATTAATCCAGCTAATGATAGCAACAACATGCTTTTCGTTTTCTCTTGTTCTTTGTTCTCAGCTAAACATTAACTTAAATATTATATTGTTTAAATCATATTAATAATAATAATAATAATAGTAGTAGTAATTGCATGAAAAGCATGTTTCGAGAGCTGAGCACAGCCTATAAAGTGCTTTTCAAACATCGCTTTCGCTTTTCTTTTTCGCTAACTTTTTTTCTCTCTAGCTAAACTGTTTCTGTGTAGATTTCTTTTTTCTTTCGCTTATTATCTCTTAAATGAGTTTTCTTTTCTTTTTTTGCTGTTGTTGTGTTGCATTTAAAAGCTACTCACTTGTTGATGTGTCGCCGATTGATGCACAGGTGTCAATGGTGGCGGCTGCGATGATTGTGCCGCAGTTTCCGGCTGCACAGCAAGATAAATTTTTGTTGGCCCTAACACACCCAGCTTGCCATTTGATTCTTGCGCTGCAAACACGAGAGGAGGGAACATTAATTAGTATTGATTCGTTATTGAGTAAAATTCAATTTGCTTTACCTTTCATTAGCTGCTGCTTGACTTGCGTCTGCACCAGCTGCAGCTGTTGTGCTGTGAAGTCGTTGCCCACCAGACCTTGCAGCACAATGCGTGGTCCGTGCTCCGTTTGCAGCACTTGGGCGGTTACGCATTTGATCACTGTGCCAGGCGGTTGATTCTGCAGCAGACTTTCCTCCACACTCAACTGCTGTTGTTGTTGTGCTGCTGGCTGCGCTTGCTGCACCACCTGTTGCACAATGTGCTGCTGCTGCGGCTGCTGTGTCACCTGCTGCACTTGCTGCACCACTTGCTGTGGCGCTTGCTGCACCACAGTTTGCTGCTGCTGTTGCTGTTGTGTCGGCAGTTTGACTGGTGAAGCTTGAGGACTCGCTTGCGATACGGCCGGCGTTGCATTGTTCGTCACAATGTGCGCATTTCCATCGCCCTGATGCTTGATGTGTGCCACAATTTGCGCCTGATTGTTGCCCAATGGTTTGACAATCACCTGTTGGCCATTGATCGTTGCCACCTGCAGTTTACCCTGCGCCAATTGCTGTGCCAGCGTCGAGTTTGGCACCAACACTTGCTGTGTGGTTGCCTCAGATGTTTCGGCTGCGCTGCTTTGTGGTTTCTCCTCAATAACTTGCTGTTGTTGTTGTTGCTGTGGCTGCTGCACCACAATCTGCTTGACCACCTTCGTCTGGGTTGTGGGCGTCGCCGCTTGCACAGTCTGATTGGTTTGGACCACAAATTGCTGTTGCTGCTGCTGTTGTGGCTGCTGCACAACGTGTTGGGTGGTTGTTTGCTGCTGCTGTTGCGTTTGTATCTGCTGCTGCACCATCTGCAACGCTTGACTTTGCGGCACATTGCGTTGCGTGACAATCGTTTGGCCCGGACTCAAAATGATGCGTTGACCGCCCACCACAATCTGTTGCTGCACATTGCTGGTGTTGACAATCTGCTGTATCACCTTCTGTGTGGGCTGTGCGCCCACCTGTTGATTGACCACAATCTGTTGTTGTTGCTGCTGCTGCTGTTGGGCTGGCTGTTGCTGTATGTGCTGCTGCTGCTGTTGTATTGTCTGTGAGTGCACAATTTGTTGCTGCTGGACTGTGGCTGTGCTCTGCTGTGTCTGTTGTTGCTGCTGCTGTGCACTCGGGGCTGCAGATATGATTACCTTTTGACCCTGCGCTCCTTGTGTCACCAGCAACTTGGAGCCCTGCTGCACAAACACTTGCTGAGATGGCGACGCATTTGTCACCACTTTCGACACTAATTTCTGCACTGTTGGCGTTGTTTGCTGCTGTTGTTGTTGTTGCTGCTGCTGTGCTTGTTGCTGTTGCGCCAAGAGCAATTTATTCCTCACCTGCGCCAGGGGAAGTGTGACGCGCTGTGATGTTGCCAACGTTTGGGTCGCCGGCGTTTTGGCAACATGCTTCAATGCAATTTGTTTCATCACCGGCGTGTTAGCAGCTGAGCCAGCAGTTGTTGTTGCCACCGCCTGTGGGGTTTGTCCTCCAGTTGCCAGCGTTTTAATTGGCAATTTCCCTTTCACTGCATTTCGAAAAAAGAGAAATCAAATGTTAATTGATTACTTTCGTGATAAATTATAATTGTGCTGTCCACTCACCTGGCGTGGCGACATTCGATGCTTGTGTCGTTGTCAGCACATGCAGCTTGCCATCGGGCATCTGCACCAGCTGCTGGCCGGGATTGAGACCACGCACACTGACTTTGCCATCTGGACCACGTATGATTTGTACTTTATGCGGCGTTGCCGACGGCGTCGATGTTGTGGACGATGATGTGCTGGCATTCGATTGTGCTGCATTGGAGGGTGCTGGACTCGAAGATGATGCCGTTGTGGCTGTCGTCACTGTGCGCGGCACTTGCGTCACAGCCTGCTGAATGATGCGCGTGGTGCCATCCGGATTCTTGACTATCACACGTCGGCTGCCAATCACTTGTCCCTTAACTGCAAATACGAATTCAGAATTAATACCGATTTTCTCCTCTAATAGTTCATTGCATTAAATTTACCTGGCGTTGATGAGCGCGTCACTTCGCCGCTAGAATTGAGTATCTTGCGCTGCTGATGCGCGGCACGTTGCAACTTGAGCTGCTGCTCCATTTTGTCTTTGACCTCCTCGTTGGGTTTCGGTGCCAGCAGCACACGTCCACCAGCCGGGCTGCCATTGCTCGGACTATTCGCGGCACCGCCATTGGTTGCCTCGAGTTGGCGCGAGGCCACCGATCGCGTGACGGTTGCGAGGCGCGCCTTCTCCTGCTTCTCGCCAATGAACTTGATTTCCCACAGCTCCAGCTTGTCCTCGTCCACCCATTCCTCGCTAATCTGCGGCTCTGTGGGTTGCGGCGACTCGGCGCGCTTCCGTTTGCGCAAGCCAGAACGTATCGATGTGACCTCTGTAGAAGATTTAATCGCAATTAATAAATATGCATTAAATATATTGAAAATGCAGGCAAGTTTCGAAATTATTAGCGGAAATCGATAAAAGTTTTGTGGTTACTCTTATTATGAAATTTAAGGAAAATATGAACATACTATAATAAAGTCATTGTAGTTTCGACTGTTAGATTTTTTTTTATAAATTGGTGGAAATTTGTAAAAATTCTTAAGTATCAATACAAAATGTGTAACTAATCTCATTATTATGGAATTGAATGTTGTTATAATATAATCCGATACAGCAAAGACCTAATATTAACTAAGAAATGGATATATAGACACCATTTGATTTACAATGTATATTTTGGATCTTATTCTCCCTCTTACGCACATTCCGATTCTTCAAAATGTATGAGAACCTTTTAAAGATATTTTCAACTTGAGTCTCATTCTGATTTTGACAAACCTAAGATTCCCCTTTTGAAGTCTTCTCAAAACTTAACGTCCCTAAAAAGTTATAGTCAAACACTCACCTCGAATAGTCTTTGGCATCTCCAGTGGAATGACGACCTTGCGTCGCAGATAGCTCGTCTTTTCGCCATAGCGACCAGCGTGACGCAACTTGAGCAACTCCAATGTGACAATCTCGTTCTCGGTGGTCACCTGATGCTTGCCATCGGTGGACGGTGACTTGGCAATCATGTCATCCCAGCGCAAACACGACCACAAAATGCGCAACTGCAGCGCAATGCTCGACAAGGTTGTGGCATTCGATGTGCGATAAGACCAACAGGTGCGGAACAATGGACGCGAGCATTGATACTGCCAAATGGAATTGTTCTTCGCCGCATGATGGAAGCCACTGCTGGGAGCTTTGCCCGCCAAACGAGCCAATTTCAGCAGCTCGAAACGTGGCAAGACCAAGAGACTACGCTTTTGCTTATGCGTCAAGAAGTTGGAGATGAGCGGATAGCGTGCATAGGTCGCATTCTTTACCACCTTTGTCTTGTCCTCTGCCTTGACCGATTGCTCGTACAGCTTGGCCGCATCGCGCAGCAAATAGACGCGTCCTCGCGATGAGGTGGACGAGTAAACACGTTCGCTGCCATTCTCAAAGTATTCGCGCTCATACTTGGTGACATCCTCACGCTTCACGGGACGCGCTGTGATGGGGAAGCGACGATTTTGCTTGTTCAACGGTATGTCCTTGTCGAGCGTCTGATCAAGCACATCCTTGGTGCCAATGTAGGCCTTCTTCGGCTTCTGTGTGCGCTTGCGTCGAGTGTTTGCGAATATGTCCACATCATCGGCATTCGCTGTGGAGCTAGCGGCGCTCGCTGCTGCGGCCAACGAGTCTTCGGTGCTCTCGATCTCCACATTGCTGCACACATCCATGCTCTCGATGTAGTCCATTTTGTCAGAGTCTTGTGTGCTCGTATCGGGATTTATGCTGGCATCCTCTTGCTTAACTGCCACCTTCTCGGCAGCTGGTTTCTCCTCTGACTCGAGCAGCAGGCAATCCTTGAGAAGCTGCTCGCTAAAGGCAACGGCATGCTGACGCGCCTGATCCCAGTCGTGCAGCAAGTCAAGCGGCGCCTCCGACTCAAGCGTTTTGTTGTGCTCATCGACCTCCTCGAGCGTCAGCTGCACCGCTTCCTTCTTGCCCTCCGTGAGCTTCTGCTCGAGTATGGACGGTGGTTTCTTCACAGCACCCAGAATGGCGGCAACAGTCTCCTTCGAGCCGTTGCCTGCCGTGTGCGCCTTGCGTAGCAGCAGCAGCAGCTCCTTCTTGGCACGCGCCTTCTGCAGACAGAGCGGGGAATAGCAAGTGTTTTGCGTGATTTGTGAGACGGCATTTGAGTTAGTATTGCACTCCTTGGTGTAGCAGCGGAAGGTCTTCGCAAAGCGATTCAGCTGACTGAATTGCATGCGCACTGTTTGGATTTGCTTGGCCAGCGAATTGACGAGATCGAAATTCACAGTGGTGGCCAGATTCTTGCCGGGACCCGCCGATTCGGTGAGACGCATCAAACGCTTCTCCAGATACGTTTGTTTGTTGTTCGCGGCGGTCGCTGTAATCAACAGCGGTTTGACATCGCTTTCCACATCCGATTTGATGGCGATTTGTTGCTCCACCTCGGCCAATTTTGTGCGACGCTCCAGCAAATCATCCAGGCGGCATTTGCGTGCCACCTTCGGGTAGTAATGTCGTCCTGGTGCTGTCAGCGCTTTGCTCACATCAATGTGACCGGCCACACGATCGCCCACATCCTCATAGACCTTGATGTTGGTATGGTTTTCGGGCAGATAATGGCAAATCTGTCCCTCGCTGTGAATCGATTCACATTGCTGCATAAAGCGCTGTGTGCGCGGATCAACGAGCACGCTCTCATTGACAGCCGTCTCCGTCTCCTCCTCGCCCATCGAATAGTGCACATAAACGCGAGCATGGGTCAGCGGCTGGGCGCGCGTGCGTCGGGCACGAACTCCGCAACGGCGACTGCTGGACAGCCAGAGCCAGCCCCATTGGCCGTGGACACGATACTCCTCGCCCTTTTGCTTCCACACCTGATGCTTCAGACCTAGCGAGTATTTAATGTAGTTGAAGGCCAAGCGATTGCGTTCCTCTTCATCGTCGCGTTCACGCTTTTCGCGTTTCTCCTGCTTCTTGCGCTCCTCACGCTCTGCGCTCGTGATGCGTTGCAATTGCATGTGTCCCAGCTGCTCGTGCCACACGTTGGCGAAGACAACGCTTTTGAGTGACGACTGAAACAGCAGCATTACGGCACCGAAATCTGTGGCACGTTTCGCATTCATTACGGCGCTGTTCCACATCTTTTTGTTGTTTAACCAGTTGGGATTCATAAAGGAGGCGGCAATATTCGATTCGAAATTAATGAGCGTCTGGCGCAGCGTTGTAATAATGTTGTCACAAGTGCCCATCGTGATGCCAATCCATTTGAAATCCGATGCAGTCGTTAGCGAGAATTTGTGCGACAAATGGCGACGCTTGTCGCGCTCCTCGTTGCGTTGCGGCTTGTTCAGTGCTATCGGATTGGTGGCATATTGATTGACATAGTTCTTAAAGCCCTGCTCCATGCCCAGCTTGAAGTAGAGTGTGCCGCTGTTCATTTGATTCGTCTTCTGGCGTGTAACCATCTTATTGTCCTCCGCGACCTTTTTAGCTACCTCAGCCGGAGGAGAAGTTTCTCCGTCATTTTCTTCCTCATCATTAGCTGCCGCTGCTGCCTCCTTTTCGAGCAGTTCTTGGGTAGCCTCTTGCTCGAGATCGATTTGGGTGCGTTTGTTGTTGTGTTTGTGCTCGTTTGTCAGCGATTCGGTTAACTTCATCTGACGCTCAATCTCCTCTTGGCGATCAGTTAACTGTACATACAGTCGCGACTCCAACTCGGTGGCATCCATGCGCTTTAGAAGTAACTCAAATTTGGCCAGATTACTGTAATACCAGCAGGTGCCATCGAGCTGATCCTCGACAAAGATGCGACGCGCAATAAACCAATAGCGACGACCATGACGATCGACACCCAGATTATCGTGACGGATGAGCACACCTTGCTTCTCCTGCGGCAGCACACAGTCCACCACACCGGATACCTTGTGGGAGCGACACAAGCCACACTGCCAGTCCTCGGTGGGCACATCGTTCATGGGCGGATCGACGCATTCCAAGTGATAGACAGCCGGGCATGTTTCGCAGCACAGCAAATCTCCGAGACGATGACATACACGACAATGATCGTCATAGTGTATGGGTCCCTCCTGGACCATCACGTCACGCACACAGTTGGCAGTGAGGAATTGATCGCCCAGAAATTGCAGCACAGTCAAACGATTGTCGACACCCGAGTACGGATATTCACCGGAGCAGAGGATATGATAGACGTCACGATCGAATTCCTTATCACTTTCCACATAACTGCGCAACACTTCGGGCCAGGTGATGGCATCGATCAGATACAAACTGATGTTCACCGTATCCTTCTGATCGAGCGGGCCAAAATGGGTGCCCTGTACATCCTCCTCGCGTAAGATTGCCTTCAGCAGCATTATGTGAACGTCGGTGAGCAGAGCACTCTGCTCTTCGCACACCAGAGCCGCACAAAAGTCCTCGAAGCGGAACGGTGAGAGACGCACCAGATGACGAAAACGTCGCAATACTTCATAAATACTTAGAGCGCGCAACACATGCGCATTGCCAATGAATAGATCTTCCGATGATTCCGGTAACTCCAACGCAGGGAATTCTCTGCCCTCCTGCAGCCAAATGGGCTCTGGACTGGGCGGACGTGGTGGCCGTCCGAGGCCGTTTTGTGTGAAACTGCAGACGGAAAATTCCGACTCGCTCTCGTTGGCAGCATCCAGACTCTCGTCATCGCTGGGCGTCAGCAGCATATCGTCTTCATTGTCCGACTTCTCGTCGTCCGAATCGCCGAAATCGGACCCATAATGGTATTCCGATTCGTAGCCTGTCAAATCAAGAAGGAAATCGATTAAATTACGTATATTTGTGTGTTTTGTTGTTTGTTGAAGTGTAGATGGATTGCTGCATGCCTAGATGTTTCAACATTTACCTTTCAAACGCCCTGAGTAAGTGTTTGTCATAACGGTTGTCTTTCTGCCGTTCCGTAATAGTCTATTCATTAGGTCTTCACAGTTTCTTCGCTTTCTTTCTGTATTACTTCACTTATGTACTTCACTTATTTAATACTTTACGCTATTCTTTGCTGATTTTCCCGCTATGCTTTTACTAGAGTTGCAATCAAACGGCAAGCTCACCTTGTACCCTTCAATTACGCCTTCTAGCCTTCTGTATACGCTTCTTATCTGTACTTTTCTTAAGTTTTTCTCTTCAGCTGTCGCTGAAATGCGTTTGAAGCCGTCGTAAAGCGTTTTACCAATATCAATCCGTTCTTTTCCTTGTCTTTTACCTACTTTTTTCTTTACTACTCAATAGTAATTTTTTAAATTCGCGGTATCCTCAGCGAAAATTCCTCAACTTCTTTGATTTCTTCGGCGTATGTTGCAATTGCCAATGTAGCCTTTGTAATTGGTCTTTGAAATCGTATACAACTTTACATTACTTTACTTGTCAATACAACACGTAGAACTCTTTTATTTTTGCAAGTGATTTGACAGTTCCTTCGCACACATAAAAATCAACTAAAATGTATAGAAAGTAGCCTACTATGTTCTCTTTTTAAATTACATGTTGAGTGATTTCTTCTCTATGTTTACTACGATTTAAGAGCAGCTAAGTTGATATTGACTGATATTCAGTTTTCGTTTAGCAAGTTCTACGACATTTACTGACTCCTTAGAAATCTTGAATTTTCCGTCTGTAAACTGTACATTTTGCTAATTTATTTTTCATCATTATTAGAATACTCATATTATCATAAGTTTTCTTACAGTAGATTATTTAATATCATAATTATAAACTCGTTCGGTTCCTCGACTTTAAGTTAAAACTTAACTATTATACAAAAAAAAGAAAAAGATAATTTGCATCAGCTATGGTTTAGTTAAATTACGGACAAACTACTTTTATCTGGACTATAAATTTTCTAAAGAAATAATTCACTTTAATTATGCATGGGGGTGCGAATATTTTTATATTTTGGACAGCAATTTGTTTACAAATTGTTTTTATCTGGGCTAAAAATGTATTCGATAGCTAAACTATCGTTTTAACTTGTGGGAGTGAAACCGATTTTTTTTTTATATCGAATGTAATTTGTTTACCTTTTCTGGCCGAATAACTGTTGGTGCTGGTGTTTGCATGTACATTTGATTTGCGTCCGCGTCCTCGCTTGGCGCCGGAGCCCCGAGCACTGCCGCGATTATTGTGACTGCTGCGACTGCACTCATCGCTTTGGGGCGAGATGCAGCGTGATGCTGACGGCGTGCTTGGCTGTGATTTGCCTTCGCTGAGATATTTGGGCTTCTTGAGCAGTTGATAGTTGAAACGTCCCGACGATGAACGCTCATTTGGCGTCTTTGGCGGGCGTCCTCGTTTTCGACTGCCACGACCGCTCATTATATATGCTGATCGATCCGTTTATGTTTCTGTTATGATCTTCCGATCTTCCTCCAGTTCTTTTCTCCAGTTCCACCCACTTTCTGCCTTAAATCTAGCGTACGTGCAAGCGCGGGTGTGTATGTTGCGTGTCTATGTGTGTGTGTAAGACGATGTATGCGGTGTCTCAAATACGATTAGGTTTTCCACTTCTAGTTATTCTTGATGAAACGCACATTATCTAAAAAGCAAAATAAACGTTTGTTAGCAACAACAATAATAACACAAACACCAACGATTTGCTTTAACAACTGTATAACTAGCACTCGCTCACACTCATTTTGCGCATACAGTCGCAGCAGCACACAATGTTGCCTGTATTTGTATCGCACATCACATATGTACATGTGCGGGAAAAAATCGATAAGTTTCACAAAAACTGTAGAAATATCATTTTGTTTACAAATTGCATATTGAAAAACTTTACTAATTGCGTATATGGCGCCAAAAAACATACACACACACACTCACGTTTACACGATTCACTAACATCATTCGGTTAAGGATGCTTTGGTCAGAAGCCAGGTTTTGGCAAATTATACATTCTCAATTTTTAATGTAGTACTGGGGTATATTCGACACACGCACAATTGTTCGTGTGCTATTGCTAGCGTATGTGTGAGTCTGCGTATATGAGTTGGTGGCACTTTTAAATGTGTGTGTGTGTATGGATGGGACTGAAGCCAACGCACATTGTCCGCCATTTATAAAACCGAGAAAATTTGTGCAAATTGCCACAGAAACGTTTAATTAACACAATTGACATTAATTTTGAATGCACCATTTACCCAGCACACTTGGCAACACATTGCTAACTCGTTGTTATATTTTATTTGAATATTATTTAACTATTTTTAAGCAAACTGTTAGAGCGACATTTACCTTACATTTTACTTCTGCACTTATAGCCCGAATAGCGTACAGTCAGCCAATCACAGCGCATCTTTCATTTGCTAATGTCGCAAGCGACATCTGGTAGTCGTTTTTGGTACTAAACTCCACATGGTTGCATGTGCGTCACGAGTAGGGTTGCAATCGCACTTGTTATCGATAGTTCAATACAATATCATCTAAATTTCAAAAATTTGCAATCGTTTCGATGATCGATGCCGGCACCGGTTATTTTTTTTGTTTGCTTGCATAAACGGTCAGTTGAATACGTGATTTTTTCAATAAAACTTAAAACGGAATTTTTTAAAGAGTAATTTAAAAGTTATAAGTGACATGTAGCCCTGCGCATATTGCACGTTATCTTATCAGCGAGCACCAAGCAATGCGTTCAGGTCCGCGATATGTGTGTTAGACGCTGATTTCGCTAGTATTACTTCATTCTGCGCGCCCGTCGGATGCACTTTATAAATAAGCTCAACGTTAAAACCGAAAAAAATGCTGTAAAAATCGCTTATTTATGCTCTTAATTAGCATTACGTGAAGATATCAATCGTGGAGACACACATACTACAATTATTTATATAGTTTAATTCTAAACGTTACAGTTTTATTGACATGTGAGTAAATAAGCTATTTGCCCAGATAAAGATATTCTACATACTCACCTTACCAATACAACTACACCTGTCTTTTGGAATTCCGATTATTATTATTATTTGGAATGTACATAGGGTGTGTTTTTAGTGTTGATATTAAAAGTTATCATGTCCCCCAAACTTGTAATTTACTACGCCAAACAATACATGCCATTTATCTAAGTACCTGATGGGGGAGACCGTGCTATTTCCGAGCTTATCATTGCGTTTTTTTTTTATTATTATTATACATATTTGATTTTGTCATCGATTTCTATTGAAAATATGCGAATATAATTTTAATGACTATACTTGTGTATTCAACGGTCGTAACCAATTCTTTTTAAAGAATTTCTTAACTACAGAGACACACAATCATACAAACACGGTCATTTCACATGACGTCATATGTCTGCGTAAGGGGTTTTATAATTGGAGTAGCCAGTGAAAGATAATTAATGTACATTCATGTTGATAGGTTTCTTCTGTATGTGTGTGTGTGTGTGTGTGAGTGTAAGTAGGTTCCAAGCATTTTATAGACGCCTACAACTTAGATATAGATATCGCAGTGTCTTCAATTATATGTACTTATCTCTAGACGGTTTAATACAAAAGAAAACGTGTAGAGGAAATACGTATTAATCCATTTCCATAACACTTGGAGACGGCATTGTGTTTCGGTTTTAAGGGTAAGCAAAGTTCAGTTAACAGCAAATTATTTGTTTATTGCTGTTTTCGTTTCAGCGCTTAAACAAACAATACAAACGAAAAATGGCAACTCACAGTTGGAAGATCGGTTTCTATTTCATTCCTACAACACTCATGTATATGCTTATAATACTAACAAATGCCGAAGATGTTACGAACGCAGTCGATGATGTTGCAGTTATACTACAAAATAAAAGGTTCGACTCAATTAGTAACTATGCTATTTATATATCTAATTTGCGACTAATATTATGATTGTAGTACAACCATGATGCTCGATAATCTAACAGAAGTTAACTATAGCACTGTGACAGCAGCTCCGACTTCCGAATCGACGAGCACACAACAAACACCTCCGATGAATACAACAGTTGTAGCGTCACTTTCGTATGCTAATAGCACAACCTCGTCCCGTCCCCCAGACACCTCGCTGCCAACAACAACATCTATAGCACCGATCCAGATACAGCGACACAATCAGGTGGAACTACCGAATACGCCGGCGGATTGTTCGCAACGTGAAAAATTGAGAAAACAACCGATACCCACATCAAGTTCACGATTACGCAAGTGCTGTCCATACGATGAGAATTTGGATTTCTATCGTGAGAACAAAAGCGATTCGCAGTGCGATCGAGCGGTCCATAAGTTTGAACCGATCGTAATTACCGCCGAGCTTTACGATAATTGCATCGACGATCTGGAAATAACGCCAGAACTGACCTACGAAATAGGCAATCCATGTAATAGGTAAGTTTAACGATCGAACTCGATGAATCTCAGACTAACAGTAGTCAACAAACAGTTTGATGGATTTATTTCCTTCTTAAAGCAGAATCATAAAGATAACTCTAGCTAACTTCATATCAGAGTAATAATATTGTATATCATCTAAAGTTAAACTATAGCAACTTTTCATAGTAGCTATAAATAATGTAGAGTCCCTAACTAGCTAATCTTTTCAATAGGATGATTAGGAAGACAAAAATTTAATCTGCAATTATAGTATTGAAAAAGTTTATAGCTAATGAAATATTTAACACATTATCTTAAAACACAATTATAAGAAAGTATAAAACTGATATACAATATTATTTGCTTGTCATAGTTATCATCATATTTTGTGTGCTCATCAAACTGAAACAAAACTATCTTTAGAGCTCTGTAACCCTTTGAATTTATTGCAGTGTTAACCTTTTCAGCTCCTTTCTATATAATAGTGAGGAAGATCTGCTCTTCATTATGCAGAATGGAGATCTCTTGATCCTAGACAAGAACAGCAATGAGTCCTATGCCGTTGAGGAGAACTATTGCGTGGATCAAGATAAATCCGGCATAATGATCGCTTTCGTCTGCATCACCCAAGTCGAAGAGGTGTCCAAAGCCAAGATCATTATTGTGGCGGTGCTTATGCTTGTGAGCATGCCTTGTCTTCTGCTGGTCACATATTTGCATCTAACACTGAAACTATTACGCAATCTTCATGGCTGGTCATTGGCCCTGATGTCATTGTGCTTGGCCTGCGGTTATTTTGTCTACTCGGTGGTTCACATCTATGGCATACCATCGGGTGGTTTCATTGGATATGTCATCCAATTCTTTATCTTAAGCTTTTTCTTCTGGTACTTTTGCATCTGTTGCAACGTTCTCCTCAACATCTGGTACAAGTTGCCCTACTATGTGCAGCTGAACAAAACCGGGACTATTCTCAATTTCATTGCTTACCTGCTGATCGCTATCACTGGACCCGCGATACTTGTTTCCCTAACCGTTCAGAAGGGTTTACCTGGCATGCCTTCGTATTTCCTGCAAGGCATCACGGAATCCATACGTGAATCCCAACGGTACTTTATACCTCCGGTGTCTACAATGCTGGGTCTCAGTTTTCTGGTAAGTCACTTTTCCCAAACTAAATCAATGTTTTATAACATAGTTTGGCGACAATCTGTTTGTTCCATTATCAATTCGCAGTTCACATTGATAATAGCTTCTGTTTACTCATTTATCTGTTTCTTTTTCCAACACTCATTATGTAAGTGGTTAAAATGGGTATTTACGTTTTTATGGAATCATGAAAGACCTCTGGTTCATCTCATTGAAATAGGGAATTGAAAGAATATTACACTAAAATAATAATAATATTTTTATGATACAGGTTTGATCTTAGGTTTAAATATATTTACTTAGTGCCTTAGATAACAAAATTTCACTCACTAATAAATCAAAGGAAAGCGACTACAAATCATATTTAAAAAGTAAGTCCTAGACTTTTAGCATTTGTTTTATAAATTCCGAATGCAAGTCAACAGCAATCGTATGTCATATAAAGAAGTAGTTCAAGAGAGAGATTTATAAAGCTTAGAGGGTATTTAAACGCTTGGACGCAAAGTATCTTGATATGGGGCGTTTCTACTGAAGCGTTCTTACTCGGTTCCAATTAAAAGAGTTACTAAATATAGCGTGCAGATGTTATCTTTAAAAGAAAAAAAACCTGTTTTTGGTGAAGTAATTTAACTTTATATAAAACTTGTTTACAATTGTAAGAGACGTTGATGGTGATATGACGCTACGAAGAAAGTACCATTTGAGTCAGATTTTTGGAATTTCCGGGTAGCAACATTGTTTGGCAATCTGGGAACTCCTCAACGATGACTCGATTTACGGTGGCTTTTATTGTAGATATATATTATAGAACAATAATGTGTAATGTATTGATTGAGTCTTAAGGTCAATGTACTTCAGTCTAACGTATCCATTTTGAAACATAATAATGCAAGTTTTTATATTTGTTATTCTAGGTTTTGGTCGTAGCTTTCTTTGGCTTTCAACGCATCAAATCAGATGGTTATTTGCTAGTGAATGATGAGGAAAAGGACTCTGTGACACCCAGACGTCCTTTCGACATAGAGAAATACGAAGATGTCAAAAAAGAGTAAGTGCCAAGGATTCTATATAAAATAAGGACTTTTTATACCCGCTACCCATAGGGTACTAGGCTATTTTAACTTTGAAAGAGCCATATCCGGCTCTATAAAGTATATATTCTTGATCAGCGTCAACAGCCCAGACGATATAGCCATGTCCGTCTGTCTGTCCATATGAAACACAGAGCCTTTTTTTTAATTACTATGTTACTTATTGCGAGTCTTAGATACTTGTCTCGCAATCTGGTATATTTTTCCCTTTACAGTATATTTTGAATGTAAAGTTATATCAATATACCAAATATAACATATATTTTTAGTATTTCATAATATGTTAATTTGGCATATTTTAAAAAAGGAATACCGCACTATTGACCTTTTATCAAGAATAGGTAGCGGGAATTTCGAAGTCGATCACACTCGATTATAGCTTTCTTACATGTTTTTAATTTAAATTTCTTTTACAGTGCCAAATGTGTCGCCTTGCTGGGAATTATTGTGGTGCTCGCTTGGCTCTTCGAAATAGTCACATTCTATTCGCCTGGAAATGAAGGTCAGTAACTAACTCTACATACTGAAATCTTAAGTTTCCCAACTAATAATGCGTTCATCCTAAACATTACAGTCTACCTGCTGCTCTGCGATATGATCAATGGCCTGCAGGGTCTGTGGATAATGCTGATATTCCTCGTGGTGCGCAGGCGTCGCACAATAATCTTGCGCTGGTGGCACGATCGCGGTTCGCATCTCATCTCCGAGGGAGGCACTGAGTTGCAACCGGTTAACAAAGCTGCGAATCCTTCATAAGAATTTAGTCATAACACACACGCACACCAAATACAACTTAATTATATATGTTATGTATGTATATATATATATAAATTGTTTATTGCATTTTACATAGAAATGTATTAATATTAAATCTTTTCTTCCTTTCTCTCACTTGTATACATAAAGTGTCATTGAGTTGAAATGTCCGTTTTGTATTTTTATATTTGTGTGTATTTTAATTAAATATATATATTTTTGGGAGAATGGGGACGTGAGAGAGAGTCTGTGTTGTATCGTCATCTTTATCATTATCGTCAGCGTATCAACTATGTTGTAAGTGGTAAAATGGTAAATGTATGTTTTTTTCTTTTTTGTTTTGTGTGTGGAAAGGAAAGCAGTAAATACTCGTAGTTTTTTTCGAGTGCTCGGCTACGTTTCATGTGTGTTGATAAATCTAAATCATGCAAATCTAAATGTTTTTTTCTCTAAATTGTGAGATTACAAGGAAATTCTTTGCTCTTTGTTTGTATGATGAATGAATAAATAATTGTTTTGTTGCTTCGTTTTTCGATTCGCGCATACGTATTTGTTTGTATGTTTTGTTTTGTTTTTTTTTTTTGGAATGCGCAGCGATTAGCGCTATAATACTATTTACATATTGTATGCTACGTAAATGGGATCCAATTGATCGGCCAGAAAGCCGTCTCTTAAATGCATGCGTTGCTTTTCCCCGCGACTGTTGATGGGCACAACACCTGAAAAACAAATGGGGTAATTGTTAGAAATAGTGTATACAGTGGTATATTTATTATTTGTTTATTCAAATTTGCAAAATGACGCATTCACACAAATTCAAATTTTGCAGTTAACGTGCATGTCATGCGGCGCTCATAGCAAAGAGCTTTTGAACGGCTGCACAGCATTCTTCCTTGCATTTCAATGTAGAGAATACACGAACCATTTTGGGTTCTAAGCGATAGTTCGGATTCTCAAATGTTTTTCATTTTTGATTCATGCTTTGTAAATCATTTTCTTAATGATTAAGTAATTTAAATGCATTTGCGGCGTTTCTTTAATATTTATACTCCTACAACTTACCGGGATCAACGACTACAACGACACCCACAATGAGCTGATGCTCTTCGAGCACAGTGTTTGTGACAAGCGGCACCAAATCCAATGCTTCCGACTCGTTGCCATCCAACTCCACGACCACAACCAGCAGATTAGTCCAAGTGAAGACAGCGCTGCAAGAGGGAATAAAGTATTAACCATAAATATTACCAAACTCTAATTACTCTTCACTCACCACTCGGCGATTTTCTTATGACAACGCAGCACCGAATTCTCAATATCTATGGGGTGATAGTTCATGCCACGCAACGAGATCACCTCATCGAGGGCACCCACCACATACACAGCATCGTGCAGCTCCTGATCATTGGCATTGATGGCGCCACCAACGAGACTGTGCTCGGAGTTGCCACCGAGCGAAGCATTCGAGAAGTTCAATTGCAATTGGCTCATGGAATTTAGGGACTCTGTATCACTGTCGCGACTAGCCACACTTGGTGTGGTCTCATCTAATATGGATGCGGCCTGCGAGCATTCGGTGCGCCGCAAGAAACCCAAGTAACCGGTGCGTGCATACATCTCTGAGGTGGCGCCGGTGACCAATTTGGCATTGAAATGATCATTGTAGTCCGTTTCATCGCCGTAGATGGTAAAGTAGCCATTGGCATTGTGAGGAGCTTGCACCTAGGAAATGGGAAAGTACAACAATTAGTTGAGAGATCAAGCATCACAATTGAGTTGGCAACTCACCCAAATTTCACCTAAATGCGAATCGCCGCAATGTCCCTTGGTCTCCGGGTTGGCAATGATGACTTTTACGCCTGGCAGCAGTTTGCCCGATTCAATCAAACACAACGAATTGGGTGCACCACGCTCGACGAGCGCCACGCGATTGTTGCGCAACGCACGCAGATCGACATAGACCTGAGCGCTCTCAGCTGAGCTGGCGCCTTGCACGCAGATGGCCGGATTAACGCGACAACCGAAAGAGGTGGACACACAACGCGTATTGAGACCCAATCCCTGGAATAGTTTGCAAAACTGTTGAGTCAGCGTAACCCTCGGACGTTCCTCGCCAACCACAACACAGGTGCGCACACATCGCAGATCCACGTTGCGTTGCTTGAGCGACGGCACCGAGTTGCTCAGCGCCTTGGTGCACAGCTCGATGACTCCATACGAACAGAAAGTGTCGCGCACCCGATGCTGCGACAATGTCGATAGCCAGAGACTGGGATTGGTTTCGACTTCGTAGGGAGCAATCAGTATGGAATGATGACCACTGTAGACACCAATCAGTGTCCACATGACAAAGCCAAGGCCACAATACGGATCCAGACAGAGGGCCACATGACGCGATGGATACAATTCACAGGCCAGTTTTAAACTGGCACACAGACTAGACAGAGATCTATAGAAATAAAATTTAATTAGTTAAGGGATTAAATATGGATTAAGATCAGCTGACGTACCGATGCGTTATGTTGACACCACTTAAGCGGCCACAGGTTGACACACTAAAGTCCAAATAGGCGCTGGAATCCAATGAGACGGTGGCTATGCCGGCCAGCTTACGCTTTGGATTGTCATCGATATCGAGGATGGGTGGCCACGTCTTTGGATCAATAGATGAGGCTGCCTCCCTCGACTTGAGTAGCTTGATGATCGGCTGTATGGAGAGCACAATGCCGCTCTTGGACACATCCACAATCATGCGCACCGTGGGCAATGTCGTGATTAAATTCTGCGGATGCGGAGGCCTAATAGTAATGGGAATTGCGCCCAGATACAAACAGCCATAGAAGGCGCACAGCAGATCCAAGCCAGGTGGAAAGATGAGTGCTAAACAAGAGAGAGAACAATGTTTAGTTAATGGAATATAAGAAATTGAATGTGCTGAGACTTTAGACTTACCAACATGATCACCTGGCTCGATCTTGCCACGTTCCTGCAGCAGTGCAGCAATCTTCTCAGCGCGTTTGTGCAGCTCCGAGCAGGTCAGCGTCTTGGCAATGGCGCCTGGCAACAGAAAGGAAGTATTAAATGACGACTAACAAAGTGTGATTCAATTGCGAACACACATATCGCCAACATGTTTAAGGTAAGCTGATATAAAATATAAACAACTTGTCGAGTTTGTTAATATTTCGAATACCAATTTAAGTCTTAGGTAACATATACAAATTGTATATTTATTGTATGTGTGGAGATATGAATCTTTAGCCCTATTGACTTGCTGGAAATTAAATTAATCATCGTTCTAAGAAACGTGACCAAATACCTAAATTTACTTATAGGGCTGCAAACCAAAAGATTGTGGACATAGAACTTGTTAGCTAACTTTAAAAATTACTAATATCTAGAGGATAATATTTAAGAGCAGGTGAACCAAAAGACATATGAAGACAGCTTTAAATCTAGCTAACTTTAAAAATTACTAATATCTAGAGGATAATATTTAAGAGCAGGTGAACCAAAAGACATATGAAGACAGCTTTAAATCTATGTACATATGGTATTGGTATTTAGTTGTTACTTATCTTATCCACTCACTTATTCCATCATTTGATAACCAGTTACTATAATAAAATCGTTTTATAAACACAGGACTGTTACGAAGACCATTTGTAATAAGAAAAATTTGTATTTAAGTGTTGGACTAGATTTTGAATTGTGAACTAATTATTATATATATCTCTTATAGTCTCTGAACGTGGCTACATGGCGGACATGGCTATATCATCTCAGCTATTGAACGTGATGAAGAATATATATAGCTTTTGGGGTTGGAGGTCCCTGATTCTGTCCGTTACATAGATATCCTGCAGGCACAAAGTTATAATACCCTTCTACCCTATAGGAATCGGGTGCAAATAGATTCTTCTGCAGGATACTCCTTTCGTGGCAGATGCGTATAACTTGCAGCTGTAATCCCCGCAAGCAACTTACCCTTTGAGTTGAGCAGCGTGAAGATGATGTGATCGGGCGAAGTATTGGCACGCCAACGCAACACGCCCGTTATCAATTGAGGCTGCAGAAGAGAGTAAGGATTAATCCAGATGCAGTAAAGAATGATTAAGATTCACGTCGCTTACCTTACGCTCTCCATCCTCGGCCATGCCGACATCGCGTCCATGTGCAACAGCCAAGCGGTTGCCCTGCACTAAATTGCCAACCATGACGGAGGCGGGGCCCACACCCGTGTCTGTAATACCACAGCCAGATGATGAGCTTAATTTTGCAGTTGTTTGCACACCTTTTATATGGTATTTTTGTTTTTTGGATATTTTTTGGTTGGGTTTGTTTTTTTTTTTTGTGGGTTAGTATTTAGTTGTTTTTGTACAAGGATATATTTTGATATTGGATTTGATTACGATTATGGTTATATGATTATGATTATATGATTATGATGTGATATAATGCAATGATGATATGCAGTTAATTGCAAACAATTATGAGCAGAAAGTTTGTTGCGGTTGTTAAAGTTTAATGTGGATTGTTGTTGTTGTAGTTGTTGTTGTTTGATATTTGAAAGCAATGCAATTAGTTCGAGTTGTTGACATTATTATTAGTTTGTTTTTGGTTTTGTTTGTTGTTATAATACAGTGTTGTTATTGCAGTTGTTGTTGTTGTTCATGTTGTTGTTTCAATGTGTAGTGTTGGTGCGTTGTTGTTGTTGTTGTAGTGGGGAGAAAGCAACGCGCAGCATTTAACATTATTAATTAATTAATTATAGTTCATATTTTTTTTTTTGATTGGTTGTTTTGTTGATGTAGTAGTTTGTTGTAGTAGTAGAAGTTATTTGTTGTTTATTTTTTTTTTTTTGGTGGTGATTAAAAAAAGAAGGAAAACAATATTTGTATTTGTCATCAGATAAAGAAAGCATAGAGAGACACCAAGAGACACAAAAGCCAATTATTAATAACAATACGAATCACAATAATTGTGGGTGCTACACTACCCCTACCCCTCTTCCCCTTCCACTCTTCCCCCTCCACCAACACTCACCTTGATGCATCTCGCGTGGCTTCGGCAAATTGGTGACACAAGTGTGCGGACACATTAAAACATTCGCCGGATGCAATGAACCCTCCAAGAAGCGACGTCTTGCCTCGCACAAATGAATGCCACCCAGCGGCGTCTTGGGCAGATGATTGGGCGGCACCAAGGCCAAACAATAGATGCCCACCTGATGTATCGAATCCACAGCTTGCAGCACACGCGACATCCACTGGAAACTCTCCTCCTCGGAGCAATCCGGACGCTGTTCGGCAATCACACAGACGCGCTCATCGCGAAGGACTTTGATGCTGAACACCGCAATGCGACCGCGATAGATGAAACGCATCGGTTCCACCGCCAGCACCGTGGCAATGATGTCATCTGCATTGTGTTTGCGTCCCGTCACCGTCATCAGGCCATCGCGTGAACCGCAAACGAACACGAGGCCGCCGGGTCCGAGGAAGCCCAAGAGACCGGAGCGCACATAGAACTCTTCGCTAATCGGTTTGGGTGGCGTGCAAATTGTGCCGCCACCCTCTTTGGGCTGCTCGGGATCCTCGAGCAGCGGTTGCACTTTGAACGTCGAGTTCGTCATGCCATCGAGACCAAAATAGCTGGCACCCGTTGAGCCGCTCGTCACACAAATCTCGCCCACCTGATCCGTCTTGCAGAGCACCGGAGCACCCTCGGAACGCACCACGACCATTTGTGCCGCTGGCATCACCTGACCACAGTCCTGCAGCGTCAGCGAAGTCAAAGAATCTTCGCTATCGACACGCACAACGCCATGCGATAAGGCGGCCATGGAGAGCACGCCTCGTCCCGTGGCCGATTGACTGAATCCCGTTGATGAGGAGCGACCTGGTCGGCGCAGTGATACGGTGAACACCTCGGAGCTGCTGGCACAGGGACAAATGGCATCGGAGCGCAATCCCTTGGCTTGGAATACGTTCAAGAATTGATCGCAGGACGACAATGACCAAGGATTGGCGCCGTCCGCAACGAGCAACATGCGGAGCGACGACAACGAGATATCTTTGTGATCCTTGGTGGCCAACAGTCCCCAATGCAGATCTCGACTCTTCACCAAACAACATGAAGCGCGATGCTTGGTGATGAGTTGCATCCACGACGATGGACGCAGCTTCATCAGTGCATAGGGAATGAAGACGACGTGCATGCCATTCAGAATGGATGTGAGCACCGCATGCCACAGTCCCACCTCCCTCTTAAAGTCCAGCACACAGACAATGGTCTCGCCCTCCGTGTAGTGACAGGCCATGGTCAAGGCGCGACAGTGATTGATCATGGCAGCACGAGTCACAGTGATGCCTGAAAGGGAGAAAGGAAAAGGATTAATATTTGAGGAGATTAAAAGTTTCAAAGTATCGAAAAGAAAGCTTTGAATGTTCAGCAAAAAGATGAATGGAATAGAACCTTGAAGAGAGAATTTACTTCTCCATCAAACTATTATAAAAATATTGTATTTGCTACCCTTAAAACTTCTTCTAGCTTAACAGAACTCCAAATCTCGTTCATCAAATATAAATACTATTATTTTGTTCAACATATCAGTCTTAAACAAACGTAATAGTAGAATATAATTATCATTGGCAAGCGTCACATTCGCCTCGTTATTAACAAGCTCTAAAACATTTATTTTCACTTAAGTTATGTCCATCTTTCATATTGATTTATAATGCAATCATATTTCTCTATTTGATCTCATCTATTCTATTTTCTTTTTTGTACCTATCTCATTAAGTTAAATTAAATACCTCGTCATTAGATCCTATGTTTCTTATTTATATTTTTTTTACGGTTTATAATATTTCAGCCACAAATCATATTTCTTTTTCTATAATTTCCGCATTCTCAACAGTTAAATTTCAGCCTTTAATTTCACATGTATAACCTTCGTTATTTGTGCCTAATCATTTGTGTCCCTCATTATTAAATAACTATAATATGTCATGTATTTATACAATATCTCAAATTAACCTATTTTCCTAAGGTTTCGAACATATTTTTACATTCTTAACTCTTCAATTTGAGTTTCTAAGTTCACTTATATTTTCTGATTTGTTGTAGCTCATAAATTTTCACTCATATATTTTAATTACTTATGTATATTATTTATATCTTTTATATTTTTCATATTTTCCAATAATTTCGTACATATTTCTTTACTTTGTTCTGTTTCATTTTACTTTCTAAGTTTACAAACATTTTATGTGTTAAATATTTATTGCATTACTCTAGCTTCTTAAGTGTGCGTGTACTTTCCATGACTCTTTTATAATAGCCTATCATATTATATATCATTACTCAATTTGTTGACATACACTTCAATAAATAACTCAATCATTTGTTTATATTGTGGCTTATCTTACAACATTTCACTCTCTTGACTAGGCTCTTCTATACACACTCTCGATCAATCTATTCAATAGATTATATGCTCCGACAAACACCTCTTTCCATACATTATCTCCTCCTCAAGTTGTGTAACTCACCCATTACACTACCCTCCTTATCGGTAGTATACTCAATGTACGCTGCAGCTGTTTCCTCGATGCGCAAGTTGCCCACATTAAAGTCTTTGGGTGGCTTCGGCAAATGCTCCGTGACGAACCACTGGAGACGCGGCCAGCCCTTTAGTTTGGCAATTTCACCCGTGGCCGATTTGGGCAGACCCTTGAGACAAGCCTCCGAAGTGAGGGCAACGGTGATGCCGCATGAGCTCAGCAGGAAACCAACTTGCTGTGGCGGTGTATCCGAACTGGACAGCGGCAATTCAATGGGCAGCGGAACTAAGCCACGAAACATGCAACCATACCAAGCAGTAATGAAACTAGAACAAATACACTTTGATTAGACAGAATTCAAGTGGAGCAAACTCAAACCTACCTCAAGGGATCGTTGTTGGGATAGACCAAGGCGACACGATCACCGGGCTTGAGAGTGACCTGTTCGGGTCCCTTGCTAAAGATCTTCGTGGACAGTGCGTAGGCGATTTTTTGTGCGCGCGACAGCAGCTTGCCATAGGTTAAGGTTGTGGTGATTTTACCATTAGGATCCAATACCGTTGCCATCGAGCTCTTAAATGAATTTGTGCCATATCGCTGCAGCGCGCACTCCAAGGTGCGCGGCAAACCCGCCGGTATCGAAAGTTGTTCGCCCTGAACAGGTGTCATGGTGCTGCCCTCCGGTTTGGGTGCATTCGGATCCTTGGGATTGGCCGCAATCTCCAGCTCAATATCGTTATCTTCGTAAAATTCGGGCAATGGACGACGCTTGGGTCGTTTGAGTGTATTCAACAATTGTTGGATTTTAGCCGAGACTTTCCACTTGCCATTCGCGTCCGTCTCATTGAGATCGGTTTGAGAGACATTCACATAACGTGTGACACGGTCTGCAATGCGATGCGCATTGTTGAACTGCGTAATGTCTGGAGCGTTGTCTACAAAACAGAGAGAGAGAGAGAGAGAGCAACAAGTTCAGAATTGTGAGAGAGTGACGCATAATGAATAATTGGTGTCAATTAATAATATAATAATCATTTTTGAGAAAGTATCAAAAAGTTGTCAACCAATTAGCCGACGCTCGATGTTTACTCACAGTGCTTTTGCTTATAGGCCTTATCAGAGAATTCATTATCTCGCTTATATGCAATTGGCGGCGACTCCGTGCTCGACGTATCCGATGTGGGCTAAAAAAAACACAAATAAATATATATAGAAGAAAACGAAATATAAATTTGAATGGCAAGCCCTTTGGCTATAATTAGTTACGACTATTGACAGTTGACTGTGATGATTTAACGCATGATATCATGGATAATAAGTGGAAAACAAAGAAAACGAAACTGCGATTCAACGAATGTTAAATACACTTAAAGTGAAGACTACGATGAAGTAATTTGGCATAGCTAATGAATTAATATAAGTAGCTGACAAAGTGATTTATAGATTGAGTCACAGATTCAATTGAGGGAAATTTAAAGATTATATCATGAATAATAAGTGGAAAACAAAGAATGTTAAATACACTTGAAGTGAAGACTTCGATTAACTTATTTTGCACGACAAGTAATCTAAGTAGTCGACAAAATGGTTTATAGATTGAGTCACAGATTCAATTGAGGGGAATTTAAAGACTATATAACATACAAACGAGCCCGCAGCTAGGGCACAATAAGAAGCCACAGTTTTTGTTTAATTATAGTCTAATGAATATGCACGAATCACTTGATTGCACAAGCAACTTTTAAGCAGTCAATACTTGTGTCGCTTCACAGCACAATAAAGTCGGAAAAAGCAGCGACGACGTTGATAATGCTCGTAATACTTCTAGATACTGTTTTGTTGTCCAGTCTTGAAGTCTTGAACTCACCAGTGGCGGCAAATTCTGTGGTGGTCGTCGTTCGGCTGCGCTGCCCGACGATGGATATTTTTGAATTGGTGCTTGAGATTGTTTCACATCGTGTTGTTGCCGTAAATGCTGTTGTTGCTGCTGTTGTTGATGTTGGTGCTGGTGCTGCTGTTGATGTGACTGCTGCTGCTGCTGGTGGTGTTGTTGTTGTGCCATCGATGATTCACGTATTGGTGGCTTAATAATAGGTTCGGGTGGCAGCATGCTATTGCTTATGTGATCGCGCGGATAATTGTATTCCTTGTCGGGTGAAATGAGTTCCTCCGGTATGGATTCGTCATCGGTTGATGAGTCCAATTCATCGTTGCAGCCAGGGCTGCGATTGAGCACCGAACTGCGTTTCGATGGCATCGGCAAACTGGGCTTGGGGCGACTCTTCAATGCCGCCAATGCCTGTTGCACCGCCTCTGTGCGTACCTCTGTAAATTGCGAGATAGGAAAGAGTGAATATGAGATGAGTCAACTTACTTCTGGGATTTGCATAAATTTGTGTTTAAAATAGTCACTAGCTTACCGGAATGATATCGCTTCTCGTTGTGCGTCACCTTGCGTTGTGTGCGCCGTTGTCGATGTTGACTGCTGTTGGAGGATGGATGTGGTGCATGGTTCTGGAAGGCGGCGCTCGGTTCGCGTGTATTCTGATACCCTGGATCGCCCACAGCGCCGCCCTGAGGTCGCATATTCTCATAGCCAGGCGCACCAACTCCACCGCTTCCGCCAACGCCACCTTGTGGTGTCGATGACGAGTTGGATGACTGCTGGAAGTCGGACTTTTTGGAATGCCTTTGCTGGGATGAGGGCAGTGAAGGTACTTCGGTCACATAGCTATATCCCTCACTGGAGACGATGACGCCATCGTTGTTCACATTGCTGTTGTTGCTGCTATTGTTGCTATCTTTTATATTATAGTATGGCGGTGGCGGCAAATTCTTTGCCTTCTCCACATCGTTTACTATGCAAACGAAAAATAACAACAAAAAACAAATGGAAAGAGAAGTTATTTCCGTCAACATTTTTGCACCTGACCAAAAAAATCAAAGCCATACGAATACAATATATTTTTGGGCTACTTACATTCGTGCTTCTTCAAAAAGGGTTGCAATAATTTCGCTCGTTTCTTTTCGTATCCTTTTTGTGTAATGTCGCCTGAAAAATGTCATAAGAAAACATGTTATTTGAGAGCAACTGGAAATATGAAACCGCAATCGAAGCTAACATCTCGTTAACCGATAGGCGTTGACCGCAACGGTTAAATGCCGAAACGGTTCAATGCGGAAACGGTTGCTATAATTAAACGCTGATCATGCTGGCTCACAAACAATGCATTAGAGATGTGTGAAAATCGTTTACAACTACTTATAGATAAACATATACTATATGTGTCACAATGCATGGCAACATTAATAGTTAAACACATAGTACTTATGTAATTGTAAGTTTAATGCATAGTATTTTTAATCGATTGGCGATAACCGCAACGCCTAAGTGCGGAAACGGTTATTATAGTAAGACGCAGAAAATTCAGACTTATAAGCATTTCAAGATATGCAATGCAAGGACTGAAAATAGTTTTTGTTTTCTTATAATAAAAAACATACATTAATTTAAGCAAATATCAATGATTTCGAAGGTAATGCTTTTAAAGGTGTTCTTTAATGGCTAAATTTGAGTAAATACTTCAGAAATATGCTTTATGAGAATCGTAGCTGTAAAGCAGTCCGTAAGTCTATGTTTTTATACCCGCTACCCATAAGGTAGAAGGGTATTATAACTTTGTGCCTGCAGGAAATGTATGTAACAGGTAGAAGGAGGCATCTCCGACCCTATAAAGTATATATCTTCTTGATCAGCGTCAACACCCGAGACGATCTAGCCATGTCCGTCTGTCTGTCTGTCCGTATGAACACCTAGATCTCAGAGACTATAAGAGATAGAGCTATAATTTATTTTCGACAGCATTTGTTATGTTTGCACGCAGATCAAGTTTGTTTCAAATTTTTGCCACGCTAGAGTTACGAATTTTGGTATATACAACAACAACTATAGTAGTTATGATTCCTGAAATTTGGTTGCGATCAGATAAAAATTGTCGAAGTTATTAAAGAAATACTTTTGTATGGGCAAAAACGCCTACTTACTAGGGGTCTTAGTTACTTTGGCTGACAATCTTGAATCATTTGGTATATTTTTTAGTATTTTTGTAGTATATTCGGTATATTTTGAGAATAATACCGCAAAATATATTGTTTTTATTCAAAATGGGTAGCGGGTATCTTACAGTCGAGTACACTCGACTGTAGCTTTCTTACTTGTTTAGATTGTAAATCATTAAAAATTATTATTTAATTTATTTTTGAATCCAAAACTAATTTTTACTTTTTTCTTTTAAATTGGTTTCTCAAACGTAGTGATTATAATTTAAAATGTATACTTTAAATCCATTAACATGGTTATTATCATGTAAGTTTTAAAATATGTATTTTATAATTTAATGCCTAGTGTGAATTACACTTGCAACTATAAATAGTCTCTTTTTTTCTCTCTTAGAAACAATTAGATTAGTAATGTGAGAAATGCACGAGTGTTTAATATACAAAAATTACTTATAAGTAACCAATAAGCATTAACCGCAACATTTAATCACCGAACCGGTTAAAATGTTGGATTAATGTAGCAAGAAGTACATAATATTTCCTACTTTTATTAGGTAAATAGTGTATAGCACACAATCGTTGTCTATTATATATGCATAAGGTCCCCGTTATCTATTAGCTGTCGCATAGCCTAAATAGGCATTGGCCAAGCCTAAAATATATGCTGCTGCTACGTGATTTAGGTATGTAACAAAAAAAAAAAAAGGAAAAAAAACAGCAAACAAATTCGTAATCTCGGACGCTCTTTCTCTGTCATTCTTTGTTGCGACAAATATAAATTGATTTTGATAAGTAAATAAGTGTGTACACACTATTAGGTTAATCTGCGCCACTATAAAGTGTATTTGGAGAGTGCTGCTCTCCCCTTCATACAACAATGTTTGTTATAAGTAGTCGGCCACATTGTGTCTCATATGCATACATATATGCGCGTGTGTTGGTGAACTCTCCATGTGCAGCCTGTAATCAACATACATAAATGTAAACTTATATATGTATGTACAAATACACATGCACATACATATGAATGTATGCATGCAGGGCAGACACATGTCGTTTAACCGACAAAACCGCACACAGACGCTTCATATCAATAGCAGTTAAAGGGGTAGGGGGTAGGCGCAGTGACAAAAAAGAACCCCTACCACCCTCCCCCCATGACAGACTGTCTGTGCTCTCGCAGTTCTTCGTTTTGTGTGTTGTTGTGTGTGAAGTTCGAAGTGGGAATGCAGCTGTGACCCGTTGGCCGGCGGCAGCAGCAGCAGCGTTGGCGTTGTATTTATGGCGTTGGCAGCATGTTCTAATTGCACAACAATATAGTAATAATGGCATAGAAGACGAACGGACAGCAGGAGGAGGGGCAGCAGCATATATAGAGCGAGCATTCGCTCGTCTATTAATTAAAGTCTATTTGGGGTAGCAAACACATCTCATTTCATGCATAAAATTCTCTCTGTGTACCTTCGGATAGCTCCAAATCCAATTCGGCCAGTTTTTCACGTATATCAGCGGGCAGCGATGAAAGATGCTCCATCCCCAAAAAATTTGCAGTCGTCGCAGACATTTTTTGCTGTGTGTGGTTGTTGTTGTTTTTCTTTGCTTGGAGTTTTCTATTAGTACATAAGCATGTACATACACATATGTATTTTACACTACATATACACACACACACTCGCCCAGAGAAGCTCACACCGCACACACACACACGCCCGCTAGTTTGCAACTTCGTTGTCGACAAAAATCGATCGATTTTCAATGCAAGACATTTAACGGAGCCAGTGGCTTCAACTTTATTTATCGCACTGACTAGTGCAATTATTTATTCACTAATAACTTTAATTTTTGCATTATGTTTGCACAAATTTACACAAACGCCTGGCTCCAAATGGGGCCCCAACAATAACCGCACCGACAAACGCGTATATATAAGTAAACAAAGAAAAAGTAGCAGCAACTATTGAGAGCAATCCAGGTATGCAAAGAAGTGTGCAACTTTCGTTCTCACTGCGCATGACGTCACACTTGCTGTGTGTGTGCTTGCCGTATTCCAATTGAACATTAATTTATTTTAAAGTCAATTTTTTCTCTCAATATTAAAGCAGAAGTTACATATCGCGTGCTGGCATTACGTTACATCTTTTATGTTAATTCTGCAATTAGCAACATTTAGTATGTGACGTCACGTTCTCATACTTTCTACCATGCGTCGCTGGCCGGACCTGCGCAATGAGCAACCTCTATTTCCTGATCAGTGAGGACCACAAAATAAATTTCTAAATATACTAATCATTTTGAATAATATACCAGATGCTCACACTTTGCAAGGCTTTTTGGTATTTAAAGAAAAAGTGGCGCAACATTTGTAAACAGGTTTTTGTTTCGCTGCTTTTCTAATGGCCACTTTCTATTATGACAGAAATCATATATATATTTTACATATTCTCTAGGCAGTGCATATTCAGCACTGAAACTTTTACATGCTTAGGAAATATTGGAAAACATAAGTTTTTGAAAAAGAGAAACTTGTTTCTATTTGCGCGAAGTGGTAAAGAAACGAAGCTTTGGTATATTATAAATACCACAAATGGTCTTACCGATGACTTGGCAATATATCTCTAGTAAATATCGATATATTTAAAAAAGTTGTCAGCTCCGCTCAAATTTGCGGCATTGTTTTCAATTGAGAGATGTTGATTGAAATATTTTTTTATTATCATCAAAACAATTTATTGAATAATACATAAAGCGAAGGCATCGCTTAGTTTCTACAGTAGTCAAGTACTGCTCGTTTATACGAATTTCATATATAAAAATCTACTACGAAATCTAGTTGAAATCGACATCTTGCTTTTTCAAAATGGGTGCGCATTGCAGTTATCTTACTATATTTGATTTCAATTAAAATTAACAATATTTTCTCTTGTTTATTTGCAGACAACGTGAAGCTGCAAGAAGAGGTGAATGCACTGAAGAATCTTGGTAAGTGGCATGCATAGACATATGTAAATATTTACGTATTAAAGACAATAAGTTTTGCAGGCGAGCACTTGGAAAGTCAGCTAAAAATGATTGGATTTGAACTCTGCGATCTGCCCGATGATGTTTCGTTATTATTGGACAATTGTGTAGATATCCAGATGGAAACAAATCTGCACGAATTGAACATTAACTATTTACGCGAATATTATTATACAAAAAATCGTGAGACTATTGAGAACAAACAGATCACAGCGCAACAGACGTCAGAGGTAAAGAAACTAAAGGATTCCATTGAAGAAACCGACAAGGACATCAAAGTATTGGAGAAGTAAGTGAATGCATACTACTAAACTATTTATCCCATCTATAATAATATTTCTCACAGATTCAAGGATAAAGTGGGCAAACGCCTGATGACGGAACCATCATTGCAGCGCAATCTTATCACGATCGAGGGCAAAGCCAAATCTCTTCGGGACAGGCAAAAGAATTTTGTGATGCAGGAGGACTTCAATATAGATGCCTTGATTGACAAGGTTGAGCTGTTGGAGACGAGGCGCAAGAAAGCGGACACAAAATAAGAGTAGCATTTGTTGTATAAAAAATGATTTTAATATATTTGTTTTATTTAATCGGTAATCAGTAAATTCAAAAACCTTTTTTTATCATAACATAAAGTTGGCGAATCTTTTGTAAAAGAAAAAAAAAAAATACAATATTGAGTTTGTTTTTTAAGCTTACGAAATAGTGCAATTATCTCTCGGCATGCAAACAAAATTGTAACTTTACGTCGACGACTTTGACTCTACTTTGATTCTATTTGTTTATTGGAAGTGTTAACCGTTTACAAAATGGTCAATTGCTGCTAGTTTCTCTTTTTTTTTTGTTGTTTTCGTTTTGTATATTTGTTTAAAGAATTATGAATGAATGTTTTAAAAAACTGTTGAATCGAATCTGCGACGATTGGCCAGTTGCTTAAAGCATACAAAAATGTTCCAGGCTCCAGCTTTATATCATCATCATCATGCAACTTTTTGTTTATAATTATTAATCTGTAGCTCAAATTGTATCCAATATGATTATATGCATCATAATATATATATTTTCATATTATTTATATATATATTTTGTATATATTTTTATTGATGTATAGATGTGTTTTGTGTTTGTTGTTCTATATAGAATTAGTAATTTCATATTCTTTAAGTTGTTGCTTTTGCTGTTATTTCATCATCATTCATCTTGCTGTGTTGTTGTTAAACTTGATGTTGTTGTTGTAGTATATAAAGGGCGGGTATGTGGCAGACAAACATTTCAGCCAGCAGCGCGCGCTCCACACGCCACCTGCCTACTGCACGCTTTGTGAAATTCCTGGCTGGAATTCCTAGCGGAATTCGGGCGCATCGTCCTGCGTAATGTCACCGTACTTCCAGATGGCCAAATGCGCCGCCAATGCAGCCTCCTGTGCAGCCCTATACTGCTCCACCAGCTCCTTGAGACGACGCTCGCGTCTCTTCTCCACAATGACGAGGCCATCGGCAACCAATTGCTTGCCAAAGTCCGTCTTCGATGTGGGATCGTGGAGGGTGGCCAGATTTGGACCGCTGGCAACCTTCAGTTCCACATTGAGCTGCACCTTGTGGTTGAGCACATCGTCGGAGAATGCACGCAGTGCCTCCTCCTTGTCCTCGTTGTCAGCGGGCAGCACGATTAAGGCAAGTGCATACTCGGTGGCATGCGGCTTCTCGCTGCTGAATGCAGGTGGCAAAGCGGCCAAACGGCTGACGGGCAGAGTCTGTAAAAGCAAGGCGAGAATTAGCATTCAATTCATACAACCAAAGGTGTAAATTGCATTGTGTGGTTGTGTCGCTCAATGTGCCACAAGCGCTGGGCCTTGTGCTTGGATGCCCCCAGCAACGTGCGTTCCAATTCTCGTGTGGCAGACACTGAATCACTGTCACGGTGCCTCAACGAAGGCACCAAAGAATATGGTGCCAACGTATAGGCGTTGTGGGCGCAATCCAATGTCACCTGAGAATCAGTTCCCACATGTGTTGCTGTAGAGTTTGGAATACGATCACATCAAGGCGACAGCTGACGTGACAACAATTGAGCAGTGTTGATCTGGCAAACTTATGACTCATGCGTTTCACTTTGAGACGGAAACGGATCTAAGGAGCTTGCTGAGCGTGGAAGAAGGCATTTGCAATTAAGATTGGAACTCACCTCCTTGTTGCCGTAATCAATGTAGAGCACGCTGGCATTTTGGCCCTGGACACGTTCCACCTTGGCGCGATACCATTGATTGTCAAAGGTGAACTGAGCAGCAACCAAGTCACCACGCTTGGGCGTGTAAGATCCAGCGATTGGTGGATTGGCCTGGAAGTCAGCGTGCAGTTTGCTCATCAACGTGTCCAACTTTGGACCGTTGTCAACGGATTGGGCAAAGAAGGTCAGCGTTTCGGTGATCTCGGTCACAATGACATTCTCATAGTTGACCTTGCGCTCCGCGGGCACCTTCTCGTCCTTCTCCTCCTCGATGACGACCTTCTCCTCAGGCACTTGTTCCACATAGTTGGCCCAGATGTTCTTCTTGGCCGCCTTGGCACGATCTTCGGCGCTCTTCAGCTGGCGATAGTACTCGGACTTCTCGGCACTGAAATGCACTTCGGCGAGACCCTCCTCGACAAGGGCGACAGACAGATTGACATTCTGATCGGTCCACAGCCAACCAATGATAGAGGAGCCAGCCTTATCGGTGGTATCGATGTGCACGGACACATCACGCTGCAGCACACGCTCGCGGGTGAATGTCAGCGCCTCATCACCGAAGGGTTCACCCTCCTGGGCGGGCACACCGTTCAGGGCAGGACGAGAGGAGCGTGGACACGAGATGCCGGCCAACAGGAAAGTGACCAGACAGCTATCCTTGGGCACATACAGACGCAGACGGGAGCCGCTGGCAACGAACTCAACGATGGATTCGGTGCGGAGGGCACGTTGCCACGATGGCAGATACTGCACCTTGATGCGGGAATGATCGACGGTGAGATCGTTGACACGCAACGTCACATTGTCCTTCTTGGCGTGCATGCCCTTTAGTCCCTTGATCGCCTGCTGCTCAGCGGCAATCAGTTGATCGTAGGCCGACGAACGCTGATCATCATCCTGACGATAACGCACACATGTCGCAAGACCCTTGGCAACCATGGCTTCGGCCACATTCTGGCCACCGATGAGCACAGTGTAGCAATGCTTCTCTGGGAAATTGTCACGCAGGGGCGAGATGTAGTCGAGGTTGCACTGAACCTTCTTGTTGATCAGTTTCTTGCGCAGAAATTCGCGGGCATCAAACATATGGGGAATCTCATAGAGAGGACGGTAGTTCTTGCCACGTGGCGGCGCCTTGACAATCTCCTCACCCTCGGTGCCAACGCGTTGATCGCGTGGTGGACGAATCGAGGAGAAGAAGACCTTCTTCACCTGACCGTTGGCCAGACGCACGTTGATGGCATCGCCGTTGAAGACCTCAACAACGGTGCCGGCGAAGTCCTTCTCCTTGGAGTTAAAGGCGGGTGTCTTCACCTGGTAATCCTGCCATTGGCGCAGACGTTTCTCCTTGGCAATGCGTTCAGCTGCACGCAGCTTATCAGCGCCTGAAAAAATGGAGAAGGAAGCGTTAGCAATGTTTTTTTTTATTTACGGTATAAAATTCAAAACATTTGATCATTCTGTAAGAAGTTACTCAAAGTTCAGTCTTTATTTCTTTGTTCGGACATAAACCATAGCATGTATTTCAACCAGGCACAAACCATTATATAAAAATATTGTTTACTAGAAGACTTTTGTTTATGTGGACGGGGTGAAATGAACGCAATGACAATAAAAAGCAGTCACTGTATTCTTGGAGTCCGTCACTTTAATCTGGCAACCGGCAATTGAAGCAACGCAGCACAACACAAGGCAATGAGCTGAATTGGCGCTGCGTTGTTCAAGCCAGTTGCTGACAGAGATTTCCCTATTAGTTTACTAAATTAGTCCTCAACTTACCTGTCTTCATGACCGCCATGGACCAGTCAACGCACTTGGCCAAACCTTCGCGCAGCAGAGACTCGGCAATGTTGCCCTTGGGATACAGGATGGTGCCAATAAAGTTGGAATTGTTCACAGACTCCAAGCGAATCTCAACATCGCGCTGTAGCAGGCGGGTTTCCACATAGTAACGTGCCTCATCAGCAAATGGAACCTTCACGGTAAGATCGGGTTTGCCATCAGCATCGAGCTTGACGCCGGGACAGCGAATGCCCGAAATCATCAGCGTAACATAATGGAAGTCTGGCAGCAGGAAGGCACGCACAGTGGAGCCATCGCGCACATGCTCGATGATAGCCTTGACGGGTTTGCCACCATAGACATCCACAATATGGGCGGGATTCTCATGCGACCATTTAATGTTGCGCACCTTATCGGCAGCATTGGCGTTATGCGCCCACTTGCCACGACCAGCAGCGCGTGCCTGATCCTCCAGCTCGATGAGCGTTTGCTGCTCGGGTGTTGGGCGTCCTTCCCTGCGTACAGTCACCAGACCCTCACGTACAATGGACTCGACCACGTTCTCACCGGATTCCTTGTCCTTGCCCAGCCAAACGAAACCGTATTCACGATTGGAGTTGGCAGGTTTGTCAAAGGTGAATGTCACCTCAGCGCCAATCAACTTCTTACGCAGAAATTCACGCGATTCCCAGGCCCAAGGCTCATCCTTCGTCTCATCACCGCCGGCGCCAGGACGGCGGGCGAGTTTCGGTGCCAGGACATGCGAGAAGGTGATTTGTTTCTCCGGTGGCGGCGCACCTTTCGTGGCGCGTATAACAACAGTATCGCCGGAGAGAACCTGCAAAATACACAAACACGAACCACGCCGGGCAAGCAATGAGGTTAAAATGAAAGTCAAAAGAAATTTTTGTTCATTCCACGTGCAGTTGACACTCTTGTTGACAATAATTGCCAGTAGGTGGCGTTACTTAAAAACTATTGCACAGCGTTGCTCTAGATAAGTGAGACCGTGTGATAGTTTTCCAAAAATTATCGCAGTTTGAGTATTTTTCAAAATTTCATTGTTATCGATTTAACGTGCATTTATCTAAAATATCTAGCAAGCTCTGTCAGGGGCGTGTCCAAAGGATGCTGTGTGTATTTTTAAAATACTATCAACTAAAATGTTTATTATAAAGTGCATTGACTTTTTGGTGCTATCTACTTAAGTATGTATTTACAAACACATCCATATGTTATCTATAAAGGTAAACAAAGTTGAAATGGACACAAACAAGAAGTTGTTAGTGATCATAAAAACTGTACAAATGGAGTGAATCACAATAGTCATAAGTATGGATTAAATATTAATCTTTAAATGTGACCACCAGCACAGCAGTATTACAAAGAAAGAGTTTATTGTGGGGGGCGGTAATTCTATATATATGTATAGCGTACTCGCTTCCACTCATCGATTGGGGCGACAAACAGGTGTTGGTTGCTTGATGATTGCAGCGGCATAGCGGCATTTTCAAAATCAACAGGTTTTCCACGTAAAATCTGTAACATGGAATGCTTGCTTGGTTGCTGCTGCTGACGCGGCATTTGGGACAGGCCAAAAAAAAAATAATCTCTAGCTGTGTGTGAGTTTGTTGCCAAGACGTCGTGCCAACGTCATCACATAGTGAGAAGTCATTTTGTTTCGTTTCAATTGCAATTGATAACTTTTGATAATGGTTATCAATGGCGTGCATTTGATACACGTACAATGTATGAACACACGCATAAATATCAGCGGTTGTATGTATATGTAGGGTCAAACTTCGACGTTTCAGGTGGTGGGGGGACTGCCAACCTTAGCAAATATACTTCGAACTGCGAAAAACGAAAGTAAAGTACTTTGTTCAGCATATTCAAATTGCATGCGCTCTACATACTTATGCACATACATAAATACGTATTCATGTACTTTATTTTTTGCGCCTGTGCATGTCTCTTTCTAGGTTAGAAACGAATAGTTTTTGCATTAATCGTAGTGTACGACAAGCGAACTCGTGCCTATGTGTGCAAATCTATGTGTGCGTGTTTATCAGATAGAAACGCATGTTTCAAAACGCCGGCAAGCGCCACAGAGAGACCTGATGACGTTGACACAAACCGTTGAGCAACAGGAATTTTGAAATAAAATCAAGACAAACTCACGTCCGACACACATATCTATACATTTTATGTAAATGAATCGAGGGCTTCATACATATTTTTTTGGGGCACCTCTCTCAACTAAGAAAATCTGCCAGGTTGGCACCTTCGATAACTTTCATTTCTTTTACGCTATAGTGCTGCTTCTGCTACCGTCGCTGCTGCTGCGGCTGAGTGTATCAGCGTGTTTGACGTGTCACACGCACGCAACTCGCCTATATGCACGTCTCTTTCGCACTCGAGTGAAACTGCCGCATTTGCCACGCTGATGATAATCACGCACACACTCACACAGATATTTTATATTTCAAATTTTTTAGTTAAATGTTCTTGGATTTAATGAAAGCACTGGCTTAATAATTACACGGCGAAAAGTTGGAAACTTACTTGTTTAACGATGCCGGATAAAGTCTTAGCTGGCGCTGGCGCCGCAGCTGCGGGCGCATTGCCGTCTTTCGCTGCTCCAGCTGTCGTGTTAGCTGCTGTTGCCATTTTTTCGGGTGCGGTTTTTACCGGCGGGCCGTTATACGTGGCGTTTTTTGTAGTAAGCGGGTTGAAATCCTCACGTTGGTTTTAAAGTGCGTCTAACACTTTTTTTTTGTTGTTTAACTTAATTAAGTTAATTGAGTATGAACACACCACACACAATACAATCACCTCAGAATTTTCACTGCTCACTGCAAGCGCGTGTGCCCAACTTGTAGATGTTCATAAAATACCACTCTTGACGACCGAATCGTGATTCGATACAAACAAGAAGCCGCAAAATACTAGATTTTCCAAAATAAACGATGAGTGTGCATATATATACATATAGTTAATAAATTTAAGTTAGAATTGTATTTGAGTTACATATAGTTTGCTGCTACGTTAAATTATTTATTTAATAATATCTGTTTATTTAGATCTTTTGAAATTCCGTTAAAATCAACTTTATTCTGTTCTGCAATCGATAGCGATAACTTAACGAGACAGCTGATCTTGTCACACAATTAACGCGGGAAAGAATGTTTATTGTGAGTCAAAACAAAGATGAGCCGTTCAAACAAAATGTTTGGCGATAAAGCCTTCGATTTACTCAAAGATCTCAAGCGTTCGGCTCAAACAATTCCTGCCTTCGATGATGACGGTGTGCGTCAGGTGCTGGAGGAGATAAAAGCTATTTTCGAGGAAAATGTGGCACAGGCATCAAGCTACAACAGCTCTGGTGATCGCAGCTTGTGGCCATTATTGAACTACAGGCATGCAGCTTTGCAAAGAAACAAAAGATGTCTCCTCGCGTACCTCTACGAGCGTATGCAACGTATTAAAGCTCTGCGTTGGGAATTCGGACCCATTATTCCAGGGGACATCAAGCAGGCGTTGTGTGAACCAGAAGTGCAGTTCTTCAACAATTACTCCAAGTCATTAGCAGCATATATGCGTTCCGTGGGCGATGGTCAAGGCATTGATCTGACCGGGAACTTACGACCTCCGAAATCGCTCTATATCGAGGTACGTTGCGTTGAGGATTACGGAAAGTTTGAATTGGATGATGGCGAAGTGGTGCATTTAAAGAAGAATAGTCAACATTACTTGCCTCGTGCTCAGGTGGAAACGCTTGTTCGCCAAGGGATTTTGCAGCATATTGCTTAACCTGTATATTATTTATAAGCTTTTAAAATAAATCATTATACAAGTATACATTTGTTGACATTATTCGATTAGTCCGCCAATAAAGGAAAAACAAGCCAGGGCTGCATTAATATGTGGGTATATTATCAATACAAACATTATTGTAAAGTAAAATTTCATCATAATTTAAAGTTCAGCAATTATCAAACATGAAAAGTGTAGCTTGAAATGCGAAGTTGAATAGATTAATAACAACCATGATATAGGACTTTTTACCTATGTATGTATATAAAAATATTGTACTACTATTCAAGTGCAACCAAACATTTTTGGTAGTGGTATATTTCGGTATATTTTCTTCACTATTTCAAAATGAGCTTGTGGTCACACGGACTCTTTAAACAGCTGATCTGCCGGCTGGTCATTACGTGAACTTGGATTTTATTAAGGAAAACAAATAAGTTTTGCTTTGGTAACATGAATCAAGCTGATGTTAGCAAGTTAATGTCACAACTGCGTATCGCAGTGAGACCCAATAAACGTAATTTAAAAAATCCAGATGGCCCCGAAGGTCGTCTACTAAAGCTGCGCAAAACGGTCACAGCGCTGGTGAAGCACGAGCGCATTGAGTTGTTCTACAATCGAGCGGACGAGGCGCGTGGTTATGCGGAGCTGGTAAACAATTTGGATGTAGTAAACTCTGATCAATTAATAATGTATACTATTTGCTTTTAGCTCATTTCAAATGCCATTCGTCATGGCGACAGGCATAAAGCTACAATGGAGTTGGCGGACTATTGGTTACTAGAGAAGCAGCTGGTTCACAAACTCTTCAAGGTGTTGGTGCCGCGATATGAGAATTATAATGTCTCCTACACACGCATGTTCAAAGCGCCACGCGACTATCCCGGCATTTACTACAGGAAATCGGTGTTGGAGTTACGCGGTAATCCGTATCCCGTGCTATCCCAGGATAACAGCCAGAACCGCAATCTGTTGCACAATGTGCTGCTTGACGAGGCACGCAAGGAATTCCGTCGGGAGAAGCTTGCGAGTTTGGCTAACAAACTTGCCGCAGAGACTGAGGAGAAGCCACAACCGAGTGTTGAGAAGGCGACGGAAGTGTAATTGTTAATTGTTAATTAAATTTGCAAGTAATACATTTTTCTAAGTTAACTAATTGAATACCAAAAGAGACATTTTATTGTAACAGACGGCAAGCCAAAGAGAGAGATCTAATGGGGAAGAGAGCGAAAAGCTTTAAGTTAACCTTTTAGGGGTTTGTCCCTCTTTAAATAATATCGTGGAAAGCATTTCAGGAAATGCATGTAATTTTATATATTATATATATGTATATGTATGTATGTACTACATACCCACACCAACATATTATTTGAGCTCACTCACACACTCATGTAAGTAGTAGTTCAAATACTACCAAAGTACTCATAGTAACGATGTACTCGTAATCGCAATCGGACTTGTGCTCGTTTGAGTAATCGGTAACAAATCGAAAGAACGATAGTGATTGAAGTACCTTTTTATCAAAATAATAATAAGAAATCCGAAAATTTCAAAAGCAACACAAAATGAATGAGGACACTTCGGGCTTGGCCCAAAAATTATGCCGTACCTGTTTAATAGATCTGCAACCGGAAGCAGCCTTCGATCTTTTCCTTAACCACGGTCTGGCCAAGAAATTGTGTATTTGCACTTCGCTGTCCGTGGAGCAACAAGATGGATTCCCCACAAGCATTTGCACCACTTGCTACAGTCGCCTCAACGACTTGCATGACTTCCAATCACAATGCGTGGACTCGGTACAAAAGTTCCGAGAGATGTTGACCAACAGCTGTTTTATTATTCGCACAATTCCTGATGACGACTACAGTGTGATAAATGCAGCGGATCAGCAACACCTGCAGACTGAGTTTGCTGTCGGAGAGCACACGCACTTTGATCCGCTCAATAGCAAAATAGAGATTGAGAACGACGAGGATGTCTTCAAGATGATTGAAGATGCCGACAAGGAGTCCGTGGAAGAAGACCAGGCAGCAGCACAGCTAATGGATCAGGAGTTTAATGAAGTAGATGGCTCTGCAACGGACAGCAGCGACTTTGATGAGACGCTGCCACTATCGCGTCTTCGTAAAAAAGCCATCAAGAAGAAGGCTGTGGCGGATGAGCCCAAAGCGAAACGTAAGCGTTTGCCGCCCGCAGAGCGAGAGCGACACCGTTTGATCGAATGCCACATTTGCAAACAAAAGTTCAAGAAGGCGCAGAACTACGAGGAGCACATGAAACATCACAACGACCAGCTACCCCATCAGTGTTCCGTGGAAACTTGCAAGCGTGGCTTTACCACAGAGACTGGGCTGCGTCATCACATGGAGCACACCCATCCCGAACTGTGCAAACTGCATCCGTGCACGGTCGAGGGCTGCGACAAGAAGTTTCCACAGACACGCATGTTAACACGACATCTGCGCGTCGAGCACAACATTGCCAAGCCCGAGATTCACCCATGCTCTGGTTGTGACAAGGTGTTCCGTTGTCCCATGGCCCTGAAGAAGCACATGTATAAGCATACGGGCGAAGAGCTGCCATTTGGTTGTAATATTTGCAACAAGCGCTTTAGTGTCAACACCGAACTGCGAGATCATTTGCTGCGCCACGCGGGGATCAAGAACTTTGTGTGCCCCTATTGCGGCGTAGGCAGAACCACCAAACAGGAGTGTGACAAGCACATCCTTACGCATACCAGGGAGAAGAAGTTCTTCTGCGAGCACTGTGAATATGCTACGCACAACAAACAGTCACTGACAAAGCATGTTCGGGTGGTTCACCTGAATATCCGCAATCATCCGTGTCAGTACTGCGATAAGACATTCGCAAATGCCTATGCGTGTCGCACGCATGAGAGATTGCATACGCGGGAAAGCTGCTTTGAGTGCAACATCTGTGGCATGAAATTTCTGTTCGAAAAGCGATTAACGAGGCATCTAAAGACGCACGAGAAACGCGATAAGCCGGACGATGATGTCGATGGGGAGGCCTCGGCCGATGCAGAGAACGCTGCTGTAGAAGAGGTAAAGGAATTGCCACCCGCGCCGGCGAAGTCAAGAGATCCACGCCGCGTCGAACTGGTGGATATGGCACAATTAGCGGGCACCGCTATCAATCCCATTCCATCGGTCTCGGTGCCAGCTTGGCCACATGTTAATTTCACCAAGAAGGAGGGTCAATTTATTTGTCCGGAGTGCGGTAAGGCCTTCAATCATTTGGCCAACATGAAACTGCACTACAAGGTTGTGCATCAAAAGATCAAGGACTATGCTTGTCGCTTCTGCCCCAAGCGCTTTAGCAAATCCCAGTATCTGAAGTGCCATGAGAATATTCACACTGGGGAAACGCCTTACTCTTGCCAAACTTGCGGAAAGAGCTTTAAGCATTATGGGACGCTTAGCAAACACAAGCAATCGCACAATAAACCACCCAAAGAGCCAAAGGCACCAAAGGAGCCGTTGGTCAGAAAACGTTTCTATCAGGGACCCAAAATCAAACTAAACACACAACCAGCGAAGAACTACGAGCAATATGAGGATCCAGTGGCCGAGCAGGCGGCGGCAACGGCTCAATTGGTTGCTCAGCAGCTTAACGTGAGTGCCGCCAAGCTGAAGGCGGAAGCGGAGACGCAAAAGATTCAAACGGCTGCACAAGAACAGCTCCAGAAGCTGCAGCAGCAGTGGCAAAGCGAAAAGGTTTCCTACGACAGCTTTGCGGGCAAAGGCATTAACATGGATATACCCAAGGATCATGTATAAGCTGGCAATTTAAATTGTTACATTTATTGTATCATATATGTATTTAAATAATTATTATAAATATATTATAAACCACAACAAAAATATTCAAATTGTAAACAAAGGTGCGAGAAATTCATTACTGCAGTATCGATATGTTCCGATATATCATCGATAAGTTTTTAACGCTCTAGTCGTACTAGCGAATTTAATCGCCATCAAACCGAAAAGCCAGTGGCACAATAAACAAAACTTGGCACACTTAATTATTGCACACGTAAAAAATGAGTGAGGAAAATTTGGGCATAGCCCAGAAATTCTGTCGCACGTGTGTAAAACAGCTGTGCCAGGATGACGCCTTCGACATTTTCCTTGTGCCCGGCCTGGCCAAGAAATTGTGTGTTTGCACTTCTTTGACCGTGGAGCAACAAGATGGATTTCCCACAAACCTGTGTCCCACTTGCTACAATCGCCTCAACGACTTGCATGACTTTCAAGCACAATGCCTTAACGCTGTACAACAATTCAAGGAGATGCTGCTGGCCTGCAGCAGTGGACACTTTAGCGTTGTAAATGCCGCTGCTGACCTGGAGGCGGATGTGGCTTTCGAGGAATCGGAACACACACACTTTGATCCACTACTGAATAGCAAAATTGAAATTGAGTACGATCAGGATGTGTTCAAGATGATAGAAGCGGTCGACAAAGAGTCGGTGGAAGACGAGGAAGAAAGACAAAAAACAAACGACAGCTTCGAAGACGAGGATAGTGACTACAATGCGGGCATGGAATTCGAGGCCGATAGCAGCGACTCTGACTACACTTTGCCGCTTTCGAGCCTCAAAGGCAAGGGTAAAGACAGCAAGGAAACCAAGAAAGCTGGAGGCGATAGTGTTGAGATCGAATCAAAGGCGAAACCACAGCGTTTGCTTGAGTGCCACATTTGCACGCAGAAGTTCAAGAAAACGTGCATATATCAGGAGCACATGAAACTGCACGATGATCAGCTGCCACATCAGTGTCCTGTGGAGACGTGCAAAATTGGGTTTACAACGCCCAATGGACTGCGCCATCACATCGAACACATGCACACGGAACTCTGTCAAATGCTTTCCTGCACTGTGGAAGGATGCAATAAGCAATTTCCCCTTAAACGCTCGTTGACGAGACACTTGAGAATCATGCATAACATGGCCAAGCCCGAGACGCATCCGTGCTCGGAGTGTGAAAAGGTATTCCGCTGTCCCATGGCCCTCAAGAAACACATGTACAAACACACGGGCGAGGAGCTGCCCTTTTGTTGCGATATTTGCAAGCGACGCTTTGCCACCAGCACCGAACTACGACATCATTTGCTGCGCCATGCGGGAATCAAGAACTTCATATGCACCTATTGTGGGGTGCGCAAAACCACTAAACAGGAGCTGGACAATCACATTCTGACGCACACAAGGGAGAAGAACTTGAAGTGCGATAAGTGTGATTATTTGACGCACTGCAAGCAATCGCTTTGGAAGCACACGCGCGTGGTGCACATGAAGATCAAGAAGCACGCCTGCAGCTACTGCGAGAAGACCTTTGGCAATGCGTATGCTCGACGAACCCATGAGAGACTGCACACGGGAGAGAGTTGCTTCGAGTGCACTATCTGCAGTCGAATGTTTCTCTTCGAAAAAACGTTGACAACGCATTTGAAGACGCATGAGAAGCGGGAGAAACTGGAGGTGGAGAAAAAAGAGAGGAAGAAGAAAGTGAAGAAAGAGTCGGAAACGGTGAAGAAATTGGGTGCGCGAGTAGAGCGTGTGGACATAGCACGTTTGGCTGGCACTGTTGTTAATCCGATTCCCACGGTGTCGGTGCCACCGCCAAATTGGGAGGATGTGGCGCATGTAGATGTACAGGTCATTTGTCCGGAATGTGGCAAAAGCTTTAATCGTAAGGAGGGCATGAAGCTTCACTACAAGGTGGTACATCAGAAGGTCAAGGATTATATTTGCCGCTTCTGTAGCAAACGCTTTGGCAGGCTGCAATATCTCAAGGCTCATGAGAATATTCACACCGGAGCAACACCTTTTAAGTGCAACATATGCGACATGGCCTTTAAGGGAGACTCTGCCCTGTTTGTACACAAAAAGAGAAAGCATTGTCCCAAGATCGCCAAGCCAGCCAAAGTGCCAAAGACGCCCAGGGCTCCCAAACCGAAGACCCCAAAGCCAGCAATAGAATCTCAGCCTACAGAGCGAAGTAAGCGATCTAAAACTAAACTGAATATGCATCCGAAAAATCAGAATCATGAACAATTCGAGGATCCAGCTGCCGAACGAGCGGCAGCCCAGGCTCAGTTGTTTGCTCATCAGGAGAACAGGAATGAGATAAAGTTAAAGGAGGCCGAAGAGACTCAAAAGATTCAAACGGCGGCACAGGAACAACTTGAGATATTGAAGCGTCTAAGCGAAAAGATGGCCCTCGATAGTTTGCCCAGCGTAAAGAATTGATTGTAATTAATGCCTATTGTACCTTAACTATTTATACATATAAAACATTTGTTTACAACTGACAAGCAAGTGTCTCTATATAAAATCATTAACTTCCTAAATCATAATTATGTATATTTATTTATGTATATTAATACTATTGCATCATTTTATTTTCAACTGTGATCAAAAATATATTTAATTTTAACGTAAGCTTTTAATTCTCTTCTACGCTGTGGATACCGGATAAAATAAATAATATGGAATATCCATTTAGCATCGATAATTTAGTTCGTCTGCCTATCGATATACTTTATACCGATTTAGTAACGATTTACTTGTACTTGCTTAAGACGTTGGTATCGACCAACAACAAAATCGATATGGTTGTTTTGTAAACAAACAAAACTGGTTGATTTAACAAGAGCTTAATCAAAATGACTGAGAAGTTGGGCTTCGCTCAAACCCTTTGTCGTACGTGCCTAAGAAAACTGAGCCAGGATGACGCCTTCGACATCTTTATTGTGCCCGGTTTGGCCAAGAAATTGTGTGTTTGCACTTCTTTGACAGTGGAACAACAAGATGGATTCCCCACAAACATTTGTTCCGCTTGCTATTGCCGACTCAACGATTTGCATGATTTTCAGACACAATGCCTAGACTCAGTGGAAAAGTTTCGAGAGATGTTGACCAGCACCTGCTTCATAGTTCGCTCAATTCCAGAAGACAACTTTAATGTGATGAATGCAGCTGACCAGGATGCTGAAATCCCTGCCGAGGAGGAAGTCTTTGATCCTTTGCTGAATACGAAAATAGAAATTGAAGACCAGCAGGATGTGTTCAAAATGATAGAAGATGTTGATAAGGAAACCGCCAAAGAACAGCATGTGTTGAATGACACTTCCAACGTCGAAAACAGCAACGAAAATGAAGATGTTGATTTCGAACCAGACACCAGTGACTCTGAATACTCGTTGCCGCTGTCGCGTCTCAAAAGTAAAGCAAAAGGCACAATGAAAGCTAGATCAAGTGATAAGCCAAAGAGGAAGCGTTTGATTCCAGTGGAGCGGGAGCGTCGTCGGTTGATTGAGTGTCACATTTGTACACAAAAGTTCATAAAGATTGCCAACTACGAGGAGCATATGAAACGGCACAGTGATCTACTGCCCCATCAGTGTCCCGTGGAGACGTGTAAGACTGGCTTTACGACCTCCAATGGACTGCGTCATCACATCGAGCACACGCACACAGAACTCTGCCAAATGTACACTTGCACTGTCAAGGGATGCGACAAGCAATTCCCATTGAAACGTTTGCTCACCAGACACATGCGAGTGGAGCACAACATTGCCAAGCCAGACATTCATCCATGCTCTGAGTGTGATAAGCTATTTCGGTGTCCCATGGCGCTCAAGAAGCACATGTACAAACACACTGGCGAGGAGAAGCCTTTTGGCTGTGACATATGCAAGAGACGCTTTGCTGCCAGCACCGAACTGCGAGATCATTTGCTGCGCCACGCAGGGATTAAGCGTTTTGTGTGTGCCTATTGTGGTGTGGGTAAAACTACGAAACAGGAACTGGACAATCACATTTTAACACACACCAGGGAGAAGAACTTCAAGTGCGATCAGTGTGAATATGCCACGCACATCAAGCAATCGCTGACCAAGCACATTCGGGTGGTGCATATGAAAATCAGGAAACATGCCTGTAAGCACTGCGAGAAGACCTTTGGCACTGCCTATGCGCGTAGGATGCACGAGAGATTGCACACGGGAGATAGTTGCTATGAGTGTACGATCTGCAGTCGGATGTTTCTCTTTGAGAAGAATCTCACGAACCATTTGAAGGCGCACGAGAAGCGAGAGAAAAAGGCTGCTGAGAAGGAGGAAAGAAAAAAGGAGCGAGAGATGAAATTGGGTGCAAGAGTGGAGCGCGTGGACATAGCACTGTTGGCTGGCACTGTTGTCAATCCCATTCCTACGGTCTCAGTGCCAGCGTGGACTGAAGTGGAGAAAAGAGATGGTCAGGTAATATGCCCGGAATGCGGGAAAGCCTTCAATCGTCTGGAGGGCATGAAGCTGCATTACAAGGTGGTACATCAAAAGATCAAGGATTACATTTGTCGCTTTTGCCACAGACGTTTTGGAAGACTGCATTATCTGAAGGCTCATGAGAATACGCACACTGGAGAAACGCCTCACAAGTGCGACATCTGTGGCAAGGCATTCAAGGCAGACTCGACTCTCTACACACATAAGCAGTCCCACAACAAACCTCCAAAGCCACCCAAGGCGCCAAAGCAACAAAAAGCATCTCACACAAATAGACAACCATCTCAGCGACCTAAAACCAAACTGAATTCGCAGCCTACTAAAGTCCGGGAGGAGTACGAGGATCCAACAGCAGCGCATGCGGCGGCACAAGCTCAATTGATTGCCCATCAGGAAAGTCAGAATGAGATCAAGTTAAAGACAGCTGAAGCGGTTCAGAAGATTCAAATAGCAGCTCAGGAGCAACTTCAGTTGTTAAAGCTCTTGAATGAAAAGATCTCCTACGATAGTTTACCTTTACCAAATAATTGCTTAAGTATTCCAAAGGATCATGTATGAGCATCAAGTCCCTGTAAATATAATTTATTAGCACAAGTTTAAATTTAATACGAGTAATTTGCACATGCACCTATAATAAGAATCGCAGAATTTGACACATTTTCTTTAAACACATCCTCAAACATACCTGCACAACTGAATTAAATGTAAGTTTTGAAAGCTTCTTAAACCATTGTTACACCACCGCAATTCGTTACCTCAATTAAAAATGGCAAATGACTTGAAGTTGTTTAACTACAAAAAAATGACCAAATTAGCATTTCTCCAAATATTATAACATAGTGAAATTTAAACATGAAGTATTTACAAGGGGTGAATGAAATGAGGTCAGCCTTTTTTTTTTGTATTTCTCAACAGAGACTCCTTCCATAGATGAGTAGTTATATTTATTTCCATCCTTCATTTCGGAGTCTCACTATGTCGGCTATCATATGGATTTCGTTTTTAGCTCTCGATATGAATATCAACAGTCCAATGTTGATATTGTTGAAGCAGTGCAAAGTGATTATAAACTTTCAATAATTCGCTATATTTATTAATGTACACTGTGTTTCTAATTTAAAAGCAAATGCAATTCAATAGCGCGTAGCCCGACTCCGTTTATTTTGGCTATGCTGAAACTTGCGCCAACTTGCTAAGAGTGACCAGACTACCTAAACTTAACTTTTTTCGGCAATCAGCTGTTCGAAAATACTGAGCAAATATATACGGATATAATAAAAAAAAGTTTTACTTTAACCCATATATTCTTTTCTTATATATATACAATGAAAATAAGATAATATAATATAAAACCCCCATTCGATATTCAATAGTTGCAAAACAATATTATATATTTAAAAATTTTCAACTTGTTTACAAATTAAATGACTATCGCCTCAGTGTCTATGGTATCGAGTAGTTTTGTGTTTCTACTCGAATCCTAAAGTAACCGATATGCAAGTGCTCGTTACTTTTATGGACGCGTATACATAGTTTTTCTCAGCAGAGAAATTGTGTGCTGGTAATTTTGTGTAAACTTTTGCAATTGCATTCGCAACAAAAGGCAGCAAGTCGGAGCAAAATGAATGAGGGGAGTGAATACTCCATACACTCGATATGCCGCGTATGCCTAAATCATCTGCGCAACGATGCCGTCTACGATCTATTCATGGTCCCAGGTCTGGCCAAAAAGTTGTGTGTGTGCACTTCGCTGTCCGTGGAACAACACGATGGATTCCCAAAAAACCTTTGCACCTCTTGCTATACAAAGCTCAACGATTTGCATGGCTTTCAAAAGATGTGCGTGGACTCGGTGCAAAAGTTTCAGGATATGGTAGCAAATAATTATTTCACTCCCGTCGGCATCTCGGATATTAATCAAATCGACAATGTTGATGTTCTCAATATTGCGCCACCCGAAAATGAAATGGAGGAGGATCGCATTAACTTTGATCCGCTATTGAATACGAAAATTGAAATAATCGAGAATGAAGACGATGTCTTCAAAATGCTTGAAGATGTGGACAAAGATGTCGAAGATGTGGAAAAGGACAAGGAATCATCGAGTGAAAGCGAAGCGGAAAATGACGAAGAGGATGCAGACTTTGATGCGAATAGCAGCGAATCCGAGGACGCAGCGCCTCTATCACGATTGCGTGGCAACACCCGAGCCAGCAAGGCCAAGGGACGCAAGGCTGCCGCTTCTACCACCCGCGACGACGATGACGATGAATCCTCCAGCTCTGAGTCGTCAGATGACGACGATAGACCCAGCACGAAATCCAAACGCAAACGCATTCCAGCTGGCGAACGAGATCGACATAAGCTCATTGATTGTCACATCTGTCATCAGAAGTTCAAAAAGGCCATTCGATACGAGGAGCACATGAAGCACCATAACGATCTGTTGCCATTCCAGTGCACGGTAGAGTCGTGCAAGAAGGGCTTCACCACAGCCGGTGGCCTGCGCCTGCACATGGACCATGCGCACTCCGAGTTCTCCGAAGTTCACGCCTGCACCTTTGAGGGATGCGACAAGACATTCCCACGCTCCGTTTTGCTCACGTTCCACATGAAGAAGGTGCATAAGGTGGCCAAACCGGATGTGAAGCGACACGCGTGCACTGAATGCGAGAAGGTCTTCCGCTGTCCCACCGCACTCAAGAAGCACATGTACAAGCACACGGGTGAAGAGCTGCCCTTTGCATGCGAAATCTGCGGCAAACGATTCCACATACACAGCGTGCTCCGCGATCATCTGCTGCGTCACGCGGGTGTCAAGAATCATGTGTGTCCGTATTGTGGAGTGGGCAAGACAACGCGACAGGAGTGGAACAAACACATTTTGACGCACACCCGCGAGAAACAGTTCCAGTGCCGGCAGTGTGATCATGCCTCGCATAACAAACAGGCGTTATCCAATCACGTCAAGGTGGTGCACATGAAGATCAAGAACTTCGCCTGCCAATACTGTGGCAAGACCTTTGGGAAGTCGCATGCATGCAAGATCCATGAAAGGTTACATACTGGCGAGAACTGTTGTGAGTGCAAGATCTGTGGAAAGATCTTCCTCTTCGAGAAGCGTCTTACCAAGCACTTGCAGATCCACGAGAAACGAGATATTCCACCGCCAGCTACGGCGACGGCTGTTAAGCCGCCCGGCGAAGGCGATGGCCAAAACAATCCAAATCTCGGCCAGGGTGGAGAGCAGCAGAGTCATTTGGCAGAGCCAATGGACGTGAAACCCATACCGGTGATACCACCCAAGCCGAAGCCATCGCATCGTGTAGAACGCGTGGACATCTCTCAGCTGGCGGGCACCTCGGTCAATCCCATATCATCGGTGTCGGTGCCCTCGTGGTCGCCGCAGGTGAACTTCACTAAGAAGGAGGGTCAGCACATTTGTCCGGGCTGTGGGCGTGGCTTCAATCATATTGGCAATATGAAGTTGCACTACAAGATCATACACGAGAAGGTCAAGGATTTCGCCTGTCGCTATTGTCCCAAACGCTTTGCCAAGGCTCAATACTTGCGCAATCATGAATACATCCATACGGGCGAGAAACCATTCGAGTGTAAGATTTGTGGCAAACACTTCAGGCAGGAGCAGGTGCTTAAGACGCATCTGAAGGTGCACGATAAACCACCAAAGCCACCGAAGGAAAAGAAGCCGCCAAAGCCATCAGTTAGCAAGGCCAAGGGATTAAAGGTTGAGCTCAACAAAAAACAACCAAAGATTCATGAGGAATACCAGGATCCAGCGGCAGAGCGAGCAGCGGCAACCGCTGCGCTGCTCGCCCAGCAGATCGAGGAGAATGAGGCAAAGCGAAAGCAGGAGGAGGCGAATCGTAAAATACAGGAAGCCGCATGTGAGCAGCTGAATCGATTGCAAAAGCAAATACAAAGCGAAAAGGGCTCCTATGATAGCTATTACGGTCAGAAGGCTGAAGCCGAGGGCATTGACCCGGATGGTCTCAAATTAGATCACGTGTAAAATGGGTTACGGTGAGAATAAGATTCACGAAATGAAGATGTAGTAAGTGCAAAGAAACAAACAAACAAGAAAAAATGCTTTATGTATAACTTCTTTTAGCTTGTCCCTGTCGATTTAAGAACCCCCGCCCCCAAACCATATGATCTATGAGCAAGTCCCTCAAATAAATGTGGCTTCATTCATACATATATACATAAAATACATAGAGTACACATCTGTAAACCCCTCAATCAACTTAATCCTTAATCATTTAATTATATATTAAATATTAATTACATTGTACGTGTTGTATCTACATGCATACATACAAACTATATACTTAATCTCTACAAATGCGAATTCAGTCTAGCATCCTTAATCCTGCCAAGGAATGGAAAGAAGTTCCCAGCTGTCTCGGAATAAACAAATACTTATTGGTCGATGCAATTCTAGTAACGAAACTTTCAAGTTATTAAGTTTAAGCATAATCAAAATAACAACAATGGATTATTATGATTATTGTCTAAGGAAATATATATTATCGTATATACAAATACATATATACCATATACATATATAGTAACTACGTTGTCTTTCCACTCTAAATTCTTATGAGGTTGCTTCTCCCACTCAAGACCTCTTTTATTTACATGTAGTGCACATACACACACGCACGCCTGCAGTTGCATGCTTTTGTGGGTGTGTGTGAGCATTTGAATACCTAAGGGTGAGTAGAATGAGTAGTAAGTATAACTATCGATATGCACCGAAAGTAGCTGATTATTTTAAAACGCGTACTCGTTTTTGTATTTGTTTTTTAAATTTAATTACGTAATTCCAAATTCAAAATATCGCTGGAGCAATTATAGATTGTTTACAATTTATAAAAAAAAAAACAAACAAAAACAGTTAGTAGATTTTTCGACAAATTCTTCCGTCACTCAAAACTGTGTGACCAAATTGGTATATTTTGCGAAAACACAAGTATATTTCCAAATTGGTGTTGTGGTCACGCTGCCTGCTTCTGCTTCTTCTATCGCGAATAGTTTTTCTTCGTAAAAATAAATAATATTTTGATTTAGTACGCCAACAATACGGTAGTCACAAAATGAATGAAGGAGGGAGTGGATACTCCATACACACAATTTGCCGCATCTGCTTAAACCTCCTGCAAAACGATGTCGCCTACGATTTATTTCTGGTTCCGGGTCTGGCTAAAAAGTTGTGTGTGTGCACTTCGCTTGCCGTGGAGCAACAAGACGGCTTCCCTATGAATCTGTGCACACAGTGCTTTAGCCGGCTCAATGATCTGCATGATTTTCAGAAACTGTGCGTGGACTCGGTACAACGCTTTCAGCAGATGGTGGCCAACAATTTCTTTGGAGTAACAGCAACAACAGCAGCAGCTGCAACGCCGCTCAATCACATCGATAACTTTGATGTGTTGAATGTGGCTGGAGGAGCACAAGATGGGGAACTGGCTGGCGAGGAGGAGGATCGCATTAACTATGATCCGCTGCTCAATCACAAAATGGAGATCATTGAGAACGAGGAGGATGTGTTTAAAATGCTCGAACACGTCGATAAAGAGGCTGAAGAAGTTGAGAAAGAAGTCAAGGCTGATGTAGACGATCAGGCGGCGGGCATTATGCAAATGTTCGACGACGGCGGCGATGTCGATGATGATGACGACGGTGTTTCTTCTGCCGATGATCACGATGTGGACTTTGAGCCCAACAGCAGCGATGCTGACGATGATATGCCGCTGGCACAACGTCTGCGAGGCAACAAAATGAGCTCGCAAAAGCATGTTGAAGATGTGGAGGATGAGGGCAGCTCCGAGTCGGATGAGGAAGGCGTCAAATCGAAAACGAAACGCAAGCGTATTCCGGCGGCTGAGCGGCATCTGCATCGCATCATCGACTGCCACATCTGTCATCAAAAGTTCAAGAAAGCCATACGCTACGAGGAGCACATGAAGCACCACAACGATCTGCTTCCCTTCCAATGCAAAGTGGAGAGTTGCCGCAAAGGCTTCACCACAGCTGGCGGTCTGCGACTGCATGTGGATCATGCCCACACGGAGTTGTCCGAGGTGCATGCGTGCAGCGTTGAGGGGTGTGGCAAAACCTTTCCGCGCATACGTCTGCTCACCTTTCACATGAAAAAGGTGCACAATATTTCGAAAGCGGCAGCGCCGCCTCGTGATTATCCTTGCACCGAATGTGAGAAGATTTTCCGTTGTCCTATGGCGCTGAAAAAGCACATGTATAAGCACGATGGCAAGGAGCTGCCGTTTCCCTGCAACATTTGTGGCAAACGCTTTGTGATCAACAGCGCCCTCAAGGATCATCTGATGCGGCATGCGGGCATCAAGAACTATGTGTGTCCCTATTGTGGCGTGGGTAAGACCACGCGACAGGAGTGGAACACACATATTCTGACACACACGCAGGAGAAGAAGTTCAAGTGCCATATATGTGAGCATGCCTCGCACAACAAGCAGAGTCTGGCCAATCACATAAAGATTGTGCACGAGAAGATCAAGAACTATGCGTGTCAATATTGTGGCAAGACCTTTGGCAAGTCGCATGCCTGCAAGATCCATGAGATGACGCACACTGGGGAGAAGCGTTGCGAGTGCAAGGTGTGTGGCAAAAAGTTCCTCTATCCAAAGAGCCTGACGAAGCATCTGAAGACGCACGAGAAGCGCGTGTTGCGTGCCATGGAAACGTATCGCCAGCGTCAGGTGGAACTGGGCGAAGGTGCTACAGCAGCGACAGAGAGCACGGACATCGCCGAAGTAGTCGGCTCACAAGCGCACAATCCTGCGGACGTCGTTGTCGATGGCCTGATGTCACAGAATGCTGCTGATGAACTGTTGAAAGTGTGCGCCGAATCGGTGGCCACAATACCTAAGGATCCGCGTCGTGTGCAACGGGTGGACATCTCTCAGCTGGCTGGCACCGCTGTTAATCCCATACCCTCAGTTTCGGTGCCGTCGTGGTCACCTCAAGTCAACTTCACCAAGAAGGAGGGCAAGCACATTTGTCCGGGCTGCGGTCAAGGCTTCAATAACATTGGCAACATGAAGCGTCACTATAAGATCATACACGAGAAGGTCAAGGATTTCGCCTGTCGGTTTTGTCCAAAGCGTTTCGCCAAGGCGCAAACGCTGCGACACCACGAATGGATTCATACGGGCGAAAAGCCCTTTGAGTGCAAGACGTGTGGCACACACTTCCGCCAGGAGACGGCGCTAAAGCGTCATCAGCGCACGCACGAGAATCGCCCGCCTGTCATCTCATCCAAGTTCTATGCGGCACGCGAGGAACTGGAGGAGCAGGAGCGCATGAAACGTGAGGCACGTCGCAAGGCGGACGCAAAACGCAAAGAAATTGCCGAAGCGGCCAAGGAGCAGCTGTCGTCGCTGCACAAACTGGAGGCAACCGACAAGAATCTGCACTCGTACGACGAGTATCAAGAGGCAGCTGCGGAGCGTGCGGCTGCCTCGGCGGAGCTGCAGGCACAGCAGTACGAGGAGAACGAGGTGAAGCGGCGAGCGGACATGGAGCGTCGCAAGATCCAGGAAGCGGCGTACGAGCAGCTGCAGAAACTGCAGCAGCAGCAGGAGATCGAGAAGGCGCAAAGCTCCTACGATGGCTACTATGCGCAAAAGGCGCATGCCGAAGGCACCTCAATCGATGACCTCAAGATTGATCATGTGTGATAAGATTTTGGAAATGTTTATCATCGATAAAAGCAATAATTTTTGCATCCTTATAGTTAGCTAGCGTTACTCTTAGATCTAAGTACAACACATAGGTATACAAAATACAAATACAATATGTATACATATGTCGCAGCATCATTACTTTTGGCATATATATCGAAATAGTCAATCATTTTTGTAGTCTAATCTGTTTGCTTAAGCGTAAAGAGATCCTTGAGACTGTCCAAAGTCATGTTATCCAGATCCCAGTGCGTGGACAATGTGGATCTGTCGTCGGCAGATTTGATAAGCGTCATAATATTCTCCTCGATTGTGCCATTGACGATAAAGCGATGCACTGTTGTCGGTCTGCAAGAGAAGAAAGTATCGTCGAATTTAAATTTGATTTTATTCAATGCCGAGTTATTCATCTTACTTCGTCTGGCCAAAACGATGCACACGTCCTATGGCTTGCAATTCCTCGCCAGGTGTCAATATGGGCTCGACCAGAAACACATGCGTCGCCTCAATCAAGTTTAATCCTTTGGAGCCACGCGATAGGGGCATCAGCATGCAGGTAATCTTTAGCTCGGGTTGCTAAAGAATTGAATAGAGGAAATATTATTACACATTTAAATATTAAAGACTAAGGATAAGTTCAACAACTCGGTTGTTGTTTGATCAGTCTTGCTTCTGCTTTAATATTACTAAAAATCATTTCTTATTTGGTAAAACTCTGCTCTATAATCTTACAAATTCGTTCTGAAAATGTGATCTGAACTTCTTAAGGTTACCCACCTTGAAGTCATCGATGTCGCGATTAGTGAACTTGTTGCGATACTTAATACCATTCATTTGCAGGGCGCTGGCAATATGATTCAGTATCGTTGCCCATTGCGAGAAGATCAATATCTTTTGCTCAGAGTCTTCGGCTTGAATCTTTTGCACCTGCTCCACAATATGCACAATTTTCGTGGAGAAGTCGCCATTGATTTTGGGACGATTAACACCCTTTCTCACAGAATAATACAATCTGCAAAAATAAACAATTTAATTGAGAACAATTTGACTGTCGATTGCCACTTACTGTGGTGAATCTTGGCGGCAGATGGGACATTTTGTCTTCCTTCCAAATTTACTTCGCATTGTGTCCAGACATTCTTGGCATAGATAATGACCGCATGACAACATCACATACTGCAAGAAGAACTAGAATTATACTTCAACTTAATACGAGTATTGATATATTTACGCGATCATCGTCCAGAGTTTGGCAAATGGGACAAGGTTTATCGCCTGCATCGTCTTTTAAATGCTTCAGGTACTTAAGGCGACCCGATAGCCGCACAAAGTTGAGCTGCGCCTCCTCAATATTCGCCATATTGAACTCGGTTTGCTCTTCCAGTTGATATGGTAAAATGCGAAAGTTCGATTGCTCCTCCGGATTCTCTGTGAGTAATATGCGCATTTTGCACATATCCAACTCATCAAAGGCCTTGATTACGTACTCTGCCTCAATCCAATACTTGATCTGTAGCTTCTCCAGGCTCTGCATGCAGTCCAGCTGCTCCAATTTATTTTTACACTCTGCCTTCCATTCCGCGAACTCGTGTCGGCCACGCAAATAACCAAAAACAACTGCAATGGAAGATTTCTAAGTTATTTTTTAATTATAGAATATTTAAATTAGTGACTCTGACCTCTGATGAGCATAATTTCCATGCTTGAGTTTTCGGAGCCATCTGTTATGGTGCCCTCCTTGCCCAGTTCCTTGTCAAAGAGCAGACACTCAAACTTGTTTACAGTATCCTGTATTTTACACAGCGAACAATGTCGTTTTTTGCGAGGGTCTTTTCTTTTGTCACCAGCTGGTTTGTCCTCCTGTTAGATAAGTTAAGCATTAGTAAATATTTCACAAGACTAGCACAGAAATAATGTAAAGAGGATACACCTGGTTTGTGTCTTTGATAAGCATAGGTTGAAATACATGCTATTGTTTGTGATTTAATTTAACGAAGAAAAAACTCTTAAAGCGGCGTCGATGCTTTGAAATTTTGAGAAGTCTCTCGTTGCATTATTAATATTGCAGCCTCATAACTTTTAGCATTTGTGTTATAGTCAGTAATGACCAAGAATTGTCTATAAATAGTGGATTAACTAAATATTTATGAGACTTACCATAATATCTGCCAAGTGGCAATCAGAGACCACTTTGATGAACTGATTGGTGTCCGCAGAGAGAGCGACACCTTCTCTGACAGCACCGCAAGCTTGGAGCAGCATACGCTTCAGAAACTTAAAGTCTTTGCGCAATTGTTTGTGCTGCTTCTCCAAGCGGTCATGCCAGTTGTGTAGTATATAGATTAATCCCGTGACTGAGCTCACGTCCTGCAGTTTTTCACTGGAAATATTTTGCCTAAAGAACTCCTCGCCAATCTTATGCCAAACAGCTGTGTGCCAATTGTCGCTGGTGTTGACCACGGTAGCAAACAGTTGCACAATGCTTGACGAGAATTGCTGCTGCAACTTATACAGTTCCTCCAGCTTTGCTTCATATGCTGTCTCGGCTGCCAGCAGCACAACAATCTTCTCCTCCAGGAACTTGCGCTCCAAGCTATTCAATTTGAGGCGATACGCAGCGAGCTCTTCCTCGCTGAGCTTGTCGTTGTCGGCAGCCAATTCAGAAGCCGAGAGCAAATTGTGCAGCGCATGAATTTGCAGCAGGCTGTCCACGCTATAAAAAAGATATATCAAATTAATATTTGCAATTGAATTAATGCACTTTTCTTGTTGTTTACGTGATGTTGTCATCGTTGTAGTCATTGGCCAGCTGCAGCACCTGTTTGTAGTTATGCATTGCTTGTTTGTGCTGCTTGAGAATAAAGTGTATGGCCGCCAGACCGTTGTACGAAGATGCCCAAGTGCGCAGCTCTCGCTTGCACTGCATCTCATTGTTGGTCTTGAGATGCACCAGCAAATCCTGTGGATTCAAATAATTGGTGGTCGCAACATTCTTATTGATCACCACGGGCACCGAACAAGTTTTGCGTATACGCAAAAAAGGCTGCAACATGCTGCGCAGCAGTTGTGGAGAAATGGAAGCCAACCGTGAACTGGACGTATTGGGATTGTACTTGGTGTGCTTGGCAACGGCTTCCAGAAAGAGTTCAGTGCACTTGAAGTGCTCCTCGCGGTAGTAAAGCGACTCCACATTGCTCAGCGCGAGGCGATGCACCACCTCCGTTTGCGGTGGTATGCCCAGCTCATGCTCCACTTTCGACTTGCAGGTGCGCCACATGCAATGCTGCAGCAACTCTAAAAGCGGTTCAGCTTTGTGCTTGAGCAAAAACGAATTTGCTACCGTGTGCCAGGCGTCTTGAGGCTCACAAGCCTGGTGGAAGCCCACGAATTTCAACAGCGGCGCCAAATCATCAATGGTCTTTTGAATCGGCGTGCCAGTGACAGCCCAACGATTCACCGCAGGCAGCTGACTGACCATCTCCGCCGCCTGGGAAGTACTGCTCTCCACCATTTGCGCTTCGTCCAAGCAGACGCGCCACCAGTTGACCATCAAGAGCGGGGAACTGGGACGCATATATCGTTGCTCGTAGCGCATCTCGCGATCGCTTGTGTTCCGTGGTGTATGATGAATCTCGTGGCCCAATATGCGATAATCGGTCAACACAATATCGTACTGCGCCAGCTCCAAGGGACTGTACCAGACACCCGCCTGCAAACCGGGATACAGCAGCACCTTGAGTGTACCGTCGACATGCTTGCTAATCTCTTGATGCCACTGTGTTTTAATCTCGCTGGGTGACACTATGATGGTGGCACGTGATTCCACTAGCTGTGCCGTGGGCGTGCTCATCAATTCTGTCCAGCAATTGGGACACACATAGTCGCTATGACTGTCTTTGATGCACTGCTGATGCTGCCACAGCTGGCACAGCGTGCACTTGACCAGCAGCTTAGCCGCTGATTGTTCGATGCAAATGCAGTGTACTTTAGGTGCCAAGCAGCGGCGCTTGAGGGGCACAGCATCGATTGCTTCCTCCAAGCTGACGTTCCAATAGGTGTTATCCACATGTTGCTTCGGATTAAGCAGCAGCGTTGCTAGTAGCTCCACGGTTTTGCCTAAACCCATTTCGTCGGCAAGTATGCCACCTGGTGGCAATCTCACATTTGGCAGTAAAACTTCGTCTTTATCGCATTCATAGAACTGCAGGCAATAGCTGTGTTTCCAGACTTTATGCTTGCCATCGTTGGCATGGCATATTGTCAAATTGGCAGGAAATTCATTGGGCTGGCATTCACGGCTGAGCATCCATCTGACCGTGCGTTGTTGATACCCTCGCAACTGCGATTTGAAACAACTTGGCAGTGAAACAATTGGCGGCTTCTCCTTCTCCTCGTTTGCCGCCAATTCCTGGTGTTTGCAGTACAGTGCATTGTAGAGCTGTGTGGTCACATAGCTCTTTAGTTCGCGCTGTTGTTCATGCTGCTCCTGCAACACTTGAAACTCCAGAGATGGTGCATAATTGATGAATATTAACGGAAATAACTCTGAAGCCAACTGCAAGTCATGTTGATTTGCTGAGTGAAACGTTGCTGCTGCTATCTGTTGCAAGACGACCGTTGAATCCAATATTTTGAACTGTAGCTTTTTGGTGCGTATTTTAGCAACTGCAAAAGCACCCGATTGTGACGAAAAGCATTTCAATTTAAATGTAAATAAATCCTACTTACAGTTTGTTATGATTGAAATCAATTCGTTTGCATTTGGCGCCAGAGATTCCACGATGCGCCATTGTCTTTTGTTGTATGTAAACAAAGAGTCTTGCTCGTTGTCCGAGCACTCCCGCGCCAATTCACACAGCACTATGGCCATATTTCTAATTACTAATTGAACATAAATGCAAAATACATCTACTTTTGTACAACGAAGAAACAACCGCGTAGTGTTGGCGGACAGTGTGACCCCATGCTGATTTTTAAAATATGCCAGTTGCAGCGATAAGCCATTATCGATAGGCAGCCTGCTCAATTACTTTAGTTGCAAGCAAAAGCATGTTAATTTCTATACTATAGAAGACGTATGTATAATTTTAATAATTTCATTAAATAATCTTAACAATTTATATTTCTTGTAAATAAAACAAATGTTGTAGGCCAAATGTAATATTACATATTTGCGCTTTGCGGTATTAATGTGCTTAGCGTATGCTGCCACATTGTCAAAATAAAAATAAATAAACCAGGGCACGCGACTGCAATTATTTGTGTTTGCATTGTTTTTCCTGTTTTATCAACATTTCTTTAGATGAATGCTGTGATAGCACTATGTCACTTTTGCGAGGCGCACGGTCCCTGCGCCATATTCTGTACGCAAACGCTGCGTGATACCAAAATCGAGGACCTTGTAAATTTGGAGCAACCACAACAACCAGGACAAAAGACCTGCTCGGCGTGCAACTATACGCTGGGACGCAACAACAATAATGCCATATACAGCAAGGACACCGAAAGCGGTGCCACATTCGTCAGCACTAAAGTGGCCACACTACAGGAGGTGGCGAATCTTGTCAAGCAAGCGGCCGTTCGCAGTCTCAGCTGCGAGATTAACACAAATAAGGACAACAACGATGGCGACGGCGGTTTCGTGTTCTTTGGTGACTCCACACGCGGTCACATACTCAGTCACACATTTCGCGTCAGTGATCTTCAAGCGCGCGGCTACTATCAGCTATTCTCAATCATTGTGCTTATGAAGGACAAGTATTTTCTGCTAAACACCAAACCATTTTTGGCCGAACATATTCGTAAAATCTCTATGGAGCTTCAGGCGGGGGCTCAACGCACCAAGGCCGCCGAAGAGCTGAACTATTCGGCGCGCCAGCGACGTCTGTCGGGTGCACAATTTTTGATGCCCACACCGCGTTCCTTGCTGGAGTTAACAGGAGAGGAGCATGTGTTTGCCCAGTTGCATTCGCATTTCGCTTGGATACTACTAGCTGGTTCCAGATTTCTCACCGAGCACATCACATTCGGTAATCTGCCGTGGTTACCCCCACAGAGCAGCGGACGACCGCCTGCACAGCGTCTCACATACAACAGCTCCACGTTACCCATGATACAAATGTACGAAGATGATCCCGAACAGGAGGGTTTCTTCTCGCTGCGACACATCAAGAAAGTTGTGCACAAGGACGATTTTGCTACCATTTGCTATTGTGCATTGACGGGCGTCAAGATCATTGTGCGTGGTGCACCCGAAAGAACTGTGCTTTTTATGATGTGCCTGAAGAAACTGCTGCCCGATCCCATGCATCAACTGATGCGCATCGATGCACAGCATCAGCATTCCATTAGCTCCGAATACAAGATCATTTCGGTGTCCAATGACATCGCTGTACCCATGGCAAGCAGTTCAGTGTTTCGCATTGATTTCCTGGACAAGCATGTGAATGGCAATGATATTGTGTCCGTTAAGTGGCCCGGGGAATTGCCCAGAAAGCGTAAGTAAAGTTGCGGTTATTACTTTTCAACACTTAATCCAAGTTCTTGCTTTGACAGTGCCAGATCTCTTGGTGAAGCTGTTGAAGGCGGTCAAAGCTGTCGAGGAGAAAACATTTACGGAGCTAGTGCTCAATAAGCAGACCAAAGTGCTCATCGAAGAGTGGAAAAAGTGAGTGACAGATAAGTCAACTAAAAGTTACCCTTGATATTTATATTCTCTCTCGATTCCACAGCAAAGTAATCTGCCTTAACCAAGCCAAGTCCGGGAGTGTGCAGGCCAAGTTGAAGAAGGTATTGGGCGTGCAGCCGCAGGATCAGTCGCTTATCAATTACTGGAGCACACACTTGCATTAGGATCGAATATTTTTTAGTTGTTGTGTATATATATTGAAATGGTATTGTTCACTTTTTGGAATAAAAATTCTTTATTGCCCCGAAGAGCGCAACGATTTCCATGATCTTAACCGAAAAAGTGACGTCTATATAAGGTGTTTGTTCCACAAGAGGTCACCGCTTACTTCTTGTAACCGCAGCTGGAACGACGACCACGAGCACGCTCAAACTTGCGTCCCTTGGAGCGCACATATGGGCGAGTATGCGAGTGTGGCACACCAGGAGCCTTGCCGAAGTGCTTGCAGGCGGTACGGGCAGTGCGTCTGCCTTGCAGCAACAGGGTGTTCTTGCCGGTGGGCGAACGGAGAGCCAACTGATCGAAGGTCAGCACTTCACCGCCAGCCTTAAGGATGCGCTCGCGAGCCGTCTGGGTGACATGGAGAGCACAGACAGCCAACTTGGGCACGACCAGGAGACGGGCATCGTCGGTGACGGTGCCAACGACAACAATGGTCGACTCTGGCTGGTTGGCGGCCTTGGCGAAACGAGCGATGCGCTGCAGCGATAGTGGTGGCCTATTGATTTTGCTCATAAACAAGCGCTTCAGGATGATGCGGTTGAACTTCTTGTTCGTGCGACGTTGCAGGAAGCGGTACAGCTACAACACAAAAACGGGGGCAAATTAACACACTTTTCACACTTGTATATCACACATTTATTTTACCTTAACGAGCAAACGCAGGTAAACATCCTGAGATTTGGGTTCGGTTCTGCGAACCTTGCGATCGTACTTGTGGTTGATATCAATACCCTGCAAGAGACGAGACACGAAATATTATTTAAAACTCTTTAGTTGTCGCGCACTGTGTCATCAATTTGCAATGCTAGTGCATATTTTCCATAAACATTTAAGATGTTTACAAATTTTATTTCTTGATAGCTTAGAATTTCTTGCGTCGTACCATTTCGGCGACCGGAAAAAGAAAGAGACGAGATTGACGTTTAGGGATGGACAATATATCGATTCATCGCAACAACAAGTATGTTTTCCGTACGATATTTTTCGATATCGTCGCAACAAGACTGCGAACCTATCCAATTGGTAAAATTGTCAACTAAATTGGGCTTGCGAACACAAACAGTTTTAATTCAACTCTTTTCCTTACCATTTAGCTTAACAAAAATATTTCGTTATTCGAGAGTGGCAATATGCAATCGAATGCCACACTAACGATAGCTGCTTTTGTACAATTGACAGCTACGTAGGGATGCATAAATATTGACTGCGCCGTGTTAACACTTCGTTTTACAGCACTACGACAATGGCAGCGGTGAATTTACGTAAAGGTTTTTTTATGCTGCCCCGCAATGTAAGTAAATAAATTGAATATTAAATGACATCAACAACAACATTAATCAAACACATAATTTATAGCTGGTGGTTAGCCAACAGCGTAGCTATGCCGCCGCCAAACAAACAAAGACCAACACACTAGCTGCTGTGGCTGAATCCATCTCAGCCAAGGGGTAAAAATAAACAACTGAATTATTATCATGTAATAAAGTCTTATATTTTTGTAGATTTTTGCGCCCCAACAAGCCATATGCTCCAGTTCAGGATGCTGCCGAACGTGTACGCGCTGTTGCCACCAAATTGCAGTTGAGCAACGGCGGCGATCAACGAAAATTCTCCGATTTAAGTGAGAAATTCAAGTTTTTGTCTGCCTGCTTCGAGGAACTGCAGCATTCTGTGCCCAATTCCCAAGTGCATGAGCTGACCACAGTGGGTGATGTGGTTGCTTTCTATCAACAGGCTGTAGACACTACTGTGCCGCTGGATGCACTAAAACGCATTGAGTTACCAGAGAATTTGCACATACAATATGAATATTTGCGTTTCAATCCGGCAACGGATACGAAATTCAATGGAAAAACAGCGTTCCCCAAGAGCTCAACCCTGGTTACAGGACTGAAGTACCGAGGCAAATACGAGGGACATGAGGCTAAGCGTTCGTGGCCTTAGTTTTAATTGTTAATCCTAATGCAGTTAATAAAAGTGTTATGTTCTAAAGATATTGTGAAATGGTTTCCACAAGTTCTGGGTTGTAAATGCTTTCCAGCGCCTTCAACACACGACTATCGCTCAACAATTCCATAAGACGCACATCAGCCTTGGCGTCCTCGAAGCTGTTGTACATGAGATCGTTGTTGATTTCGGTGACAGCCGGTTTATTCAAAATACTGAGTATCTTCTTTTGTAGCTCCATTTCGGGATCGGTCTCCTGATGTTTGACCAGGCGAGCCTTTGCATCGCCCAATTCCCGTCTCAGCTGTAACTCATGCTGCTCCTGCAGATACTTGATGATGCATTCGTATTGCAAACCCGTTAATGGGCGACAATTAGCCAGCATTTCAATGAGTTTCTGCATGGACTCGGGATGTCGTAATGTGTTGCTACTGGCGGTAGCATCACGTTGCTTCTTCATACGAAAATCACTGGATATCAGTTGAATAGCGTCTTCCAGCGGCATATTGCGGTGTTCGGCGGGCACACCGTACAGAATGTTAACCGTAAGGCTTTTGTGGAGCTCATTTTGAGGCGTTACCCGCACCGCATAGAGGCAACCGCGGGCGGAGATGTTGCTGAGCACTTGGCCCAGCATCACATCCTCGTTGGGGAAAAGGACATCCACACGCATGCCGGCCAAGGTCAAGCGTTCTTCAATGAATTCCGCATATTTGCTGTTAACACAAAACTCGTATCAATGTCAGGAAGAACATCGATTAGACGTACTTACGTATTCTCCCGATTGACCACAATGATCTCGCAGTCATTGATGGGCACCGCAGTTGCTGCAGCAGCCGCTGACATCATAATGCCACCTTGCACAGCCATGGGAACTTGTCCAGCTCCGATGTCACCGACTGTATTCAAATTATTGCCAATTGCTTGGTTGGCCACCGGCGCTTTTGGTTTTTGACTGGCGTTGCGTACAATTAATGTTTTCGATTTAAATGTGGATTTGTTGAGAGCCTCCGCACATTTATTGGCTGTCTCCTCGTCTTCGAATTGCACAAAACCAAAATTCTTTTGCACCAACGAACCCAAAACTGTTCCGTACGAATGACAAATGCTCTCAAGTTCCTTGCGTGTACATCGCGGTAGATTGCCGAAGTAAACACGATTCTTTATCAATGCTGGATCTTGAGCAATGTTATAACCGGGTGTAGCCGGATCACTCTGAGCTGCCATTTAAATAAGTACAACAACTTTGGATTTAGCAGCCAAGAAGCACAAAAAATACGTAAACAACTGATAAGTATCGTTGTTAATGCGGCACTAATGCTGCAATCGATTGTACAGTTATCGATTGCTTTCCATAACAGTGATAGACGTATGTTAAGTAACATGCGATCTAACACAGGGTGAGTGCTTTGGCGGTATTCGTGCTGCTTTAAACTGGTAATACTTGTGCTAAGTTTGCATAGGTTTAGTTTTGGTTTTTCAGATTTTCATTTATTGAGATAACTATTTTGGAAATAAATGCATAATCAATAACAAACTGGTAACAAACTCGTTGCAAGAACTTTACAGAAACGATATCAAAGGTCATAGCCCTGACACTGGTCATTATTACAGTATCCATATTTTTGTATCAAGAATGACATATCGATATATAAAAAAATCACAGATATCGATGTTGCCAACGATCTCTCACCTCTAAGAATAACCGCCAAAATATTAACCGCTATGGCAAAAAAAAAAAAAACGAAAAAGAAGCAACGTAAACCAAATTTTATTGCGGAGTGAAAATTTTGAAATGAATTTAAATAGTGCAAGTGAAATGTAAAGTGAAAATTATGCGTGTATTAGAAATCCAGCGCCATTATGCACATCGTGCACAGCATGCTCAAGTTCAAGCTCAGGCTTCTTCTTGGGAATATAAGGATTGTGTTCCGGATCGGCGTTCAAACTAAGGTAAAAAATGTTTCAATTATATTCATAGAGAATAGTATTCGTGTGATTGCCAACTCACTGATAGAGGCTGGTGGCTTCCTCGCACTTCACATTGTACCACCAGTCGCAGGCGAATTCCTTCTGATTGAATATTGTGCCGTTGGTGCACAAGAACGAAGCACCCTGGTGACCCTCGCGTCCATCGTGACAGACATGATAGGCCTGGCAGCCAGTCTCTACATTGGCATACATGCCCGGCACAGCGGGCACATTGTGGCAACTGAATTGCGTGTGCGGCACTTCGTGATAGATCGGATAATCGACTCCGGCCACACCGGGTATTTTATTCAAATCCTGTTTGTCCTCGTGGCGTGGTGCATGATGCTCCGATTGCGGTGGATTATACAGGTGTCCAAATTTCTACAGGTACACACAACGTAAACATATCAAATGTTGCAGATGTTGCATAATCGTGGAGCCGCGTGCTCCAACCGGTTCCACCACACAGACTCCCCGCTTATGATTAGCAAACAATTAAACATGTGTGTACAATGTAATGCTGTTATACGCGCATATGTGTGTGTTATACTAGTGTGTATGTGTGTGTGTTTTATACGATCAATTGCATGTTACAATTTTTGGGTCAAAAGTGAACGTCGCATGCTCTCGCTCTCGCTCTCACTGCCACGCGCTAAGTGGAGAGTTGGGCGGGGTGGAGATTGCGTATCTCCCAGTGACTAATTAAAAGTGCTGCCCCCTCAACATCATCATCATCGACTGACTGACTGATTGACTGTCATAACTCACCTGCACTTCAATGGCCAACGCAACGCCAAGCAGCAACAACAACGTTGCCAGCATCCTCAGCAGCGCTGAGCTGTTGTTGTTGTTCAGCATCGACATCTTTAACGATTTTGGGTTGTATTTGCTCTTTTTTTTTTCTCTCAATTTATTTGATTTGATTTGGAGTTGGATCAACCGTCTGCGTTCGGTCGAAAAATCGCACTGAAACTGAAGTGCAGTTTTTTCCAAGCGCCGCCATCCACTTGAGACCCAGACGCCGTTACCATTGCTGTTGCCGTTGCCATCGCCATCGTCGCGTGCTTGTCGTGCAAGCTTTCAAGGGTAGCGTCTAACGGTAAGCGGCTGCGGCTGCGGTTGCTTCGGCTCTCGTCGTCATCGTCGTCATCGTCGTGTGCGCCAGCGCAACTTTCGATTTTGTTTGTGGTGGAAGCTGCTTTGGCAAAGAGCTTTTGGCTTATGCGATTACTTTTCGCAGTGCCGCCTAATTATTAAAGTTCCAAAACTGAAAACACTGAAAACCTTAGGCAAAACGATGTTAAGTCCGACCATAAAACTCGTAATCTCATGCATATGAAAGCAGATACGATTATTGCATGGATGGGAAAGTAAAATGCAATATGCTTTATTTTGCAAGCAACAAATTGTCTGGGCTTTACAAATATCTGTAAGTCATACTATGTAGTGCTTAAAGTAACAAGTAAGAATTGGACAGTCGACGTTGCTCGACTGTGGGATACCCGGAACTCTTAAGAGTGAAGGTGCACTTTATTATGCGATCAAAGTGACAGGAAATTTTTTTTAATTTAAGAATAAAGCGAATTTTATTCGCGAAATTAATATAAGTGAAATTTTTGGAGATTTATTTTAGGTTATGAAATTAATTTGAGAATTTTCAAAATTTTGAAAAGTTAATTTAATATAACAGTTGAGATATCATTGTCAATTTCCACCCATAATGTTTAACATATGTACGTTAATATTACAGTAAAGTATTAAAGAAATGAAATTCTTTAACAAGTTAATCCCTGGGTCACTAAATTGATTTGTAAATTGAGCTTTCTATTGGGAACTATTTAAAAACAATTTTATAATATCTGTTATACAGACTTTTAACAGTATGAACAGACAGACAAAAACCAAATGTTGTTCCATCAATTTAAAATGTATTCATTAACTTTTAACTGCCCAAGAAGTGAAGTCAGTAATCACTTATTGTCTCATGAGTGCCGGGTATAAAAATAGGCTATAATTGCAAAGAAATATGATAGTTGTGATTGCGTATAAGAAATAGGTGTGTACTAAAATTAGATCTTATTAAATACTCATATGCATAATAATAACTAATACTTTTGCATTGCGGGATTCAAGTGAAGTTTGCTAAGCAAGTCATCAAATTCGCTGTAGAGCTGCAAAAAAAAAAAACCAAAAACAAAACACAAGAGAGTTCAACGATATCATTAATAAATATCTTTAGTTATGCTCGAGTGAGGTTGGAGCTGGAGTTGGAGAGTTGGTGGACTTACATGAGTCTTGCCATAACTATCCACATAGGTCTTGCTGCCTCCGGAGGTTTTCTTGAACGCGGGCAGCGCTGGACCATGCAGAAGATTCACGTTTTGATAGGACTGCGCCTTGGATGCACTGCTAACGGCATGACTCTTGCCCACCGTGGGCGCTAGTTCCAGAAAATTGGGCACTGCACCAGCCACATAAATATACATTTATATATATATGTAGTATGAAAAGTTGAAAAGTGCAGCGAAGCGTTAAATTCCACGCACACTTTACTCACCTTTCTTGGGCTGCAATTTCACCTGATTGAGCAACGGATTGTGCAGCTGCAACTGGCGATAGGTGGGCAATGCATGCTTTGGTGCCACCAACACATACGGACGACCCACGGCCTGTGGATACAGATAAGTGGTCTCCACGGTGGGCACTTGTCTGTAATGGTAGCGACCTTCTCGCGGCGTATAACGTCCATCTGAGCTCAGGGCAATGTGATAAACGGTGCGCATGCTCTTATCATAATACTGATAGACCTGCAGGTAGAAGAAGGTATTTCAAATTGTGGGTGGTCTTTAAGTACCTACAAATGTCATTATCGTGCCAAGAGAATTGCGTCATAATTGTGTGTTAAATAGATGATTAGATAGCAGAAATGGGAGTAAGCACTTTTTCATAACGAAAAGTAAAAGTAAAAACGAAAGTTTTATGAGTGTTGTTTCTTGTTGCTGTTAAATAAATAAATGTGTTTAGTTTTGGGCTGATATAATATGTAGGTAGATAAACAATTTAAGAATTAGTTACTGTTAAGAAAATAAATGTGGTTAGATTTGTGGAGTTATAATAGGTAGATAAATAATTAAGTTATTAAACAGTAATATTTGTTGATTTTATCATAAGGGACTTAAATTTGCTTCTTTTTATTTTGAGTTGTTTCTTATTTAAATTGAGTGAATATTTCTACACAGTGTAATAAGTTCTACATCATAAAAATACATCGGAATAAATTATTATACGCAATCTATTCTATTATAATTCTACAAAAAGAGACTGAACATTGACAGATTGGCAAGTTGTATATTATAAAAATAAATCGAAGTTCATTATTATAGACAATTATTACAATCTGTAATTTTTCAGTCTTAATAATCACACAACTTTGTAGAATTAAAATATTACATTTATTCACAAAAAAATGAGATTAGAGGGACTGAAAATTGGCAGATTGGTTTCCTTTTCTCTAATGTTTATGGAAGTGGTAGGCAATTTAATTCCTTAATATAATAAAGGGAGGCCAATTTTGTGAAACCATTTTAAAAACAAATATAGTATGTGGAAAGCATCCTTGGTTGTATAAAGAGAACTTCAATATCTGACTAATCTAGTCAACAGCAGAAACTAAGTTTGCAAATAATACTTAGTTTCTTTTATTTTTTCTTCATACTTTTGGTTTGCATAAGGAACATTTCTAAATAATAATTAAAACAATTTCTGATACAAAAATCAATGATAAGAAACGGACAAGTGAAAGTTCCGAAAAAAAAAATGATAGATAGATATCGAGGTAATTATGAGATAAAATCAGTTAGCTATGAACTAAGGTAATCTTAAGGTTATATTTTTATAAATAAGAACAAATATAAAAATGTTGTTTACGAAAAAGTAATGAAATCAAAATAGAGTTAATTTTATACTACTAAGAGATATAAAGGCACTTTTAAAGTTTGTGCAGAGTCTACTCTTAACAAATAAACAAAAGCAATAAAAAATTTGGAATTAGTTAAGTCGTTAAAATGAGATAGTCATGCATAGTTTTGTAGAGCAGTTAAATGCAGTAGTAGTTTAGTAGTTTCGACTATTTGCCACTCACCTGTGGACTCCGTTGCTGGGGCACAATGCCATCGGGTATGGAGATGCCCTCCTTTTGCAGACGATTGAGATAGAGGCGATCGGTCTCGAAGGCAGTGTCTGGTATCTTGCCACCCGCATGTGGCAGCACTTGCTCGCGATAGATTTGGCGTTTCTTAAATTGGTTTTTGTTTTCGCAACGATTATTTATGGCTACCAAATATGTTATAAACTCTATAACAATGATTTACACACCTTGTGGTGGCGTTCCGGATTTGTCATCAGCGGCTCATCGGCGAATGCAGCGTAGCTCAGGCAAAGGAGCACAACTAATTTTAAGATATATGGCGACATTATATATGTAAATAATTGTATATGTATATGTGGATTTAACTGCGATCAATTTCAAAGGAATTTCAAGCGAAAGGTCAACGTGAGACACTTGTCGAGTTGACAGATGTGTAGTTCTCAGCAAACAAGTGTTAGCAACTCGGTACACAAATCCACATTTCAAACATTTTTCAAAAGCGCCAAAATAATTGCAACACACACACACTAATACACTAATACACGAGAACTGATACCGCAATTCAATGACGAGCTAAAAAGAATCTTTGACTGTCAATTGATGTGTTCGAACTGCGGTGGTTATGCGGTGGCGTTGTGGCCGCGACGACGGTGCCAAACATAATGAATGCAAATGCACAAAACCAAAGCCCGCTGATCTCTGTCGGCTGTCGGCTGCCCGGTGTGCCAGGTGCCCTCTGCTGATGTTGCTGCTTCAGTTTCAGCTGCTGCTGCCTCTGCCGCCGACGACAACTTCGACAGCGACAGCAAGAGCAACAGCTTTGAATACTTTCAGCAAGCTGCTAGCGCATCACGTGGTAACTTGGCACGACAATCATCATAATCATCATCATTGCCATCATCATCATCAGCATCCTCAGCAACATCATCATCATGTTGTTGCTGCCATAATCTGAAGATTGCCCAAAATCGAGAGAGGCAAATTCATAGGAGTTAGTGATCTAGTCGGTTATACTAGGCAGGCAAATATGCTAGAAAAGAATTTATTTATTTATTATATTAAATCTAGTATTTAAAACTACATTTAATAGCGAAGAGAGTACTGGCTGAGCAAAGAATATTTTGATAGCTAACAAAAAACAAAAAATGTTTCAAATTCACTTTAAGAATTTGGAATAGAATCTCTTTCATTAAACTTTAAGAATTGATTAATTAGTTCACGACAATTAAATTCACTTTAAGCATTTCTTCATTCTAGAAATTAGAGGTAAGGATTTAGGTTGTAACCGTAAAATATATTTAACTAAACTTTAAGGAAACTTACAATAAATATGCTAGAAAAGTATATTTTGATAGCTTAAGTTGCATTAAATAAAACAATAATTCTTAAAGTGAATTTGGAGTAGCATCTCTTTCATTAAACTTTAAGAATTAATTAATTCATGGCGATTAAATTCGTTTTAAGAATTTTTTATATACGTAACCATTCTAAAAAGTAATTCTTTTAGTTGCTATCCGTAAAATATCTCTAGCTAAACTTAAAAAAAAGGTCAAGCTTTAACATTTCACTTCAAGATTTTGTTTTGTGCTTACAGCTGTATTTAAAATTGAATAACATATTGTTTATAAACTAAATGCCTCGCTTGCAAACTGACAATGTATTAGAGGGCTAAAATGGTAAGTTATTTTGTTCTAAACGCTGTAATGAATTTATCAACATTTTAGAGCATAAACAGATATTAAAGTACAGAAGAAATATTGTATTTAAAATGATATAAGTTTTAAAGTAATTTAGAATTTAGACTGTTAATCTCGTCAAAAATGTTCTACACTTAAGAATATTGATTTTATTTAGAAACAGTATTTGATTTACATTGTTTAATGCTTAAGCTTCAAGCGAAGAAAACTTTTTAATTTGTCTCCAAGGGAATAAGTTTTTCCTTGTGAAAATCTTTACTTGGTAATTGCCTTTATTAAGTAGATAACAAGTTAAAAATTTGTATATGCCAGCATTATTGCACGGAGAAATCCTCTTAATACTGAAAATTCGAAATGTTTGTGCTGTTGCTAATTTTAGCATACCTTTTGCATGTGAAGTGCTACAGGGTATCTATGTTTGCAATCCGTCAAACGTTTCCGCTTGCTTTTACTTTAAAGCTCAAATGCAAAATTAGTTATCATTTAATATTTTGCGCTTCATTTGTAAACATATTTGCTAAAGTGGCAAAAAAACGAAATCAAATTTAAATACGAATAAAAATAAAAATAAACACACTCGAACATTTAGGCCACAAGTAATTAATTAATCGCGATGTTGTTAACTTGACCAAGTTGGCTCTTAGTGGGCATTTGACTGATCGATGGATGAGCTACTTCACTTGCAGCATTCAATATCTTTGTTATATGCATGATAATCACAATGCTTTTCAATTCCTTTTTATTTCCTTTTGCTTTTCAACAAGGCAATTTTGTAGTCAATCGCATTTTATTTATCTATTTTTGCCCCTCACTTGAAAGTGAATGTTATTGTTGTTGTTATTGTTGTTGCTGTTCATGTTGTTGCTCATGTTTTGTTGTCTTTGTTGTTTTGGGTCTTTTGTTTTTGTGTTTAGTTTGATTCGCTTGTTGATTGCGCTTCAGTTAACAATTTATTATAATGTCTTTTTGCATTTATTGATTGTTTTTGTTATCATCATAAATATTTGTGTAATTTTTTTTGAAGGGTTTCTTTTTCTTCTCATTTTTGTTGTATATTTTTTTTGTTGATGGCTCTCAGAAATATGTTATTCGATGGGGTTGCTTGGACCTTGAATGAGGCTTGTGAAAGCGAATTAAATTTTGGCGACTAATCCGCATTGGCCATAAGATCTGGGTATGCATAACTACTAAACAAAGCGAATCGCTTGCGATATTCCCACGACGCTGCACTTAATATTCCGATAGCATATGAGGTGTCAAAAGTATATCAAGCATTTGTGGGGGAAAGTCACATTTGACGATGGGCTCGATAAGAATGCTTGACGAGCATTTCAAATGCCAACACACACGCACACACAATACAGACAATAAATAGTGTTACATAGACAATTTACAAATGTGGTATTGGATTACACAAACGAAAAAAGATTACAAAACCACAAATGAATCGGGTCAGCTTCTGGTCTGATCTTCTGGCCTGACCTTGGATTCTAAGTTGAAATCAAGATGCCCAAGCTAGAGTTAACTGATGATGACAATCAAGAGATTAATTATTTTAAATCACCGTCGACCTTGTTTACAGTCTCCATCTCCATCTCCATCTCTCAGTTTCGAGTACTGCTCTGGGCAAATTGGATGCTGCACTCAATTGGTAGCAAGTCATCTTTTTGTGGTCGACGAAACCATTGTTAACCATAATGTTAACCCTATCGCCTCTAGTTTTTTGTGGTTGCTTGTCACGCGCTAATTGCTTCACTGGGTTTCCTGGAGGCTCTCTCTCTCTCGCGACTCCAATAACCTCCCTTCGATTACAAATTTGTAACGGTTTCGAGTCTAACTGCGAGTCAAGGATTTTTCAACAGACATTCCCACGTCTGCAGCCTTTCCAAAAAAAAACAAGAAACAGAAAAAAACTGTCACAAATACAATATGAAATGCCAAATATCGCGAGATGGCCTCAAGAGCACATTGACTTGCAGCTTGGCTTGGCTTCAACAAATTGGCCCACGGTCTATGGACCACCATGGACCACGGCCCACGGGCAGGTTCAATTGCCTCAGGCCAAAACGCAGCAGCAGCAACTGGCCTGTATTTATTTTTGTATACTATTTGTATAGTATTTGTATTGTGTGCCATTTGCCAATCAGACATTGTGTGGGCCACAATTGTGTATTTGCGGGCATTTAATGCCAATTAACGCACGATTTTCGATTATTGCCTTATTTCTTTGTTTGCAATTTGCTATAACGATGACCACGTGCTGACTTCAAGTCGGTAGCAAAATAAATAATAACTAAGCTGGATTGATAGTGTTTGAAATACCCTTCAGTCATTTTTATAGGATGAGAAACAAATTATGTATTTATAAAAAGAAATTTTATTCATTTTATCCAATCTATATTCATTTTTTTAGTAAGTTTTTACAAATCTCGAAATTATTTATGTATTTCTATTTGTAATTTTCAATTATTAGCTATTTAGCTTTTATAGTTTTAGAGATCTAGGTGCTTATGTATATGGACAGACAGACAGACGGATAATATTATATGGTCACTTTGATCAACAAGAAGCGAAGATGCTTTGAATTAAATTCGAGGGTAAAAAGTCAACTATAGATCATAGGATTAATAGAATATGAACACCAAGATCCGTAACTTACAAATAATCTTTACTATTTGTATTTTTTGGACTCCTGTTTGGATATTGTTAAAACTAATTTAATTTGTGTGGCATTATTCTCAACTTTTGTGTCTTTGGCTTTTATAGTTTTAAAGATCTATGTATTTATGTATACGGACAGACAGACAGACGGACGGACAGAAGAGGCGAACTTGCTTGATAACATTATCGAAGAATGGATTTTAATATTTATTTATTGTTATTTGCAATTTAGAATTAATTTCTAGGCTCAAAAGATCAAGGTTAGATCATAGATTGATAAATGATGTATATAAAGCTTACAAATAATTTATACTATGGGTATTTATGGGATTCCTGTTTGAATACAGTAGCGAGGGCTATTGTCATAGATAACTTGATTTGTGTAGCAATATCCTAAAAATGTAATGTATTTAGCTTTAATAGTTTTGGATATATAGGTGCTTAAGTAGACGGACAGACAGACAAACGTCAAGACAGACAACGTTTCGGGTCAAGATAAGTCGAAGATGCTTGCAAACTATTTTCAGCGCACATTAAATGAATATACCCATTTCAATCCTTAGCTATTGGGTATAGCAAAACACGCGTGCAACACAAATCATCATGCTTGCCAATTGATCAAGTGGCAATTGATCAATTACAAGGCTGTATCGCAACGCAAGAGTGTCAATTGAACCGGTTCAAGCCGTTCTTGCACTAAAAATTGACCATTTCTTCATTGAATAAACTTGTTCCGAGATCCGCTTCCGCTCGAAGTTCGCAAAGTTGAAAACGTTTGTGAAATCACAATCGCAATAAAAGACATTTTAATTTATTTTACATTCTTTTTTTATTCGTATGCTATTTCGGGTTTGTTCTAACACTTTTCTGTTAACACTTTTCAAAAAGTAAACAATTATATCAATCTTAAAATGGACAATCTTCAATAAAGATAATACAATATATATATCTTCAAAACTGAACAATTGACAGCTGTAAATCGAAAGATCTAATATAAAAGTGAACTTTTCGTTTAAATGCAAAAACTGCGTTTAATTCGATTTAATTACTTCGATGTGTTTGCCCTTTTAAAATATTCAATATTTTTTTTGTTTTATCATTGATTTATTTATAGCTACAATTAAAATACAAATGTTATGCAACAAAAGTGTGAATATCGCTTTAGCAAATGATACTAATGAATGGATATAAAACAAAAAAGAAAAAAATAAACAATCGTTTTTTTTTATACTACTCGAAAAGTGTATAATTTTGAGTAACTGAAAGGCGAAATATATCCTAGTTGATGTTGGGACCCCAGAAAAAGAAACACTCTGTATAATGTATGTACAAAAATAAAAGTCTTTTGTGTTTGTTTTTTCTTTTTCCGAATGTTGACAGAGTGTTTTTTTGTTGGGGCGAGGCTTCGCGAGGGAAACTAGGACTATATCGTATTGCTTATGAACTAAACATGCTAAAAAGTTGAGATAAAAAATATGTATACGCCTGCAATATTTTGTTTTGCTTTTGTTTTCTCTTTTCGTAATACTTATAGAACAGATTGAAATCGAAGCGGAGCAGGAATATGGGATTGGATATAGGATTGAAGGTATAAAGTCTTTTTCATTTAGCCATCAACGGTTTTCCTTTTCTTTTGTTTTGTTTTGTTTGTGGTACGAGTTTAAGCCAGTTAACTGTTTCAATCGGTACTAAAATGTACACGCAACAACTAATTAATATAATTGCATTTGCATATCTACTAAAAAAATGGTGCTTAAACTGTTTTCTTGGTGCTGCTTGTGTGCTAAATAGTTAGGCACTCGAATAAGTTTATAGTATAAGTAGTAGTATAGTGTTCTTGTATAATATGGTGTATAGTAATCCTTAGGGTACTACTATCCAATGCGTTTAAACGTGAAAACGAAGAAAACATTTACAAAATGTGTTGGTTGGTTGGTTGGTTTTTCTTGAGGGGATTGTTGTTTTACATCTAACAATAGTTAGATTCCCTAGGAAAGTGAAACGGAGCCTGTGCAGCTCTAGTTTTCATTTTGCAACTCTACAAACTATGCTAAAAAGTATATCTCTCAAATGTATACATATAGTGTATATAATAAATATATATCCCTTGGTATAGCACTGTGTTTTTTCTCGCATGTATGTGTGTGTGTGTGTTGGTGTGTGTATTATGCACAGGAGATTAAATCTGTGGCCAGCTTAGGCCGTCGAGGGCCCTGGTATGCTAGCTGGAGTTGGGGCTGGACCGTAGGTTGCCACGATTTCTTTGATGGCACTCTGTGTGCCAAAGACGAGAGCAAAAATGCCACACAAGATGATGACAATGTTCTTCCAAATGATCCAATTGCCGGCACCAAATCCGGTGTCCCAGTGCACAATGATCTCAATGAAGACCTACAAGGAAAGGAAGAACACACATTAGTTTCGGCAAGACATCGGAATTACCGGAATGTGAAGTACTTACCGGAAAGATGAGACCGAGTATGGAGAAGCAGAAGGCACCAATGAGACCCATGAATGGTCCTATTGTAGGCACTGAAATGGCCAACACAACAGCGGCAGTAACCAGCACGGTGCTGTAAGTTGAAGAGACAGTCAAATCGAATTAGTTGGGGAACAAAAATGTGAAAATATTCGTAACCTACCGCAGCACATAGTTGACGAAAACGGGTCGCTTGGTGCACTTCTCCTTGATGGCATCCCAGCCGATCTCGAGGCACACATAGAACTGCAGTCCAAATGTGCAATAGACGGCCAAGCCGATCAAAATTTTCACAGCCTGAGCAGGCCATTCCGCTGTGGGCAGATTCAGGGTAATACTATCGTGGGTGGCATCGCCATAGTGCAGATAACCCAAGAAACCGAGCAGCATATAGATCAACGTAACTCCCGACATGCCCTGGCTGAGGACACCGCAAATGCCGAGGAAATTCTTTGGAGTTTTCATGTTGTTCTCCAGCGGCATCACGACACCAATGGCCTCCATTGCAAAAATGGTGATTGAGAAGAAACTCGGCAGCGTGCCAAAGGTGAAGAGTTTACGTTCGGCAATCGATGGCAAATCCTGAACCAGATAGTAGAATGTAAGCAACAGTCCCAGGCCCATGAAGACGTTGGCGATCATGGAAACGGGCGCCAGATACTTGAGATTTGGCACCCACGCAATAATGATCAATGGTATCAGCAATATGGCGATGAGCACACGCAAATCAATAACGGCCACCAGCCAATGCTCCAGCACCTGTTGGAAGTTCTTGGCCACAATCACCGTGTAGACGGAGCAAGTGCCAAAGTATGTGAGAAAGAGGCCAAACAATATGGAGAACTTGGCAACGGGCGCAAACGGACGGCACCATTTGGGACCCCTTTGGAATGCTGTCTCGGCGATCTCAGCGAATGTCATCTTGGTGCGGCGTGTTCTGTAATACAGCTTGTGACCGCACTTGACCTAAAGATGCGAAAAGAATATGAAATTAACATATATGCTGAGGAATTTGTTTGATCTTTGAACTTACCAGCACGTAACTGCAGTGCGTGCATACGATGGCAGTGATGATGGTGGAAATGATGCCCATTACAAGACCGGAGTACATGAAGGCAATGGGCATGCCCAGAATGCCAGTGCCCAATGAGGCCTTCAGCAAATGCGTCAAAGTTTCTCTATCACTAAAGGAGAGAAAGAAGAGAAATCGTTAAAGGATTTTCCCCTTTTAATTTTCCCTTTACTCTTCAACTTACGTTGTGGGATGCTCATTATCACGCATCGCAAATGGATCAAAATCATTGTTAGCCAAGGCCTGCTCGGCATCTGATTTACGCGGTTGAATCTTGTATCTAAAAAAAATAAAAGATTAATCACTTATTAGTAAATGTAGTTAAAAAAGAGATTGCAAATTGCCACCTCAACTCAACGTTTGTGGGTTCTAAGACGTCTTTCATTTTAAAGCTCTGATTTTGATCTGTTGTGCACCTCAGTTGTCCAACAACTAAAATGAAAATATTTTCTTTGCTTTTATGGCCAAAGTGGCAAGCGAAATTCTTTGGCTTTTGGAATTGCTGCATCTGCAATTATAGCCATTTGTCGACGTCCACAACTCCACTGCGTGTTTACAAGCAGCGGGCACACGACAACAAAAACATCAACAACAACGACAAGAGCACATGTAATTACATGAAAAGCAACAACAACTTACCATATTTGGGCTGGCAATTGTGATTGGCCACTCTACACATATGCTACTATTTATTTGAGCCTGATTTAAGCTCGCATTTTCATTGCATCAGCCAAAGAAATTGGTTCAAATGCGTGAACCAAAGAAACTGCATGTTTAAGCAAAAATTGTAGCATACTTTTAGGCAGTACTAAAAAGGCCTCAATGTCTCAGACTGTACTAAAAACGCCTCATTTAATTACCCTGTGAAAAACTTTGTATCAAATGCTAATTATTTTAGGCTGTACCTAAAATGCTTTACGTAGTTAACCTTCGAATGACTTCAAAGTAAATATTATTATTCTTCAACTTTGTTTTAATTTGTTAAATTATTATTTAAAAATGTAGGATAATAACACATTTCGCTTTCCTATTCCATTGTTTGGAATGCCTAAGTTTTAGCTTTCTTTAATTATTTTCTAGCAATATCTTTTTAGATCATTCGTGTTTATTTTTCTGAGCATTTCACAAAATTCAAAATTATATCTCCAATACCATTTTAATGCACAAGTCTGACAATATGTTTGCTCAAATAAACGTCAAACAATTTCTTCAATATTTGCTAAATTTGGGAATTTTGCACAAGTCTTTGTTGCACATTTTTATGCTTTAAAATTTAATGCAAGCTGTTTTAAAATTTATAATTTTCTAAAGCATATTTGGACATGTTTTTCTGTGGCCATTGATATTTATTTTAGCTGCAACACTCAAGCAAACATTTGCGTGTTCATTTTAGCTATTTGCTAAAAGTAAATAAAATTTGGCACTTGTTGCCACTTGGGTCAGCAGCAAATATTTTATTGATGAGTGAGTGACTAGATGTTGAAATGCCGAAAAAGAATTCTCAGTCAACACACAAATTGATTAAAATAACATTTGAAGCGAATTAAGTGCGATAATAATCTTTAGAACATGCAGCAGTAAATACTGAAGCCAGCTATCAGCTACAACCTTTAAGAGGCGAGTGTTTTTATTATTTATTCATGCTCAGTTCGATTGTGAATTAAAGTATTTCTTATCATTTGAAGCGCAAGGTTTCACTAGCAAAAGCTAAAGTTTATCATACTAGCTGATTGCTCAAACAGATTTCCATTCGAGTGTAACTTTACTGATTTACCCAAAACAATTAGATTTGGTTATATTCCATTAATTATTTGTTTACTCTTTACGGCTAGAAACAGAGCTGTTTATAAATACATTTTCACAGATTATCAACTAAAAATTGAATTTGTTTTTCAGATCTTCTATTCTAATTTCGAGCTTGTTTTTCGGAACGTGAAACGTGTGTTGTCAATTGACATTTAAAATTGTTTGCTTTGACAAGCTGCACAATAATATTTGCCTTGCAAAAATATAAGAAAACATTAATTTGCATGCAGATGATCTTTGAATGCAAAAAATAAGCAAAACAACAAAGGGTGTGACGTTGCAGTTGAGTCTGCTCAACTTGAAGACACTCTGTGCACTTAGTGATAAGCGGAGTTCAAATACATTATCATTTCGCATCAGACTGCTGAGTAAAGCGATTCAGTTTTATTATTTGAACTTGCACTTGGAAACTTTTGTTGTTTCCAGGAAAGAAAATTCCAGGAAATTATTTAGCGTATTTTTCTAGTGAAATATTATATTATTAGTTGAACTTTGGAAACGCTAATTACATACGTAAATTGGATTCGATTTGCATTATGTGTTTCGTTTAGATGATAAGCTGATCTAATTAATTTAGTCTATCTTTCGTCTGTTAGTTGCTAGTTCACTTAATTGCACTCAGAGTTGTTTATTATTTTATTATTTTTGCTAGTTAAGATCTGCGATCTTGAACCATGATATAATGCCTTTTAATACCAGACTACAAACGCTCAATTAGTCAAGTGACTTTGGCGGCAAGATACGTTCAATTTGCTAGCTTAACTAACATTTAATTGTTGCACACGCAATGTGCAAACTTTTTATGAATTCATTCATCTAAACATCATAACAATTTATGAAATATTATGTTACTACTCACTTGGTGCCATCGCCGGGAAGGAATTGTTCCATTTCCTGTGGCCCATGTTTGGCGCCATTGTCTGGCTGCAAATATTGACAGCATTTAATCAATTAGTCAATCATTTAATCAAATTATCAACAATATTACTTACCACAACGTTGACCATTTTGTCTGTGTATTGAATTTCTCAGTGTACCGACTGCAAATAGAGAAACAGAGAAATGAGTAAAGTAAGTGAGTAAAAATTGATTAATTGAATAGAGTAAATATTGGTTACAGCCAGAAAATGTAAGATTACGATGATAATGATGATAATAATGATGATGATGATGGTGTCGATATGTGTGATCAAATAGTGCAACTACTTGCGAATGCAAATTGCCTGATTGATTCAGCAGACAGATTTTGATTGGTCGGCGCACGGATGCGATCAAAAATTCTGTCGGCATTTTATTAATATAGTACATATGTTTATTGGCTTTAATTCGATATAATTTATGCGTTCAATTGCCTTTTAATTGATTCGTGCGCCGCACTTTAAATACAGACATTTGATTTACTTAAATTATTAAAGTAAACATTTCTCTTGATTGTGCATTTGCCAGATTTGCGACAAGTCAATTTATTCACTTGAATTCTATCTCTCTCTATCTCTCTTTATTTGTGTGTTTAATGAGTTCTATTTATACATATTTGGTGCAAAAGTCGAAGCCCCCTACCAAAGAAGGCGCTATCAATGAACCTTCGAGCATTTTCACTAAACTGTCCCATTCAATATTTCGGCCCTGTGACGATGATGATGAGTTTGTTGTTGTTTACCGACTGTGGTTGCGATTCTATTATTAATACTATGTCAAATCCCTGCCAAAATTCGTTAAATGTGTTAAATTTCACAAGACACATTCGGGACAAGTGGGTGTGATGATGCGGTGTGTTGCAAGTCGTGTGACAATGTTTTTTTCTTTGTGTTTTTTTTTTTATCACATACGTCAATTCAATGTGCCAAACTTTGTCTCATTAGCAACTACGTTACCATCATTCTATTCGACCTTGTTCAAGCTGTTGTAAACTGTAAACAAAGTCGAGGTCTAGCCGCATATAGAACACATTTGTTTTTTTGGAATTAATAAGCCATATAGACTGACAAGATTAATTTACGTTTTTTTTGGGGAGTTATTCACATGCGTAAACATTTTTCAATGCTTGAATTTCGTTCCCCTTTTTTTGCTCTTTTCTTTCTTATTATGTTATGCTGCTTTATTTGGCTTTCGTTTGCTTCAGCACATTTTTGCTGTGAGGAGGTTGAATGAACTTTGAGTCTGGTTGCGGTTGCCAAATTAAGTTGTGCGAAAAACAAGTCTCTGTTTTTTTCTGGCATCCATTTTCGTTCTACAACAGCTGTAATACAATCCACAGCAATCCTTTCGCGTGCAACTTGTATAACTGAAATTCTGAATGTTGTAAAACAATCTTAAACGATCGTTTTACAATTATTTGTACAACTCACATTCCCTTACTTTTCGTATAGAATATGAGCTGATCTCTCAGCTTTAACTTCTTCCAATTTCATTATCTTTTCCTTAGATTTAATCCAGTTCAAACTGCATTTGCTATATAACATAATTTGCCAGTCATAATAGCCACTATCTTAAATGATCTTTTCAATTCTATTCTATTCTATTCACTTTATCAAACAATTTGCCATGCTTTTCTTTATCTTCACGCGACTAATCAGAGTTGTCGACTGCCAGATTTATAACCTCCAGACTTGAGCGGTAACAAATTTTGATTTCCTCCTCCTGGGGAAAAGAAATATGCCAACGCGTCACTAAATCACGCATACACTAAACAACACACCTCGAGATAAGATATTAGTATTCGTCAATTATAACATCGGAACAGCATTATCAAAGTTCGTAGAGCATGGAACGTGCCGCAATGAATGAATCAAATTTTCCTCACATTGGTGTTGGGATATTAAAGCACTTCTACACCGGTTAGATTGGCCACGACTAAATAAACATAGCGAGTATAGTACGCATTTAACAACAAAGAGTCGACAGACCTTCACCCAGTGTGAGTCTATAAACATTTGGCACAGTTCTCTCTCAGCTATTATTGTTAGTGTTTTGCTTGATTTGAGATATTTTTAGTGAGGTAATACCATAATCTCATGACCCGAACCGCCTCAAACCGGTTTTTCTGCAAAACTTTTTAGATAATTGATCGATTTATAGTATCAGTGCCAACATCCATAGCATATAAACTATACTATACGCATTACTACTACTAGAAGAATTTGTTGCGTGAACAAACTGATAGACAGAAACCCGGACCAGGGCATGACATAGTCAAAAATTTATGAGATAACTGTAAATGTTGCCCTTGAGGGGTATTTTAAGTGTTCTATTGTTGTTCTTGTCATCGTTTCGTTTCACTAGAAATTGTCAAAAGTTTTCGGGAAACAAAATTGATTTCATCACTCTTAATTAAGGGTTCTACACGTGTCCGTGACTTTTCAATTAGATGAACAAGTACTACAAATTTGAGGAAGATTCTTAAATACTTTTTCCTAAGTATTTCTATTTGAATATATTTGCCCAGCATTTAACAGGTCTAAAGTCCAATAGACTATAGCCAAATTTCTTTGATATGCATCAAAAATAGTCTAAATATAATAAATATTTGTTAAATGTCAATCTTCACAAGTAGCAATACGTACAAATCTCTCCTCTCCTTCTTCCTAAATATCATCTATAAAGTGACCAAGTTAAAAAAATGCAAAACATTCGTCTTAAAAATTGTGTTTTCGAAATAAGACCATTTTAAGAAAAAATTTTTAAAACTAAGAACATTAGTCTGAAAAATGCCAAATTCTCAAAATTAGACCAAAAAATCTAGATTTAGGTTACAAAATTCTGTAATCCATCAGAATTCTAATAAATTATAATTTAATATAATATTTTTTTTGATCTTAAAACTATAAGATTTTGTTCTGATTAATAAGAACATCGGTCTTATTAAATGTTCTTGAAATCGAGATAAGTTTTCTAACATTAAGATTTTCATATTTTTGACGTACTTTTTAGACCAAAATTCTTAGTATCAAGATCTTGATAATAAAACTTTTTTTGTGTATGAAAATTTAAATGAACCATAATAGACATAAAGTTATCTTTATTTTTGGACAAATTCTCAATTGACTAAGGATGCTTTTATTAGTAAACAACAAAGGAAAGAAAGATCATTTACGATTAGTCTAAATTTAGACGGCTCATTCATAGGATTTTGCGCGTCGTAAAGCAATTGTTTCGTGCGCAGAAAAGACTGATCACAATGCCAGCCTTGAGAATGAAATTTTTGACGTTTAGCATATGTAGTAGCTATGCATATGTATGTATGTAAATTGGGGAATGGCAAAAGAGAATAAAACGCAAAAAATTAGGAGGAACGCATTCTGAGATTCTATGTTTCTATGTTTCTTCTATCCCATTACGAATTGGGCACATCTGTTGTGTGCATCGTAAAAATGCAGCGACTGTTGCGCCTAATCTGAAAATCATATGTGACGTCAGTTCTTGCGCTCTCTCTTTCTCTCTGAGCGCATTCAGCGCACAGCATCCAGCATTATAAGAGAAGAGATAGGATTTAATCTTATGCTCTCGACTCTCTTTGCTGAAAATTGAGCCACCCGGCCAGGCCCCTTAACGAAATATAACAACACGTGTTCCATTTTTAGAAATATCAAATTAATGCTTTTAAAAACTTGCATTCGATTATTGTGAATGAGTTGGAATGTGCAACAAAAATCACATGAGGTTTAACCACATGAAAATCATAAGTTATGTCGGTCTTTTTTATAAGGGAAACCGCGATAATGTTGAAGTAAACGTGATTGCGGAATTTTGTAGGAATTTTTCAATCCGATAAGAAACATTACTAAGAACTTGGGGTTTTTTAGAAATTTGCTGACTGTTGTCGTTTCCCCGTCAGCATAAGTAAAAGTATTGTTAGAAAAATATACTCAAAACCCATATACGTATTAGTTGTTCATTTAAAAAATTGTATTTATATTTAGACTCAAGTTCATGCAACGCCGTGCAAAGTTTCATAGAAATTTCATCAGCCGCAACATTTTCATTTGCTCTCAGAATACTCAAGCGCTTCGTTTGCAATTTTTATACGCAGAATTTTCTTTACGAATCTGAGACTCAATCGATATCTCTCAATTAAGAAAGTATTGTATTTCTTGCTTTCAAGTTTACGTTTGTGATTCGATACTGATAAGAAAAACGTGGGATGTGACTCGAATATGGGAACGTCAAGGGAACGTCTTGTCAATTTTATGATAAACATTTCCCTATGTAAAAGCTTTGCAAAAATGATTTAATGTTCTACAAAAATGTAGTTCGGAAAATAATTGTAGATTTCGATCTATTCTATTTTCTAGTTCCAGACGGTTTAATGGGGGGATTCACAATTAGCAATGTCATCCAATGAGTTGCTAGAAAATTAATTAGTTTCAGTTTTAAAATTTCTATTATCAACTCAAAAGTCAACTGCCTAGGAATGATCTTTTTAAACTACTAAAATTGCCACTACGCCACTAATTTTGTTTATGACAGAGACATCATTTGTAACGTTTACGAGTTACGTACTTTATAGATAGGGCGGGAGGAACGATGGAATGAAACGAAACTGCATGCAATTCAAAGGTAATTACTATTTTGTGGCGTGCGTACTGATAATGTATCGGCTCAAGTTGTGGGTGTGTTTTCCGTTTTTTTTGTTTTGGGAGTGGGGTTGACCTTATGTAAGCAAAGGGGTCTTCAGTACTGATAAGAATCCGCAGTGCTGTATATTAGTCAAAAGACAGATACTTTCGTTGTCTATTAATAAGAAATAATTTGAATATTTTTAGGAAAATTTATCGAGCAATTTGCTTGCAACAATTGAACAATCAATGAACGCCTGAGGTGTGTTGAGCTTCCGTTACGGCAATTGGTTACGTCTAAAAATAAATCAATTTGCCCAAGAAGCAGAAGCAGTTAAAGAAGGAATGATATGAGATGGGGGTAGTTGTTCTATTACCACTTACGTTACCACAAGTACAAGGGCGTAAGCTGACAATTTGCACAAATTGATGGGCAAACAAACAAGCAGCGAGCACAATGTAAAGAACAAACGTCAAGGAATAACCGTAAACAAGACGCAATATTGTATAGTACTATGTAGACTCAAGATATTTCATAACTGCGGGTTTTTAAGAAAAAATTCTAATATTAGTTTGCTTAGCTCAGTATTTGAACAGTTGCTCCCTTGGGAATGTCGTTTAACTTTTAATGGTGAAGTACAAATATGGACAAGGAATCAATGTTGCCCACGCTCAACAGTTGCTGACGTCTTTTTCTCTCTTTCCCAGCTGACGTCACAGTTTTTACTGCGACGTTGACTAAATTTGCTTTGCACGATTGTAAATTTCTGTTATTTTAATTATCACCATACCCCAAAGAACAGATATCGATCTATTAGGCTTTGCTTGACCATCTTTTTTGCTTAAAACATTTAACTAAATTTAAAAATTATACTTTTTGGGATTAAAAATATTTATGAAGTGATAAGGTAGTTAAAAATTCCACACAAGTTTGAATTATGTTTATGAAGTAATATGCTAGTAAAATATTCTCATTAAATTTAATTTAAGTATATGAACTACCTTTTTAAAACAATGTAAAAATGAATGTGGTAATTGGATATATTTAATCCTTAAGCTTGTCATATACACTTCCACCACAATAGTAGACTCTGTCTGTTTCTTAAGAACAGGGTCTCAAAAATCAATATGCCATAATCGACATTGAAAAATGAATTACATAGCGCTCGGTGTCTCGCATTGATAGTTCCTCATTTTACGACCTTTCCCAGAAGATGGGATACGATGGCAGCTAACAAATTACCTGCTGTTGTGTTGAGGGAGGAAGTTTCGCTATGAATTAGACACAGTCTAATGAACACTGAGTTCAGCTCAGACTGCAAGCAATGATTCGACTTTCTCCTCAATTATTGTTAGATTACGTACGAACAATTGTAAATAAAAAAAAAAAACAAAACGTGGCACATCAGCAAGTCAAATTGCGCTTAAAAGAGTCACATGCAAAGTTGTTGTTGTTGTTGTTGTTTGCATTTGGTTGTATTAGTACATCGATTAAGTTTTCATTCATGGCTAGCAAATTTAATGAATTGTTGACAGTTCGCAAATAAAGGTCGAACCTAAAGTTCTTCAACGCGTAGGGTATACGAATTGCGATGTTCAGATTTGCTGAGGAGTCGCAGCACATAACATAACAGGTGCAACGCTGGCAAAACGTTAGTGTCGCCGCTAACATCGAAGCCGACGTCGCAGTCGCAGTTGACGTTTCGCTTACGTTGCATACGCGTGTCAATGTTGAGGAGTGTATAGTGTGAATATTTTCTGGCGGGCTTTAAAAGGGTTTTTTGCTTTGCACTTTTTCTGCCTTCGTAGGTGTGTGCAACAACTACAATAATTGACGTTAAGCTTTACGTTATGTACATATTTAATACATGTTGAGTAATGACAACAACCACGACGACGACGGCATTGCTAACCAACAAATTCAATATGACACAATTTTTTTTTTTTAATTTCTTTTCGAACTTTGCAGCCATGTAATTCGAACATGTGCTTATTTATTTTTGATGAGCATTTCGTTATTTCGCATTTGTTTTGAGTTTTTCCATTTGGTTTTCGAATTTGACTGCATAACCTCTGTGTCTGTGGTTTTGTCTAATGCCATGCAGTCGAACGTCTATTTGTAGACAACCAAATTTGTACCATGTGCTTGACATTTTTTTTTTTTCATTCTTCTAATGCTGCGGCGCATACACGAAAAAAGAGAACATACAAAATACACCCATGCAATGCGTGTGTGTACTTACTTTGCTCACTGTTTTTGGGGTCGTTTGACTTGTTTTTTGGTTAACACTTTCTTAATATGGTTTGCACAGTTTTGCCCCCAGTTTATATACAATAATAATTAATGCACGTTTAACAGTTCTATAAATTGTAGTTGCTGCTGCTCTCCACAAAAATATTCATCACCGGAACGGTTTTCAACTTCACGCAGTAAGAACACATAAGCAACTGGCGTTGCCGCGTCGAGCAGCGTTTTTATAAACCGGTGAGAGCGCTGAAAAACAGCGAGCGCGCCAAAAAAATATTGTGACTTGTGAGAGACTGAATAAAGGGCACATAACATACATTGCGGCGCTCTCCTGCCGGCGAACGAAATGAGAGAGAGACACCGCAAATGAGAGTGGATGTTTGGCCGATGTCTTTCCCTCTCTCTCTCTGGTTAGACTAATGCATGCTAATGCCTCCTTGAAGCGCGTTTTACCCACTAGGGAGTACAGGTATAAGAGCCAAACTTGAAAAGGAAGGAAAAGGAAGAGAACTTCTACTGTAGCAGTAAAAGCCTGCACAGGAATAGAAGGGCAAGGGCCTTGGCATTTGAAGATTGGCTGATGAAATTCAGTGCAGACTTTCATAAGCGTGGCAAACTCTTTTTAAAGTTTTGCTTGACTCTCTCGACGGTAACATGAAACTTTAAATTTGAAGCGTTGGCAAAAATAAATGAAATCTAACAGCGTATTGCATCAGAGATAAAAAGGATGAGATGATTTCTATGTAATGTTATCACAGTGCTGTTCGAACACACAGTGCATTCGCAAGCCAAAAAAATGTCAATTGGTCATGACATAGCATCGTTGCACACCTCCCACACCTTTAACGATAGTGTGTGCATACGTCATTGTTCTAGGGAAATCTATTTAATAGATAAACAACATGAATGCCGAATATATCGATCAGTTTATGGTGAAATTGACTTGCTAAACCAGTATTTTTTTTTGCAAGTCATATTCAATTATACACAATATGCACAGAGAATTAAAGTGCCTGTTTTTTTTTATTGTATAAATAAACAAAAAACTGAAAGCAGCACATGCTTAAAACTCGTGTGAGCGACGGAGAGAGAGAAAGAGAGAGAGAGAGATAGCTATTATGAGCGTTATCTATGTAGGGTTGACTTCGGGAGCAAGCGCTAAATGTTTGGCTATTCAGCTAATATCCGTGGGAGCCCTGCAGTTTGTGGGGATATTTAATATCTAGATTAGTCATCGGTAATTCACTTCTCATAATCCTGCATAATTTCGCCACACAATCGATGATTCGAGAAACTTTTTGGAATTAGTATACCTCAACAACTTACTTGATATTACGGAATGTTAAAGTTTAGAGCAAGGATTGAAGTCATTTGCTTAATATTAAAAATTACAACAAATATTAATAATTAAAAGTCATACGTTTAATATTAAAATTGATAAAAAAAAATATTTATGATTAAAAAAAACAATGACAAGGTCAGTTCTAATATATTCTCTATTACAATCACTATAAATTAACTTTTTTTTTGTTTGAAAATAACAAAATAAATCATTATTAGCGGTTCGTGCTTCAGAGACTATATCGGTTGGATATGACATATCATAATTGCCCCCTTGACTTTAATATAATAATATATGCTTGACGTCAGATCTTGGTAACAGAAAACTTGTTAAACAAAAAAAAAAAAAAAAAAAAAAAAAAAAAAAAATTAATCAATAAATAAATAAAAAAATAAAAATAAAAAAATTGACGTCAGATACTAGGTTTATTTTTAGAATATGTCAACGTCTGCTTCCGCCCGAAACACATTTTATATTAGCTCTCTAACTTGTTATCATTTCGTTCCAAAAGTTTTCTTGAATCTCAAGCAACTTGATTTGACGATGCTTCCTCTATAAATATATGCGTTAAAGTTCTACAAGTGCCCCATTGAAATGCTGATAATTTCTATTTATTACCGCACCATATATTATTAATATAAATATTAAACGAGATTATCTGGAATTTCTAAGCGTAATAATTGCACCGTTTGGCTCATAAATATGTGTTAGATAATCTTATTAAAAATGAATGAATCAATAAAAAAATAACTCAAATAAATTGCTTATAACCGACTAGGGATCACCCTATACTTGTGTTGTGGAAAAAAACATATGTAAATGATAAGCGCTCGTAAAATGCTAATGTATTAGAATTCAATTCACACTTTCTTGGAAAAAGATCATGATGTATTCCTACAACGTATTATCTATGGGTCAATCGTAATGCATTTCTCAGGATCTTTGCACCTTACAAAATGTTCTTGTACGATATGGAAATCATTATAAAACATCAAAGTTGCGACGCAGCTAAATTCAATTTAAAGGGTACGTATTAAAGTTGCTGAACTGGATAATTATGTGGGTTAGCTATATATTGATTGAGAGAGCGTGATGGGGTCAATGGATACAGAACTGGCTCGTCAATTAGAACATTCCAGAATCGACAATTCCATAAGTAATTGCTAGGTAATTTCATTAATTGAGCACATAGAACTTTATGAGTTTGTGCTCTCTGTTAAAATGTAAAACTTTATTCCAAAAATCAGCAATTCTTTTTGTTGTATACATATTTTCCATAAATTACATACAATATAATATTTAATTTAATTTCTGTTTAAATAATACAATACAATATACTATATGAAACCAATATACTTTGTTTCTCTTTTTTTTTTGCAGATAATAAACTATGTCTGTGTGTGATATTTCGTATGAAACTTATACTTGAGAGATTTCAAATCTGTCAGCATTAAATCGTAATTTTCCAACAATTCTCACTAATATATTATATTATATCATGGTATAACTTCTGTTGGAAAATAAAACAAAAAACAAAAGGATTCAATAAAAAACAAATTGTGATTATAAATTGCACAAGAAATTCTTACAGAATGCGTTTGTGTGTGATGTGATTCATTACAGAGATATTCGATGGTACACCAAATAAATATTAGTATACCTAACCTATGTAGGATATATGTTATTACTTGAGATGAGTTTTATGAGAGTTGTGTTGTATGTTTGAGCGTGTGAAGCACGTTGACTGTGTCTGTAGTTTCTATGTTGTGTGTTATGAATGTATATTGTCAGTTTGGAACTGCAATTCAGTTACTATTGAGTTATAGTTTGATCTATTGTAACGTTAATGTTAGTTAAGATGTGTTGATTGATTCGATGCGTTGCGTTTCGATTGATTGTGGTTCTTGTGGTAAAAATTTCTTGCCCCTGGACGTAAGTTCTTAAATTTATATACATACAATATATAGTATGGCAGTACAATTCGTTTCCTTTCTTTTCGATTCATTTTTTTTTTTTTTTGAGGAGTTTTTGGGGGGGTTATATCAAAGTTACATATTTCAAATGTCTCATCCACACGCGCATCCGAGGTTCGAGTCTTGGGTTACTTATTTGAAGCCGAGCGCCGTCTATGGCTTCAAATAAATGAATCGTCAGTGCTCCTCGGGCGGTGTACGAAACTCCGAGATCCAATCGGTGACACGCAATCGAAAGATTTCCGTTTTGGTCAAGATCCAATCACGATACTGATGCGGTATATACTCGACCAGTTTGTCCGCAATATCGGGATTCTTAAACATGATCATATAGATGATGAGCACATTGACCATAAACAACAGCATAAAGGTCATCAGAGAGGAAAAAGCTACTCCCGAGAGCGTTGCAAACCAATTGCCACCCTGCGTTGTCGAGGATTTCTTCTTTTGATTGTGCTTTTGATTTGTGGTCTTCGTGGCGGCAGCAGCAGCGTGTATGGGTTTGATGCTCAACTCGTTTTCGTTGACAGCGCCCGGTTTCTTAGCCTTGGACTTTTTGTTTGCCTTGCTCGACTTCTTGTTGTTGACCTCACCACCACCGCCGCCGCCATTAGCTTTGGCTGTGCTGTGGTTGGAGCTGGTGCTGCCATCACCATCGCCGGCTCCGGCCATTTGTTGACGTTCCTGCGCAGCGGCGAGACGTTCACGTTCAAGAAATTCGGACTTGAAGTTAACACAAACGTTGACCTACCAACAACCAAATTGAAAAGAGAAATGTCAGCAAATTGTTGTAGAGGTAAAGTACATGAATGAAAGTGTACACTTGAAGTGAAGTGCTCCACTTCAGCTTACAGTATTCTTGGCCGCCTGTTGGCAGTCCTTCAGCGTGGAGCAGCGACCCACAATTTTCTCCCAGGCGGGTGTCAAAGGATTGCCCTTCAAGTCCAAATACCGCAAGCGACTCAAGCGCCCAAAGCTCAAGGGTAAATGCTCCAAGCTGTTGTTGTACAAGTCCAAATGACGCAGATGCTCCAACTGGCCAAAATCATCCGGTAGCATGCGTATTTGATTCTTGCTCAGATCAAGTTTAACCAGCCGTGTGAGTGTTGTAAAGTTGCGCTAATAAAGTGTAAAATGAGATATTAAATACTAATGCGTTAATTAGCTTAATTTGTGATTTTCAACTTACACCAAGTGTGACCAGTCGATTGCTGGAGAGATCCAGGAAGGTAACGCGTTTGAACGAAGCCTGCAAAGGTTCCAAATAAACTGAGTGAACAGTTCAATTTCAAACAGGATGTGTCGAAAAAAGAAACCCCCGAAAAAAACACATAACTGAATTTTTGGCAATGACCGAGCAACGGGGTGGCAAACTGTCCTTCAACTGCTGCTGCTGCCAAATCACAAAAATCAACCCCCTAAAGCAGTTTCACACATACACATACACACATATGCACTTACACACTCTCACACACATCTGCTTCAATGCGGGGCTCTCAAGTGTAAATGCAATGCAGTCAACGTCAGCGTTAATTGCAAGCCAGCCAACAGCCGGCAACAACAAACACAACAAAAACAACAAGACGAGAGTGGGACTTGTCTTGGTGGAAGCGAGATAGCAATATATATGGTTGACTAGACTGCTGCCAGACTGGGCATCGCTTTGTTTGCCTTGCATCGTGTGTGGGGGCGGCGGCGCTTGTGGGGGGCGTGCCAGGTCAGACAACGACAAAACAGTGCATCAGCTAATTAGCTATGCATTGATATTATTTGCCATTAGCCGCAGCACCCCATAAATCGTGTACTTACAATTTCACGGACTGGGATCTCGGTAAGCTCCGATAAACTGAGATCGCAGTGCTCATCCTCGACTCGTTCTTTTACATTCACTTTCACTTTATCAACGCCCTTTGGCATGTTCACTGTGTGTGTGTGTGCTATTATTATTTGAATTTGTTAAATTGAGAACTCTATACACGCACTTGTGTGTACGATAATAATAATTTCGTATGCCAACTAGTCGAAATGAAAAACCAAAACACAGCTGCACTCTCCAAAAGCCGCTCTTTGACTGCCGGGCGCATAGTACCCACATCAAAATAGTGGTAACGCCATGCGCAGGTGCACAAACTACGCTGTCGACGGTGACGTCACAAATATGCTCCACATGCCGGTCGATGCACTGCAATTATTTCTCTTTACGAGACCTAGCTATGCAATTATGTTATTAAATGCTTCAATTATGCAATTTCTATTAATAACACATAATTATTCAAAGTGCCCGTGCGTGTTTTTAAATTCTTTTGTATTTTATTAAATGCACGTTTCCGCTACTCGTCTACATTTGACCATCTGGCAACGCCAGACATCGCCTAGTATTTAAAAAAGACCATCCGTGTTTTTATTTAAAATTTTACGTTTATTTTGTGTGTAAACATTTTGCAACTTTACTTTTTACAAAAAATGTAAACTTAGCAGAGCTGGTTTACTCTTCTTCCTCATCAGCAGCGGCAGCACCACCACCCTGGTTCTTCTTCAGGTTCTTCCTCTTGACGCGGCCAGGACGGCCGCCACCGAAGGGCGACTTCAGGGAGAAGTCAATGTGCTTCTGCGAATCCAGACGCACCACGAACGATGGAATGTTGACCACCTGCTTGCGCACACTATATAAAAGAATAAAGAAAAAACTTATTAATATTATAGAACTAATCACGTGTGCTGGCTGCAAATACAGTTGGAGCAAAGTGTTCAGTGCAACTTACGCAATGCATCTCTGCATTATGGTTTAAGAGTCTCATCCATGGCGGAATCAACGACTTCTATACAACCAAAAGACGTTGAGAGCCGGTGCAAGTAAACTTGTTCGACTCCCAAGTGGTCTTACTGAACATATACCAATGATTTAATATATTGCCTTGCGACGTTTTGTATTTCCGCCGCCTGCTCAAGCGAATATTTACCGGATGTGACGCTGACGGATCAACACACGGGCATGATGGATGGACTTGGCCAATCCCAGCTTGAACACCTGGGTCTGTAGACGACGCTCCAAGAAATCCTCAATCTTAAGACCGAGCACGTAATCGAGCTTCATGCGAGACTCATCCAAGACACCAATGCGCACCAGACGACGCAGAAGAGCATTACCTAAAACAAGAACATCATGTTAGTTGGTAGTCTCTGGGAGATATCATATAACAACATAGATGAAGCTGGGTTCTCAGTGTGTATTGGTTAACGTCAATGTATTTGTTCAGACAAGAAGTGTCAGAATTATTATTTTTTTGTAATACAAATCATCACATGACGTGGTGCAAATAATACTGAGATTGCTAATGGTGAACTTACCCTGGAACAGACGCTTCTCGTCCTTCTCATCCAAAGTGAGCAGATCACGGGCAGCCTTACGGATCTTGGCCAAAGCGTACTTGACGCGCCACACCTCACGCTTGTTGCGGAGACCGTACTCGCCGATGATTTTCAACTCCTGATCCAGACGCGCCTTTTCATAGGGGCGACGGGGAGTCACATAGGTCTTTGAGAAGACCGAGGGTATGCGGCCGTTAACCATGATTCCAACAATTCAACCGAGTTCTGCAAAAGTGTACATGTGTTGAGGTTAGTTTTAATCGTGTTCAATTCAATGCATCTCATCACTTTTCAAGAAAATTACTACAGTAAATCATTGTTTTGTTACAATTACAATGTATTTTTTAGTTATTTCGATAAAATGTAGTTGTTTTACTTTATATTTAGTGTTTTTAGTTTTTGTGCAAAATTTTACGTACGTTCGGTTCAATGTTTCACGCTGAAAGAAAGAATAAGAGAAGTAGTGTGACCGCATGTTGATATTTAAAATATACCACAAAATCTTGATTTCAGCTGGCAACACTTATAGTATATTTTCTGCTACATATCAGTGTGGCAACGTGCAGGCAAGTAATTTTAGTAGTCTGGCAACTTCAATAAATCACCAAGAGATGGCGCTACAAATTTATTTATTTATTTTTTTTAAATTTGTAAAATAAACATTAGTTTTGTGCCATTTAGTCATTAATTCTGAGTGCCATAGAATTTCACAATAGATCTCCACTTTTTATTAGCTGCCACACGCATCTGCAAAATGTAGTTACCCTTAGGAGCCGGAATCTCCGTGAAGAATTTCTCACTGTCGACGCCATAATAAATGATATCGTGCTGTGAAAATATAATTATAGTTGTGTATTACAAATTTTAATTGAAATAAAGATTACCTGATAAGGACAGGAGTGATTGGCATTCGTGTATTTATTAAAATACTGGTTTATTAAATGGAACATTTGGGAAGGTGCGTTCTTTCCCATGAAAGCACAGAAATCGAATGTCTCGTTCATTATTTGCATCCGGTAAGCCTTTGTAACCCTAGAAAAGATGAGATTTATCTGGAAAACATGTTATAAGTAATGTGTAATATCGTACAATGTAGACGATACTTACGGTGACGTCATTAACAGGTCTTTTATCACGCATTGCGACATGAAAGTTTAATGAAGTTTGCCCTTTTGCATCTGTTCGCATTTCACAGTGTTTGAAATAGCAATAATTTAAATCCAATGGGGTACATTCTGCTCTCGTGACAGCAAAAACAGCTTGACTTGGAGCTGTACAAAGTATTTGCAGGAGCAATATAAGCAATAATATTTTATTATTATTCCGTTGTTTCATGTTTTCAAATTGACGTTTTAGTTTCAACTGTACATAATACGAATAAAGTGGGTTATTTTATTTATCTTTAATCATAATTTCGTTGGCTGAATCAATTTTGTGCATGTAATTGCATTATTATGAAATTAAATACGGCTAAACAATAAAATGGTTAAAAAACTAACAATGGCAATTATTATCAAGCCTCGAAGAAGGTAGCAACGCCTAGGTAATTAATGTCAGATGTTGGGCAATACCAGTAAATGACCTAGAGATGGCGCCACAATGTTTGCTTATCGAAATTAGCACAATTACATTTTGTGCAGTGTACTTTATTAATATACAGTAGCAAAAAATTTTACATGAGCCCTCCACTTTTTATTGGCTGCCACTTTCATCTGCAAAATGTAGTTACCCTTAGGAGCCGGTATCTCAGTTAAAAATTGCTCATTTTTGGTGCCATAATAGATGATATCGTGCTGGGAGAATAATTTAAAAGTTGTGTATTATAAATATTATGGAAATGCAAGAAAATTTACCTGATAAGGACAAGAGTGATTAGCATTTGTCAATTTCATAAATTGTTTGTTTATAAAACTGAGCATCTTAGCTACAGCATTGTCTCCCATGAAAGCACAGAAATCAAGAGACTCGTCGAAAAGAGGGATTCGATACGTCTTACTGATCTTAAACAAGATCACATTTACCTGAAGAAATATTGTTAAAAATGAGTAATTTTTTAAATGTAGTAATCGCCACTTACGGTAACATCATTCACGGGTCTTTTATCCCGCATAGCGACATGAAAGTGCAAAAAAGTGTGACCTTTTTCATCGGTCTTCATTTCACAGTGTTTAAAATAGCAATGATTTAAATCTAGTCCAATACATTCAGCTTTCGTTACAGAGACAGCAGCTTGGCTCGGAACTGAACAGAATCCTTGCAAGAGAAGAACTAGTAGAACTATTTTAAAATCAATCCGTATTTCCATGTTGATGACCTAAAGCTTTTGTGCCAATTGTTCAAAAGTTCCGAATTGTTCAAAAGTTGCGAATTGAAAATCGCAGTCTATTTTTATTATCTTCAATCAGTAGCTGGTTGACTGAATCAATTTGGCGAATATAATTGCTATATTATGAAATTAAATATATTTCAAATTCCAAGTATTTATATACAAGTTTAAATGTTGTTTCGTCATACACAGACTTTATATTTTAAGTTAAAAACAGTCAAATAAAAAAGAATAATCTTTAGAGACTAAATATTTGGTAAAACGAGAAACTCGCCAAGCGATGGCGCCACAAATTGCCAACAGATGGCGCCACAACGTTTGATCGTTGGCGTCTTCATTGGTGTGGTGGATTTAATGAAAATGCCGTTGTATTTAACTTCAGTTTATTGATTATTATAAACGCATAACTGGTGTAATTGGAAGCACAAATTGAAGTGGCTTCGCAATGAAGTTGGCTGCAATCCATTCACGGGTTGCCCAACTAATCGTTTGGTGTTGCCAGCATATGGGCAATAAATAGGTGGCTGACAGAGTTGCCACAGTTTATCGTAATTGACACAATTCGATGTTGTGCAGTGTTCTTTATTAATATACAAAACCAAAGAATTTTACATTAGCCCTCCACTTTTTATCGGTTGCCACTTTCATCTGCAAAATGTAGTTACCCTTAGGAGCCGGTATTTCCGATAAAAATTGTTCATTTTTTGTGCCATAATAGATGATATCGTGCTGGGAGAATAATTTAAAAGTTGTGTATTATAAATATTATGTAAATACAATAAAATTTACCTGATAAGGACAAGAGTGATTAGCATTTGTCAATTGACTAAATTGTTGGTATATAAATCTGAACATCTTAGCTACAGCCGTGTCTCCCATGAAAGCACATAAATCAAAAGACTCGTCGAAAAGAGGGATTCGATAGGTCTTACTGACCTTAAACAAGATCAGATTTACCTGAAGAAATATTGAGTAATGAGCAATATTGAGTATGAGTAATATTTTAAATGTAGTAATCGCTACTTACGGTAACATCATTCACGGGTCTTTTATCCCGCATAGCGACATGAAAGTGCATAAAAGTGTGACCATTTTCATCGGTTTTCATTTCACAGTGTTTAAAATAGCAATGATTTAAATCTAGTCCAATACATTCAGCTTTCTCTACAGAGACAAGAGCTTGACTCGGAACAGAACAGAATCCTTGCAAGAGAAGAACTAGTAGAACTGTTCTAAAATCAGTCCGTATTTCCATGTTGGTAACTCAAAGCTTTTGTGCCAATTGGTCAAAAGTTGCAAATCGCATTCTATTTTTATTATCTTCAATCAGTAGCTGGTTGACTGAATCAATTTGGCCAATGTAATTGCTCTATTATGAAATTAAATATATCTCAAATTCCAAGTAATTATACAAGTTTAAATGCTGTTATCGGTTCGTCATACACAGACTTTATATTTTAAGTTAAAAACAGTCAAATAAAAAAGAATAACAATCTTTAGAGACTAATTATTTGGTAAAACGAGAAAAGTGTCAAGCGATGGCGCCACAAATTGCCAAAAGATGGCGCCATAACGTTTGTTAATCGTAATTGTGCAACGATTTTATATTAATGTTGAACAGCAAAGAATTTCACATTAATTTTCCACTTTTTATAGATGCCCACTCTCATCTGTAAAATGTAGTTACCCTTGGGAGCTGGTATCTCGGATAAAAATCGTTCATTGTCGATGCCATAATAGATGATATCGTGCTGGAAGTACACAAATTTGGCATAGCTTTGAATTACTTATTTGGAATGTCAACAAACTTACCTGGTAAGGACAGGAGTGATTAGCATTCGTGAATTTACTAAAATGTTGGAATATGAAATAGTATATTTTAGCTAATCCCGATTCTCCCATGAAAGCACAAAAATCGAAGGACTCGTCAAAAATCGGGATTCGATAAGTCTTGCTAACCTTAAGCAAGGTCAGATTTATCTGAACAAATATATGTAATATTAGCATTATATTAAAAACATTATTCGTCACTTACGGTGATGTTATCAAGTGGTTGTTTATTCCGCATAGCGACATAGAAGTTTAGAAAAGTTTGACCGTTTGCATCGGTTCTCATTTCACAGTTTTTAAAATAACAATGTTTTAGATCCAATGAAGTGCACTCTGCCTTCGTGACGGAGATAACCGCTTGACTCGGAAATGAAAAGAATCCATGTAAAAGAAGAACGAATATTAAGATATTATACACAGTCAGTTGTTCCATGTTTACGACGCAAAGCTTTTATGCCAATTGTTCAATACACAAAAATAGCAGTCGGTTTTATTTATCTTTAATCACTAGCTGGTTGACTGAATCAATTTGGCGATAATAATTGGTTTATTATGAAATTAAATATATCTCAAATACAAAGTAATTATAAGTGTTTAAGTGTTCATAACATACAGACTTTATAAATGAATGAAATAGAACTCAAATTAAAAAGAGTAAACATTTTTAGAAAGTCTAGTGATTAGTTAAAATATTTTGTAAAACGAGAAAATTGCCAAAAGATGGCGACACTATGTTTGTTTATCGTAATCATGAAGTGTACTTTATTAGTTGAATAGCATAGATTTTTACAACAATCTTCTACTTTTTATTGGTGGCCACTTTTATCTGTAAAATGTAGATACTTTTAGGAGCCGGAATCTCTGATAAAAATCGTTGGTTGTCGTAGCTATAATAGATGATATCGTGCTGAGAGAATAAAATTATAATATAGTATTGAATTATTTAGAAAGTCAAAAAACTTACCTGATAAGGACAAGAGTGATTTCCCTTTTGTGAATTTACAGAAATGTTGAAAAACGAAACTGTAAACTTTAGCTAGTTCCGATTCTCCCATGATAGCACAAAAATCAAGTGACTCATTGAAAATCGGAATACGATAAGTGTTGGTAGCTTTAATTTTAGAATTTGTATTAATATCAAAGTATTATTCGTAACGTCATCAAGTGGTTGTAAAAGTTTAGAAAAGTGTGTCCTTTCTCATCGGTTTTAATTTCACAGCTTTTGAAATAACAATGTTTGATATCCAATGAAGTACATTCTGCCTTCGTGACCGAGACAATCTCTTGACAGGGAACAGAACAGAGTCGCCCCAAGAGAAACACAAACAAGTCCGCTCTTCCATGCTGTCGACTTAAAGCCTTTTTGTCAATTGTACGACAATTTAGTTGTGTAATTTATATACTTACACCAATATGATATATAGGAAAATTACAGTTTATTTTGTTTATCTATATGTATGAATCATATTTGTGTTTTTAATTGCTTTATTCTGGAATTAAATATTTCTCAAATGCGAAGTAGTTATATTTTGAAAATTTTAAATGCTGATGCTAATCAGTACATAGACTTTGTTTTATTTTTCAATACTTTTCAAATAAAAAAGAAGCACAAAATCAGAAAACGATAAATGTCTAACGATGGTCGCCAGATAGCAGGTAATTAATTTTAGCTATTTGCCAAGAGATGGCGCCACAACTTGCAGCTATCGTAATTATAAGAAACAACGTGATTGTCCCCTTCTATTACGTATTGGCTAACATATTATTTTAAGTAATGTACTTAGTCTTGAGTACCATAGAATTTCACAATAGCTTTCCATTTTTTATTAGCCCCCACTCTCATCAGCAGAATATAATTACCCTTTGGAGCCGGTATCTCTGATAAAAATCGTTCGTTGTCGACACCATAAAAAATAATATCGTGCTAAACAAACGCAATGATAGTAAAGTATTTAACATTTCAATAATAGTATATTCACCTGATATGGGCAGGAATGATTAGCATTCGTGAATTTATTAAAATGCTGCGTTATAAAGTTGAACATTTTAGCTAATACACCAGACTGTCCCATGTAAGCACAGAAATCAATTGTCTCGTTGAAAATGGGTATACGATAAGTTTTGGTGACCTTAAATAAGCTGATGTTGATCTGAAAGTATTCTTGATTTCATTCTGTATAATATTTAAATCCTTCACTTTTAAAGAAAAGTAATTGAAGTAGAATATTTATTGATACTTACAAGAACATCGTTATTAGGACTTTTATCCCTCATAGCCACATAGAAGTGTAGAAAAGTTTGACCTTTTGAATCGGTACGCATTTCGCAGTGTTTGAAATAAGAATGTTTTAGATCCAATGCTGTGCACTCTGCCTTCGTGACTGTCACATGTGCTTGACTTCGAATTGTATAAAAGATTTGCAACAGCAAAGTTAGCAGCAAGATGATATAATCAATCCGTTGTTCCATGTTAACGACCTGAGACTTTTATGTGAATTGGGCAAAATACAAAAATTTTAGTTGTGCACTTTTTTCACGCTAGTTTATTTATCTAAAATCAATAAGTATCATTGGTTGACTGAATCAATTTTGCAAATACAACATAATTGCTGAATTATAAAATACAAAAAAGGTATAATATTATATATTATGGATGCTGATTTCAATCAGTTTTTGTTACATAGACTTTATATTCACTGCGCCAACTAGGCGAGGTAAAGGTTTTGATAGCCACCATGTATTCTCCAGTGGGCATGGGCAAGTTATTCATTATATGATTACCGTTGTATTCCAAGTTCTTGACAACAATAGCGTGCTGTGAATAATACGAATGAATATAAAATATAAGCTTAAAATCAATAACAAATTCTCTTACATTGAACGGACAACTGTGATTGAAGTTTGTGGACGTTATCCAAGTTTTGTAAAAAGCGTGAAATAATGGCTGCGAATTTATGTTGCGCATATAGCTGCAATAATCCACAGTTTGATTAAACAGAAACGGTCGATATCCATTCGATTGCTTAAACAATTGAATATGGAACTTGATATCGTCGACGGGCAGTTGATAGTAGTTACAAATGCTGTTGACCTCAGTGACACCGCGACGAACGATTTTCATTTCGCACTTTTCAAACTCACAGAAACTCGGTTCGTAACACTTGCAAGTCAATTTCTTGATTACAAACAAACCGCTTTCCACGAAGCATGGATAGATTAAAAAAATTCCACACAATATGAAAATGTAGTGCATCTTGTTCAATGATTGTTTTTTAACTGATTTCCATGTGTCAAATTTAAACGCTTGCGAATATTATTTGCAATCATATTGATAGTATTTCTATTATATGCGTGCTTTAGTCGTATAATTGTTTTAATGGGCATACTTTGAGAGTATATTAGCGATTTTTAAAGTTGTGCTTCATTGAGCGCCAAAACTCAGTCATCTTTTTGAGGGAAGTCTTTATTAAAGTGCAATTTTATTTAAAGGAACGTAAAGTAACTTTCGAGCTTTAAGTCTTTATTTAAATGTAATTTTTTTTAAACGAACGTAAAGTAATATATTGATTATAACTTTCTAGTTTGAAGAAAGCTTATGCTTTTGATTAATCGACTTATAATGATAGCTAAATTTTATTCATTGTCGGAAAACATTCACATTAACATATTCAACTCACACTCAATCAGTTCGCATTAGAAACACTTTGAATTCTGATCGCCAAGCTTTCGCGAACGCAATTTTCACAACTATCATGTATTCTCCATTGGGCATAGGCATATCCTCAAGGAATGGGCTACTGCCATAAGCAAAGTTGTTCACAATAATATCGTGCTGTTGAATGAAATGAATCCATTAAGATTTTACAGAGTTTTCAGCCATTTCAACTTACATTAACAGGACATGAGTGATTGAGGTTTGTGGAGTCGACGAAGGTTTTGTGCACAGCATAAACTAATGGATACGAAATCGGATTACGCATATAGAAGCAGTAATCGACACTGTGATTCAACATGAACGATTGATAGCCATTTGTTTTGCGGAACAATTCAAAATGCACCTTAAAGTCGTTGATCGGTTTCCGATATATTTCGCACTTCATATTGAACGCGGTCACGCCACGTCGCACAACATTCATCTTACACAGAGTGAAATCACAGAAACTCGTATCGTAGCACTTGCAATTTATTCGTGTGATCCTAAAAGACCCGCCCTCAGTGGATTCGGGCAACATTATGAAAATACCGCACAAAATAATAATGAAATGCATATTTCGATGGTTAGAAGAGAACTGAAATTCATTTCAACATTGTCAAATGGCAATTGGAAAGTGCTTCACTCCAATCGCTTTTTAATTGCATCGCATTTAATAACGTAATGTAATGTGTACGCAATATGCCATCGTTGCGTATGCGTAATGTGAAACTAATACGGCATTGTTTTAAATGAATTATTTACATTTGAAATTATATTTGTTATTTGGTTTATTAGTTGCTTTTTAATGATGTCTAAATTATATTTCGTAATGTAAATTTAAATGCGGTATTTCAATTTCGTATGTGCGAAGTATGCCATCGATGCGTATGCGTAATATGAAATTTGTTTTTTTTTTTAGTTTCCATCGATTTGACAACATTTTAAATTAGTAAATTGTTATTAATTGCTAATAACGTTTGGGACGTTTCATTTTTTTCTAGCATTTCTACTTCTTAAAGAAAAAGTATGCTTACCTTGCGTATACGTAATATGGAAATAACACCGATTTGTATTGCTTAAAATGAATTGACAACATTTTTAATTGTATACATATATTCATATCAATTTTAATGCCGCATTTCCATCTCTTAAGGTCATTGCCTACATTGCGTATACGTAATGTTAAACTAATTTCCCTATTATTAGTTTCATTCGTTTTGACATTTTAAATTATATATGTATTGTTAAATATGATTGAGGCACACAATTTTAAGTAGCATTTTTACTTCTTAAGGGAAAAATATGCCTAGACTGTGTATACTCCATATGGAACCAACTTTTTTAGATTCAAATTAATTGACAAAATTTCAAATTATATATGTCTGGTATATTCAGATGAATTAGTTACTTTTCGATTATATAAATTTCAATACCGTATTTTAATTTTCAAAGGACTTCGCCTAGGCTGCGTATACGTGATGTATACTAATACCCAATATTATTAAAGTCCTAACTACTTGACGACTTTCTAAGTTGTTGAAGTTTTACTTTCATTTTAATGATTGTTGAATTGTCATTGCATTTCCATTTCCTAAGGGTAAACTAGGTCTATGTTACTTTGCCTCTGCTTAATGTGATACTTATAAAGCTATAAAATGAGTTCACAAAAATTGAAAATATACATTTAGTTATATTTGTAGTTGATTAGTTTGATTTTAATAGTTATTATTTGTCTTTAGTGACATAAATTTTAATGTTGCATTTCCATTTCTTCCAGGCGCCGACGAGCATCTGAATAATGTAGTTGCCATTGGGAGCAGGAATATCTGGCAAAATACGACCATCTTCTTTGCCAGCGACAATAATATCATGCTATAGTTTATACAGTAATTAGTAAATTGTAGCTGCAAAACATTTAATGAAGGACGAACCTGAAAAGGACACGAATGATTCACGTTGGAATACTTCAAAGCATTTGCAGCAATGTGATTGAAAAATGTTGGAGCCAAAGCATTGTGAATAAACCCACAAAAATCGATTGTTTCATTGAGCACGGGAATGCGATAAGTTTTAGATACTTTAAACAAAGTAACGCCAACCTGTCAAATAAAGCAATTCAATTAAATAATACATTTTAAATATTATATATTTTTTAATATTTTGAAAATTCAATTAAATTAATAATTTAAAATATGTTTTTTTAATATCTTTACTCACTATTACATCATCGATCGGCTCCTTGTAGCGCAAAGCTGCATAAACATTGTAAGTTGTTTGACCTTTGGCATTTGTATTTAATTCGCAATGCTTGAAATACATGAATGTCAAATCCAATGATTTGCATTCTGCTTTCGCTACGCGAAAGGAATTTGCTAGCGCGGATTCTGCACAGAATAGAATTAAAAGTGTTAGCCACATTTCACATTCGCGTGTTGATCACTTAACTTGTTACTGGAAGTTGCTCAAAATTCTAGTATTTTCACTCTACAATTGTAAATATATCTGACCACTTTTGTAATTGTTTTGTGAATTAAAATAGCGTTCGCATTGTTTTTTTTTCCATTTCAATTTAATGGATCACTTGTGTTTAGTTACGCTTTATTGAAAAAGTTAATGTCTTGTTTAGGTTAACTAAATTGATTTCAGTGGGTTTTAGACTATTTAAAAAAAAAACTGTTTTAGATGTAGCCAGATAATGTTGCTATTGCTTGATAGCTTATATTCCAGAGTATATTCAGAAATAATAAATAAGAAATATGTAATTTAATGGTGAGTAAAAATTACGTCGAAATTTATCTTTTTTTTTACAACAGAAATAAATTTAGAAAAATACATAGTAATTAAAAAAAATTATTAAAGTTACTAAATGGAATTTAACCTCATTTATTTCATTAATACAATTTGAGGAAGATTTTTACCTATTTTAAATAAGGCTCAAATATGATAGTAAAAAACCAGTATGAATATTATTATTATGGGTAGATTTAATTTTGAATAATGTATTTCATTTATGGATATTGAACTTGACCCTTAATTTCACAAAAGAAAAAGATACAATTTGAAAAGTTAATTTTTATGGCTGAAATTGAAATAGGAAATAGACTTAAAAAAACTTAAATGACTATTCGTATAATATAGATTTAACGGTTTTCAAAAACATTGTTTTTAAATGTAACCTGAGAATTTCCAGAGTTTTTTTTTGCATTCGGTTTAAATATAAATATTTGGCTTAAAATCTAAAAACAAAAAATTATATATTTATATAATTACTATTATGTTATGTAGTTTTAAATATAAAAAAGTCTTCTAGTTGCCTTAAAATTTAGATTGGCTTATTAATTTAATAAAATAAGAAAGAACACATTTGCATATTTGCTTCAATTTAAATTGAACTTTTTGGCTACTTTAATTATATTATATATAATATTTTATTCTTTGTTCCATAATATTACAAAATGAAGTTATGATTGTCACTTAATTAATTGAGCCAACAAACTCCTGCTCCTTATTTATTGGCCACAATATCTTCCCCTCTTTTTTTTCTCTACATGTAAATTGTTCTAGAGCGACGTGTTCCTGCTCTTGTTGTTGTTGTTGTTGCTGGTGCTGTGGTTGAGGCGAAACTTTTGTAATAAAATGCCAACAGGGAAAACATTGTGCATTAAGTTGATGTTGCACACAAAACTTTAAGTCAATTTCAGTGACCACAAAAGCAAAGTTGCAAAGTGGCAGCGTTCATTCCTCCTTCCCATACATTTGCCATTTCGCTTGCCACATGCGAGCGCATTGTAAATGTGCCACACAATGCTCCATGCAACGTTTGATGCATTGCTTGTTGATTTGTTTTATTGCCTCCGTCCCTTCGCTCTGCTCTTTAAGTAATAGTTTAGTTTTATTGTCAGCCATTACTTAGCAGCAGGTGGCACCAACTGGCAATCGTGCCACAGGGCAATGGGGCACGGGGCATGCAGTTTTGTTGCGTGACTTTGTAAGCTTGCAGCGCGCGAAACTTTTAATTAGACAAATTATGAGTTTACCACGTGCCGCGTTCAACTTGAACTTTAATATGCATAATTTTAATAGCAACCACTTGAGCTCAGTATCCTCTTCTCACTCTCTCTCTTTCTCTCTGACCTCACTTCACTTGCCACGGGCTTTCATTAAAAGCGTATATCAAACTTTTGCCGCAACCGGATTCGTTTGCATTATTAAGTATTATTGGACAGGGCAATTGTTGTTGATTGACTCTTAACTGTCGACTTTTGTTGCTCGAGTGCTTTGTTAATTGTTGCAATTCCAACTGCTTGCCATTTGCCAAATTGCTTTGCTCTGCTGGGATTTGTCATGTTTTAGCTGTAGTTTTCTTAGAATAGATGGGCATAATAACTAAGTGGGAAAGGAAAATGTTCGACTATTGGAACTTAGAAACTATCGAACTTGGAGCCGTTAAATTTGTGAACTTCATGTATATGTAAAAATAAGAATAAATAATAAAGAAACTCATAAATATATTTTCAAAACTTGGTAGTCTCATAAAATGCATTAAATTAATGATTTAAAATAATAATAGATAACAATAAAAATGAAAAACGTTATCAAAATTCAAAATAAATAAAAATTTTTACAAATTTTAGATTAGAAATACAAACAAATTTGTCAAATACGATTATTTAACTCACATCTAAGAAGTTGTCTTTAAATTTATGTACAATATTTTTAGTGATTTACGAACTAAAAATATAAGAATAATCTTCAAATTTGAGTCTTGTTTAGAATTTCTTTTTAGATATCTTAAATACATATTATGAATGATTTCAAATTTATAAGTGTTTAAATAATTATAAGAACGAAATTACAAATACAAATGTAATCTCGAAATTTGGCTTGCACCTAGAATTTTTGTTAAATGTAACAAATGCATTCAAAGTGATTTAAGATTTATATAAATAACTCGCAAGTCATGCCAAAATTAATTAATATTTTATATTGCCATTTTTTGAATTTGATAGTCAACTATGAATGGCTAACTAAGTGTACGAACCTATTAATCTCAGAAGTTATTGTTCAATTTGTGGACAATTTATGTTAGTGCTGTAAGAATTAATATTCAAATATAAATATAAATAATGTGGCATCTCGAATTTGTTCATATTCCAAGCTTCGTATCGAATGTTGTCATACTCCTAGAGTTTCTTTTTAAATATAATATTTTTACATTCCAGATAATTTCAGAATTGCCAAAAATCCCAGAATAATCCTGTAAGGCATGACAAAAATAATTCAAATTTTATTTAATTTTTCCCAGTATTTCACAGTCGAATACACTTGGTTGCTCTCAAATGTGTTTTTTTGAGCTGGCAAATTGACTTGTAGGCCTTGGCGAATGGCAAATGAAAAATGTGTGTCTCATCTGTGCAGACAAGTGTGGCAAGAACTTGTCGCAGAGAGTTTTTCGTTACGCATTGGCAGCATGTGTGCAACGTGTCGTATGCGTGATGTGCCATAAATTATGCCCCCAAAAAGTAGTTTTGTTTGCTTCTGCTGTTATTTTTTGTTTTTTTTTTTTGTTTTTTTCTAACGACACTCTCAAGGACATGCTGACAGGCGTTTATAAATAACTAAACTAAGCAAATGGCACAAAATGTCGACTACTCAAAATGAAAAAAAAAAAAGAAAAGCTGAGATGGCTTCAGCTTGAACCGGAAACGGATATACAATTTTAGTAATTTTCGTGAGTGACCAAAAGAAATATTCAACACAAAAAAAAAGAAGTGGAAAGGAAATTGCCAAAAATAACCCAAAGGCAACAACGGGACAACAGAACAACAGAACAACAGGATTGACAAGGACAACAGCTTAAAGCTTAGCAGTTGCTCAACATTTTGTGGGCTGCCCTTCAGCTTGTGTTTTGTATTTGTTTTTATTGGCGTGAAAAATGTAATAATGGATTCTCTTTTGCCTACACTCACACACACACACACACATACATACATAAACATGTATGTGGGCATGTCCTTGCGCCATTGTTGTCCTCTGTCTCGCCTGGCCAAACAATATTTTGTTCCATTTTATGTGCATTGTGTACGCTATGTTTTTGGGCCTCGGCTACTCTTTTTTTTCTCGTTTATGGGCCTCAGTTGATGAAGTTATATGTTTGATGTGTGCGCTTCGACTATAGCCAAGCATTTGATGCAAGTTTATAGCGCTTTTCAACTGTTTCGCTGCTTCGCTGCTTCGTTTGCCGCCTTGGGTTAGTTTCACCAAAAGTGTTGCATACTTTTTGGGGCGATTTGTAATGAGCCCAAAAACGGTGGCTCACTTTAATGGCTATATGTGAGCGCTGAACGGCCACTATAACTGTAGCGCACATAAAAGTCTAACAGTTCGGGTATTTGCCAAACTGCATACCACCCTGTAAGCTGAAATGGGTATGATAGACATAAAAAGTGAGGATGGATTTGTAAGAATTTGTTCAAGAATAAAACTTGTTTTAAGCGGTTTGCTAATGTTGAAAGGGTTGGAACATGTGTACAAATCTTTTAAATATTAAAAAAATATTAGATTTCCATTATTTATTTAATATCAGCGCAGATTCTAAAATTGTATACCATTTATAATTTTTATTGAGCTATTGTTTTATTTAAAACAATTGAAATTTCAGAACGTTTGATTTTGATTTGAGATTTTGCATTCTGTATTCAATTTTGACATTTCTGTAGTCTTGAAAAAGGATTACATTCTTGAATTTCAAGAATGGCCAAGCTATAAATACATTAGATTTTTTTCTTAATTTAAGATTTTAGGTTAAATTTTGACATTGTGTCATCATGATTCAAAAATTGTTTCTGTGCCTTTTTTCATTTTTGTTTTAATCATAATACAGCAATATAAATAAATAAAACAGCAGTCACAATTTTAGAAATGTGTTTGTGAACTAATAATGATTTTAAGTTTATTACTTTCTATGCATTATTTATCTAACATCATGTGCTGAATTTGTATAATTTAAAAGTCATATAATTTTGTCGGTGGAGCTTTAGAACGAAAAAGAAATAGTAGTCAAAGTTTTTTTTAAGTGCAGTTATGTACATACTGAAAATGACATAAAGTTTATTACATTATTTATATAACAACAAGTGCTAAGTTTGTATAATTTAATTGTGTCTCAGTTATTTACTTAGATTTATAGAACGAAAAACTAATTTAAAAGCGGATCAGTTATAGTTTTTAATGCAAATTGGCATTAAGTTTATTACATTATTTTTATTTTTAAGTAGCAATAAGTACTGAATTAGTTTATGTCAATAGTTTTATATTTTTTCGTATTTAAAAGTCATAGTAGTTTAAAAGCTTAGCACTGATTTGTAGTTACAGTTTGTGAAGTTTATTCGCAAAATAAAACTGAAATTGATGTCATTAAACTTAGGGCTTGAAATATTACTTTACGCTTTTACGCATTGTTGTAACTTTGAATAAAATCCGAGTCGCAATTTATTGTTTTGATATTATTTGATATTTTCTTTATTCCATATTCTTTAGTTTAATCAATCGTTATAGTTTCTGCAATTTAGTATCGTCAAATTATATAATAGTATATTATGAGAATTCTAAAGTTTTTTATATTATTTTAACACAACTTCATTTAGTGCTTAAAGTCCCGAAGTTTCATTTAGGCATGAAATGGCGAAGGTTTAAAGACTTTAGTTTGTTGTACTGTAGGTAAAATTTCTATTACATACAGGGTATCTATTTGTCAATCATTCGCTCTTTTCCTTCACTATTTTCACGTTTCGCGCTTCTTTGCTCTGCTCCTACCTCTTGGCCTCTTTTGTCAACTTGAACGCGTGTGAAAATGTGCCTAAGGTCAGGGCCTAGAGTGTGTGAGTGTGTGTGTACAAAACTCTACGAGCAATTTCGTTTATTGAAAGCACTCAGCAGACACGGCAGCCAGACTCAGAGCCAGAGTCAGAGCCAGAGAGCCGCACTCTACATGTTTGGGCAGCATTAGAGGCCCAAGTGGTGGAGGCCGAATTTTATTGAGTTGATTTTCTCGCAGAGAATAGGACATCAAAACTGTCCCACATAAACCGGATAGTGGTGCCATATTGCTTTTGGCATCAAATTTGCCAAGTGCTTTTTGCGTTTTTCCTTTTTTTTTTTTGTTTCGAGTTTTGGTATTTTTCCTTTTTTATATTCAATTATTTTTCAGTTTGGCAAAAGTCACTAAACAATTTTACTGTCGATTCGCGTTCGAGATTTTGCTAGTTTTTAGCATTTTCACAGTCGAGTCGAGTCGAGTCCGGTGGGTGTTTTGGTGCACTCAGTTATAAAATCGAATTTGCTGCAGTTGAATGACTGGCATCGAAGCGGGGAGAGACAGCTAGGTAAGAGAGGGGAAACGATGTCTAGCCACGTCGACGACTGCAATTTTTGATTTGGCAAATACGTTTGGGGCTGCCGCATTTGACTGATGTTGATTGGATTAGAATTTGCACACTGCATAAATATTTCTAAATGTAAGCAGCTTCCACAATCCCTCTAGATACTGCTTCCCTTTCCCTTCTTTGCGCCCTTTCTGATTGTTGCGCAAACAAATAAAGTTTTTTTTCTCCATTTTTGTAGCTTTAGCTCTCCCTCCATTGCTGCCAGTTGGTTATATTAATTTGTTTGCTGTTGCTGCTGTTGCCACTTCAACAAAACACCCACGCAACTTTACGCTATTGTTGTGCCCCATGACTCTGCCCCGTGAACTCTCTTGCCACATGCCCCATTGCCCCGTTGCCACATGCCACTTGAAGCTGTGGAGCACACGTGCTGCGTTCCGTGTCCTGAACAATGATTTTGGCAGGCGTTTTAGGGCTCTGTTGTTGTCCGGTTGCCTGGTTTTTGGGACTACTGCCTAAACAATTATACGCTTTTCATACCCCGGGAGGACTCTGCAGGCAGCAGGTATATTAGTGCACAAGAAGTTTATAGAATTAACAGATTTACGGGGCTGTAATTTGTCTGAGAAATATTTGATATTATTTTTAAATGCTTAATAATAAATGATGCTGACGAAACGGTGAAATATAAAATCAAAATTATTTACAACCTAAATCGAAAATATTTATTCAAATCAGTGTTCTGTCTTTATTAATGTGCATGTTGAATAAACAAATTTGTAAAGTCTCTATATTCACAAATACTTTTAATGAATTAATAAGTTAATTTATTCAACTATTCTTCTTACTCTTTCGATACAGGTTTTTATTCTTATTTCATCTTGCATCAATATCATTTCTTTCATTTAAATACGAATTTCGTTATTAGAATTTTAATATTAGTTATTAATAAAGCATAGATTACAAAAAAAATTTATGAGCTAAACGTGAATTTATTATATATCTTACCATGAGTTGATTATTATTATTACTTTTGTTGATAAAGAATGTAATAATTATCTATGTTTTGGCATTTTAAATAACATTTAATTGCAATGTTGTAAGCACATATAAAAAAACTTATTAATAGCTTGTGGCAATTGAGAAACGATTGCTAAACTCTTTATAAACTTACTTTATATAACAAGGTATAAATTAATGCAACTTTAAAACGTAAAGTTACTTAAAAAGTAAGGGTTTTCAGATCGATCATTTTCAAACTTACTTTATTCCAACAAATAAAATAAATATAATTTGCAAAATATGATGCTTAAACCAATTATTTTTAGTGACAAAATGAATTTTATTGATTTAAAGTGACAATCAAATTGTGCCAATTAACTGGCTAATAATTTCTAAAACAATTTATTCTGAAGCAGTTATCTTAATTAATTTTTTGTTCTCACTTAATTTGCTTATTTGTTAGAAAATATCATTTTCAAATTCTAATTGCTTTCATCTGCATAATTTCTAATCGATTTATTTCGATGTAATTAATTTATACACTTTTAAAAGCAATCTAACGGGTTTGCTTGAAATTAATATTTCAAATTTCAATGCTATTCAACAGGATATCTGGATAGTCAAGCCGCGTTGCTGCTTTTTCCTTTCGCTTATGCTCTTAACATTCTCGTACATATGACCATTCACTTCAAATGCCTGTGTGTGTGTTCGAGGGTTCAGATGTGAGTTTGTGTTTAGACAAGCATGTTAATTGAGTTAGTTTTTCTCGCATCCATTTAACGTGCAACGTGTTGATGATTAGTTAAGCTACAAAAATATATATTTTTATTAGCCTCCGCAAATAAAATCTAATCAAGAGCAAAGCCGGAGAAATCGCCTTTGAAATAGAAACATAAAATGTATAACATGTATGTGAATTATTTGGTGAATTGAAGCGATGCTTCAAATATTTATAGAGTCAAGTGGGTGGCGGGCTAGACACGAGCGCCATTGAAGGGCGGCACTTGAGAGCGAGCAAGTGTTGCCAATATCAAATATGGTATATATATTTGTAGTACGAGCATATGACAGACAGACAGAGTATGAAGCACTTGACACAAGCAAACAAACATGACAGACACTTGACAGTGCGAGTGTGTAGAGCTGAGAAGCAATTGACGCCCTCGAATGCCAATCTGGGGGTGTGGCAACATTGACAAACATGTGGCAGCATGGTGTTAAAGTCGCTGGCAAGGAGACAAAGAGGCAAGAGGCAACATACACACTCTGTCTATGAAAACAGATTAGAAATCGACTTGACTCGACGTAATAAGCTATTGAATTGCGCCACTTGCCACGTAAATTATTGATGGCTGCTGCTTCAAATTACCGCAAATAAAAGCCAACTCTTACACATAACAGGCACATCTGAATGAGTAAAGTCAAAAAATTAGTATGTAATATTTCATTTGTAAGCAGCAAAGATATAGAATGAAATATGATATTGGCTGAGCGAGAAAAATAAGTTTAAAGTCAAACTGATTAGTTTTTATTAATACGACATTTCAATGATTTATATTTCACTCTAGGAGGTAAGAATATTTATTTATTTAAATTTTATATATAGTTTGTAAGTAAACAATTCACTAGGCGTATACGTGATATTTAGTACACTTTTGGCCTTTTGATGTACAACTAACATATTTATATAACATAATATTTGGTTTCTTAGTAATTATTTGGACCCATAACTAAAGAAATATTCAGTTTGTAAGCAAACAAGTAGCTGGGCGTATACGTATCAATTTCAGTACACTTTCAGCCTTTTCATCACTTACATTTGTGTGCATTTTATAGTCATTAATTTTAGTTTGCCTAGAACACATTTCACAGTATGCAAATTCAACTTTATTGAGTATCGAGCTCCTTTGGTTTGATTTTATAGTAACAAATATTTCAAAACATATGGATGTAAAAATTAATAGCAGCTCGCCTGAGCTGAACTTGAACTCTTAATATTTGGATTTGTGTTAATTGCGTTGCAATGTAAGTACTTCTTGGGTGGCTTTTATATCTGCTTCGTTTTACTGGTCGTATGTGTACTCTTTAATAGCTTAAAGTTTCTCCTGGACGTTTTTGTTAATTTGGAAGTTATTATTGCTTTCGCTGTTCTTACAAAGTTTCTCAAAAGATTGATAGTGGGTTGATTGCTATGCAACGTAATAACTTCTTACTTCTTTGTTTTACGTGTCGTATGCGTAATTTTCAATAGCTTAAAGCTACTCTAAATGTGCTCATGGAAATAATTTTTATTTGATGATTAATATTATTGCTTTGACTGCTCTTACAAAGTAGTTCAATGGCTTGACAAACATTGCTTATACGTATTATGAAGCAATTTATTTCACTATGCAAATTGTTAAGCAATGCAATAACTTCTTCGTCAGTTTCATATTAAAATGCTTTTAAACGCCCAAAGCATTAATATTCAATTGATCAATTGTTATGACTTTCACTCACGCTGCTCTCGAGTTGCTTAATTAGTTGACAACATTGCTTATACGTATTAAGCAAGTCAACTCAATTTTGCACAGAATATTTAGAATATTCACTATGTTAATTGCTTTGCAATGTACTACATACTTTGTTTCATATTTCTATGTCGTTTTACATGTCGTATGCGTAATGTTTAATAGATTAAAGCTGCTTTAAATGTGGACACGAAAGTTATTTTTAATTGCTGATTAATATTATTGCTTTCCCTGCCATTTCAAAGTTGCTCATCGGGTTGACCACTTTGCGTATACGTATTAAGGAAGTCAACTCAATTTTGCACTAAAATATTTAGAATTTATGCAATGAAATAGCTTCCTATTTAGTTTCATATTAATATGTCGTTAAAGGTTCACAGTATTTATATTGAATTGATGATTTATAATTGCTTTCAAGTATCTTAACGGCTCGACAAAATTGCGTATGCGTAAAATGGAAATCAGTTTAGTTAATTGCCTATTAAAAGCAACAAAAGCTCGAAAGTTTTCAGTGAATGTAAATTGATCGCTGCAAAATGATGTTAAATGACCTATTAATCAGGTTAATAACTTGTGCGTCTGTTAATTGCCTCATTAAAATAATAAGCAAAATCCTGTCCAAGCCTTTTTCGGGTCCCAGAATTGTGCGTAGTGTTGAAGCATTAAAATGGCGATTAGTGAGCGAGAAGTTCAAGTGCAAAATGGCTGTCGTTAAAACTAATTAAACGAATTTAATTGCATTTAAAGAGGCACGTGCAAATTGCAAGCAATTTTAATTGCCACAAAACACAAATACAAATGGAAACAAACAAACACAAACACAAACGTCGCAGGATCTCTAATTAGAGCAAACAGCGAGCAGAGTGAAAAGCAATTGCGAAAGCCAGGAAGAAAAAAAAGAAGCTAAATAGAAGGGAAAACTCTGGGGGAAAATGTAGCTGCGACACGTGACAGGGAATCGAAAAAGGGAAAAGGGAGCGAGGAGGGAAGCGGAAAAGAGTCACGCGGCGAGTCAATAAAAAGTGCAAATGGCCATAAGAAATGGCCGCCAAAGGAACTGGCTGTGGCAGCGCAGGACACATTCCAACTTAATGTGCGTTAAAAGGCAAGCCAAGGACAAACAATGCCAACGACAAAGCTTTAAAAAGGAAATATTTAAACCGAAAGTTATTGGTCAATTTGAAGGCAGAAATGGAGTCGACTCAAGTCGAGAGTCGGGGGAACTGTTTTCGCTGCTATTGTTGTGAAATTAAATTCCAACTAGCAGGACGAACAGCAGGCACAACCACTCACACACACATACATATACAGGACGAGTGCCCAGCCAGGTGAGAGAGACCGAGAGTACGGCACAGAGTAAGAAGCAGCTTTTGTTATTTTTACACTTCATTGCCGTGGAATTTACTTTGTTGCCAGGACTCGGCTTTGGCTTTTGTTTTGCGACTTGGGATGCCGCAAGCTTCGCCCAAGCGTAAAGATAAAACTTGTGTCTGCCTGCAGCTTCTTCTTCTTCTCATTCTTGTTCTTCTTCTGCTTCTTATGTTACTTTGACTACCCACAACTTTGGCCATTTGTTTGCAATGTTCGTGTGTTTGTGTGTGTGTGTGTGTTGGTTGGTTTGGTGTTATTGTCATAATATTGCCGAACCAATGAAAACTTTTTGCCAGCGAAGCGGAAGCACAACGCACAACGCGCTGCAGTGCGACTTTTTATTTTGATGTCACACAAAGGGCGAATTTTAATAATTTGGGAAACAGGCAAACTAAATGACACGCCCATCATCAATGGCTGGGGCCATCGGGGCGTGACAACGACTCGATAAGGTCGTCAAACTTTGTTGACATTTCCCCTCTACCAGATCCCCAACACGTAAGAAAGCCATACTCGACTTTGAGATACGCGCAAGCCACTTTTAATAAAATTAATAAACTAAAATATACCAAGGGATATAATTGGTATATCGATATACTAAGACTTTAAAAATATGCTGTCGAATATGTTCGACTTTAAAATCCAAACGGCACAGTATTGATATAAAAATATACTGAATTATGGTATCAAAATATACTAAAATATACCGTAGGCTTTAATTGGTACATCGATATACTAATACATTCAAAATACACAGTCGAGTGAGATCGACTTTGAGATACCCGATACTAATTTTCTATAAACTTAAAATATTGCGTTATTATTTTAAAAATACATTAAATTAATATACCAAAAGGTACCAAAATATATTGTAGGCTATAATTGGTATATCGATAAACATTTAAAATATACCATAGAGTAAAATATACCGAAGGATATAATTGGTATATCGATAAACATTCAAAATATACCATAGAGTACGAAATATACCGGATTGTCTAACAAAGCAACTAAAATTTATTTTTGCCACATTAAAGAATTTCCTAAATGGTTTATACATTTCTTAACTGATCGTAGCCAAAAGTTAAGAAATGAAAAATACTGTAGTTATAGGGCATTAAAAAAACTCAATCTGCTTGCAAAAATAATCAGCATTGTTTAAGAAAATTATCTATTATAGTCTCTGAGCTTCAAACAGACGGAGACGCCTTCTTCTGCTTTCACTGTTCACAAAATCATAATACCCTTCTAACTTTTCGATAGTGGGTATAAAAATGCCAAAAAGCTGAGGACACCGTTGAGAGGGTCTCCGGCAACGTTTTTCAACTTTTATTTTTATTGAATTTGCACCTTGACAAACATTTTAGCAGCTGTCCTGAGCACGACCAGCATCATCACGACGATACTGCTGATGATGATGAGCCTGTTGTTCAACATTTTAGCTTGCCACAGGACCGAAGAGGAGAGGAGACCACTCTTATTGTATTTATTTTGACAGCTACTGTGCGGGAGCATCGCAAACGCATTAGGTTATTATCCTGCATATGCTACGTTATTTATGTAGTTCAAAGTTCCTTTTTAGCATGTGTCCTTTGCGGGCTGACTTTAAACAGATTTATGCATGAGTTTGCCTCGGAATTAACTCGGCAACTTTTGATGTTTATTTTTTGTTCGTTTGTTTTTCTTTTTGTGGCGTATACGCAATATTTGTGCGCAGCTTAAAGCCGCTTTAAATGGAGGAAAACGAATATCCAATTGACAAGTTTTATTCTTCGTTCTCTCGGATAGTTTTGCCGGCAATGTGACAACGTTGCGTATACGTGATATGGACAAATGCTGCCAGGCGCTGATTTTTTTATAATATAACACATGATACAGTCTGTGTGTGCGAGTGTGTGTGTGTGGGATGCTGCTCGCTAGTATCGCATTGCAGACAGCAGCAATTTCATTTGAAATTTAATGCCAAGTTTGAAAGACGCCGCGTGACTCGCATACACATGACTACAACAAGCTCTGCCTTTTGCTGTTGCTCGTTGCCAGCTGCCAGAGACACATTAAAGCGTGCACACACATTTAAAGTAGTCCTCCAGCGAGTCCTCTCTCTCTTTCTCATCTCAAACTTGTAGCTCTAATTAAAAAGCCAGGCCTTGGCGCGAAATTTGACAGCTTTAAGCGCATTAGAATGCCATGCCACACGCTCAACGTCGACGTCGACGCCTTCTGCTTCGGCTGTCATCAAAATAGTTTGCGAGCGTACAAGTTTTTGGCCGCAATTGTTTTCAGCTGACGACGTGCGCTGCATGCCAAGCGAGAGAGCGAAGGCAAACATTGAATGGATAAGCAAATTAAAGCGCGTCGACATAAACAGAAGTGACTTGATGTGTAGCTAATGGCAGGGAGGCGGCAACTTGATGGATGGCCAAGGAGAACTGCAACAGCAGTCATCAAAGCCATCGTCATCAATCTTTTGCGAGCATAACGATGTGCAACGGTGCGTATGCGTAATGCGTGTGAACAGCAGCTGATGTGGCAAACATCAATTGCACAAGCAAATTGAACAATGTTGAACTTAAGATTACCCGAATTAGAGAATGAAAATAATTAAAAGTGCTGTTGTCTGCAGGATGTGTGCAGAGCATGTGTAAAATGTTCGGACATGCAGAACATGCGTTTGAATAGACTAAAATAAAGGGAAGAAAGCCAGAATGCAGACAACAGCAGCACACAAAAGTCAGTGTGTGGCAGGCAGGACAATAGGAAGCTGGTTGACAGCTATGAGCAGGCAGTTGACATGCAGCAGAGCAAGAAAGTGAAGGGAAGTCAAAGGGAGAGAGAGAGAGAGAGAGAGAGAAAAAGCGACAGAAAGAGGTAAAAGACAGAGAGAGAGAGAAAGCTTAAAGACGTAGACAGCGTGAAGCAGAACTGAGATTGAGATTGCGAAATGCGGCAACCGTCGAAGGAAGCTGGGTAATTTCCATGACTTGCAGCTGACCCGCAACGCAACCAAAGGACATCCTGCCATGCAGTGAAGCAAACAAAACATTGTCTATAGTCTACTTATGTGCGCCAGCTAACAAGCAAATGCAAAAGACAACAAAGTCAGTGCTCGCTCCCTCTGCTTGTCTCTAGTTTTTATGCAAGTTGGCTATGCAAAGTTGAAGCGAAGCGCAGCTGCAATTTTTGGTGGCATGTGGCATGTTGCATGTTGCATGTTAGTAGTCCATTATGGGGTAAATTTAATTTACTGCCGAACAGCGAGTAGCAACGATGCCAGCAAAACCAACAGCACATTTCGTTGCCGATGCGCACGATTTAAGAGTATGGCGACTTTTACTGCATCTGCCTCAACGAACGAACAAAAAAACTGTTGGGGCAACTTTACGTTCCCAGACGTAAATTGATTTAAGTGCATGTCGCAGCATATTGCTCGAGTCACAGTCGCACAGTCACAGTCCCAACTGTGGGTTGACCCGGCTGCTGAGGGTGCTTAAATCGTTTAACAAGCCCAGTTTGTTGCTTATAAAATTTGCTCGTAAAATGGTTTATGTGTTGGCGCCGGTCAATGCGACAGTTCGCTCAAGTTTTCGGAGTAGAGCAGAGAGTGCGAGATGGACAGATGTGTAACTGTAAGTTCATTTCACTAGCCAACTGCATTGCACTCTAATCACATTTCGTTGGCTTCGAAACTCGATTCGAAATTGGTTTACTCGACTGCAGCGTCAAGCGCTTAATGAAGCTGCTACAAGTATAGAAAGAGAACAGGAGAAAGAGAGAGAGGGAGAGAGAGCTGCTTGTAGTTGTTTAATGAAGCAGCGCAACAATAGATAAGTAAATTAACTGCAGTAGAATGTGCTTAAGTGCTGCCAAGGCAACTGTTTCTTCTATTATTATTTTTTTTCGATTTAAATTGATGCTTGCCATTTAATTTGTCTATATTGTCAGGATAAACGTAAGCTGCATTGAAGACACACAAGTTTTCTTTAGTGCGTTTTTTCAAGGCTTTAGAGAATTCGAAAAAGGAATAACTTATCTTTATGGGATTGAAGATGTCTTCTTATTTCTGTTGCATACATTTTCTATTGTCTGTATCTTAAAATATCTCTCAGCAACAAATAAAGGTTAAAAGTAAATATTATTCATCTATGTATTTAAGCTAGTTACACTTTTTTTTTATTATTTTCAGATAAATTTGATCTGCGAATTTAGTGATCCCTTTCCTCTAGTTTTTAAGAATTTGAATAAAGTATATTATGTGATTCCATTTTTTTAATGCCAATTAAAGCTTGAATAAAAAATAATGAATATTTTGTGTATGGTTCTAAAGAAGCTTATTCTGGTTGCATACACTAAAAAAATATATTTCAAAAATTGCCTAAAATATTAGATTTAAGCAACAAGATTATCGAATCAATCAGTTAAAATTGATGCTTATTATATAAATCTAAGAAGATACCAAAATACTTATTAAAAATTAAAATAATTTTTTTTTCGGGAGTAAGGAGAAAGTTTAATTTAATCATAGCAGTCCTAACATTTCGGGTTAGATATTTTTTTCTTGAGTTGGCTGAACTTTTAAGGACATGTGTTTAAAATTTCATAGCCATATCATTACGTGTACTAAACGACCAAGAATGCATTTTTCGATTTTTACAAAGTCAGATTTAATTGAGCAAAGAAATAGTATTTTTCTATTTGAATCAAGTAATTTTGGGATTATATAGATATACCCAACATTTCTTCATTTATCCCGTACTTTTTCTGAGTACATTTTTGATTATTTTGTACACTAAAATACACTTCAATTTTTCAAAAGAAGATGGCGAAATTCGCTATTGATTTAAGCAAGACTGCTGTGCAGCAAATTTAGCGAGTGTCCCTGACATTCAAGGCTTTGCACAACAAGTCAGAGACACAACAACTCTACTAGATAGTAGAAACACAGTGCCAATAAAACAAATATATACATACATATATACATACATATATTGCGAGTACGCCTTTCGTGCAATTTTTGGCCATAACTTTCGCCGTCTTTCCATTGTTTGTAGTGTTGTGTCGAAGCTGTTGTTGTAGTTGTTGTTATTCTTCGCTCAGCGAATGATTTAAAACTTTTCTTGTTATTCTCGTCTTTAACAAGTTTTTTGCCATGCTACTGGAGCAGCCTGTGTGTGTGTCTGATACAACGATTGCCACTCGTGGATACTATTTGAACATCGAAAGTTTTGTAGGCAACAAATTAATTTAATGTCAGACACAAGACACAAAACTTGTCGGCTTGCGGTTACTTTATACCAGAACGCTTCTTCATGGGTTTTTGTATTTCCGTGAGCTTAAAATGAAGTGCCACTGACATAAATTCATTTGAGGCCAATGGGGAAAACTAGAGCTAAACTTTATATGCACCATGAAATTTAAGGGTGTTCGATATATGTGAGAGTTGTTTGCTTTTCATAAAGTATTGCCTTATCGTTATTTAAAAGTTAACGACGAGTATTAAACAAAAGATGTGTTCATGGATTAGTAGAACATAGAACCGTAGTGAATACAAAAGAGACAGCGAGAGAGATAAGCAACGAGGAGGAGAATATACTTGTATAAATTAAAGTAGCGAGAGACATGTAAGGTTGTAAAGTAGCGAGTAGAAATTTAAGTGTAGCGAATTGAAGCAAATGTTTATTCTCTGTAAAAAATAGCATGTAACACGAAAAAGCAAAGAGGTAAACCCATAGGAAGAGAGCTTAGAATTTTGAATAAACAGTAACGAAAGTAAGTGGATAGAAACTAAAGAGTAGAGAGTGCAATCATTTAACAAGTAACGAACAAAATTTAGTAACTTAAATAGCAAGCAACTTCATAAATATTGTAGTGAGCTAATATTTTTTTTAAATTCTAGATTAAATTCTCAGACTTTCGTACCTACTAAAGAAAGGCGAATAAAGTGTCGTGAGACTAGTAAGTTTTAAATAAACATCTAGCAAAGAATATAAAGTATCGACTAACATATAAGAATTCTTTTTGTTTATTAATTGCTAATATCCGAAATTGTTAATAATGCTTTCTTTACTTATTAATTACTTATTACGAGTGGAATGCCATAAGAAAAGAATAACGAGTGAGTAGCAAAAAAAATAATTGTAGCAAACAAATGATTTAGCAGTGTGTAAGCTTAATCTTTCGACACATTCATCAATGTTGATTCAATAGCTTAAATAGCGTTTAATTGATTCGCAGCAGCCATAAAAATCAATCAGTCATCAATTTCATTGAAAATGCCAGAGCAGTTGGAAAATGTCGCGTGAGTCACGCTCGAATCAGCGTCAATTTCATTGCCACGCCTCCAGCTAGAACCCAAAAACCAAACGCCCACACACAAACATTCCTAGCTAGATCCATTCTCCAGTTGGAAGTTGAACCATCTGACCGCATTCGCATTGCCATTTACACGGCATTACATCCATTTAGCCGCACTCCTCTTCGAATCCTTCATTCTCCTCCCAGCTTGGCATTCCTCCAGCTTTCGCTCTCTGACCACCTTTTATAATTGCACTTGTCGACATTTGTTTTACACTGACCCCAAAAACGGAACCCTCTCAATTCCCAGCATATTTTATGCTTTCGAGTTGAAAATGGCATAACATAAATTGCCCTCAATGTGTTCAGTAAAGAAATAAAAACTTTACATTTTATACATTGTAGTTCCCTGAGGATAAACGCCAGCAAAGCTACACACAATTGTTAAGAGCTATGTAACACAAAGTGATGTCGATTTTTTTCAAGTTGTAAGTTGGGTTTAGAAATGTCGATAAAGTAAAGTACTATTTCTAAGACGTTATTTATATAACAAAATATTTAAAAAAAAGTGTTCTACCGAAATATTTAAAAAAACAAATTTTTATATAATAAACAAATTGCTAAAAAATTAAGAGAACATGCTAGTGAAATATTTACTGAATAGTTTTTCATTTAACAATCATTTAAAACAATATATTCTAAAATGTTTTTTATATATTAAAAAATATTTTTATGAAAAAATGTTGAAAAAGTTATTCTGAAATATTGACTTAACATTTTTCTTATTTAACAATATTTTAAAAGAATATTAGAAAATGTATGACTATCTTATATTTTCCTAGAGTATTTCGTATTCGTTGTTATGTCCACGCTGTCGTATACGTATTTATACGTCGTGCAAGTAAATCGTTTGTTGCCATATAAATCGTTCTACTCTTTGGTTTTCTCGTTTTTCCTTTTACGTCTGGGTTTTGTTTCGCATCTCTCTTTCTCAGACTCTCTGTCTCTTCGTGTGTATGTGTGTGTGTGCGTGTTTATTCTGGCGAATTTATAGCTGTCCATTTCCACGTTTGCTGAATTATTGTAAACGTAAATTGAAAATAGCAAAGCAAGTAAAAGAATGAAATAAATAAATACGAGCAGCATTGCAGCATTTGCTGTCGCTCCAATTCTGGCTCTGTGACCCCGCCTTGAATTTCCACTCATTTTTTGAGCGAAGTCTGAGAAGTGAGGGGTCTGAGGAGGTTGCGCAAAGTAAACTGAAACAATTGCATTACATGGCAGATGAAAAGAGCAGAGTTGCAAGTATGTATTGTAAGAGTGTATAAACATATTTCCAATTGCTTGAAATTGCTTTGTGGCATTTTGCTTTAAACTTTGCGATCGCATATTTAAGCAGCTTTGCGACTTTTTCCTCTCCAAATTGTCTTTGTCTGTTCACTTTTGTCTGTTGTCTGGCTGCGAAGCTATTTGCATGCGAATTTTTATTCAAATCAAAAAACAATTTGGCCAAAAATCAATTCAAAAAAAGGTCTCAAAAGTGCTCGTTGCTAGTTTAAATATGTATGCCATGAGTGGGCATAAATATTATATAACTCGATGCCCTATCCACAAAGCTGCATTGGGAAGGGGATTAACGCCGAGAATTGAAAGCATCAGCAGACAAATGGGAATAACCAAAAGCTGTCGGATTTTATTTGTACCCTGTTAATATTAGAATTGCATTGCGATGGGTATGATGAGTTCTCAAATGTGTTGAGTGTTTGAAATATTCAAGTAAAGTAAATGAATTTAGGCAAACAACATTATTGAAGTTCACAAAGTCAAAGTGTCAATTAAGTACACCCTAATAATACTTGAAATAATAAATATTATATATATAATATATACAAATAAAATTATAGAATAATATAATAGAATAAAATAATTATAAAAATAATAGAATAAATAATATTAAAAAAGCGTTATTAGAAATGTCGTAATATACATAATTGATAAATAAATACTACATAGTATAAAAAACGATAAAAAATTTAATGAATAACTTCATAAAAAATAATATTATAAGAAATATTATATTTACAAAATTGTATCTTTTTTACAAAATTGTACCTTAAATAGGAAATGTAAATTAATGCTTAATATATAATTTGCTTATTTCGCTCAACAAAATTTAGCTTAGATGTAATAAAGCATAAGAACTTATTATTTAGGTTAATAACAAAAATAATAAGCAAAGTCTTTACTAAGGCATTTTAACCGAAAAGTTTTTGCCTTGTCTCAAAATGTTACTCAATTTAATAATCAAAGGAATAACTTTTTCTTGTTTAAAAATTTTTTTCTATTTTGTAATCAAAAGCTTTTCATGCAACTTTTAATCTGTGATATAATTTAGTTATAGTGAAAATGTTGAAGAAACCAATCTTCTTATTTAATTTATTTAAATAAAGTCTTTAAAAATTTAACAATTTCTCATTAGATATTCTCATAGTCGAGCAACTTTGCACAATTTATTTTGAGCTGTTTTTCACACCGACTTTGATGGCTTATGAGCCATGATCTAGTTCACAGTTGTTAACTGTTATTTAATGTCATTCAGTGCGAAATCTAAATGTCAATGTGTGAGTCTCGAGTGTGAGTCGCTGTGTACGTGTGTGTGTGTGTATATGTGCTTTGAAATTTTCTGTTCTCAATTTCGTGTCAACGACGCAGTTCAGGTAATTTTGCGACCTCAGCGTAAGCGGAAATTTTAGCAGACATTTTGTCGCTGCCATTGCAAACGACATTTTATTTATGTGCGCTCATAATTCAACTGTAAATGTCACACACACACACATACACTCACTAGCACACATGCAGAGACGAGAGAGAGCGACACATTAGCCGCGACGTTGCCGCGACAGGCAAGTGCTGCTAGTTTCCGTTTCCGGCGCAAAGCTCGAGCTTCGTTGCCTTGCCTTGCAAAATTAACAACAATGGCGGTGATAAAGACGCCCGCTCATTGTTGTGTTGGTGTGTGTGTGTGTGTTGGACCTGGTGTGCGTGTGTGGCTTTTGTGGCTTTAAGTAGCGAAATGTGCACGAACGCGCCCCGCAAATGCCGTCTCTGCCCCCCCGCTAGCCATTTAGTTGATGATTTTCTTACACTTTTTAGCGTTGCCCTCGTCGCTAGTTTGCCAACATTTTACGGCGCAGCTTTTTCTCTACGTGCTGACTTACGAGCACATGTGTGTGTGTGTGCTGGTGAGTGTGTGTGTGTGTTGTGCGGTTTCCCATTGTACTTAGGGGAGCGCTTGGCTGGTATCCGCTGCGGATTTATGTAGTCCTGGCGCGCACTTTCGACCCGCCTTTGGGCCAATTGAAATGTCACGTTGCTTCTGCAATGAATGCAAACGTAATGATGCGGTTAATGCTGTGCAAGCTCTGGAAAAGAAAAGCATCTCCGACACATAACTACAACATAGAATGTTTAGAATTTTAGAAAAGTATGCGACTAGTCGCCGGTCGTACATATGCTTGCAATTTCTAAGGAAAATGCTGCTTAGTTAATGTGAATTGAGAATTTTAGAAAGTGAAGTTGTTGAGTATGAGTATTATACAAGTAATTGACTATATATAAAAAGCTTTTATTTCATTTTATACATTAGAAATTATTTAGTAAATGGTATAATGATTGAGAAATGTCTGCATATACCAAATATAGATTATTTAGGTAATTAATTTTTAAAAACACATAACAATACGTAATACGTATTTTCTTTTCTACATTAAATGTTAAAATGGGTTTGTAAATACTATAACTACTGAGAAATGTGTGGATCTTAGAATATTTTCAATGTATTATTATTTTGATATACCAAATAAAGCCTTCAATATATTATAATATTATATTATTCAATATATATATAAAAAATGGGTTATATTGAGATACCAAATATAGCCGGTATATTTTACTATTATGTCAGTATACATTAAATAATAATATCTCACTGTTTTGCTTTTATTAAAACAGGTATTATTTCGATATACAAAATATAGCGTTCAGTATATTTTACTATTTTTCCAGTATATTAAGATGCTATTTTTAAGAATAATACCTTAATGCTTTGCTTTTATTTAAAAATGTAGCTGATATCTCACACTCAAACACACAACTGTAGCTTTCTTACTTCTTATAAAATGTTTTTAGAGTCTAAACCTTTACATACAATTTATAGAGAGAACTGAACATGTTTATTCTCATACAATATTTGTAGTAATGTGTTTTCAATAATACATTTTACAGATCATTAATTCAGCAGAGGTGTCATCATCATAATTAATTATACATTAAATTCTCATTATGCAATACAGTTGCTTTGATGACCGTTCTCCACTTGTTGTAGGTGGCTATCAAAAGCTGAAATTGGTATTCACCCGCCGGTAAAGGCAATAGCCTTAAATATTCCTCTTTGAAGATCATGTTTTGCACAATAATATCATGCTAAAAAAGAAATAAAATGAAAAGTGAAAAAGCAAAATAATTAAATGAATCTAATATAAATTGAATACTTACGTCGTAAGGACAGGTGTGATTTATATTTGAGCTTTCCTTGATGGCAGAGAACACAATGTGCTGAAACGAAAAAGTCGGATTCTCGGCATATTTGCAGTAATCGAAAGTGCTGTTGAACATGAATGGACGATAGCCACTAAATTTACGCCAAAGGCTAAGATTTACCTGAAATTTCGAAAATAAATGTATAATATTAACTTAATATATATTAAGTATACGATAGTTACTTTGACCGTCTCAACGGGTGGTTTCAATAATTTCAAGTGAATATTTAAGCCCACAATATCGCGACCCAATAACTTGAGATAACATTTTGGATACGTAATATAGCCAATGTCCAAAATCTTGCACTCAACGTTCGTAAATCGACTGACGGTTGCCGAATGTCCCTCAAAAGCCAGCAGTAAAATTAGAAATGATAACCACATCGTCCAACTAGTCGTAATGATTTCCAACGACTATAAAATATAAATCTATCACCAGATTTTGTATATGCGTTTATTCGTTTTTAAGCCCTTTATAATTGCTTGTCAGTAGATATATCATATCAGATTACTTGGATTTCATAAGGTCTTCATTGCGTAATATATACACATCCGTTTTTGATACCCAAATATTGTAGAATGCTAATAAAATCTGAATTTTATACTCGCCCGAGGGAAGTGGCAGAAAATTGAGAAACTCCTCTTTGAATACCAAATTTCGTATGATTAAATCTTTCTGGAAATCAAGTACATTTAATCAAAAGTTGTTTTAATAAATGGAGTAACTCACCTCAAAGGGACAACTGTGATTTATATTGGAATTCTCGATTAAACTTCCCAACACAATTTTCTCAAAGGATAATTTGGCATTGGAGTTGGCCATAAATTTGCAGAAATCAAAAGTTTTGTTGTATAAAAATGGTCGATAGCCGCTATATTTACGCCAGAGACTGATGTTATGCTATGAGAAGAGATATTTAATAGATGGTTAACAAACTATATTATATGGACTTACTTTAACATTTTTGACGGTCGTATTGTAAACTTCCATGTGCATATTCAAGCCAACAATGCCGCGACCTAAAACCTTAAGATCGCATACTTTATATGCAATTAGCGATGTATCCAAGGATTCACATTTGATATTCGTGAAGCGATTCACAGTTGCGGAGAAAACTGCAAATGGAAGCAGCATAAATATAAACGAACCGCACATTGTGCAATTGAAAACAGAACAATTGTTCGACTAACTTGAAAGAATATTAATGTCAATTGCTATTACTGGTTGTGGTTGTCAAAAATTATGATTATTGTGCAACGGTTACGGACTATTAATTTCTTTATTTGTAGTATACGTTATACTGATATACTCTGTATATAAATTGTGATTAGTTTTGTACTTAGAGTGGCGTCGAAAACAATTATTAATATTAAAGCAACGAAACAAGTGCAATTGCATTTCAATTTTGCCACATCAAATTTAATGTTTAAACTCTTTAGTTCATTCTTAATAAATGGAATTAAAGAATACTGTGGTTGTTATTGTATGTAACCATCGATTAAAGAAGAAACATCATCGACATCTTTATTAACATTAAATGAAAACTACATGACACTTTGGTATTGCCTTTGGTCACGTGATTGCAATAATCGAATGCGGTATGAAATATGAAAGGTCGGTAGCCATTGTAATTGTGAAATATGCTGACGTTAATTTAAAGCATTAACTCGAAATTGAACGAATTAATGGGCAATAAATAAAAAAAGTATAATATGTATAAACTTCAGCTGAATACGTTATAAAGTATGCGATGACTGCAAACATATCTCAAAGGGTAATTGGACTTCGTTTGTTAATCGAGCGATGCTTTTCGAAAGTTTATCCAAGTATTTTGAATGGTACCCAACGACTATCCATAACATTAAATGATTAACAGTTAAATTTGGAAATTAATTTTTTAATTTAATTTATGATTATAACTTCTTTTCATTTTCTTTACATTTAATTAGTTCGATTTAAGAGGAATATTAATAAGCAAGTCATCAATCCCTCGATCTATTTAGCAAATTTGAAGAGTATTATTATTGTTTTTAAATTTGGATTGAATAATGTACACAACGTACTAATTTTTTTTTTGAGTAAATTTGAAAAATTTTTTAATTTTAGAAAAGGTCTTGCGATTATAGTTGTTTTACTTCCAAATCTAATTCTTTTCGATTAGCTTTTCATTGTGTGCCATTTGAACACTAATTCGGTGTATCCAAATGTTATTAAATGCTGTCATGACCTGACATTTATACTCTCCCGATGGCAAGGGCAAATATTTGAGAAACTCCTCTTTAAATATTAAATCGCGTATGATTAAATCATGCTGAAAATCCATAAGAAATGCTTGAAATTAATTATAAACAACTAAGAAAGTTACAGTCGAGAGTGCTCGACTGTGAGATACCCGCTACCCATTTTGAATAAAAGCAAAATAATACGGTATTATTTTCAAAATATACCGAAAATACTACAAAAATACTAAAAATATACAAAATGGTATATTACTGCATTGAAAATATACCATAGACGGCATAATATACCAGATTGTCAGCCAAAGCAACTAAGACCCTTAGTAAGTAGGCGTTTTTGCCCATACAAAAGTATTTCTTTAATAACATCAATTTTTATCTGATCGCAACCAAATTTTCAGGAATTATAACTACTATAGTTATTATTGTATATACCCAAATTCGCAGCGCTAGCTTTAAAATTACGTTTGTTTATCGATTTTTCTGATTTGCGGGGGCGGAAGTGGGCGTGGCAAAAATTTGAAACAAACTTGATCTGCGTGCAAAGATAACAAATGCTGTCGAAAAATTATATCTCTATTTCTTATAGTCTCTGAGATCCAGTGTTTTATACGGATAGACGGACAGACACACAGACGGACAGACGGACATGGGTAGATCGTCTCGGCTGTTGATGCTGATCAAGAATATATATACTTTATAGGGTCGGAGATGCCTCCTTCTACCTGTTACATATATTTCCTGCCGGCACAAAGTTATAATACCCTTCTACCCTTTGGGCAGCGGGTATAAAAGCTCACCTTATAAGGACAAGAATGATTTATGTTTGAGTTTTCGTTAATCGCACCAAGAACTATTTTTTCAAAGGATAATTTGGAATCGTAATTGGCCATTAACCGGCAAAAGTCGTAAGTGTTGTTGAACATAAATGGACGAAATCCGTTGTATCTGCGCCAAAGACTGATATTTTGCTATGAGAAAATGATTGATATAAAAAATTTGTATTTAGTTATAATAACTGAACTTACTTTAACACTTTTGATAGTATTGTTGAAAACAACCATATGAATATTCATGCCGACAATGCCGCGACCCAAAATTTTAAGCTCACATTTCTTGAATGCGGTTAGAGATTTGTCCAAAACTTCACATTCAATATTAGTAAATTTAGTGACACTTGCACAGAAATTCACAAGCAATATGAATATAAATGGAGCCCACATTGTGCAGTGGTTAGGGTTTTTGCAATTGTTCAATGATTTCGGACTTATTAACGCATTGATTTATTTCAAGAACTTAAATACGTTATATAAATTACTAGTATAAATCAACAATTATACACGGTCCATTAAACATTATTAGTACTATTTTTAAAAATATGCAGGGCTACAAAGTTTGAAGTGTAAACCTCAAACTCTCTGCTATGTATGGTATAGAAATAGTACCAAATTTTATGGCACGTCCGTGTAAAGGACTGGATCTCAGAGACTACAGTATTTATGATTCCTGAATGCGATTAGATCAAAATTGTAGGTTATTTAAGAAATACTTTTGTCTACTGCACAGTTGTTTTTGCTGAAAATCTGGTATATTTTGCACTTTATGGTATATTTTAAATATAGTACTATATCGATATACCAAATGTAGCCTTCAGTATATTCTACGGATTAATTGTATCATTCTTACTAGTTATAAGTACACATAACCAAGTTTCCAGACAATTATTGTCACAAAATTATACGAATTTTATATACATACCTCTAAAAGTAATTTCTGAAACAATTCCGAGTACAAAGTAATATCTTACAGGAATCTTAAAGTACTACAAACTTAATTGTAGCGTCTTTACTTATTTATAGTTGCTTACAGTAATTTTTTCATTGTGTGACATTTGAGCAATTATTCGGTTTATCCAAATGTTATTAATTTGTGTCATGAACTGAAATCTATACTCGCCAGAGGGAAGTGGCAAAAATTCGAGAAACTCCTCTTTAAATAACATATTTCGTATGATTATATCTTTCTGGAAATCAAGAAAATGTTTTCAATAAATATTAAGATAGATCAACTTACTTACCGAATATGGACAAGAGTGATTTAGATTCGAGAATTGGCGAATCGAACCAAGTACAAGTTTCTCAAAGGACAATATATTATTTGAGTTAGCCATAAACTTGCAGAAATCAAAAGTTTTGTTGAACATAAACGGACGAAATCCGCTAAATCTGCGAAACAAACTGATATTTACCTGTGCAAAAAATGTTAAGTGATTAGCATAATATTTAATTATAATAATCGAACTTACTTTAACATTTGTAGTATTTGTGTGATAAATTTCCATATGAACATTCAAGCCGATTTTGCCGCGGCCCAAAACCTTAAGTTCGCACTCCTTAAATGAGGTTTTTGATGTTTCTAAGACCTCGCAATTGATATTAGTAAATCGAGTGACACTTGCTGAGAACTCCACAAGTAACAGAAATATGAACACAGTCCACATTGTTGACAGTCCTCGACTTCCACTAACATTAAATACACTAAATGTTGTATTGAATTGTGTGATGGATCATTTTTATAGTTGTACAACAATTAAAATTATTTCATTGATTTATTTTGAGAATTTTAAAACGGTAATTTGTATAAATTTGTGGTATAAACAGGTTAAAGCGTAAAATTGTGCTATTATGCACACGCATATAAAATTATAAATAATCAGAGCTAGTTTGTAGTACAAATTTCAATAAGCTGTTTTTATTTATTTGTTTTTAGTTTGTAGCCTTTGCATAGAGATTAGGTTAATTATTAAAGGGTAAAATAGCTATGATTAATTTTTGTTATTAAGTAATTTAAAGTGACCTTTTACTTGGGAATAGAAGGCGCCATCCGTGCAGTCGGAATTTCTTTCCCTTTGATGCCTCTTAATATATATATTAGATGGATTTAAATTTAATATATTGCTTTGAACTTTTACTTAGACATAGAATGTGCAATCCCGATTGCATATTTTACATTCTTTAATTTAATTCTATTTAATTTCATCTCGTATGTTATGTATATAAAGAGATTATCGTATCGTTCTATTGAGTTACTTGCAATTATTATTTATACATAAGTTTTAATAATGTCTTCCTTGCTCAATTATTTTTGTAATCTAAACAAAATTGATTACATTTAATACATGCTTGTGTATAGGCAAAATAAATTGAGAAGCTCTTCCTGAAAATTCCATATATTGCACAATTAAATCTTGTCAAAGTTGAATAAAATAAATTTTAAATTATTATTTTGCATCATTCATGGAAGGATGACAGTCGAATTGTCTTTGGGCAACTCAATGGAAATGTTCTCAATTGACAGTTTGTTATGGCCTTTGGCAACACGTTTGGAATAATCGCATGTGATATTAAACATAAAAGAAGCTTCGTAACCATTGTAGCATAAGTTGAGGCATAAATTGAATACAATATGAATTTAAAAGCAATACACAGTAAATAAAAAGTTACAAGAACTTTTTTGATATTCGTAGTAAATATATGTGCATATGAATATCGAGAACAACAATTTGACAATACACATCCTGTAAAAGGCGGGACACGATACGGAACATTGAGCGACCTCCGACTGCGAGCAAAATGGATGCCAATGGAGGCCAAAAAATGTGGAAAATGTAAATTGATATAGGCAATTCCCACAATAGGAGAATTATGCAGTAACACTGATTTCTCAATTGTTTAATAATAAGTAACTCACGGAAATAGTATGTAGACTATTGATTTGAATCCAAACACGCTAATTGAAATACGTTTAATTTGTAATATTTGTGGTGCAATATTTAAACAATTTATGCTCTTAATATCGCTAAATTAAACATGATGCAAAATGATTGCTCATGTTTTCCGCTCTCGTGGTCAGAATTGTCGGTTTCAAATGACAACAAATCCATTAGACATTTGCATTTGCATTTGTAGTTTCATTTTCATTTTTGCTGATGTATTTTTCGCTGGTGTTTTCCGCCAATTCCCCTCATCGCGTAACCGCAGATCCATGCAACGATATTGTCGTTTTGTTTAGCTGAAAATAATTCATGTGCGTTCATGTGCATTGAGAGCACTTCAAAATGTCAATGCTTTAGTGTTTTATTTCCCCCATGAGCAGCAGTCAGACATTCAAAAGCTATGCAGAACATAACTATTACCATTTTTTCCCTTATTCCTTTTTTCATATCTCTGCTCAATGTTGTAGACTTTTATGTGATATTCTGGAATTTTATTTTAATGCAAAACTATGCCAAGTGCTGCTTTGAGTATCGACCTGTTTGGCAACTGCATTCATATCTGCATCTTCACTTTCATTGCTGTTGCTGTTTGCCACAACTTGTGGCAATGAACTTTACACCAAGAAGAAGCTGGCAGCCAAGAATTCTTGTTACGTGGGATTCTATTGCATGTGAAATGAGCTCGAAAAGCTGTCAAACTTGTTTTCGGCTGTCGAGTGAAACCGAAATGGGGGCTTGTGGTACGTACGTGTTGCATGCCACAAATTGTGGAACACAAACTTAAGAGCTGGGCTTTAAGAGCAAAGAACAAAGAACAAAGAACAGAGCGCATCAACAACTGCTTAGTCGACACATTTGTTGACCTACAACGAAATAAAGCGAATAACGATAACGATACGTTTTGATAAAGTTTATCAAATATACGTAAGAGATGTGTGTGTGTGTGTGTTTGCGTACATGTATTGGTAGAAGTCTATTCGTTGTGCCCTCTGGCTGGCTGAATGCATATAAATGAGCCAAGATAAATATATTTACTTAGTTACGAAGGCTTTTGCAGGCGTTGCTGACGACATGGAAAACAATCAAATGCCAAGCAGAAAGCTTAAAGCGAACATGCAAAATCCACATATAAGTATTCCTCCAAGTAGAATCAGCTAGACAACAACACACACAGCAGACAAAAGATTGCCTTGGGTTTGGCATTCATTCATTCATTCATTCATTTGCCCATGATGTCCTTTGCATGTGTGTGCTACGGGGCGTATACGTAACATGGCCACTGCTGCCATAGCCACTGGCAACTGCTTTTGTTCAACATGACAAAGACATGACAGCATGGCGGTTGAGAGCCTGGAGTCGCGGCGGACTGCCAAGGAAAGCAGCAACAAAAAACCCGGGACAGGAAAAATTGCGCTTTTTGTAATGCTTTTAATGCTTTGGCGAAAAATTTGCGCTCGGATTGATTTATGACAAGGCATTGGGGCTTTCTTCTTTTGCCATTGACAAAATCAATGGGAGGCTGCTTTAAAGGTCATGGGGTCGAGAGTATTGAGCATTAGGGCTCTGTAATTGCGGCAAGTTATGAAAGTCAAGCACAAGCATAATCTCTTGGGTTTCAGCTTTGCCGTCGCTATTTCAGCTCTCCAAATTGATTGAGATTGAGTTGCATTTGGGTTTGGGTTTGGGCTTGAGTTCTGAGGCCCACAAATCATTTGTTAGGCAAACAATAGGAAATGGCAACGCCAACTGACGCTTGTCACTTAAACATTCATCAATTTCATTGAGTTATGCATTTTTAACCGAAACCGCTGTCAAGTGTTGAAATAAAGGAAAAGCATTAATAATGAAATAAAATAAATATCTAGAATATCATTTATTTTGCTTCTGATCGTTTGTTCCACTAACAAAAAAGATTCTTTGAACTATTTTTTCTACTTCGTGTTTTCCGAACTCTTGTTACTTTTGCATCTTTCATGTTGATGTTCGAAGCTCATTTGCATAACGAAAACTTGTTAATAATGGCAACTAAGTTGCCTGCTTATATACACACAGCTGCTGGCAACAAGTTTGCCACAGCTTAGACAAAGTTTTTGATTGAGTTTCTGACATTTCCTTAATACACTCACAAGCGTTGCACTACGAAGCTATTTTCCGAAAAGGTGTTGTCCCTAAGCTTGTTTTCAGATCTCTGCTCATTATTTTTGCTTGGCTGTCAGAAAAGTTTTTGGCACTCAATCTCAGTCATAATTAGCCGCACTGCAAATTTATTTTTACATGCCCCGAGACCTTTCTTTTCTCTCTCTTTCTTTACTTACACATTATTCACGAATTTATGTAAATGACTGACAGGCTATGCCAATGAGTGCGGCTTTCGAAAGCTGCGCCACGAAAATTCATGCGACTAATTAGTCAAAATTAATTTGTTGGTTACCCAGCAAAAATAAAAAAAAAAATGCTGGTCAAAAGCGATGCTTTATAATGTAGAAGCATGATTTTGATAGCCTCCGAGCAGATTTTGTTTCTCTCTCCGTTTCCGTTTTCCGATTTGCATAAGCAAATGCAAATTCAAGAATCCCTAATCAACTGCTGTTGGCCGAAAAACTTTGACTTTGTCCAAATGCAAAACAATATTTAGAACTTCAACTGCAAGATGTTCTGAATACTTCACGTAAATGGAATCTCTATTCAACTGGAGCATATTTAAAGAACTTTATAGTTGAGTTTTGTTCATGACAAATTTTATTTCGGTTTTTAGAATCTGAATATTTATTGTAGCAATGATATTTAAATATATTGATTTGCGAACACTTGTAGAATTTATTAATATAAAAAGATTTAGATGTCAAATTGCGCAGTTGTAGCTTATTTTTATACCCATTGTCGAAAGAGTAGAATGCTATTATATTATATTTAAAATAGTATCCAGAATGAAATATTTAAGTCTACAAATTATACATATTTTATGAAAGATCTTAATGTAATGATATTAGCTATAATTACGCAATATTTAAATGTTATTTTTTTTGTTTTGGCTGAAATGAAAATATCAGAAATAATGATAATTAAAAACTATTTGTTATATAATATGTAATGACTGTTGTTTTAATGGGTTGAGATTATAACATCAATAGTCGAGAAGATATATGTCTGTCTGTTCAGATACACCCTTCTATGCAAGTAATAACTACAGTCTTACGGATTCCTTAAAATTTGATAAAAAACTTAGAAGTCAGGGCTTAAATGGTTGAGCTAAAAATATATTTGAATATTTCTTGTTATATTAATTTGGTATATTTTTCTTGGTATATTAGTGTTGTATATTAAAGAAATCCTCTGTATATTTTAAATCGGTTAATTGAGAATTTCTTGAAATATTAATTTCATATATTTGTAGTATGTTTCGGTATATTTATAATATAAATTTTAATTTAATTAATTACTAATGTTTAGTGGGTATTTCACAGTCGAGAATATTCGACTTAATTTATTTACTTATTAAAAGTGGTTACAATTCACTGCTCAATAATTCAGATAAAGATCGGTAAGTTAATGATACGAATATAGTTGAAGTAATATATAACAAGATTACTCAGTTTGATAGTTGTTTTCAAACCATTCAACATTTCAGTTTAAGTTTTAGAACTCAAAATGTGGATGTCATTCTCGCTTTTGCTACTGTCTGTGTTATCAGTGTTATCTGTTGATCGATTCCCTGAAAATGTAACTCGCTATACGAACGTCAAGTGTGTGAACACGTCGCCCTTATATGTTACATTTAGGCAATGCCATCTTAAAGTGCTGGGCCGTGGACGCATTTCATTAACTATTCAGGCAGTTCTTTTGAGAGATTCGATGACTAATTCAAAAGTGTGTTAATTTTAAAATATTATGATATTATTAGTAATGACTATCTTATATATTACAGGTAAATCTTAGTCTTTGGCGCAAGTATAATGGTTTTCGGCCCTTTATGTTTAATACCACGTTTGATTTTTGTAAGCTTGTCTCGACAACTAACTACAAATTGTCATTTGAAAAACTATTTTACGACGCCGTAAAGCAAAACTCAAATATTAATCATTCATGTCCGTATGACGTGAGTATATAATTTTATTGTATATATAATTTTAAATTAATTCACGTTATTTAGGACGAAATATATGTGCGAAATATGGTGTTCAAGGAAGAGTTTCTAAAATTCTTACCACTACCATCAGGAGAATACCAGATTCAATTGTTTGCATATTCCGATAATATTTTGAGAGCCAAAGTTTATGTAAATTTTGAACGAGTTGAAGATTTAATGAAAATAAATTAATAAATGAATTTTAATTGAAGAGCATTTAATTTATTTCTTTAAAAATGTATAGTATTATAAAAGCTTTGAAATTTTCGAGTATTCTTTTTTTATCCGCATAAAAGTAGGCAACATATTTTCAGAGTTTGCAATGTACATTTTACGTATTTAGAGACCTAATGGTCCGAAATAAATTATAAAATTTTGGGAGAAAGACTCATTGATGTTTTGTTTACTTTGTTTAATTACACAATTATTATAATTTCATATTGCATTTCGCGAATCAAATACTTAAAAGTAGATGCTTGTAATGTTATTTTTAATTTTAACGACAGTGATTTCTGATTGATAATTCAATGATAAACCATTAAAAGGCATTTAATATATAACTAAGTAATAATTTTTTATATTTTTATATAACTAAATAATAATATTTTACATTAACAGTTGTGGTTTTGTATATAAGTACATTCGAATTATATTGATCAATTGCAGTCGAAAATTAACTTACACTAATCGACACAATTTAAGTTTTTAAATCACATAATATTTGTTTTTATTACAACAAAATATCGCTTGTCAAAATATAAAATAATTAAAAATAATACTATATGTATGTACTAACCAAAATATAATAATTCTAATATGTACAAATTGCATTTTAATTTATATTATAATAGATAACAAAATGAATTGTTTGAGTTTTAAAAAACACTCAAATAATCAAATTGACTCGTTCGTGCGGAAACAATTGAATAATTATTACGAAAATTACTTACTTGATGTCATTAAAATTTTTATTGTCTAAATCTATATAAAAGCCCCAATGAAATTATTTGTAAAAGTATTCAACGATTCGTGTTTATTGTTGTCTATCGGTTTGACAATGTGGACATCATTACTTATCTTAGTTTTGTCCTCTGTTGTTTTATCAGAGAGAACAACTCGTTTTACCAACTTAAAGTGTGAGGTTGTAGACAAATCTTACGTGTCCTTTTCAAAATGCAATCTAAAGGTTGTTGGTCGTGGAATTATTGCTTTAAATGTGCATGCGAATCTCTTAAAAGGACCTTTCTATAATTCTAAGGTGTGTTATAAATGTGTTTCTGATGTGTTTTAGTTATGATTGATATATTTTCACAGGTAAATCTCAGTCTATGGCGTAAATATAATGGATTCCATCCATTTTTATATAATGCGACGCTGGATTATTGCAAGGCTGCGGCATGCACGAATTCGACAATGACATTTCAAAGAATCATTTACAGAGCTTTGAAGAAGTATTCTAATTTGAATCATACGTGTCCCTTTGAAGTAAGTTAAAATAATTAATAATATCATAAGAGCATCGCAATTGATGAATGTATTTTCAGAAAGAAATTGTCGTAAGTAATTGGGTTCTACAGGAGGAGCAATTGAAGTTTTTGCCGCTACCGTCAGGAGAATATCAACTTAAATTAAAGGCTTTTACCGACAACGAATGTAAAGCTATATTGTATGCCAACTTTTTGGTTAAAGAAAGTTTATTGCTATCTTAAAATAAAGCAAGCAAATAAAACAGAAATAATTCTTCTTCTGCTTATCTTTTCTGCTGAATTTCTCTTTGCGTTTATAAGTTAAAGCTATTTTTTTTTAAATAAATGATTATATAATAATAAAATTATAAATTTAAATAAAGTATACCTTCCGGTCTACCTCATATCAGGTCATCAGCCGGAAAGATATTAAATGAGCCATTTGACTATTAATAATGTTTATGCATTAATGAATGAAATTTTCCAAATGCATATAAAATCCCCACGATAAACTAGTCAGTATTAATTATTAGTTTTGCTATTGGCCTGACAATGCGAGTTCTCTTAATAACATTATTGCTCTGCGGATTCGTATTCCCGGAGAGAAGATATCGTTTTACCAACATTAAATGCAATGTGCTAGATAAATCCTATGTTTCCTTTGCCCAATGCAAACTTAAGGTGGTTGGTCGTGGAATTATTGCTTTGACCGTGGAAGCGAAGCTATTAAAAGGACCTTTCAATAATGCTAAGGTAACTATTATTTTGTACTATACTATACTACTTTAAATTTCGTTTATTTTCAGATAAATCTCAGCCTTTGGCGTAAATACAGTGAATTTCGTCCATTTATTTTCAATTCGTCCCTTGATTTCTGTAAAGCTATGGCATGCACGAATTCGACATTAACATTTCATAGAATAATTTACCGAGCTGTTCTCAAATATTCAAATCTAAACCAAACGTGCCCTTATGTAAGTTATCAATTCAAACAAATTCAACATCCCACAATTATGAAATCTATTTCAGAAAGAAATCTACATTCGTAATTGGGTTCTTAAGGAAGAGCAATTAAAGCTCTTACCATTACCATCTGGTGAATATCAACTTAAATTGATGGCATTTACCGACAACGAATGTAAAGCAATAGTTTACATAAACTTTTCGGTAAAAGAAGATTTGATGCAATCATAATGCATTTAAGAAATTATTTTGAGAGTTTTGGTTGCGGTTCTGGTTTTGGTTCACATTTTCTATTACATAATATCTTAAAATTTATTTGAAATATTTTTAAATTAAATGACAACAAATAAATTGGTAGGCAGGTAATTGTATGTGACTCAAATCTTTAAAATTTTGTATTTATGATTCCAGGAAATTTAGTTTCGATCAGATAAGAATTGTAGAATTTATTTAAAAACTACTTTTGTATGGAAAAACACCTACTTACTATGGGTCTTACTTGCTTTGGCTGACAATCTGGTATATTTTGTAGTCTATGGTATATTTTGAATATACTAGTATATCAATATACAAAATTAGCCTTCTACCCTATTGATAGAGGTTATAAAAGCGCATTAATCCGAGAAATATATTATTATTATTTATTGTCTGTATCAACATTCTAGCTTCAAAACTACGCTTGTCTTTCGATTTTTGTCAATTTGCGAATGCGGAAGTGGGCGTGGAAAAAAAATTGATATATAATTGATACATTGCAAACATATCAAGTGCTCTAGAAATATAATATATTAAGTTGTAGCTCTATCTCTAATAGTCTCTGAGATTTAGGTGTTCATACGGTGTTCATAGGTGCTTATATGGCTATACTCGACTGTGAACGTCGATCAAGAATATATCGACTTTATAGGGTCTGAATGTCCTTCCTTTGCTTGTTACATACATTTCCGGGAAACACAAAGTTATTATACTCATCTAGCCTATAGGTAGCGGCTATAATTATGAAATTATTATTATTATTAATTATGATAATTAAGTATGTCGATCTGCTTACCTCATATTTAGTCATCAGTCCGTAAAGATATTAAATGAGCTATCTAACTATTATTAATGTTTAATGAAAATTTTCCAAATTCATATAAATTCCCATAAATACTTAGTATTAGTTATGAGTTTTGCTGTTGGCCTGACAATGCGAGCACTTTTAATAATATTATTGCTATGTGGCATCGTTTTACCGGATAGAAGATACCGTTTTACCAACATTAAATGTAATGTGCTAGATAAATCCTATGTTTCCTTTGCCCAATGCAAACTTAAGGTTATTGGTCGTGGCATAATTGCTTTGACCATCGATGCGAAGCTGTTAACAGGACCTTTCAATAATGCTAAGGTAAATATTAAAAGTATTATTATTCTATACTACTTTGAGTTTTTTTTTGTATATAACAGGTAAATCTCAGTCTTTGGAAAAAATACAGTGAATTTCGTCCATTTATTTTCAATTCGTCCCTTGACTTCTGTAAAGCTATGGCATGCACGAATTCGACATTAACATTTCATAGAATAATTTACCGAGCGTTTCTCAAATATTCAAATATAAATCAGACGTGTCCATATGATGTAAGTTATAAATTCGAAGTTTATCAACAAATTCCAACAAAATTTCTATTGCAGAAAGAACTCTATGTACGTGATTGGGTTCTCAAGGAAGAGCAATTAAAGTATTTACCATTACCAACAGGCGAATATCAAGTTAGACTGAAGGCTTATACCGACAACGAATGTAAAGCAACAGTTTACGTAAACTTTTCGGTGAAAGAAGATTTGATGCAATCTTAATGAATTTTCTGAATTATTTTAAGTATTCAGGTTGTGGTTCTGGTTTTGGTTTTTAATAAATTTAATTTTATATTTTTGAAATATTTTTGATACAAACTTCATTTATTTTTATTTCATTAATTTAAACTACTTCAATCTAACTTTTATAGCGTATTTGTTTCTAAGGACTTCAACTCATTGATATTATGTAAATTTTATGCATAATATTTGCGTATTTAACAAACATTACTTGGGTGGTAAATTTGGTATTAATGGTATGTCTTTATTTTTCAATAATTTGACATTCATAATTGGGAGTTAGAATGCATTGGAGTTTCGTGGCATATTCGGAAGTGAAGTTAGCTAATTTAATTTCTTCTTTGGATAGCAACTTTTTTTTCTGTCTCTTGTCTATATTTTACATGCGATATGTTAATGAACATCTAATTATTGTTCTTGTCACAGTCCGGTTACATATTTAATGGCTTGTTTGATTCATTATTTGGATATTGGTATTTGGTCATTGGTAAGTGACAATCATTCTATAAATTTAGCTTTATATTTAGTTCGACAGTGGATTATGAAGAATATATTGGCTATTTTACTGCTGATCTGTGGATCACTAGAGTCCGATTGCTCTCGTTTTACAAACATTGAGTGCGAGGCTTTAGATGCATCCTATGTACAATTCAAGATTTGTAATCTTAAAGTCTTGGGACGTGGAATTGTTGGACTAAACGTGCATGCAGTATTGTTGAAAGAACCCTTAAAAGCTGGGAAGGTATGTACATAAACCATTTTAAATACTATACTTATTTAAAGACTTGATTGCAGGCGAATCTCAGTCTGTGGCGAAAATTCAATGGATATCGTCCATTTATGTTCAATACCACATTCGATTTTTGTAGATTAATGGCTAATATGAATAAAAAACTATCTTTTGAAAGAATATACTTCGATGCATTGGCTATGCAATCCAATATTAACCATTCCTGTCCCTTTGAGGTAAGCAAGCAAGAAAATATAACTAAAATACATATAAAGTCTGATGGTTCAACAATTTTCAGAATTTCCTTGTACGTAATTTGGTGTTCCAAAAAGAATTTGGAAGGTTCTTGCCATTGCCGACAGGCGATTACAAGATTCGACTTATGGCCAATGCTAACAACGACTGGAAGGCAATAGTTCAAGTGTATATGGCAATTAAGGAAGATCTTTAAGAATATTTAAAGAAATGTATACGGAACTGGCTGTATATAATAAACAATCAGCACAAAATACATAGATCTTGGCAGATTAATGGAATATATCAAAGAAAATAAAATCGATGAATATTCATATGTATTTGCTATTTTTATACCCGCTTCCTATAGGGTAGAAGGGTATTATAACTTTGTGTCGGCAGGAAATGTATGTAACAGGTAGAACGAGGCATCTCCGACCCTATATTCTTGATCACTGTCAACAGCCGAGACGATGTAGCCATGTCCGTCTGTCCGTCTGTGTGTCTGTCCGTCTGTCCGTCCGTCCGTATGAAACACTGGATCTCAGAGACTATAAGAGATAGAGCTATATTTTTTTTTCGACAGCATTTGTTATGTTTGCTCGCAGATCAAGTTTGTTTTAAATTTTTGCCACGCCTACTTCCGCCCCCGCAAATCAAAAAAATCGAATCGAATCGTAATTAAGAGAATTTTGGTGTATACAATAATAACTATAGTATTTATGATTCCTAAAAATTTGATTGCGATCAGATAAGAATTGTAGAAGTTATTAAAGAAATACTTTTGTATGGGAAAAAACGCCTACTTACTAGGGGTCTGTGCCATTTTGAATGTGGTACTATATCGATATAACAAGTATACCGTATGGTATATTATTAGTATTTTCGGTATGTTTTGAAAATAATACCGGAATAATTTGCTTTTATTCAAAATGGGTAGGGGATATCTCACAGTCGAGCACACTCGACTGTAGCTGTCTTACTTGTTTTAGTATCGAATGCGTCACAGTTCGATTATCGATTTAATAACTTTAATGTTACTTTATGTTACTTTTATATATATATTTGGATATTTAAACGTCAAATATTTTCACAAGCTTATGCTTAGATTTAGTTTGAATGACAATGTGGAATGTACTGGGAATTTTACTGCTGATCTGCGGCGTACCAAAGCTCAATTCTTCTCGTTTCACAAATGTTGAATGCAAAGTGTTGGATGCATCTTATGTTAATTTCAATTTTTGTGATCTCAAAGTGTTGGGTCGTGGAATTGTTGCATTAAACATACATGCTGTGATGTTGAAAGAACCCGTAAAAGCTGCAAAGGTATGTACATACACAAAACAAATTGAAGTACTTTATTGAAGATTTACAAATTGTAGGTGAATCTTAGTCTTTGGAGAAAATTCAATGGATATCGTCCATTTATGTTCAATACCACATACGATTTTTGTAGGTTTATGGATAGGGGAAGGCACAAATTGTCCTTTGAAAAAATAATTCTGGATTCCTTTATCGATCAATCGAATATTAATCATTCATGTCCGTATGAGGTAAGTAAGCACTGAGTACTAAACTATTATTATGCCTAATTAACGAATAAATTGCAGAGTTTTATTGTACGAAATTTGGTGTTCGAGAATAAACTTTTCAAATACATGCCTTTGCCGACAGCTGAATATAAGATTCGAATTATGGCGAATGCCAACAATGATTGGAAAGCAATTGTTCAAGTTTATATAACAATTAAAGAAGATGGTTAAGAATATTTAAAGAAATGTATACGGAACTGGCTATAGATAATAAACAATCAGCACAAAATTGACGTTGTCAGATTAATAGAATATATCAAAGAAAATAAATTCGACGCATATATATTATATGTATTAGCTATTTTTGATTTACTTAATACCTTCTTTATATATATTTTTTTTTATTTTTTTTTTTTTGTTTAACAAGTTTTCTGTTACCTTTGGGGCAAGTTAATCTAGTTATTCTCTATATTTTATTGAAAATACCGCATTTATATTAAGAAGGGGTGGCGGCTAAAAGTTAATAAAACTTGTCTATTATTGTGAATGTTTAATATTAAAATAAAATAAAACAAAGATAATTAATAGCCAACTAAATTTGGTATTTTCAGATTTGGTATTTTATTATAATATTTATATTTATTACAATATTTATACAATACTCTTCACCTTGTCTTCCATTTTGATTCAAATTTAGTTTGAGTCATGTTCGTCTCAGATACAATAAGCGATAGAGCTATACTTGGATCTTGGTTTATTAATATACCAAATATATTTTTCGGTATATTTATTTATTTATTCATTTCTTTGGTATATTTTACTAAAAATATCGCACTGTTTTTTTTAGTGAGAAAGATTGACGGATATTTTACAACACTTAAATTTTTGAGATTTTATTACAATTAGCTCAAAGCTAGTTTGTATTCCGCAGTTTATTCGCTTTTTCATTAATCGATTAAAATAGTAAAATGTTGTATTGTCTGGGTCTGGCGTGTTAATAACAATTTTAGTATCGAATGCGTCACAGTTTGATGATCGATTTAATAACTTTAATGTTACTATTATTTACATATATATTTGGTCATCTAAACGTCAAATATGTACTTTTACAAGCTTATGGTTAGATTTAGTTTGAACGACAATGTGGAATGTACTGGGAATTTTACTGCTGATCTGCGGCGTACCAAAGCTCAATTGTTCTCGTTTCACAAATGTTGAATGCGAAGTGATGGATGCATCTTTTCTTCAATTCAAGCTTTGTGAACTTAAAGTATTGGGCCGTGGAATTGTTGCATTGAACATTCATGCTGTGATGTTGAAGGAACCCATAAAAGTTTCTAAGGTATGTACACAAAACAAATTGAAATACTTAATTGAAGATTTACAAATTTTAGGTGAATCTCAGTCTGTGGCGAAAATTCAATGGATATCGTCCGTTTATGTTCAATACCACATTCGATTTTTGTAGGTATATGGCTATTGAAAACCACAAATTGTCCTTTGAAAAAGTAATTATGGACTCCTTTGTGGAAAAATCGAATCTTAATCATTCCTGTCCCTATGAGGTAAGTAAGCACTGAGTACTTAACTATATTATTATGCTTCATTAACGAATAAATTTCAGAGTATAATTGTGCGAAACTTGGTGTTCAAGAATAAACTTTACGGGTGCATGCCTTTGCCGACAGCCGAATATAAGATTCGAATTATGGCGAATGTCAACAACGGTTGGAAAGCAATTGTTCAAGTTTATATAACAATTAAAGAAGACGAATAAGATAACTTAATGAGTAGATTTTCAGTGTATCTAATAAAACTTGTTGCTGATTATTGATGATATTTAATTTACAAATTGTTCGCTTTGTTCTGTTTTGTGTAAATCAAAAATAGTTTGTAATCAAACTATTTAAACCCAGTGAATTATATATGAGAGCAATGAAAAGTTTCCCTGGTTGAGTAAACATAATAAAAATCGATTAAAAGTGAGCAACAAGATTTTGAACAGGATTAAAAGGCATCCAGCAGAATTGACGGAAGTAATTGGATTTACTGCCAGCAAAAGCCTATTTGAAGTTCTCAATTTTCGCAGTGCATTTTCTGCAGCAGGGAAAATGTAATTGAATTTCCCTTTAGGGTGTGGAGTACAACAAAATGCGCTTAAAGCGGCAATTGCCGCATCGATTTGCCATAAACGCCCATCAATTTGCGCATAGAGTTCAGTGGCACAGTTGATGTGTGGCAAAACGGTGGCAACAGGGTGGAAATGGTGGCATGGTTGCATGGTTGCATGATGGCTGAATGGCCGTGTGGCAAGTTCCATAAAACTCGCGTTAAATTCCAATAAACAGCAAATCCAACTCACTTTGCCTGTCTGTTGGCATCAACATTTCAGTTTTATCTTCATAAAACGATGCCTCTGACAACGTAAACGTCAATTATCCGGGTCCTTGGTCCTGGCGATGATTGAATGATCCAATGGCTCCAAAACAAAAGCTGAACAAACAAAAACCTTGTCAACAGCAAACGGTAACGGCATCAGCTGACACTTTGAAAGTAATCCGCTGGCAAAATGTTTGATTTATGTCAACGCTATCGACCATCTCCCTGCCAAGGGAAACCAAACATGAGGGTCGAAGGAACGAGTGAAAAGTAACATGGGAGGAGGCAGTGATTAGAGAGGAGTGCAAACCGCCTTTTCGGGTGGGGCAAAGTGGCTTTAACGGAGCTGTAATAGAGAGAACAAACGACAATTTATAAATTCACAAACAGTCGAGACGATATAAAAATGTCCGAATATCCGACTGTCCTTGAGTTAGACCAAAACAATATACCAAAAAACAAATACCAATAACTATATTTAGTATAAAGATATACTTTCGAATTAAATATATACCAAGGCATTGTGGGAGTATCCTACTGTCCTTAAAATAGTCCAAATTAATATACCAAAAAATACTTAAATATTCCAAGAACTGTATTCGTTATAACGATATACTTTTACATTCAAATTATACTGTCAGTCTATGGTATATTTTGAATGTGATAGTATATCGCTATAACCAATAAAATTGTTGGTATATTTAAGTATTATTCGTATACTGGTATACGTTCCCATTCAAAATATACCATAAACTGATAATATATTTCGAATGTAAAAGTATATCTTCTTGGTATATTTTAGTATTTCGGTAATTGGAATATTTGAACAATAATATCGTTTTCGCATTGTTTTGCTTTTATTGAAAATGTATTTCACAGTCCAGCACACTCGCCTAAAGCATTTTTTCTTTTTTTTTTATATTATTCCAAACAAAGTTTCTCATCAGGTTTTTGGCAAGCCCATTTATTATTTGTTCTAGAGTTGTGTGAGGTTATAAAGAATAAAAGATAAGCAAGCTATTTAGTTGTGCAGAAACTCATTCTTCGGTGTACATACAACTCGCATAGAAAAGCGATAGATGCGATTAATAAACCCAAAAGAACAATCAGCCAGACCCAAAACAAGTCACCGACCTTAAAATCATAGAAAGATTCGTGGTCAAACGGATCCTTGAGACTGATTTGTCCCAGCACGATGAGATCTCTCAACGATTCATCTTTCCAGTAATTCATTAAGCCGGCAGCGTGTATTTGATGAATGAATAAATCAAGAGGTTGGCTAAAAACAGAATTTGTTTCCAGTGGCACGGACATCATTAGGTTCGTGTGGAAAATTAAGCCGCTATGGAAGCACTGTCCGCGCTGCTGGAACACTTCCTGCTGCCTTCTAAAGATTCTCCATTCGGCTGTAGTCATTGAGAATGCACTCGAAGTAGTTATATTTTTGCGGCGATCAAAAAATTCGGAGGCTGGCAGATACTCAATCTTCGATGCAACTTGACCAATTGGACTATGCTGCATAGCATAATGTAAATAGAAACTTTCACTTTCTTCGAAATAAACTTTCAACCGAGATTCCTTTAGTTCTTGGAAATTTGTGACTGGTTTTTCCGTTGGCCGCTTTGTCAGCAACGTTTTCAGATGAGCTGCAAACAAAGTGCTTACCAAGAGACCAACGATGAAAAGTTGAGCTTGAATAACTCGCGAGCTGATTGTATAGTTAGTTTTTAAACTGACTGCCTGACCCAAAACACCCGATATCAAACGCTCGTTGAACAGCAGAGTGCTCCAATCCAATTTGATTCTCAACAGCAGGCAGATGACAGATGAATCCAGCACGGCAAAGACAATGTAGGAAATCAAACTCAACATTACCATTTTCCAGTTCCACAGCAATAGGTAAACCCGAGCAGTGGGAATTTCCCTGGCACAAGGAACCATAATGAACCACGAGGGCAAATCGTAGGGATATGAGAACAAGCCCAGCTCATTGTTGACTTCGAAGCCACACAACGTCATCGGTAGATTGAGAGTGCCATTCAGCGTCATGTTACGCAGCAGCATCAATGGGATTATCTTTCCGATTTCCACTTCGCGTTGCATTTGCAGCGTTATATTGTGCTTCCTGGCGAACTCCGTTATCAATCTGGCCACAAATCCCGTAAACTTTTGTTGTCCAGTCTTTTTGTCTTTATAAATCAAGGAACGCGTTATCATCTGGTCGGGTAAAGTGCGTGCAACCAGTTGTTGATAGTTGCTGAGGCTGTTGAAGATCGGTTCGCTGCTGTTTGGGTTGATACTTAGCCATGATTCCTTGGCATAAGGCTGCAGTTGAAGAACTTTTCCTGTGGCTGAAAGTAACACGACTTTTAGGAATCCCAGCTCCTGGGTTATGTCTGTCAACTCTGTCAGCAATTGTTGCATGGATTCTTCTTTCTGTTCTTCTTGCAACAGCAATAGCAGCCTCACATGACGCATGTTGTTGAGATTTGTGGCCAATGCTTGCCACATTTCCATGTTCATCTGCAGACTCTCAGTTAGACAAATCAATGCCAACATCTCAGTACTCTGACTGCGCATTAGATAGAAGTTTGCCTCGTTGGTGAGCCGCAGCATGGGCCAAGTTGCAACTGCAGCCACTTTCTCCATTTCAATGCACTGCAACTGCTGCCGATGTTGCAACAATAGCACTGTCTCGAAGGGTTGCTCCTGGTAGCAACGTTGTAGTGTGTCCTGCAACGTGAATGTCCAGCTGGGCACGCTGAGCAGTAAAAGGAACGTTGACACTTTACCTTGCCACATCTCGAAGCAGTCTGACTGTGGCTTTGCTTTCATTCTTTTTGGCAGCATTAAAGCCAATTAGTGGCAGTCTTAATTAGAAATCTTGTTAATAGTCCAGCACACATTTATTTGATTCGATTTGATTTTATCTGCTGACAGTGGCAAATGATTCACTAATTGTCTTTTAGTAACCTAATGTTCTTTCTTTATTGCACAAAATGCATAAATTTAAACCTATCTAAATACATAAATAAATTTGATCAATAGCTGCACTAAACTTTGTTTACTGTACAAAATTTATCAGAGCTGCTTGGGCAATGTGCTTACGAATTGTTGTCCTTTTTTGCTAATAAATTCATAACATAATCCACAGACAATTGACTTGGATTTTATTTTGCCTAAACGTTTATTTCAATTTGCATTTTGAGTGTAGCTTTAAACATTTTATTAAAGTTGCTTTGCAAGAGTGTGAGATAACGAAGCTTATCAACATTTTATAGTTTATTGATATTTGGTTATTTAAATGTATAGTTCTTAAATAATGAAAGGCAGTATTTAGAGAGTTGGTTTCTTAATGCAATGTTCTGCAGTGTTTGCAATGTTGTATATTGAATTACATAAATTGAAAGTTAAGGCAAAATTGCTTAGGAAATAAAAGAATAAATTAGGGAATGAACTGCAGCTTTCTCCCACGAATTTTCTTAGCTACAATCTCACACACAAAGGCAAGAGTTCCAATTAGCAATCCTAGAAGATAGATCAACCAGACCCAAAATAAATCGCCCACTTTAAACTCCCGAAAAGGTTTATACTCATATGGATCCTTTTGGCTGAGTTGACCCAGAGCAATTAGATCCCTGACAACTTCCGTCTTCCAATAGTTCAACAAGCCAGAAGCATGAATTTGATGTATGAACAGATCAAGAGGTTGAGCGTAGATCGAATTGGGTTCCAGGGGCACAGACATCAGTAGATTCATGCGGATAACCAGATCAGGATAGTAGCAAAATGCGGGCTGATGGAAAAGCTCCTGTTGTCGTTTGATCATATTCCACTCAGTTAAGGTTATCGAAAACGCTTGCAAGACATTGAGACTCTTACGTTGGGCATAAAAATCGTTGGGGGGCAGATATTCAATCTTCGATCGAACCGGCTGGATGGGATTCTTCGATGTCATCCTGTTTATATAGAAGTGTTCGCTTTCCTCTAGGAAGATGCGCAGATCGGATTCCTTTAGTTCCTGGAAGTTGGACACCTCTGGTTCAGTGGGTGGCTTGGTCAAAAGTGTCTTGAGATGAGCTGCAAAAATGGTGCTAATCATGAGACCCACAATGAAAAGTTGCGCTTGAGTAATCCGTGAGCTGAGTGTGGAGTGAGCGCGAATGTCCAGCGATTGTCCAATAATCCCCGATATCATGCGTTCGTTGCATATCAAATTGGTCCAATCGAACTTTGAACGCGTCAGCAGACAAGCAAGCATCGAATCGAGCAACAAAAATACGCTGTAGGAGCCAAAGAGCAGTGACAACATTCGCCAATTAAAGAGCACGCGATAGACTTGAGCTGTGGCCATCTGGCGAGGACACGGCACCATAATGAACCACGAGGGAATGTCGTAGGGATACGAGTAGAGACTCGAAGCACTGCTGCGCTCAAAGCCACAGAGCGTAATGGGTAGATTGAGGGTGCCATTCAGTGTCATGTTGCGCAACAGGATTATGGATAACTCCTCGCCAGCGATGACAGGGCGTTGCCACCGCAATGTGATGTTGTGTACACGCGTAAATTCCTGCATTAACCTGGCCACAAATCCTGTCATCTGCAACCTCTGTGTCTTCTTATCCACGTAGACGAGCGACAGCGATGTTATCTGATCCGGCAGTGTGTGTGCCACCAAATGTTGATAATTGTGCTTCTTCATGAAGATGCTACGTCCTGTGTTGAGTTGTAGCCAGTGTTGGCTGGCATAAGGTTGCAGTCGATAAAGGATTCCTGTGGTTGCAACGAGTACAACGTGAGGAAATTTAAACTCTTGTGTGATATCCGACAGTTCTTCGAACTGTTGTCCCAGAGACTGTGCTTCGTGTTGCAACAACAAGAGACGCACATGACGCATGTTGTTGAGATTTGTGGCCAATGCTTGCCACATTTCCATGTTCATCTCTCGACTTTCAGTTAGACAAATCAATGCCAACATCTCAGTACTCTGACTGCGCATTAGATAGAAGTTTGCCTCGTTGGTGAGCCGCAGCATAGGCCAAGTGGCAGCTGCAGCCACTTTCTCCATTTCATTGCACTGCAACTGCTTCCGATGTTGCAACAATAGCATTGTCTCGAAGGGTTGCTCCTGGTGGCAACGTTGTAGTGTGTCCTGCAACGTGATTGTCCAGTTGGCCGAGCAACAGAGCAGCAGCGTAAAGAGAACCACAACTTGCCACATGTTGAGGCATTCTAAGCATAAAGCTAATTAGTGGCCAGCATTAAGTATGCTTTGGAAACCATTATTAATAGCTAATGGACGCTGATATTATCACACATTTATTTTTTTGGTATACATTTATAAGAAGTCTGACAATTGTGCAGTTTAATCTTTAGTTGCATTTAAAACTTTATGAATATTTCAAGCTGCTAATCTGCGTTACATATTTAATTGCTCTCGTAAATGGATCAAGTTTTTCTTGCCATTTCCATTTTTTCCGTTTTTTTTTTTTTTTTTGCCATGGGGGAAACTCTGAAAAAGTTTTCAACAAGTTTGTGGCACTTCCGGGTGGTCGCTTCAACATCTGCGAGTGAGGCGGGAATTGGGAACTGGGGTGTCGACTCTTGACTTCAGTCCTGTCGTGAATCATTTCACTTTTTTACTTTTTACTGCAGCTTTTTTTTCAATTATGCGAAACTCAGGCAAAGCATTTGGTGAATAGGCATGAGTGTATTCACACTCACACGTGTTTGCATACATACATACTCGTCGTGTGTATATTTCTGAGCACTCATGTCCCTTCGTGCCATTTGTAGCTTTAACACAATCTGAAGCGACTGCCACATTAATTTACACGTCAGTGCATATTTGATTTTATATTTTTATTCATATTTCTGCGTTGCCATGGGAAATGCACGTGGAGCTCCTGTCCTGAATATGTTACGGGACTTTTAAGGACGTTCGTTGTATGGGTATCTTTGAATTGTCAAACTGTTTGTGAATGTTAGAATTCAAATAAATAATATGAAGTATACAAAAATAATTTATTAAGATTTGTATTTATATTAAAAGTTTGACAATCGATTCAGAATTATTCTTAATATTCTTTTGTGAATGTTAGAATTCAAAAAAATAATAAGAAGTATATAAAAATAATTTATTAAGATTTGTATTTATATTAAAAGTTTGACAATCGATTCAGAATTATTCTTAATATTCTTTTGTTCTACTACATTTTATAAAACGTTTTATAAGAAACAGTCCAATGTCTTAAACTTTTTATAGAACATTTTCATCATACGGAACATTTATATTTTCTGTGTAAAAAATTTAGTAATATTGGACTTATGTATGCTAAAGGTTAAGTTTAATTCTTTGAGTTAACTGACTCATTCAATATCTGACTGAACTAGCGGCCACAGTCAAAATTGGATGTTCTAGAAGGCTGCAGTTAATCCTTAGGTAAGGCCGATTCTTAGGTAAGGCCAAAATACTAGCGCTTGTAAATTTATGCTAGGTTCTACATTTATTTGTAATCTAAGCTTTAATGATTATTAATATTAATATATTGAAAAATCGAATGTAATTTCTTATGCGACTAAGGTCCTTAATAATAATAAAAATACTTACACGATAAAGTCTTTATGAAAATTCAACTTTAACTACGTGTTTTAAATCAATAATTGAAATTTATATATGTATTTTCGTTTATATTTGTATTCACAATTTTTGTTCGCCAGCTCCCACACATGTAAAAAATGATTGAATGAAAAGATGCTTCGGCTTTTGTTATTCACAGTGGTTGAAAGCAACATATACATGAAAATTTATAAGCAAAATGTTTATTTACAATTTAATTTAGTTTTTTTGTTGGGACTATCATTTTACAATACAATAAATCAATAAAAAAACCAATAAAAGGAAAAATTATATAATATCAGATCCTTAGATGAGTGTGTTTTAATGTGTATATTAGTTTGCACTTTGTTTAGAGTATTTCCTGGTCGTCTTTTGCCAAGAAGTAGCTGCTCGCTACTAGCTGTATTTGCATTTACATTGAGTCTGTCTGCTGTTACTACCGCTTTTGCTTCTGCTGCTGTTGCTGTTGTTGCTGGTAATGCTGAAGTTGCCCGCATTCAGCTGTTGAGTTGAGTTGAGCCAAGCTGAGTGAGTGCCGAGTTGTGCACTGCGTTCACATGCATAAAATTGCAAAGAATTGTTGGGAGCATAATTTATGCCGCGGCACGGCAAGAACGGAGAAGAACGACAAGTTGTCGAGCGTTGCGTTGCGTGGCGTTGTCGGCTGTGCAGCGTGGCGTATGCGTAATGTAACATTAATTGTATTTATTTGCTTTGTTGATTGATTTTGCCAAGCGAGTGGCTCGAAGCGTAGCGCACATTTTAATTTGGCTTGTCTCTTGCCTTCTCTCTCTCTCTCTTGCTTTCATTTTCATTTTCATTTACATTTCCTTTTACCATTTCCTAGACAATTGCGTTTATCAAAGTCATTTTGTGTGTCATTTGCGCATAGCCCCCAGGCTTCAGCTTCAGCTTTAGCTTTGGCTCCTGCTACGCCCACATAAATTAACGGCGATTTAACGAAGCGTGCCAGCAACAGCAGTCGGAGCAGCAACAGCTACAAAGGCAAAACTCTGACAATTCTCTCGTAAATTTATTGGATTTTTATCAGCAGCTGCCTGCTTCGAATTGCCTTATCAAATATGCTCAGCGTTCATCTCATGCGCCCTTTAATGCGCCACATATGTATGCGTGTAAGTGTGTGTGTAAATGCTTATGTCAAATGAGTTTCATATTCGCATAATTTATGCTTAAAATAATGAGTTTGCTGCCTACTTTTAGGCGCCAATTGCCACCGTGTTGGAGTCGAGTTATTAATTGATTTGGCGGAGGCTTTAAAACCTTATCGCCTCACTGGCTGCTTAACACAAGTGACACACACACACATATACACATACATATACATATATAGCTACACACACTTGGGCAATCGACAAAGTTTGCTTGAGGTAAGCGAAAAAGTTTGTCAGCCACTTGGCATCCCATCCTGGCTTCGAGTTCGAAGCTGCCACTTCTCATACTTCTCCTACACGTGCATGCTGATGGGTCCTTGCCAGGGAGTTAAGTGACGGTGCCTTAAGGATATTTCTTTTTATATATTTTACATCCTCGCTGAGAGTATCACAATTTTGTCACGCAACGTGCAACGCATTAAAGAGGCGCCCAAGTTACAGCCTATTAAATGTATACTTAGATTATTGATGAGCATGAAAAGCTGAGTTTATTTCGAAATAGAATTTCTTATTCTGGTTGAGGAAATTATCCAATTTGAATATAAAAAAGAAATATTTTTATATATAACCTTTGTGTTAAAAAGTAAATCGTATTACTTCTGATAATTAAATCTATGCTCTAAGTTAATAGATAATTTGTAAATTCACAGCATCAGTTTGATAATGAAAATCTTCGCTTTTTCTTATTTATGCGATTTCTTAATTTCTTCCATTTGATATTTTCTTATTTTATGTGTTATGTAGTAAGTAGTGATTACTTAAGTTAAGTGTTGAGTAATGTGAATTGTTTACTTTATTTGAGTGTTAAGTAGTGCATAATGAGAACTATAGCGTTGTATAGTGATGTATTATATATGAAGATTGAACGATAATAAACGAAACAACGCTAAAATTGTAAATATTTATATATTACTTTTGTTGTTCTACTCAAAACTAAAATTATTAATAATAATATTAAAATTAGTGACTCTAAATAAAAATTAAATACAAAAGTAATAATTTATTTTGACTTATAGAATTATGTTTTACCAATTTCAGCATTTTAAACATAAATTATCAAAATTTTTAAAATATAATCTATAACAATATTTCATCGATAGTGTATCTCGACTTTAGTACTCAACAAATTTGCACAGTTTTGGGTGTTTATTTTACTTCTTTTTGACAATGTGTTAAGTAGAAATGACACAGCACCGAAGCAGGCCAAAAGTTTGGCTTAGAGGGGACTCGATGATTGAACGAATTCTGCGGCACAGCTTCCGGTTAAAAGATTTTCTTTTTAAAGTACAGGCTTTAAGCTGTTGGCACTCGCAAAAAGAGTTGCTTAACTGTTTTGGCAAACACGAAATGTTTTTCTCTCGCCCGTTGTGCTGTTCTTTCTTTTAATTAAAAAAGTGACCAGGCTGGGTAAAGTTGGTAACAGGATTTTAGCAAACGCGACAGCTATTTGAAGTTTTTCACTTTCCTGCTTTTCCATTTGCAGCGAAAAAGTTGAGAACATTGTTCGTCATCGTGGTGCTTGTTGTTGTTGTTTTTTTGTGCAAAATGCAATTAAAGCGCGAATTCGATTGGAATTCCAATGCCAGCGAACCTTGACCGCAGCTACTCGAAGGCAACTGCGATGCAAACTATCCGCCAACAAATTCAAACTCAACACTCGCTTGTCTTTCATTTGTCATCAAATCGAAAGTCAGAGTTTCTATCAGTCTCCGTCCGTCTGTCTGTCTGTCTGTCCTTTTGTCTGGCATGTCGCATCCTTTTTCAGTTTGGCACGGTCTGTCATCCTTTTTTTTTTTTGCGGTCGTCAGTCGACAGTCGCCGCTTTGCTGGCATTTCAAAAGCTTTTGCATATTTCTCATGAATACTATTTTGCCTGAGGGGTGGCGACAACCTGTCCCATTCCCACCTCCAAAAGAGAAAAAGCGAGCGAGTTGAGTTATGCGTGAATATATCCTACGTGAATATCCTTGTTAAGCGGAGTGAGCTGTCAACGTGCTGTTACCCTATTTACTTATAGAAAGCCACAGACTGCGCGCTATGTTCGGATTGTGGCTGCCTCCGAAAAGCCGTTACATATTATATTTTATTCCAGTTATTTCCGGAATTTGCATGCGAGACTCTCTATTATAATCCTCAATCAGCCTCAGTTCGACTCTCGCTTGTGCATGAATACAAATTATTATTTTAGTAGCGTTGTTATTAGTTTACACTTTGCATCGGCTTAATGCGCATTTCATTTCGGGGCTTTTTATGGCAGGTCAGGGCAATTTTGTCAAGGGCTTATTTATGATCTCATATCAATTGCTTTTATTTATTTATTTATGTGGAAAATAACATTTTATGAGTGCTGTGATAGTGATTTAATAATGAGAGTAAAGTGTGTGGTAAAATAAAGTTAATGTGTAAATTTCAGATTAACAATTTTGTATTCTTTATTTATTCTACAATATTAATTTGATTATATACTGAAAAACTAACAATTTCTGAAATGAAGACCATTCGTTTTAAAAATTCTGTTCTTGAAATAAGACCACCTTAAAAACAAATTCTTTAAAGTGTTTTTACTTAAGGCTAAAAAATTCCAATTTAAAAAAAAAAAACAAAAATTCCTTAATCCATCGGAATTGTAATAAATATTTTTATCTAGGATTGAGTACATAATATCAATTATTTTTGATCCTTTAATAAGATCTTAAAAATATTATATTTGTTCTTTTTATTAATAAGAACTTGGGGCTTATATTAAATGTTTTTTAAATCAAGGTGTGTTTTCTAATATTAAGATTTTTATATTCTTGGCACACTTTTCTGATCAAAATTTTTAATACTAAGACCAAAATCTTGATTTTAGAACTTTTTATTTGCTATTTGTAAGATAGATATTTGATAATATATAATGATTATTAAATAATAACTTCCTTATTGAAAGTTTCTTATATCTATTGTATATCTATCTCATATAATTTATGTACCATATACATTCCCATACTTCCTTTATCAATTAACGATGAGATATATTGCAGATGAAATATGAATGAAATAAAATCTTGCATTTTTAATGCAAATTCTACCGAGTTGAAGGTAAACTTCCACTTTGAATAAAGCATAAAAACTAGTTTGGTGTTTTGAATTAATTTTGTCTTAAATTTGTTGCATTTATTATTAATGCCGTCTAGAGTCTAGACTAAAGTTTCTCTTGTGACTCTACGCTGAATATTTGGCCAAGCTTAATAGTTACCAAAAAGTGTCGCTTAGTCATCACGCCCGTTAGCAACTCTTTCCGGCAAGTCTGTTGTTGTATTGTTTGGGATCGGAAAAAACCAAAACAGAGAAACGCCGCCAACGCGTTTTGGGCCAAGTGGCAAGCACGTGTAGTTGCCAGCCGCTGATTGGCCAGCGGCTTTCGCTTTTCGTGCCTGGCGAGAGAGTGAGAGCGAGCGTAAGAGCAAAAGAGCAAACGAATGCGAAACGAAACGAACAAAGAACACAGAATGCTTGCGCTCTCTCTCTTAGCTCGACAAAAGAGAGCGAAAGCATTGCTGGGCGAAACAGGTTTTGGCATGGAACACCCTGTATGTGTTTGTGTTTGTGGTGCTGTATGAGGCATGACGACGGCCGATGCGATGCGAGGCGAGTCGATGCGAGTGTCAGAAGTCGCTTCAGTTGTTGTTCGGCGTTCATTGTGTGCAGGCGAGGCGTATACGCAACGACGCTCGACGCTTTCAAAAACGGTTTTAACGGGTTGAAACGCGCGCTCTATGAAAGCAAAAGATTCACGCAATCGCATATACGGAAAATTACGCTTTTTTTTGCATACCGGTTCCGCGAAAACCACGCATAAAATAGCCGTTAAAATTTGGATTTTAAACAGGTAGAAGAAGTAAACGAAAAAAATGTTAATGTCTCTTGCACTTGACACTCAAGTCAGTTCACAAAGTAGCCAATAAGTAAACTGTCTTTAGTAACTCAGACAACTCTTAAGTATATCTTTATCTCTTTGGTGATATTTTCTTATATATAAGTGTTCTGAACTCGCGTCGTGACCATTAGCAAAATCCCAAACCCAAAACAAAAGTAGAAAAGTACGAAAAAAGCAAAAAAAAACCTTTCCCCCTCAAGCATTTCCGTTTCACACGCTTGGACGCAACAGTTGCACGCGCTAAACAGCTCGCAGATAGCTTGCGAAATTATTAAATATTCATAAAAGTCAACGTCGTTTAGCAAACACAACAAAAAGAAACGAAAAAGTCCCCCGAAAATGGTAAAGAGAATGAAACAAATGTGGCCACAAACATAGCAACAAGTCGGCGGCGCCATTTGGTCAAGAAGCTAGAACTCAAATCCAAAAAGTCGAGTTACGTCGTCTCTATTTATTAACATTCAAGCCCAAGAGTCTCGAGAAGAGCCAAAGCCAAAAAGAAGAAAAAAAGTGAAGAACGCGTTGTTAGGTTCCAGGAATTGGCAGTTAATTTTTGAAAATAGTGGAGAAAAAAATATACCGCAAAGCCAAAGGCAAAGGCAAGAAAAAAGACATGAACATCGTGTTAACCAAGTAATTTGAGCGGTACATCACAGCTAGTGCGTGTGTGTGTGTATGTGTGAGATAACTGTGAAACTATATACGCTCAAAAAAGAAGAAGTGAAGATGAGAATATGCTACAATAAATAAATCGTGCGACCCACGCAAATGGCGCATAGAAATTGAAAGTTCCGCATAATTTGCAAGAAAAATCTGATTACGCGACGCGTTCTAGATACTTGCTGCAGCGCCAAGATACACTCTGAGATACTTGCAAACGGGTCGCACAAGCCATTGTATAAGTAAAATTGTGACGGTCAGTCGAGCACTGTGTTTATTATTATTATTTTTATAAATGATGAAATGTGCCGTGTGTGTGTAGCTGCATCTAAAAGCGGGTTACCTACACACCACGCTTTAGCCTCATTCACAAAATGCATCTGCAAGATACACATCTAAAGAGTGAGAGAGAGAGAGAGAGATACTAGCCTGCAGCTGTGGTTGCTTTGGAACATAATATAATCAACGCTAAACTGGCGTGCAATGACAAAATTGCTGATAACTGACCAATGGCCGATCTTTGATCATTAATTTCATTTCATTTTTCGTAGCAGCACATTTTATTTACTGCTGTTGTTGTTTTCTGTTTGTTGCTGTTGTTCCCAACTCGTTTGTGGAAAAGCTTTAGCACGATTTATGCTAAGCAGCAAACAGTAGTAACTAGTAACCTTCAAGGTTAGTATCTTTAAGATACGTTTTACGAAAGCGAAATACTATAGATGAGCGAAAAAGTCGAGCAAGAAACTTTTCTTTCACTAAAGATTTATGTTTGCTTGTGTGTGCTGTATTAGCCCAAAGTATTGCAAAGTATAGCTGCCTGTGTATATATCTATATATCTATAATATCTATACGTGCTACTTGTGTGTGTATCTACGTATGTGTGTGTGTGCGGTGGAGGGAGGCGGTTCAGAATGCTGCTCAGTCGGGGGCGCTATTTATAGGCGCGTAACACAAACGCGCCGAGAGCATGTATCTTATAGATACATTCTGGCTGGCAAAAACTTTTGCATCGACCTGCCTGCCAGCCACTCGCTCTTCCTCTTCCACCCCTCCTCTGTTCTTGTTGTTGTTGTTGTTGTTGTAGGTTGTCTGGGCTGTCTGCTCATAAATAAGCAGAAAAAGCCTCAGCGACATTGGCGAGACAAAGCCCCATTTGGCCGTCTGATCTCTCGCAGATCGCCGCAAAGGAATCCAGTTGAACAGAAAAGGTTCTCTTTTTCTCTCTCTATCTGCACATCTCTTTCCCTGTCTCTCTCTCTTCGTATTTGCAGCTGGGTCTGCAACATGTTGCCTTTTTGTTAGTTTTTAGCTTTGAAATCGAAAACAAGATTGATGCCAGGCAACGTAGCAGACGCAACCTGAGGATGTGCCGCCAACAAAGCGAGATGGAGAGAGAGAGAGCGAGAGTGAGACAGCTAGAGAGATAAGGCAGCTGGGCCAGCAGCTGGCCATAGTTGTGGATTGTTGGCATCATCTCTCGCATAGCGCATAATTGTTGTTTATCTGTTTATTTGGCAGTTAAAACAACAAAAATTATAAGCGAAATACATGACAACAACAACAACAACAACAGCAATCGAAACGCAGCAATTTTCGCTTTCAAGTTTTCCGCATTGCCGAAAAACATTTTCAAACGAAAACCGAAAAAATGTGCGCAATTTTTCGAAAAATACCAAAATAAATACACAAGCTTCGAAAAACTGACTGACGACCAGTTTCATTTTCTTCTTCTTCTTGTTTGCTGGTTGCAAGTTGCAACTTGCATAATACGAACAGAAACACGACACATTGCAGCTTGTGGCAAGTGCACGTTGCAGCCACAGCAGCAACAGAGGCAATATTTTCAGTTTCGTCGATTCGCTTGATTGCTGCCTCGCAAACGTAATTACGCCAAATCAAATATCAGAAAATACAAAAAAAAAGCAGAAAAAGAAAAATAAAAACAAAAAACTTGAAATTGCAGCTGACTCAGGGGTGTGAGCGCAGATCATTGCATTGCAGAAGAGGGGGGACACGAGGGGGCGAGGTTAGCACAATGCAGCAAGAACCGGAAAGGAAGTGAGCGTGTAAGTTACCAAGACTTTGACTTCGACTTCGACTGCGACTTGGACATCAGCTCGATGCCAACAACGAAAACCGGTTTCAACTGGCGACTCCCCAATGCACAAGAGACCCAAGACAGAAACAGAGACGAAGACGGAGAGACAGAAACAGAGAGCTCAACGCTTCTTGGAAGCACGTCGTCGTTAGCTTTGCCAAGTCATTCACTTGCATGCGATACGAGTTTTTCCATTATTGTTTTTGTTGCTGCTGCGTCGACTGCAACGCGCAGGCGCAGCTTTTGTTGTTGATAGTGCGGGCGAAGAACGAAACGCACTGCAAACGAAACGATACGAAACGGAAAGAAACGTATTGAAGAAACATGAAACGAAACAAGCAGCGAGCGAATGAAACGAATAGTTGGTAGCAATGCTGACGCCGACGCTGACGTTGGCGTTGGCGTCGACGCAGCAGATAGGCGTGCATTCAAGAACTGAAATGTGCAGAGCATAATCAAAGAGAATTACACTTAAAGAAAACGATACGTAGAATTGAAAATTCATTAAAATAAAATGGAAATATTGGTATTCTAGTTGATTTTAGTAGTATTTATTTATCTCTTTAAAAATATTGACAATTTTTTTTGTAGAATTATGATCATTAGTTTCTGTAGTTGTGTTGTTTTGTTTAATGAAATTTGACTTTCAAATAAGTCCCTAAGGCAGTATATACAAAAAGTTTCTAGTTAAAAATGACTAGAAATAATATCTAAAAGTATTTGATTTATATTAAATTTGTTTCAAAAACTATGTCCAAACAAATATGTAGTTTTAATCAGACATTACTTTAGTTTTCATGATTTGATATATAATTTAAATAATTTTTTTAAATCAAATTTTTTGAAATTAATTCCATTGAGCCATTAGTTTATTAAATGGTATTCATTGTGTATGGAAAAGAGTTTAAAAGTAAATTTGAATGAAGTCATAGTGAGAATCATATATTACTTAATTTCAAAAGTATGATTTATATTATGATTTAAATTACATTAATTGTTTGGCACTTTTACACGAATTTTGTATGATGAACATTCAGATATATTAAGAGATTTTTATTACTATTTTCAATTTTACTAAGTCATCATCAGTTAGAAGTATAAATTTTCTTTGAGTATAGCAATCGGAGTGCGTAGTAGAGAAGTGACTTGAGAAAGTTCTAAACAAGTTGCGCAAAGGGAAGCAAAATGTGGGCTGGGTAACGACTAAACTCAGTGCGTCTCTCTTTCGCTCCAACACAGAATGCGGCATGCACTCTTCTCTTCCGCTCTGCTCGATGTTCTCTATGGCAACAAGAATAAAAGCAAAAACAACAACACAGCAACAGCAACAGCAACAGCGGGTGCAATGTGAGGCACTTTTCTAGCCGTATACTCGTATACAATATTTTTAGTATGCCGCACAACGCATGCGCCGAGTGCTCTTTGGCTGCAAGCTCGAGGCTTGTTGGAGGTACTTGAACCTTGGTGTTGCCACAAAATGGCGGCAGCAATAGCAGCAGAAGTAGCAGCTACTACTCTACCATATATGATCTATGATGATTGTGGGCGATGGCAGGCATTGAACTTTTGCCAAGCACACATTGTGGGAACCCTAGACAAAGGCTTGACTTGCACTGAACTTGGACTGTATGCAAGACTGCAGTCTCAAAGTTCAAGTTTTTCTCTCTCTCTCTCTCTGGAATGTCGTTAATTCGCTTACTGCGGAGACTGACCTCTGCCTCAGCAGCTAAGCTAAGCTAAGATTTATGTTGCGCCCCAAAAAGTGTCAACTGCCACCACAACCTTAGTTTCAACCTCAGCCCAGTGGCCTGCTGGCCTCCATTCGGGTGTCAGCTGCCTGCAATTTGAACTCAATCGAAAACCAAATTGATAAGTTAATGTGCCTCGTCGCACAAAGCGAAAAGCCAAACAGAGAAGTGTGATGCTAGTAGGACAGGGCAGGGACGTAGGGAGGTAGTTGGGAGGGGCAGCCAGATGGAGACTGAGATAAGCATAATGACAAACAGACATTCGAGAATTGTTGGCATAACTTTGGTTTTTGTTTTTGGGGGCTTTTAAAGCTGCACACAGCATTTTTTCGTATACGCGTCATATAGAATATAGAAGTGTATTATAATTGAGTGGCAATTGAAAATTGTGTTTTGCTTTTATACATTTTAGTTTCGAAAAGATTGTAAATAAAACTTACTATAATATATAAAAGAGAAGAAAATTGTACAATTGGATATTGTAGCTAACATAATAATATCATAAAACAAATTCGAACTAAAATATACTATAAATAAGATTGAAAAGATTGAAACAAGAGTTAATTTTGATAGACTGGATGGCAACTGAGAAACGTATCTTACCATGTACTTAACTGCTGATAAAAATACGAGTAAGAAAGTTACAATAGAGTGTAATCGACTGTCAAATACCCGCTAATGTAATCAAAGCAGTGTGGTATTATCCTTAAAATATACCAAATTAATATACCGCAAAAGTACTAAAATATACAAAAGGATATATTTGGTATATTAATATAATACTACTTTTAAAATATACTATAGACAACAAAATATACCAGAATGTCATCCAAAGCAACTAAGACCCGTATTTCTCAAATAGCCTCTACAATTTTTAGGAATTATAAATACTATTGTTACTATTGTATATTATTAATATTCTTTCATTTTCAAATAGAAAAAGTCAATTTAAAATTGTTTGCCTAGTATCTTTGGATAGGTAATAATAATACTAATATAAATAATACTATAACATTTTTTAATTAGTAGGAATAATCTTCAATGATGTAGAAACAAATGTATTTTGAGTTATGTATTCCGAAGTTATTAAATAAACAGTTTTTAAAGTGCAAAATTCAAGCATATTTGTAATTCCAAAAATAAAGTAGAACGTATTTCTCAGTCAAGCAGCTTTCAGTGTAGTTCCCTAACTGGTCGCCTTATGCAGATTCACTGCGAGACAAAGGCAGAAGACGCAGACAGAGACAGAGACAGAGAAAAGGGAGAGATAGAGACGCGGCGTAAAGGAGAAACGTTGTTGGGGCCTCTCGAACTCCGCTTGTTGTACTTGTCATTTACAAGCTTAAACGTCCATGACCCTTTGGCCCGACTCAGCAAGACGCAGGCGAGAGTTTGAAGTAGGAGAGAAGCAGAGAACGAGAGAGAGAGAGGGAGAGCAAGGCTACTGCTACTGACTGAAAGCAGATAGAAAACAAAAATAAAAACAAAACAAAAAAAAAACACAAAATATGAAGCACAGCTGTTGACATAAAGTTTCAGTTTGAGTTTTGACCGAGTTCATTAAAAGCCGCCGAGAGTTGATGAAATTTGACAAAGCTCGCTCGATAGCGTAAGAAAATAAGAAAAAAAGAGTGCTGAGCAAAGAAGGGAGAAGTAGTTGCCAGACTAGCTCATCAATAAACAAGAATAAACAGGAATACCCAGGGTCATTCTTGCTTATGCATGGGGAGTATTTGTTGACGGATAAGAAATGACAAAATAAACAAACGAAACTAATTAAATCGTTTGATATGTGTGAGATTGTTTACCAACCGTCGAGTAAATATTGTGCAAACTCCACATTTATTTGCTTTACAGGGTATCAGCATTGTTTGTGGCTGCTTTCAATTAAAACGCAGACATTTCCTGCAGACCAAATAGAACGAACTGCGATTGCACAAAAAAAAAGACAACGTGCTTTTGTCAATGTTTATAACAATAAATAATAATAAATGTAAAAGTTTGATTAACAAACTCAACGCGTTGTCGGCACGTGCGCGTAGGTGCGCCAACAACACGAAAGAGAGGGAAATAGTGGGTGCGAAAGAGACAGCTATTGATTAGCATCCGCCAAGCATGAGTATTATGATTCAAACGCAGTGAAATTAGCATGATTCGAATGAACTCTACACCTGAGTAGCTGACTGACTCAATGACTAACTGGTGAACTGACCAATTGATTGTCTGAGTCAAGTGTCGATTGGAAAAGCTTTCAAGTGACTCACTAAAATAGCAGACAATAAAAAGTCTTTGGCGTTTAGAGGCATTTGATTACAAAATATTAGCAGAGCTTATTGGTTTACTGATTTTTGCTTTTGATGTCGATGTTGATGCTAATGTTATTCTTTTTGCTTTGCGCTCTTCTCTTTTGCAGCTTGTACAACCGCAGCACAAATTGGCAGTGAATGGGCAGATTTCATAATAAAACGCAAAACGGGCAAAAGAATCGCGTTCGCTTCTCTCTCAGCAACTGACGCAATTCAATTTGCCAGCAGCAACAGCCACTGAGACGACGACCACAGCTCATAAATTGAGATTAAGCAAACGCTGTAGCAACTGGTAGAAGAAAAAAAGGAGGGAAAAATAAAAAACCAAAACACATAACAAATCAATCAGAGCGCGCTCGACGCTCAACACAATTTGCATGAGCCAAAGCATTCAAAGCCATCAAGAGCAGCAACTCCCGACTCACACTGAGAGCCAGAGTCAGAGTCAGAGCCAAGCAGAGACTCAGACTGAGACGGAGACAGAGACTCAGCAGCAGCAGCAGCAGCAGCAGAGGGGCAACTCGAGTGGCTTTTTATGGCAATTGCGCCATCAGCTGCAGAGGCGTAGCACGAGGAAAATGAAAACAATTTCATGATACTACAAGTGGTCCGAATCGGTGCTATTGAACTATCTGAGAATGCCATCGACACCCTACGATCTGGTGCAGGATGATCAGGATCTGCGAGTGCCGCTCCACGCCGAGCAGGCCTTCTTCCACGGCATCACGTTTCAGGCCAAGGTAAGTGGCGGCAATTTCAAATAATTACCAAGTAATCAAGTCTACAGCATAATAGACGGCCAGCTAAATAGAACTGCTTAACAGAAGAATACTTTGTAGTCAATTGTTACACAAAGAAAAATCAAGTTGTGAATTGGCAGAATCAGAATTGAACTCAGAACTAATTGAAATTCTTAAGATGAGATTTCTTTTGGGATGCGAAATATTCTTAATCCATGAAGTGATTAAACCAAGTGAAGAAAATCTTGTATCTTGTATTGAAGATGGAATAGTTTTTAAACTTAAGATATTTATCTTTGTAGAATTCCATTTCTTTCTTTGTATAATATAGAAATCCAATAATTATTTTGAACCCAATAGATAAATTCTTAAATGGAGTTCATTATCTTAAGAATATTTTAGGTTGACCATTCTTGATTGCTTTCACTTCGTATCTTTTATTTAAAATGACATTATTTGTAGGATAAGAAAAAATATCCAATCAAAAAGATATTCTTAACAATATGATAACCAATTAAAATGACTGAATTGTTGATTCTAGAACTATTTTCTCAGATCGAAAAGTTCTCTAATTAAACATATTTTTTAAGATCTCTTTGCTGAACCTCATTTTTCCCACTGCGTATCAATGGCAAACATTGTTCTTCGTAACTTTTCTTTAAGAGAAGATTGTTTTATCTAATTAATGATATTTTTTGAGATCTCAACGTTTTCAAATGCCATTTCTTTCTCTGCGTATCAATAGCACACTTTGTTCTTCGTATCTGTGTCAAATGCATATAAAAAATACGAGTTAATCTGCTTTGCTGGATATCTTCATTAATTACCGTTTCAATCTAAAATATCAATTTCAAAGTTTAGAGAACAACTTAAAGTTTTTATTTGGTTTTATTAAGCGAAACGAGGAACTCGTTAAATTTGATACTATGTTAGTTGATGTTCTGTGATAGTGAATGTTTAGTTCTTTCGACGTTTTTGCTGCTTCTGCTGAGCGCGAGAGCGCTTAATGAATTTCTTTTCATAATTAATTGGCATAATTAAAGTAAGTTGTCGAGATTAGCCATGGCAATGAGTCACTTTAGCAATTTACGAGTTGAGTTAACTTCCAAAAAAGTAAATACTCAGACGGCATACTAATTCTCCAAAATGCTTTAGCCATGCCCGTCGGCTTGTCTTTTAAGTGCTTTGAGAGGGGATTTTTGTTGCTAGGGGAGTAAAGAGTGAAGAACGCAGGAAGAGGTGTGGCAATATCTTCACTCTTACTCAATTGCATTTGTTTTGTGTTGTCAATTTCACAATTTCACCAGCTTTCCTGCGACAATCTCAATTGCAGTTTTTGATGTAATAAGCATATCGATAAGGCGATTCATTTTGCCTCCAGCTCTGTGTTGTGGTGCACAAACAGCAAACATTTGCCCGAAAACAATGCAATTTGGCAGCAATTTATGAATGCAATTAAATATTTTTGCCACAGTTTGCAGCTGTTGCAATTGCTATTGAATTGCTGCTCATTGTTGACGGAAGCAATGTTTATGCATTGTACATTGTTTGTTATATATAGTAGAAAGAGTTTTCAGTTTTCAGCATTCGGCATTCGGCATTCAACGAGTTAGTCAACTGTCACAATGCCAGACTTGTTTCAACACACACGACTGTCGGTGGGGTGCAGCCTAGAGGTGGAAAATTGTAAACAAATTTTCCACTTTTTTTCATCTCTTTTTTTGTATCTGCTCGCATTCAATTATTCACATTTGTTTAGTTTTCAGTGTATATGCCTGCCTGCCTACCCTACACAAACTAGGTGGTGCAAAGTGGGTATGATGAACAGGAATGCTGAGAAATTTGCATATCAATTTAAAATTGCTAATACAATAGACAAATATTGATGGAAATTATCTCATTGACTTGCACAAAGCTGTCATTAATATGTTTATCATTTCATAAAGTTGTTTATATTAAAATTTTATTGACTTTGATTTGTATTTTTGACATATTTGATTTGTATAATTTGAATATTCGAATTTTTGTTGGCATGTGTTTTCAAATGTTTATTTTGATCAGGAAACTAATAAAAGATCGATATTAATATAGCGAAAGAAATTAATTGTCTTAATTAAAAAAAAAAAGGTTTACATATTTTATCAATATTATTATTTGAATTATTATTGGAAATTAGATCAAATTCGATTTGAAATGTTTTTTATATAATTTATAAACGTTTTAAACGTCATATTTCTTTTACTTTATTTTTGCGTGCAAAGTAGATTTTTGTTGTGGATTTCGATTTAGAGAATAAGATAAAAATTTAATTTAGAAAATATATAAATTTTTTTTTTCTAATTTCAAAGAAATTAATATGTTTTTAACTACAATCAAGTAAAGTTATTTTTTATTTAGCGTAATTGAAATTTAACTTAATTTGCTTTAATATTTCATATCTTTTGCTGAGATAAATAAATTTTTCTTTTTTTTTTCTGATTTGAATGAAATTAATTTTTTGTAACCGTATGTGTTAAATAGAATCATGTAAACTTATTCAACTTCGTTCGCTTTATTATTTCTTCTCTCTTTCTGAACAGCATATCTAGCTGGCGAGCTTACTCACCTCACTTGTTTTTCTCTCTCTTCGTTCTCTTTTAGGCTGCTTTTGTTGCTGATGTTTATTATTTTTGTGCAATGTGTGGAAATTGTTTGCGTGCCAAGCTCATATATAAAATATATATATTCTACTATATAGAGAGTGCTCATATCGGGGTTGTTATTATTATTCTTGTAGCTGTTGCTGTTGTTCTTGTTGTTGTTGTTGTTGTATTTATTGCTGCTGGTATTGTTTAATATGTTTTGGTTTGCTGAATCTCTTTGATTTGATTAGCTGGCAGAAAAGGTTGACCAACATTTCAATTGTGCGGCCAATGACACTTTGTCTGGGCTTTAGGCAATTCTCACAGGGCGCTTCAACAATTGTTGTTGTTGCTGTTTATGTTGTTGCTGTTGTTGTCGTTGTTTCTGGGGTGCATTGAGCTTTGACTTTGACGTTGTAGGTTGCATGAAACTTGTGTGTGTGTGTGTTTGTGTGTGTGTGTGGATGCTACAGCACTTTGTATGCAAAGCGCTTGACATTAGTCGCATCAAAGTCACTTCGTTGTCTAGCATTTTGCATAATTTCTTTTTGCTTTACGTAGGAGACATTGCACTTGGATTTGTATTCGTTGTTGCTGTTGCAATTGCTGTTGCATTGTTGAAGTTGCACAGTTGCAATTAAATGCACTCAGTTGCCAAGCCAAATTGCCATGAAGCAGCGACAAAGCCCACGCTGCTAAAAAACAATTTGCATTGCCAGTGGAAAACATCGAGGAACGGTTAGGGGAAACGGGAAGGGGTGACAAGCATGTGTGTGTGTGTGTGTGTGTGTGTAGGGTCTTTGTGCCTATGCACGTGCTGTTTGTTGTTGTTTGCATGCTGAGTATTGTGTGTTATTTGCATTTGAGAGAAACAACAACAATAACAAGCAAAGCAAAGTATAAACATTTTGCACTTTTGTGTTATGCTTTTGCTTTTGCAGTTCTTGTTCGCTTTTTGTTGTTGTTGTCGTTTTTCGGGGAGCTCTCTTTGTGGAGTACCGTTAGCGTACGTTATGCCCGGCTGGCTAACCCAAATACGTTAGCAGTTAACTTTAAGACAGCAGAAAGACGGCCTCTGTAGTTCGCCTCCTTTTTGCTTTTGTGCCATGTCTCTGCAGCTGTCTTTGTCGGGCATTATTTATGAGAAGTATCGGACAGGATGCCACTTGTAAATATATTTATGCCAGCGTGTCTAGATCTCACCAAAATAAAAAGCTGATCCCTCTGCCAAATTTCCCCGTTTCACTCTCTCGTTCTCTCGTTCCCTCTTGTCGCTTTCCGTCTCCTGCTTAGATTAATTGAATTTCACGCTTTGATTTGGCGTTAGATGAAAATTGGTTTGCAGCCTCCTTTGGCGCAATAAATCTTTCAAAAGGTGTATAAATTATTTGCTCACACACGCACTTGGTGCTTGGCGCCGTTTTTTCCACAATATTTATACACTAACTTAGGATATTAGCGATCCGTGATGTCATATGTAACATTTTTATAAATAAAGTGAGAACTAAATAAATTCGAAATTTGTGTTCAACAAAAATACAAAAATATATAATGTATGTATTTCCTATTAATATACTAAATATACAAATATACTGAAAATGCGATATTATCATTGAAATATACCAAATTGATATAATTAAATTTGACTGAAATTTACCGAAGTGTATATTTGGTATATTGATACGTTTGTAATATAATTTAGTATTTTTAGTTAATATACCAAATATACTGTGAGGTACATTTCAATATTTTTTGGTATATTATTTGGTAACACTTTAATTATAATAATGCAATGTTTTACTCTTACAGTCAAGCACTCTTAGCGGTAGCTTTTATTCTTCTTATTAATGTTCCAAATTACAATTCTGTATTTCTTTTTTTACTATTAACAATATATAATATATATAAGTAGAAATCAGAATAAACGACTAGAGTGTTAGAACTTCGTTTAGTCCTTTCACATTGTTGTTTTTTTGCTCGCTCTTCCCTGCTGCTCTTTGACCTAGCAACCTGGCGTATACTTAACATTTGTTTTGCTGTGATTTCCCTTTGTGATGCGGCTGCTATTTGGCTGTTTGACGGCTCAGTTCGGCTGCTGGCTCTATCAAATATTTATTCAAATGCCCTCAAGTTCGATTCGATTTATGTTTCCGTCTTTTGACGCGATTTTTCCACACTTGCCTCATCAATAATTGAAGCATAGAGCGAGAGAGCTCAACACATAGGTGGTTTTTGTTGGCCCTTAGAATCCTCTTACATATGCGCCAACACCCCGAGAATTTCTCTTATTTATGTGCGTAGCATTATAAATTTCTCACACAGTTTATTTATGTGGATTTTGTGTGGGCTTTAAGTGTCATTTAAATCGTGCCACAAACAAAGAAAATACTCATATTGCTTCTGTGATATACTCAGAAATTTTATTTGCGACATTTTTAAATTTATAAACAAATTAAAATTATTTGTTGTCATTTTTCGCAACTAGATTGTTGTTGTGCGTTTGTTATGATCCCGAGAATCAATTTATTGTTGGCTAGTGAAATATTTGGCGAATCGAAAAATTCGAAATGAATGGATTGCCACCTGCGGGTTTCCACAATTTTTATTATCCATATTACAAAATGCGTATTTTTAATCAGGAATATTTGAAATGAACAAATGCTTATTTTGTGCTTTTATAGCGTGCCGCAAAGTTAATTATTATTTACGTAATAATAATTAAGGTGAAGGTGAAACGCATCTGTTCCCATTGCGCGTGCAAAAGAAAGATGAACAAAAAAAAAAAAAAAAAAAAAAAAATCGAGAATATTTCAAAAGACTGTGGCATAAAAAAAATATGGCGCATAAAGAAAATATTGAAAAACATATAAAAAGAATACTCACACACTCACGTGAACCGCAGGCATGTGTGTTTCTCTCAGTGCTGTGCTCTGTGCTGTGTGCTGTGTTTACCCATTTTCCATTTGGAACGTACGCAAAATTATGAATTTTCATATGGTGCAGAGTCTCTGTGGCGTATACGCAATGTTTCCGCTCAGTTCGTTTTTGTGCTGTTCTGTTTTTGCTGGTCGTGCCTTTGCTTTTGTTTTGTTTATCTAAGCGGCACATGCAACGAGCGTCGCTCGTTTTGTTTCAACCCAGCAAAAGGACAAAGAATCGTCCAAGAAACTGCCTCTTCATATATCAATTTCAATTATCTGTGGACGGACGAAGTGAAGAGAGGTCGGAGGAGGCTGTGTCGAGTTTCCAGTTTTGCTATATAAATTATTGGTAGCAGACAGACGGGAAAAGGACAAAACCGAAAAGGATTATGCGGCCTGCAATTGGGTGATGCTGGCGCTGGCTTTTATCAGCCTCAAAGTGACAGAAACAGGCACCGAATGCCTGTGAATGCCCGTGTGAAGGAGGCGTGAAAAATGAGTCATAAAATGCAAATAAAAAATCAAGTGTCCTTTTGGCAAACTGGCAAACCGAACCGAGCCAAAGAGGCGGCCGTGTCATTGTCAGGACTGCTGCTTTTGAATTTTATACGTCTGCTGACGCTGCTTCAGCCTCGCTTTCATCCCCATTCCCCTTCCTCTGCCTCCTGTCACCAACTTGACTTTAAGACGCTGCTCGACCCATAATTTGGCACTCTCTCTGTGTGTGTGTTTGTATTGTATTTCACGTGTTTGCTTAACCTTTTGCTTAAAGTTCAATTTGCTCGTTAAATTCTTGATAAACATTCGCGAACATTTTTCCATAGATACACAACAATACACAACGCTGAGTGCGAGGCGTGAGTATAATAGTAATTTCCGGGGTTGATTGGCAGCGTGCCATTGTTTAGAATTCTTTGGTTTACAGAGGCATCATTAACATGCATCTTTTTGCTTAAAGCTGTTTGATTAAAACTGCGGTTACCAAATGCAACACCGCATAAAATCATCAATATCATCATCATCGTGATGGTGAACTATAAACAGTGGCAAGGTCTGCATCATATTCAATTTTATAACTATGCCAATACATTTTTAATGTTGTGGCTGCAGACAACGCTACCAGATTTATTTCTACTATTCTTTCTTTTATACCCGGTTGTAGAGTAGTATAACTATGTGCCTCTAGCAAATGTCCGACGCCATAAATGTGTGTATGTATATATTTTTGATAAGCGTAAACAGCCGAGGTGATATAGCCATGACCGAATGTATGCCTGTATGAAAATATCATAGCATAGAAAGCGTAATTTGGAGCTAGTCAACATTTTTCATAGACACAATCATAAGTACACTATTTATGAAAATTAGTGAAAATTTCGTTGAAATCAGAATAAAATTGTAGACTGGCATATTTCGTACTCTACCTTTTTTGGTATATTAATATACTAATACTGTCAATACACCATTACATTCAAAATATATATACCAATACTATTAATTGCATTATAAATATACCAGAAATAGTATTAATATACTAAAAAAAACTGTAAATACTACATATATCTTCGGTATATTTAAGTGTTTAAAAATATATTAATTTAATATATTTTGAATATAAAATATACCAGAATGTAATAGTACTATTATAGTACTATTGGTATATTTTAGTATCTCCGATATATTAATTCGGTATATTTTGAAAATTTAGTATATTAATATACCGAAAACGCGATAGAAACCATATTGCTTTTGGTATATTCTAGTACATTTCAGAATATAAATTTGTTTATGTTTTGTTAAAAATGGGTAGCGGGTATCTTACAGTCGAGCACACTTTACTGTAACTTTCATACTTGTTTTACCATCATTTTCATTTTCTCTGCCTTTTTTACACGCTCTTTTTCGCCCATAAAACGTTCAATAAAAACAATAAGAGCGGCTCGTAAAATCCATCTCATTCGATTGCTCAGCCGTTTAAATGGATTATCTTCCCAAAAAGATATGCAGAGGATGTCAGCTTCATATTCATTGCGAATTATCAGCTAAGTATTTTTACGAGCCATTCAGGTGCAGGAAGTGCTACAATGGAGAGCACATCAAACATGGCTATAAGTCATCAATTTATAGAACAATGTTTGGTGATAAACAAAATCGATTGCTGTTCACATTTCTCCTCATCTCTCCGACGCACTTGAAGCTGTAGTGTTGTCCAATCTAATGACTCTGTCTAGACAAAGTATCTCTCTTTCTCTCTCTCTCTGCTATTTAATGTGTGTCAAGAGCATTATTAATGCTTTGGTCGCCATGGATTAAGTGGCCATTAAAATGGCCTATCAGTGCTTAGCTTTGCCCTTTCTTCTGGCCATCTGACTCACTTGATTGGCATTGCTCAATGAGGCATAAATGCGGCACATGCTGCAAGCTCATTTATTATCAGCTTATTACACAATTTGCCTCCATTTCAGTTCGCTGTTGTTGTTATTGTTGTTGTTCTCGGTTTGAATTTCGCAATTGCTTTTCACCTGGCGAGTTACGAATGTGTTATGTGTGTGGCAAGCAGACACAGCTGTGTGTGGGGCATGTGTCTGAGTGTGACTCAGCTAGTTGCGCAGGCGCATGAAACCGCAACGCAAATGCAAGCTCTCACCCACCAAACATCAAGCTGCAACCACTTGCTTTTCCCGTTCTGCCAGCCAAATGGGTAACGCACTCCAAATGTTTGTTGTTGCTTTTGCTGTTTTTCTGTTTTGGTGTCTAGCGAAGCGCAGCGCAACACAGTATTGCGGAAGTTGCAACGCCCGGTGGCAGTGGCAGCTGCTGCTGTTGCTGTTGTTGCACGTTCTGTACTTGCAACCCGACGACAGATCGACCCTTTCTCAGGCTGTCTGTCGATGCCAATGGACGTTGACAGCTGCCGTTTGCAATATTTGGGCTTGGGCTTGGCCATGGCCAAAATAGAAAACAAAACTGGCCAAGAATCGACAGCGTCAGTATCTATACTCTATACTCTCTCAGTGAGTCATGCCGACAATTGCAACTCGTTTGCAATTAATCAATGAAATGCTACTTCAATTACCTACAATTATGGCCCGATCAAGGTGAATCTGTTGAAGGTGATTCAAGCGTAACGATTGCCTTAGTAGAAAAGGAAATGTCAAATGAAATTTTTGAGAAAATTCAAGTACAAATTGAGCATAGTTTTAATAGAGTAAAAAAGTTCAAAAGATCTAAACTACTTATTTGAAATTGAAATTAGGTAATGAACATTTTCAAACAGACAATCACATTGAAGTGCTTAATAAATAAAGTTGTTGTTATAGAGACTAATAAAAAACTGTTCATTAATGAATTAAATTTTACTGCAATTTTCATTGGCAATTGAAATCCTTAATTAATAATATTATATATACAATTTGGTGTAGAAGTTGCAAAGTGATTTTAAATAACTATTAAAATTACTTAATTAAATTTGTCTGCAGTTTTCATTGTTATTAAATTACCGAATAAAGTCCAATTAACATTAGAAATTAATAGAAGTAGATTTCACATTATTTTTTATGTATTTAATACAATAAAGATTTAATTTTATTAGTGTTAAAATAAAATTTCCTATGCTCTTTAAGCTATGTATTAAAAATACAATCTGAAATTTTATTAGTTTTCAATTACTAAATCCGTCGAATTTGAAATTAATAATAGTATATTTCAAATTTAATTTAAATATTTTCAACTAATTTCTCATAATTTCCCATGATTTCTGTATCCATTGACCAAATGAATAGAACTCAGTTTATGCAGAATAATTATGCCGATAATTTCACTTCTCTTTACTACTCTTCCCATGCGGACAATCAAACCCAATTCTTGCTGTTTGCTTTGTTAGGGCAAAAAACAAATATCGCGATTCTTTTACCATTTTTTGTTGTACATAATATCGATTGTGTGCAATCTTTTTATGCCAACTTTTGTCCATTGCGAAAAGAAAATATCTGCAAAGGGTAGCTGCAGAAATGGCTCGTTAACTGCTCACGTTTCAAACAAAGGAGATAAAGAAGAGTCAAGAAAAGTCCAGAGAGAGAGAGAGAGGGGGAACATAGAAAAGATTGAAAATTATCTGTGAGCCGTCATCAAAAGCCAGTTTAATCAGCGACTGGCACTGAATGCAATTGAAGTCACTTTGCTATGCAATCTTTCACAGTTTTGTGCTCTCTCAGTTCGGTTGCAGTTGCAACTGCCACAGCCACTGCCACAGATGCCGCAATGCTGCAAGCTAGCTAGTTTTTGGGTGCTTATCGGGGCGCACGCTTTGTGGCATTTGCTTTGACTGTCTCTGGCTGGCTACTGGCAGATAGTCACTGCACATTTCTAGTTGTTGTTGCAGCTCTTGTCAAGTGCAATTATGGGGCAGACATTCACTGGCTGCCACAGCAGCGCTGCAACCTTTGACACAGGCCGAAAGCGATAGATAAACTAAACCTTTGACCACATGACAATTTAATTAACGATTCACCTCATGCGTACAAGTTTTACAAAAACACAAATAAATATTCGTGTGTGCAGAGCTTGTGATTAATCTATAGCTGGAAATTAATTAGTTTTTTCTGTGCCAAAAGCTGTGATGTCATCGTTTTTGTGTATAAATGTACTTATATACAATTTGTCTATTTCTATAAATAAAATCAAAAATAAAAAAAAAATAAAACAACAAAAATAAATCAGTTTTTTGTTGACTGTCTTAATGATTTGTTGGTAAAGTTACGTGTTATATTATTCTTAATAATTTCTCACTTTTGCTCCGTAACTTGTTTACGTTTATCTTAGATGATATAGCCTTATTATTATAGTTTACTATGTCATATATATGAGTAAATCTCCGACAGAAGATGTCGCATGTGACACTACTTACAGTGGACAATTTTAAAACTAAGTAAAGTCTTTGCTTATAGCTATTATAGATTTCAGGCATTTTTTCTGTTTTACGATAAAACATAGAAATTGGTTAGTATTTCGTATGAATTCGTTAATTTTTGCAATTATTTTAAAACAGAGAAGTAATTCCAAATTCATTCTCAATCTTCTTAATTTCTTACATTGTTCTCTGCACTGTTTACGGTTTTCTATTATAGCAGAGTTTGAGCATAAAGCACATAAATATATCTATTTCTAAAAATAAAAATGAATCAGTTTTTTGTTGATGGTTCTAATGCTTAGTGATTGAAGTTACAGAACTGAATTAATATGTATTAATCTTATGAATTTCTCATCTTACTCTCTGAACTGTTTACGTTTTTCGTATACCAGATAGTCTATATATAATAGAAGATTTAACCCATATACTCGTATATAAAGCACATAAATATGTCTATTTCTATAAATAAAAATAAATCAGTCTTTTGTTGACTGTCTTTATAATTTACGATTGTGATTTAAGTTGTAATTGAAGGAAAATTAATACAATATATTCATATTAATTTCCTACTCTGCTCTCTCAACTGTTTACATTTCTCTTTCACCAGCTAGTCTATTTATTAAAGTATACTATATATAAAGCACGACCATAAATAACTCTTACGAGTAGCTGCTCTGTTGACAAGCACAAGCCGCTTTGTTTGTTGTCGTTTCACAATTTTTAAATTAATTTTCAAACAAATTTGTTGGCCCCAAAATTTCGGGCTCAACCGTCGCGAGAACTTTGTGCGACCTTCAGCGTTGGGCGAGGGAATTGAGGGGGGAAGCGTAACAGTCGTGGGTGGTACTGTTTAATAAAAGATTTTGTTGTCAATTGTGGCGACATTAATTGAACAGTCGCCGATGTTGTTGCTACTGATGCTTTAATTGACATTTTCCATCTCAGTTCGCGGGCGCAAGTGATTTTTATTTCTCTCTGCGCTCTTCTTTTATTATTTTGGTATTTGCAATTCGGGTTTTTTGATTGTTTTTTTTTTTTTTTTTTTTTTTTATATTCGGCGGCGAGCAAATGGCCAAACTGATTTGCATGTGGTGTGTGGCGGAAATTTGGTGGAGGGGAGAGGAGGGAAGGAAAATTGGGACGCGGCTGGCCGCATGTGAAGTTAAAAGTTATTGGGCCATAAATAACGCTCGGCCGAATTCTAAACAAACATTTTTCGACTTGACTGTCGACGACTGTGTGAAAGTTTTCCACTTGATGCTTTGACTGTCTGTTGTCTTGCTGTGTGCTGTGCTCTCTGTGTGTGGAAATTAGCATAAAACGTTTGCTGTTTCACGCAGTTTGCGGCCGCGTGCTGCCAATCGTAAAATGTAAAAAATTGCGCATACGCCGCATACTCCGATTGTGCCTCCTCATCTTCGTATAAAAGTTCAGCTCATAAATGGCCTAATTTTCTTTTACTTTTACGCATATTATGACCACACTTACATTTTCTTATTGTCTTCTTGCGGTTCAGCAAACTTTTCACTAACAACTTCTGTTTTTTGGGGGAGGCGTTGGTTAAGCAGCTGCTGGTAGTGGGCGTGGCATGGTCTATGGCCGGTCTAATTGCTTAATTGAAAGCCAAGGCAAATTAATAATGCCGTCGATTGGCGCCTAATTGTGAAATATCAAAAGGCAACGCCAAACCACGCGGCGTATACGCAATGTTATTGTTCTCCAAGCTGGCTGCTGCCGCCTTTTGTTGCTGAAAGCTTTTCAATTAGCTGCCAATTAGTTTGCATTTCGCTTAAGATCCCCGCCCGCAATTTAAAGCGCAAACAATTTTTGCAATATTTTCCAAGAATATACATATTTCGGACACACTTTTTCCTCAGCGCTTTTCCATTCGGTTTCTTTGCCCAGGCCAAAATTGCGGGCCATAAATAAAATGGCACGAAGCATCGCATGGATCGTATAAGCGTAAAAATTTATAAAGCGTAAAGCAAACTGCCATACACATGACCTTGTCTAGGCCATGTCCTGGCGTCGTACCACATTCCTGAGTTCGGTGTTCGGTGTTCGGCGTCGTCCTGTGTCGTCCTGCATCTCAATTTGTGCGCTATGCTCTGCTCTATTAAATTTGCAAATTGCGCACATTTTTGCCCTCTCATAGCTTTAATTTATTTCGTACTCTATCGTAAACCAGGCGAGGATATTATAGTTTCGCCATTAACTGTGAAACACTTGTTGACGACAATTTTGATGAGCAAAAGTTATAGTTGGATTAAATAGATAACTGTTTGCTGATGTTATGAAGAGTATAGCGTGAGGAATATGTTTAATATAATCACATTTGAGTGCATAAAGCAGAGAGGGAAATGAAATTTATATGTTTAATATAGTTGACTATATAAAAATCAAAAATATTTAAACAAATTACAGGAATTGTATCCGTTATTTCAATATAATAATAATAGAAATAACTTTAAATAAGTCAACACCTTTTCTTTAACACTTTAAGCATCTCTTTAAACACAACTAAATTCACAACTAAATTGACAATATAAAAATCAAAAATATTTAAACAAATTACAGGAATTATGTTCGTTATTTCAATATAATAATAATAGAAATAACTTTAAATAAGTCAACACCTTTTCTTTAACACTTTAAGCATCTCTTTAAACACAACTGAATTCACAAAGCACTTTTGAATTGTGAGCACACACACAATGCAGAGTATTTAAGCTACGCTCTGTGCTGCAAGCGAAGTGTTGATTCTTGTTAAATTTCAAATTTTAATTAAACGCATTTTGTCAGCTGTCGCTTAAAGTTGAAACTTTTGCTCGCTAAGCTGCAAGCCGAATGTTTTCGCAGAGGCCCTACATAATTGGCTAATCATGTTGCCAGCTGAGGGCGAGAGAGTGAGCGAGGGGGAGAGTGGGTAGGATAACAGGGCTGTCTCGGCAAGGCACTTGAAAATGATTATGCAAACACCCACTCAAACAAACACACACACACCCACAACCACACACATACAGACACACTCAGCCACTAACTAACGAACTCAACTCTTGCTTGGCTTACATTTTAGCCAGCGGGTCTAAGAGCTAAGTAATGGGTGATGGAAAGGGAGAAAGGGGGGAAAAAGAGGGGAATGAGGCAGGTTTTGTATTTGTTGATGCTAGTTGGCAGCTCTTGTTGGCCGTGTTTTTCAATGTTTTCTCAGTGTTCTCTGTGCTGTGCTGTGTTGTGTGGCAAATTAAAATTCTGACTTTGGCACTTGTTGGCTGTCCCAGTCATCTAGCCAGCCAGCCAAACATCTAAAACAAATACGAGAGTACACACACAAAAAACCGAACTAGAAATTCTCTCTTTGGTTTTTTAATGAGCTAAACGAGCGCCTCGAGGCACAAGAACTCTGCCCCAAACATAGATGAAGAGAGGGAAAGAGAAAGAAGAGGAGCGAGAGTTGCTGTTTCAATAGTGTCTAAGGCAGAAGCTGTGTGTTTTCATATCTAACTGAAAGCATCTTAAGCAAGATCCCTGGCAAGCAGAGTAGACTTTACTCTTGACTCTGCCCACTTTTCATTGTGTGTGTGTCTTCTGTATTATTTGCTATTTAGTTTCTCAAGCTGTCGCCCAGTTGTCCAGGCATATTCAACTTTGAAGCTGCTTGCTTATCTTTTTGCTTTATTTGTCTGGCTTTTGTTTTTTGCGGGCAGTGGGGCGGGGGCCTAAATGAAAATAATGAAGCGCATTTAAATGGCACACTTGGCTTTCAGAATGCCAGCTTGCCAGCATAATGAGTGTCGAAGCAGCCAGAGAAGCCGAAAACTCGCCTAGGTTCGGAGAAGGAGGCACTGAAAAAAAGGACATCTGTTTTCTGCTTTTCTGTATGTCTATGCTTTTCTTTTGTGCTCCTTTTAATTATTCAAATTTATTTGTCAGCACAATGTGTGTGTATTTAAGTGCTCCTACGCGAAGGAGTGTGTGTGTGTGTTGCTGTTGATGTTGTGGGCGTAGCACTTCCGGCAGCTGTTGCCGCTGTTGATGCCCTTCAATGGAACCACAGCGAAACTTTTTAATGAGTTTCGATTCATTGCACACACGCAGGAAGAGGTCACAGCTTGCAATCAGCTTTGGAAGCCAAAGGCGCACAGCACAACAACTTGTCTGCCATTTATTAATTAAGTTTGCTTAAGCGCGCTTCCTTCGCATGCCACGTCTACATCCACATCCACATCTACATCCACGTCCACGTCCATGCCTAAGCAAAGGCAAACACTGTTTGCCTGGCACAAAAAACTAACAGCAATCCTTACTCATCTTTACCTTTGCCTAGGCAACTTTTGCCCCTTAACCTTTCGGGGGCTAAAACTTTGCTCGTGGCTTTAATTGCTTTGCTTGCTGCTGTGTTGTCCTGATTTACTTTGATTAAAATTGCTTTTGATTAGTTAAATGAGTTGAGTGCGGTTGAACAAATTCCATTTGTAAAGTCAATATCGCCTCTAGGAAACACTTCGTACAATTCTGCCAATAATTCTAGTCTATAAAAATGCCAAACACAGCACAGAAAGCACAGATAGAGAGAGAGAGAGAGAAAACGAACTCTCCTCGTGTGTCGCATTGCCAAATCCCCACACGTTTTTCGGCTGAGCCTGGCAAACGTGTCAAGTGCAATGCAGCAGTAGCAATAGCAATAGGAGAGCACTCGAAAAGGTGACAGGACATGGGCCAAAAGTCTGTTTCAATCGTTGTTCGAAAAATGAACACACAAAAAGAAGAACGTAAAGCTCTAAGCTAGGCCAAGGCTTTAGTTGTCCAAATATTGCGCATACGTCGTGTTGGCTGATTTTTAACGCGACTCGCTACATAAATCACATTTGATGCTTTACAAATGAAATCTCTCACAAAAACGACACAGTCGCTGTCTTTCGACGCACAGAAACATGAGGAAAACACGCATTAAATGTTATTAAAATGACAACAACAAAACGAAGGTGACACACGGACAGCTAGACGGCAGCGGGAGGCGTGCTTGGGCATCTTGTCAGCAGTCGCTCAATGGCACAAGACATAAATAAATAAAAAACTGAAGGATTTTGTTAACTCAAAAAAGAAAAAGAGCGGAGAAAATACTACAAGTAAATCATCGTCATCATTGTGAACATTTTCTTTAATTTTGCGCCGTTTCTCTTTTTCACTTTTTTTGTGTATTATTTTTAAACGCGTGAATTTTGGGTGGCAAAATGTGGACAGCTTGCGGTGCGTGTGAGACGTGAGAGACATGAGAATGCTGTGGGTGGGCTTAAAACGCACGAAATGTGACAAGATAAGAGATCAACTGCTGACAGCAACACACAAAAAAAGGGGGAGACTCCTGGCTCAAGGCTTCCAATTGAAACTGAGACACGGAGCACTTCTTTGAAGTTGGATATTAATGAAATAATAGATGAACTCTGGCAAACAGTTAAAAGCATGATGATGAGCTCTCGTTTATGCCATCAAAAGTTGAATTATCGATAAAGTTTTTTGCACATAATTAACCATTATTGCTATTTTAAAGTGTCTGTATCGAAATTCCATTTTTCCTAGCTATGCAGCGAAGACTTTTATAGCACATTGCGCGTCTTTATTGTCGATTAATCACTGGGCATAAACATTTTTTTTATTTCCTTACACAATGATAGTCTCAAGTTGCTTTCTCTCTCTGTTTCTGTGTCTATTCCTGCTGCTTGAATCACTTTTTTGGATTTTTCATTTCGATTGATTTTGAAATTACTTTAGTCGAGAATTAATCACAGGCTTGACTTTGGCCTAGGCCAATTCCATTGCCATGAATGTGAATTGTCTACGAAACGAAACGAAAATAGCCATTATTTAATTAAGCTGGAAAACTCTGTGTTTGCTGTTTCAAGTGTCTCATCGTCGGTCGGTCGCTCGGACGGTCGGACGGCAATTAAGATAAATATCAGTTGGCGCAAATGTAAAGTAACATTTTAATCAATTTTATCAATTAAAAGAATGGACAGACAATTTTGCTGGAGGAAACTGAGAAGATGCTTCAAAAGTAAAAGAGGGAGATGCGTGTTGCTGTCTCGCAATAGATTGACAAAATTGAATTAAAAAACTGTCAACCTAAATGAAACTGACATTTGCAGTTGCTTTTAAACAATTTAGTTCGTGTTACGGACCAATTAAATTACCAACACACAGAGCCAGAACTTTGGCCAGCCTGCTAACAAAAGAGCAAAATGCTTTTCCACTTTGCCACAACATTTTTGCGTAATGAAAATAATGAGCATTTGTATGTATGTGTGTATGTGTTTGTTGAGTCACTGGAATGTTCAATAAATAATTAATGAGCGGCAGCAAGGCAAATCAGCGGCAGCAATCAACAAAATACTCGTAAATAATGTGAACAATGCATGGCGAAAAATGCATTCAATGAATATGTTAGTGAATAGTGAATATATTCGAGTGTGAGTCGCAAATAAACACCTTGACATTGACTTTAGCCGCAAAGCTAGCGCAAATTGTTGTCGTGTCCTTATGTGGCAAGCAGGCAAGCAGTTGTTGTGCGCAATAATTGTGCGTGCGGCAAAAAGTTGCCCCCAAACGGTAAAAATCAGCAAATTGCTTTAATTTCAGCCTCGCATTTGGGAAAGTCGAGCACGCTTGCAGTTTTTGTTAATTCGTTTTGTTTTTTTTGTTTGATGGCTCGCAAATTGCTTTGTAATGTGCGTGCCCTCGTTTTGTGCAGCAGCAGCAGTTGAATTTTCACTTGGAAAGTCGCATCACTCATACGCCGCATTGGCCAAACATATGTACATCGCTGTGACACATGTCACTTCTTTTCATTCATACTATTTTAATACCCTCTAGCTATAGGGTAGAAGGGTATTATCACTTTGTGCCAGAAGGAAATGTATGTAACAGACAAAAAAGTCATCTCCGATCCCATAAAGTACATATATTCTTGATCAGCGTCAACAGCTAAGACGATATAGCCACGTCCGTCTGTCTGTCTGCCCGTATAGACACCTAGATCTCAGAGACTGTAAGAGATAGAGCAATAATTTTTTATGACAGCACGTGTTATGAATGCACGCTGATCAAGTTTGTTTCAAATTTTTGCCACGCCTACTTCCGCTCGCGCAATTCGACAAAAATCGAATAACAAGGGTAGTTTTTAAGGTAGAGTCGTAATTTTTTAACATATTTTAAGAATTACAGTATTTATGATTTTTGTAAATTTGATAGCGATCAGATCTAGAAGTTATTTAAAAAATAGTTTTATATGGAAATGCCTACTTACTACGGGTTTTAACTGTTTTGGTTGGAAATCTGGTATACTTTGCACTCTGTGGTATATTTAGAATGTGGTACTATATTAATATACCAAAAACACGACCTTTAGTACATTTCACAAGTTTTGCGTTATATTAATTTGGTACGTTTTAAAAATAATGCCACTCTTTGATGTATTTTGAATTTAGTGCTATACCAATATAGTAAATGTAACTTTTCTTATATTTTTAATGTACTTGTAGAATATATTTTAATTATTAGATGGTTTTATATTAGTATCCTTACTGTATATCTCTAGCATATTTGTATCATTCAAAATGATATCCCAGAGTCGAGCACACTCGACTGTAGCTTTGTTTCATGTTAGTTTTTGTTTGCTGCCTATTATAACTGTGTTCTCTCTCTGTGTTTGCCACACCCAGCAAAGCGTTATTAAAATTTCAATGCCACATCGCCGCATTGCGTGTCATTAAAACGTGCCGCGTTCTTATGCTGAGCATTATTATTTTATGACTCGCACAAATGTTGTGTCGTGTCCCTTTTTTTTGTCGGGCGTGCCGCCTATTGATTTCTTCCCTGGCCAAAGAGACAAAGTTTTCCATTTAATTAAAGCTCGATGTCGTAGGCTTATGCATAAATTGCCACCACATTGGCGCAGTCAAGTGTGAGAATTTCATAATCCATTTGTTTGGTTGGCAACAAACATTCAATTTTTTCACGACGACGGTTCATTGAGCTTTTGGGGCGAAAGTTTTCTCTGATAAGCTACCATTGACATAGACATATGGCCCCAGAGTTGATGTTCACACCAACAGCAATCTCTGTCAAGGCAACTTCATCTTGTGTTTGATGAAATGCTTTTGGTCTCGCTGTCAGCGATTTGTCATCGATTTTTTGGTCATGACATTTCTCTTTCCACACAAACACACACACAGTTAAATTGCATTTCAAGTGCAACAGCAGCGTTGGCAGTCTCATCTGGCAACGTGTCGGTGGCAATTAGAATGCTGACAGTCTAACAGTCTGTCTATCGCTCATACGCAACGTTCGCCTGCCACTTAACATATTCATATGGGTAATCTGCAAGCGAACGTGATGAAGTTTGTCTGACTGTGTGTGTGTGTGTATGTGTTAACAAGCTGATTGGCTGCGCTGCACGTGTCCTGTGCAGCATTATCCTTGCTATAGCTGTTGCTTCCTTGCTTACAACATTCGCAATCTGTGCAAGTTTTTCGCCTGCTGCTGATGCTGCTGATGTTGTTGACGTTGCATGCTGCTTTTGCCTCAAAATGTGTGCCAGCTGCCATTGTTGTAATTATATTTACTGAGCCACAACGAGAGTCGCAGTGGCGCAGTCTTCTTTGTTCTACTTGCAACAGCAGCAGCAGCAACAGCAACAACAGTAAAAGCGACGTTTTCTAATCAAAAATAGTTTGCTTTCATTTTGGCCCAAATTAGTTTTGCACTTTGCAATTTGCAGTTGTTCTTGCGGCTTGCAACAAGTTGCAATTGAATATAATTAGAGCTTAGTCGGGCAACGCCTGCCTCTCGCTCGCTCGCTCTCTCCCTCGCTCTATTGGCTCAAATTGACTGAAATTACTTCATCTGTGTGCTAAGTGATGAGCTCTCTCACAGCTGCATCGCCGGATGCCGCTGGAGACTGTGTCGAAGTCTAAGAATTGTTAGAGCGACTCGACCCAACTGTCGTCGTTAAAAGTGTTGAGTGTTAAATGTGGCAAAAATTTCACTGACGCCTTTAAGCGACACAAAGTGAAATGCGCCCGCTTAAATGGAGAAATGGCAAAGTAGAAACAACAACAAAAGAAAAAACGCAACGCCAACAACATCAGCAGCAGAAGTAGCAGCAACATCTTTGCAGCTCGACAACTGTCCACAAACGGACAAAGACAAAGACAAGAGTCGAATCAGAGTTAGAGGCAGATTCGCAGTCAGAGTCAGAGTCAGAAAGGAAATTGGCATCAGACGCACGCAGCTCAAATTGATGCGCAACAAGCGAGTTGCAAGAGTTGCACGCTGCTGTTTGTTGTTGCAACTTGCAAGTCGCAAACAACTACACATCGCCATGGCCATGTTTGCGTTTTGCAATTGGCAACATTTGGCGCTGGCTTTGATGACTTTGCCCCGTCGTCTGTTGTCTGCTCGATGTTTGTCTGCTCTTGGCTTACTGTGTGTTCTCAGGCATCAATAGCCAATGCGTTAGCTTTGACTCTGCCTCTGACTGTGACTGTGACTCTGACTCCGAGCTCTGACTGTGACTCTGTCTTCGACTAGGCCTGCTGTGTTTTTCATTAAACAGCGACAAGTTCCAGCAACAAACAAACAGCGAGCACACAAAAGCTACTTGTAGACGACTCTTGTTGTCTTCTCTGCTGCTGCTGTTGGCTCTGAATTTATTGCAATGCATTTTTCCATTTACGTCACGCAGGTATTTGCAATTTTAACGCTTTAAAATGCTGCCGAAAGCATTTCGAATGCATGAAAATATTACCTTAGTTAGCTGTGGGCAGTTTGCTTCAAATGACTTCACTAATTTCTTCATATTTTCTTTTCATATTTTGCAGGTAAGCTTATCGATCAACTGCACAAACTACGCCAAGTTCAAGGGGCAGCTGGGTAAGACCAAAACCCGGGTTCATTAACCCAAAATGATGAGGTGAATTAAGTCAGTAGGTGACGTTCAAATACCCTGGCAAGTAAAAAACATTTTAATGTGTTGAAAAGCTTTTGAAATTAGACTCAAGTCTGTCCATTAAATTAGAGCTGCTTTAGACGGTTGACTACACTTTTGGTAAGCACCACAACAGCCCCCTAAATTGCAGCCAGGCAACCCGCAACCACAACAGCTTCTCCTTCCCTTTTGGGTCAGTCGGGTAGAACAACAACCCCCTTTGATTCAGTTCAACCCCTCGCAACTAGCAAAGCAAACCACAAGCTCGTTTCAATAGACCGCCGCAACACATTAGTCAGCTCATTACTCAGGCTCAGAGTGAGACTTTGAGGGTGGTCGCAAACCGAAATAATAATAATGGAAGTGTGACCAAGCAACAACAGTAAACAATAACAAAAACGAAATAAATCAATTTCAATCATTTTAATCGAAGCCATTTAAAATTGTTTAGCGCTTGTGTGTGAAAATTGCTCACCGAAAATTTTGTTGAAATTGTTCAAAAATTAGCGGCTCACATTACACACACAAGCTAGAGAGCAAAAGAGAGAAGAAAAAGAGCAGAGGCAAAAAGCTAAAGCCACACACACGCACACAATGCTGATTGAATTATTAAAGCCGCTAATTAAACGCTTCCGGTCGTTTAGTTTGCCGCGTCGCTCATACGCCCCGTTTGCCACGCAATTTATTTATTTTAATTGATGTTTGCTCTGCTCTCTTCCCCTCTTCTTCTCTTACCCACACACGCTTTTCTCTTCACATTTTGCTCACTCTTGGGACTGACTTTTAAAAAATTGGCAGCTTATTGTTTTGTTGTAATTGGCATTGTTGTTGCTGATATCTAAATAATCGCCCTGTGCTAAATTAGACGCCACTTGTTTTGGCCCATTTGCAGAGGCGGCTTTGCCGCTGCTTCTGTTGTTTTGTTGAATGAAAAGCGGGAAGCGGGGAGCGGAGAGGAAGGGCATGCCCCTCTGGGGACCCTCGCTTCATTATACTCGCACTCGCAATCGTAGGTATTACAGCTGGTCCGCCTCTACTTTTGCCGCATTGTGTTTGCTTAAGTACTTCAATTGATTTTCTGTTCGTTGTTTATTGTTCTTGTTGCCCTTGTTGTTGCTGTTGTTATTGCTGTTGCCTCACTCGACTTTTATTCGCTTTGTCGCTTGTTGTATGGCCCTTGTTCCTGCTCTTGCGGCAGGTCCTTTTCACCAGGCTTTCAAGAGCGCTCCTTTGGTCCATTTTGTCCAAAGCTGGCTTATTTATTGATTTTGCTCTCGATTCGCCCACAAAAACTTTGCTACCCAATTAATTGCTTAACTTGTTCGACAATTGTACATTATCTTTCCATCGTTCGAAGTCTCATTTCTCTCACATTCTTTATGCAGCTGCATTTGCATAATGCTTAAAAGAATTCGTAGTGGAAAATCTGTGTGGGAACGATGTGGGTCAATGCTGGACCAGCAGTTGTTGTTCCGACTTTTACTTTTCATTTTATCTACAGACACTTTTCTTCAACCGCTGTTGTTGTCATTGTTGCTGTCTCCATCAATTTGAGCTTTAAATTGATATGGGCGTAATATGCTTAAAGTGTTGTCGTGCCTTGGGTGCATTGAACTAGACGCTGTGAGCTAATAAAAAACTTGGCACTTACAATTACAATGCAAGCGAAAGTTACAACAAAGAACACTAAAGAATAAGTGTGTATGCGTGTGTATCTTTTTTTATGATTGCTTATCGCTTGCTATGATTATGGCTTTCATGTGTGAAGCAAGTCATAATAGTTGTCTCTCTTTCTCTGTGTTTGTCTTGTCTATTTGTCTATTTGCCAGCAAACACTTTTTGAAGTGTGTCAGTTTGCGTTGTAACCGGAAACAGTTTATTAACTGCGCTTTTACTACAGGCCACGCCCTTAAAACGTAAGAGTCTTAATCAATGCAACAAATTGTGGAAATTTCTAATAGGATTTGCATTTCCTTAAGCCACATTTTATGAGCCAAAAGGGTTAACTGCATGTTGTCTGGCATTTAATGGCTCAGACAGACAAAACAAAAAAAAAATAAGTTTGGCTAACTTTAACAACTTTTGCACCTGGAATTCAGCTGTTTGCATTTTCAGCTGACTTCTACGTTCGTCTTCTTTTTATTTTTGTTTTTGTTTTTTTTTTTCGCGCGCTCATTTAAAGAGGAATACACAAACCTGAAGTTAAAGTTAAAGCTGAAGTCGTAAGTAGGGTACTACAGGCAACTTGATTTATTGCGCTACTTAACAACATTTGTTTGCAGTTAGTTTTTGGCGAAATGTTTTAGCATCCCGCTGCCCGTCAAATGTAGAGAAAACCAACACCAAATTATTGTGTTGTATCTGTCTCTCAGACTTACTCTCTCTCACTTAGTTTTATTTGTTGTTAGGGCGTAAACGAAAAAGATTTAAAACTGCAATTTGCAGACAGTCCGAAATGACTTTTGGCTAGGCGTTAAAGCTTTTACTATGATTTGGGGTCACATTTAATGAACTGGCCCGAAACTCTGTTGATTTGTGCTCAGCGTTCTATTTCTGCGGGAAATTGGTTTCCCTTTTGGTTAGCTGGAGTTTGAATCCGAGCGGAGCTTGTCTGCCCTGCGGCTGCTGGGATGGGCCATTTTCAGTTAACTGCGCGACTTGCGCAAATAATTGTTTTAAATTAAACGCAGTGCAAAGCGCCTAAAGTTATGCACAACATAAAAAGCCAGCCGCAAAAGTTTTGTGCGCTATCATTAAGTTGGCAGTAGAATGATAATGAGAGGCAGCGGAGTTGGGGGAGGAGGCGGGAATGCGCAACAAAGCAGCAGCAACAACAACTGCGAACTGTGAACAGGACGGAAGGAAGGAAGCGCAGCACAAAACTAAACTCAAGATGAAAGCTAAACAAAAAGAGAGATACAAGCAGAGCGGAGCAAGTGCGAGGGGTGGAGGAGGTGTAAGGGATGCCTCTGCTGATTATCTGTGGTGGTTGCAGCCTCTGGCAGAAGCAGAGAGCAGGGAAAGCGAGGGAATCTGGAGAAGTGTGGGCTGCTGGTGGCAATGGAATTAACATTATTAGCGGAAATTCCTGTGCTGCTGGCAAACTTGGGAAACCGGGCAGAAGGCATCATCATGGCAGCGAGGTAGCGTTGCGCTCGTCGTGTCACTTTTAACTTTGCGCTGTTGATTTTCATTTTTTAAATGTTTTGCCGTTTCTGCATTTTTAATGACTTAAAGCACAAAAAGGACTCGCAGTCGCGTGAAGCTTTATTACGCTGAAATGTACTTAAAAAAAACTTGTTGTAGTCATTATTAATTTACAACTTAGCATAAAATGCATACACAACCAAAAAAATAAAATAAAAGAGACGACGGACATGAGTTTTAGTGCATTGAAAATGCGACCACGAATTGACCAATTAAATGTTTTAATAAACACCGCGAATCATAAATAATCCATCTATTTTTGTTCATCTTTCTGCTTTATGTTTTGGCCTTACTTTTTTTTTTTAGACACACGCCACACATGTATGCACAATGTTGTTGTGGGTTTTGCTATTACTCTTGTTTATATTTGACATACGCAAACTGAGTTAAGAGAGCAGCGCCATCAAATGCTATGTTCCATCCATGCTCTCTCTTTGCGTTAGTTGTGCATTTTGCTAGCGCCGCCCGAAAGTATGCAACAACATTTTTGCAAACGCATCGTTAAGCAGCTGCAGGGTTATGGGCAGCACTGGCCAGCAAGGGAAATGGGTTTTGCTTCAATTGACAAGCATGAAAAGCATGCAGCGAATTAAAAAACATAATACCACTACGAATGGGAAATACTCTGCTTTATGTTAGTGTATATATGTAGATACATATAACATTAATATTTCTTTTACTGCTATTTTTATGTAATGTGCTTTGCTATCAAACATTTATGTCGCCTGTTTTTACGCTATACGCAAAAAGAATATAGTTAATTTTTAATCGTATTAGCATTAGCAAACAGCTTAACCGGCTACGCAAATGTAATGTTCAGAGTGCTAAAAACAATTTGTTGCCCTGCGGCAATGCGCAAAATGGCGCTGGTCATGCAAAAGGGTAAAGCAGAGGAAAAAAAACGAATATAAAAATGTACACAAACATACACACGCACATGAACACAACAGATTTATGAATAAAAAAAAAAAGGAATGAATGCTCAAAGCAGCTAAAAATGTTGGGCAAACAAATGTTTTACATTGTTAGAAGCAGTCAGAGGAATAAATAGAATAAGCCAAAATGCGGCAGACGAAGTGATGAAGGCTTGGAGATACCACGGCTAGGAGACAATTGAAGAGAAGTAGACAGTATTGAATAAATAATTCACTTTATATTGCAAAGTGTATACCTCACTCAACAGCAACAGGGTATTGGTTGAAAGCGTTGAAAAGAACATTGCAAAATGCTTACATAAACCCAAGGGCTGCCCAGTCCGTTGGCTATTGTCCATGGCATTTGGCCTGCAGCGCCATTAGCCGTGGCTGAAACAGACGATGAAAAGCAAGAGCCGACAACCGGGGAAACAGCAAACCCGCAGACTACAGACTACAGAGTTTGCAGTCTAAAGAGTCGACAGCTGAAAACCCAAAGCGCAAAACCAAAACCAAATCTGAATCCTTTTTATGCAGCGATTTCTTTCGCATACATTTCCTATTCTTTTTATCATATTTTTTTCTTCTCAGTCTCACTCGTTTTTTTCGCATTTCTAAGCTGCTCTAATCTGTTTGCCTTCTCTCTGCATTTTTGGCGTTGGATTTGCATTTAATTTTGTTATGATATTAGTCAGGCTTTTAGGCGGCTTTAAGCGCTGCTTAATTGCCCCACGGTGCGGAGGTCCACGCACCTTTATGAGGCATTAATATTAATGCTGCTTGGATCTTATCAGATATGGCGGAGCTTGAGCTTGACGTCACGATGGCATCGGTCGCCAGTCACTCGGTAGACAGACAGCAGCCAGTGGCTGTTTGTTGTTTGAGTATTCGAGTTTTATGCGATGTTTGCTTTTGTATATTTCTTTTAAAATGATTTCCATCAAAATGTTAAATGAACGCAAATAAACAAAACTGCACAGAAATAGAATTTTCGTAGAAAATCGATCGACCAAAGCACAAAACGAGAAAAAACAGTGGAAATTGTGTTAAACCAATTGCTAGATAAACGAAAAGGACCGACATAAAAAAATAAGAAAGAAACGTGAGCTGTATTATAAAATAAACAACAGAAAGCGTAAAACGCGCTTCTATACACTCACCTGTAAAATCAATAAAATTAATGTGCCCACAAAGATGTCTTCGGGGTGAAGACCCAAAAAATAAATAAATAAAAAAAAGAACCATTTGTTATTAGTTAAATTATGAAGTCGACTATAAAAAATACGAGCACAGGGCATGCTGCGTGTATTTGGTTACGGGATCCATAAAAAGAGAATGTTATCCTAATGTTTCGGACCAAGTTGGCCATTTTTGAGCTTGGGCTTTAATCAAAGCAAATGAATTTAAACGAAGCGACGCACAAAGTCCTCGAGCCATTTGCATAGCTCAACTGAACTGAAAGTCGCTGTAGTGAAACGTTTTTTAAGTGAAAAAAAAGGATGCGAATAGCAATAGATGGCAAAGTATAAAAAAGACGAGCACTCCCATTGCAAAAGCATCGCAACGGGACAACAGAGAAGAGGTGAGAGAGAGGGAGGGGAAAGGGGGAGGGAGAGGGGGGTAGTGGAATGGATAGAGCCAAGTTGCTTTTTATTTGCGCGAGGATTTGTATAGCTGGAGAGGATAAGCGCTGTATCCGTTATCCTTTGTGTTTGCATGAATTTAATGCAATCTAAATATTTGTGGGAGACTCTTCTTCTTCTTCTTCTTCGTTTTCTACTGCTCTCTTCGCCCCTTTAACTGCTGTTGCTTTTCTTCACTTTTTTTTAGCAGTTGCCTGAGTATGCTTTATTTAAATGGATTTAGTTTCGGATGCTTTGTGGTGTGAACAGGAGAACAACTTGATGTTTTAATGCCCTTTGAGATGAGCTAAAGCACAAGCAAATCCTTCTGCATAATACAACCAGTTAGTGAAAGACACGAATGTCGGCAGTTAGTGGCTTAAAGCTTCAACTGCTTCAACTGCAGTTAATCCCCGGTTAAAATAGTTATTTTTAGAGTACCTGAAAGTACTCGTTTATTCCTTTTGTATTCTCTAGATTTCTACAATTTAATGTGTATAATTGTTTGATCTTGATTTAAGATTTTGCCATCTTGGTTCAATTTTGAGATTTTACTTTTCTTAAAACATATTTGTAATCTTAAATTTCAAAATTGGGCAGTCTAAATTTTTTGTTGAATTTCAATTTTGATTTAAAAATAAAACTTTTGGTTAAGTTTTGAAATTAAACAATAACTTTTTTTCTTTCTGTGTAAAAATAGTTTTTAACTGAAATTGTTCTCAGTTTTTGTGTGTTTTCCCCACAAGTCATAAAATTGATGGAAAATCAATTACAATTACCAATCATATTTTATGTTTGATTTTCCCTCGCAAAAGTTTCTTAATAATTCCTTTAATGTGAATTCGACAGTTGGCTAAAAATAAATCTATGCATAAGCTTTTCTATGTTAATGAACTTATGTGTAAAACTCATAATTTGCTTCGATTGATTGTACATTTGGTTGTGTGTGTGTGTGTGTGTGTGTGTGTCTTGAAAGCATTTCATTTTTGGGTAATTTATTATTAATTCTGCCAATATGCCAAATCTATTTTCTGTGAATTTTCAACATTTGTTTTGGCTATTTTTAGCCTGACATCTGGAATCAGGTAATGTCGGGGCGGGGCTACTGCTGCAAGGTGTTAATGTGTTGATCTTTTGGATATGGCGCACGCCGTCGGCCCAATTAGCAATCTAAAATTAAACGAAAGGAACGACAACAAGAACAACAAACAACAAACAACATTCATCAATCTGATTCGGGGGAAAATGCGCAGCTAATTTTACACCCACAAAAGCGAAGCGAGTAAAGACAATTTCAGACGACGACAAGGATATGCAGGATATGCGTATCAAATGGGAACTCAAATAGACTAAGCCATGCCATGCCAAAGCATCATACCATAAATATTTGCTTTTATTACCTTCGAGGGGCGTGTCTCGCACATCTTTATCGCTCTCTCGCTGCTCCCTTTGTGCCTCTCACTCTCTGTACACTGAAAAAATTAGGATCTAAAACCAAATTTTCTTAGTGATAAAAATTTTGGTTTAAAAAGTGCGTCAAGAACTTTAAAATCTTAATGTCAGAAAACACATTTTGATTTTAGGAACATTTAACTCTTAATAAGAAGAGACAGAGATTTTTTTCACTAACGTTCTGAGTTTTATGAAATTGGTCTTAAAGTGCTTTTATTTTAATAAAACAAACTAATTTTCTTGATTTTAGATACTAGTCTTTTTTTCAGTGTATGTTTGGCCATGTCATTTTCATTTAAATTGTTGTTGTCGCTGTAATAAAATGCTTAAATCTAGGTCCATATCTACGCATTCGTTATCCTTGGCCAAACGTACTATATAACATATAATCGAGCGGGTGAAAATTGCAATTTATTTTGCAAAACGAGTGCACAACAAAATGCGGCGACTGTTGCATGTTTTAGCAGTTTTATTGTGAGCATTAACCGATTGACAAATCATGCCATGACATGCCATGAAAATGAAAATGAAATTCATGACGTCACATCCACACGGACAGCAAAAGGGCTGCGTTGCGTTGTGCACTTTTGCTGCAATTTGTTGTTTGGCTTAAATTTAGAATGTGTTTCACACTAATTATAATTACTGTGTCGAGGCTGACGTTGTTTTGGCAGTGCCTGCAATTAGCAACAGTCGCTAAAAGTCGCCTCTATAAATAAATATGCACACGAGCTGCGCGTTTTACCAGCTGTGGCCACTGGGAGTAGCCATTTGTCCTCTTTCCTCTTCTCTCCTCTTTTCCACTGGGATGCAACCCCTGGGAGGTGCTAGAAACTTATGCGGCAGCCGAAATTGTTTTATTTCGCTGGCGCCAATGGGCTTGGCTTGTGTTATTTATCTGCCCAGTTTTTGTGGATGGGCACATGGGAACCATAATAATAATAATAATCATCAGCATCAGCATAATAATGCGGAATCTCTGTCTCATTGCAGTTCGTCGGCTGGGAGGAAGTGCCGCGTCCAAACACAAGAGCTGAAATTGTGCAGGCCATGCGTCGCATACGGGTGAGTAATCTACATATTACGCATACGCAGCGTATGCGCTGGGTAAACAATGGCACATTGTTATCCCGCACGGAGAAGGACAGTCTCAAGTTTCTTCGCGGCCAATTAAAGAAACTTTCCTTTAGAATTCCTTTTATTTTCTCGCGCAGCCTAAAAGCAGGCATCGTTTTTTTTCTTCGCCTTGCGCTGCTGTCAATGTCATGTGCTCTGATTACACTTACATGCCACAGTGTCGAGTTGAAGCTACAGCGCATCAGCATGGCATATTTATCTGCCACGCCCCCTTCCCATCACACAAGTCGCCCCCCTCACACACACAGAAGAGACGCCAGAATGCCTGGGTGCCTGATTTAGTTTGGCTTGCGAGTCGTGCGTGAGTTGGCTTAAATATGGTTAGCTGCTGCGACATGTTTATGTGTGTGCACGAGTCTGTGTGTATGTGTGTGTGTATTAGCTTTGTCTGGCTTCAATTTGGGGCGCGGCTAATATGGCGCTTGTTATTGTCGTGTCGTGGCATTAGAGGTAAACGTCAAAGGCAGCCAAATGTTAATTGAAAATTCGACAATTTCCCGCGTTGAATACGTGACATTTATAACGTCGCCTTTCCACTTTCTCTTTCTCTCTCTTTCCATTTACTTTAACTTATTCTCTGTTTACTGTTTTGCAGTACGAGTGCAAAGTGCAGAATCTGAAGAAGCGTAAGGTGACCATACAAATATCGGTGAACGGCGTTCGTGTTGTGCTCAAGAAACGTCGACGAAAAGTAAGTCAAAGTCAAAGCGCTCACGCATCCATCAAATGTCGTAAACAAACAACACAACTGACATTCTGTTATTATTATTGTGTTTTCCACACAGAAAAAGAACTGGACCAATGACCCCGAAGAAATCGAGTTGCTCAATCATCCCATCTATAGAATATTTTATGTGTCCCACGACAGCAGCGATCTCAAAATATTCAGCTACATAGCGCGCGATGCCAGCACGGATACATTCAAGTGTTCCGTATTCAAAAGTCACAAAAAGGTAAGCACAACCACAACCAATGACCACTCATTAAATTTCACTTGATTTATTTACTTTATAAATTAAGTGCAAGTGCCGCATAACATTTTTGTTTTGATTGTGTCTCGTTTGTACAATTTTAATAATCGCCATTTGGACTTAGTTAACTGCAGCAGCAGCGAAACAGCATCAACACATTCCCCTTGTTGAGCGACATCTCTGTGCTCGTCTAGTTTTAAATGTATAAAAACACATTTGCACATGACATTTTGGCGAAATGCTTTTCTCACATGCACAATTTTTGGCTATCATCCAGCACGCAGCGGGGGGAGAAAAACTTGGAAAAACTAGAAACTGTACTGTACACGAAAAACGCAAACGAGCGTTAAATAAACAAATAAGTGCGATGTGCATAAATGAAAGCTAAGAGAGGGAGAGTTTGCTGTGTGTTTGCTAAACAGTAGACAAACTTAACATTTAATTCAGTTATTAGTAGAAGAGGAAAGAGAAGGAGAGAGAAGGCATCTTCGAACCGATAAAGAATATACATTTTTGTTCAGCATCAACAGCCAAGACAATATATCCATGCCCGTCTGTCTGTCTGTCCGTCCATATGTACACCTAAATCTCACAGGCTATAAGAGATAGAGAAAAACGCCTACTTACTACGAGTAGCTTTTTAGTAGCTTTGGATGAAAATCTGGTATATTTAGTATACCAAATATAGCATTTGGTATATTTTTAGTATTTTCAGTACATAATGTCGGTATATTTTATAGCCTTTGTTACATTTTCAGTACGTTTGTGGTATATTAATTTGGCATACTTTGAAATTTATACCGTATTGTTTTGCTTTTATTCACTTGACTGTAGCTTTCTTCCATTAATTTTAATTAAATATGCATTGCAGTTATAATTAGCTGCGATCTGTGATCACAAATTGGCAGCCATTAGCTTTCGTTAGTGTCCAGTGGGCAGACACAAACACACACACACAACTCGAAGTCACATTACTTGGGATTCAAGTCGTAAATGTAAAACGCAACTGTCCGACTGTCTGCCTGACTGTCTGTCTATCTATTTAGCTGACCGTCAGACAGTGTGCCACATTTCCGTATTATGGCGAATACGATTGCGAATGTTCATCTCTCACATTAAAGTCTTGGCCAAAACTGCGGCGGCTGTTACTCACACGACACACTTGCCTCTCGCCTCAAGTTTTGACCGCGATTTGGCAAATAAATAAATTGCTTTTACTTTGTAGTTTGCCGCAGTGGCAGCCACAGCCACAGCCGCAGAAATGCATTTACTTTGATTTGTTTTACGCTGCGGTGCAACAAATAGACAAAACTAATTTGAAGATGTTATGATAGTCAAAGTAAACGTCTGTGTGTATTTGTGTTTCGCTTGATTGGCCTTCAACTATGCCTCGAGGCAATGTCAAGTCTGGCATTTCTATTTAAGGCACTTATTTTCAATTATCGCAAAGTATTTCGGGTTTGGGTTCACAAAGCGAGAGACAAGCAGACGTCGCGACAGCGTCTGTCGAATTTGTCTGACAGGCAACACAGTAAATTAAGGCCAGAATATTTTAGCAGCACAGAGACAGAGACAGAGACATAGTTTTTGCCTCACGTCTGCGGCACGTGTGCGTGTGTTTGTTGCTTCATTATTGCGTATACGACGTGTGTGCGTCAGTTGGGGGATCGTGGCAAGTGCAGCGACTAACGACAATAAACAGGCAGAAAGTGCAACGCAATTTGCACATTGTACACATTATTATGCGATCGTCTCAGGATCGTCAAAATAAACAGCAGACAAAGTGTTGAAAACGCTTGATTTATGGCTAAGCAGCCGTAAGCTAGAGCAAATCGCAACGTGAAAAATTATAAATGAAAATGAAAAGGCACTTTGCGTTGCTGCCTGCCTGCTTGCCTGCTTGCTGCCTTGACTGCCATTGTTTACTTCCGCGAAACACAAAGCAGTGACGTCACAACGGCCGTCAGCAAAACGTTGCAATGGCCAAAAAAGCAACAAATTCAAGAAACGCGTATCGCGTATACGCCATGCTGGCGCCCAGAGGTAACCCAGCAGGCAATCCACAATCCACAATGGGCAAAACAAACGCAGCGTGTTGCTGTCCAAAGAGGAACAAAACATACAAGCGCGTTAACAGCTGAGTGCCGAAAGCTTTTTTTTTTGTTGGTGGCCAAAAGCGAAAAGCTCTAACGCGCCGGCTAAACAGGCGATCCATCACAGATCGCCGTCGCCGACGCCATTGGCATCGTCTCTGCCATCGGCCATTGTCCAGTATCTTCTCGACGGTGCGCCGCTTCAGACGTGCGTTGAATGCTCCACAAAAAAAATACACTTTAATATCCAACAAAATTATGCAATTTCATTATACATGTGTGTGCGAGTGTTAATGTGTGTGTAAAGTGCAGTGAAGTGAAAAAACTAAAATAAATATTTTGGTAAAATACAAACAAATCTCAGATACATAAAATGCAAAATAAAATTAAATTTCTGCCAGCTGAAAAGATAAATATAAATATGGAAAATGTCACAGGAATTAATTAAATAAATTCAGGCAACGGCATGTCAGATGCTTTAAACAAAAATATTTCGCTAGTCCATAGATCATCCAAAATGAAATTGAAAAAAATGAATAGAAAAGAATATGTGAAAAGTGTTTGTCATGGGCTGTGGTGCGATTTGGATTGCTGCTGACGCCATCAACAGGCGAGCAGCCAATCAGTTAAGAGCAAAGATGATGGAAAAACCGACAACGACAACAACAACTAAAACAAACGACAAGAAAAACCAATAATAACATGTGTATAGATGACAACAACAAACAAATCATTAAAATTTTGGGGACCGGCAAAATGAATTGCAGCAACAAAACGTGTCAAGCATAACAGTCCCAAGTGGCTAGAAAGACAGAAAGAGTTTTTCTCTATAATTAAACCCAATTAGTTCCATTTACGAGATAAATATAAACAATCGTTAGGAATGGACTGACGCACTTTGTTAAACTTGTTTATGCATATTACTCGTAAAAATGCCGCAATCGAACTTAATTTTCCGATTTTCATTACGATTTCCATCATTCTCAACGGCCCACGCATACATTTTTTGTTAATGAGCGGAATTGCCCACAGGTAGCGTTAAAAAGGCCAAAATAAATAAATAATTAATACGGTTAATCAACACGTGATGTGCCAAGGCATATTTATGAATCGCTCTCGCTGGCTCTCTATTTATTTATAATTCTCAAAGACTTGAGTTTGATTCATACTCGCAAAGTATTACGCTGCGTATACGTATTATTATATTATATATATACATGTGTTTTGCCCCAAAATGGCAGCCACAAATTCTCGACAACGTCGAATTTTCAATTAGTCTGCGGTTGAGTTTTCTTTTCTTTGCCGTCGCTGTTTGTGCCTTTGTTTTTGCATTTAAAACCCAAAATAGATCCATTATTTTAATAGCCTGCTCTAAAGTATTTCGAAAATCGAACACCAACGAGAGTGAGCGAGAGAGCGATATGTAGGATGTGTGCTGCAATTTGTTGTGTATACCGACTATAACAAAATATAAAAGTCTGCGGCTACTTGAATCACACAGATATATATATATATATATTCGGATATATATACGATTTCATGTAAATGAAATTTTTTGAGTGCGCTTTTTTTGTTGGTTGGCGAGACTAATGAAAAGTTAATTAGCAACTGTCGAAACTGCAAATGCAGGTTTAACCACGTGCGAAACATGCAGCTCGTAAAACTGCAACCTGCAACGCGCCACTTGCAACATGCAACAGCAACAGCAGCAACTGTGGCGCCTGTGGTTGCCGCTGCTTGCTGCGGTTGCTGATGCCACAGCTACTGGCAATGCCAATGCCACGACTTATGGCCACAGTAAACATGCAGCAACTGCGCTATAAACTGCGTCTGCAATCTCGATGAAAAGCACGACTAGCGGCTACCCTTTAATCCAGTTACAGCTGACCGACGGTACTCAAGTGTTGGCATACCTCTTTCACCACATTTTCATAGGGTGTGAGCCATTAAAATGCGGCACTAAACGAGCCCGAGCAACGAACCGTTTACATATGCGTTGGGGCGTGGCAGAGGAGGGGGCGGGGGATGTGGAAGGGCAGCCAAGTGCGTGGCGCAAAAGATTTTCTGTAAAATTTTCCCTTATGACAAAAGAAAAACGAAAAGGCGCAAAGCAAAAAAACAAACAAAACATGGAACATGGCAGGCTTTCGTTGGCTTTAGCAGAAGTCAAATGAAAATGGAAATTAAAAATTTTTTGTTTTGTTTTTGTTTTCATTTTTAACGATCTTTTCGCAAACACCATGCACCATAAATATTCAAGTAGTTTTCCACCCAAAGCAATGTTATATTTATTTAAATTTCCATTTGATGTGGTGACTCGAAACTAAATGCATATTGCCACACACTTTGAGCCAATTCAGCAAAGTTTTTCTTTTACTTGCTTTTCAGCTTTTTTTATAGTTTTCAATTTGATTTATTGGCAATTGCGTCAGCACAAATTGAATTGAGCACCGCACGAAGAAGCAATCAATCGGCACCTTTGCCACCTTTTGCCACGTTGCGTATACGCAATGTTTATTTAACCAAAAACCAAACCGAGATATGCGTGTGTTATCTCTGTGATTTATATATAAATCAGATTTTTAAGTGCCGGGCGATTTTGTAATTCCGTTTCATGTCGGTTGTGCAAACATCGAGTAATTCTGTCTGCAACTTGTCAAAATAATTCAAATTGATGTCTCGTTAATGCCATCTTGCTTACTAGCTGCTATTTGTTGTTGTCCCGTTCTCATTCTTGTTTCTGTTGTTGTTATTGTTGTTGTTGTCGCCCTACAAAGTGCTCAGCAGCACAATTAACATTGATGGACAAGCAAATAAGTGTACGACTAAAGATTCACCACAAATACAAATACAAATACAGAGCCAAAACCAGAGCCAGACACAAGCACAAACACAGACTCTTGGCAACAGCAACAGGCACTTTGAAAGATTCCCAAGAAAATGTCGAGCGAAAATGATTTATGCTCAGCGCTATCCATAATCATATTACTACCAATAAATTGGCACATTCGACAGGCTGAATTCTAAATACCCTTTACGGAGGAGTTGCCTTTCCCTAAATAACTAATATGTATAGAAGAACTGCTTTAAAAAAATGTTTGAATTTTAAACACTTTCATTTAAAGTTTTACTACCAGAAAGTATTCATTAGTCGCTGAGAAAATGATGATATATAGAAAATATACAAAGTAATTATATAATTATTATATGTTTATCAACAAATTCTTACTTTTGTTTAGTAATTTTAATAACGAAATCTTCAGTTGTAAATTTCGATATTTTTCTTAGTTGAAATAAATAAATTATCACTCTAAAAGTAAAAAAAAAAATGCTTACGAAAATATATGAATTTATTTGAAAATCTTTTTCCAAGCAAAGTAATTCTGATTACAAAATTCTTCTCATGAAATTATTATATGTTAAACAGAAAATTCTTCCTTTATTTTAGGTTTAGTAAATTTGGTATTGAAAATTTTAGTTGTCAATTTAACAATACTTTTCATAGTTGAAATATTTTTCGGCATGAATGAAATTATATCCGCAAATGTAAAAAAAAATTTTTTTAATATATTATAACTTATTTGAAAAACTTTTATAAAGAAAAAGTAATCCTTAATCACTAAGAAAAATTCTGATTAATAGAATTTTTCTTAGTGATTAAGGATTACTTTAATACACAATTTCAAAATTCTTCTCATATAATTATTAATTATATGTTAAATAGAAAATTCTTCCTTTTGGTTTACTAATTTTGAAAAGGAACATTTCAGTTGTTTGATAAATGTAAAAATACGTTTTTTAATTAATAAATTTTGTGGCATTAGCAAAGTTATCTCAGTTAAAGTAAACGCTTGACAATTTTAGAAAATTTACTTAGCGCAGATTAGTTTTCCCCGAATCAACGAGAAACTCGCCACTAGTTCGATTACTAAGCACAATTCTTACGAATTGTTTAAATTCGCGCTGTGAGCAGACCTTCAAACGCTTGTCTTTGTGCCAGTCAAAATGCAATCAGCTGATTCATGCAAATCAACAGAAACGAGAAACGAGCATCGAGTACTGCGAACTGCGAACTGAGTGCGAATATATGCAAAATAAATTCAAACGAATGCAAATCATTCACTTTAGGAGATTTTTGATGTCTGACAATGATTAAACCAAAACAAAAGTCACAAGAGATTGACAGCAGAGCAGGAACCAAGAAAACCCCGAAAATGCAGCTGGCAGAAATTTTAACGAATGCAATTCGCAAAATGAAAGTAAATAATTTTAAAGTAATCAAAATTGTTTAAAAATAGGGAACAATAAAAAAAACCCAAACCAATAATTGGAAATAACTCAAAAAAAAAAAAATACGCACAAAAAACAACAAAAGAAAATGTATACTTGAACTGAAGGTGCGAGCAAATGTTTTGGAAATGTGTGAACAACCTGGGCCAAGGAGCTGCAATAGCCACAGTCAGAGTCAAAGTTATAATACCCATAAAAAACAGACAGCTCTAAACAATTATGAAATTAATAGTCTCTTAATTGGCCGCGATTATTGAAAACAAAAAACAAATATCGGCAGCACATTGAACCAGCCGACGAATTGTGAACAGCATTGAACTCGGTGAAAGCAAAGAAAATACCGTGAAAAAGTGAAAAGTGTGTGTGGGACAAACTTAGCAAAGAGTTTTGGCAAATCAATTCGATTCGATTTGATTCGACCTTCAGCAACAGCAACAGTTCATTGGCTGGCCATGAAGCACGAGAAGAGTCTAGCGTTGACCGCTGCCTCCAAGCAGCGACAACAGCAACCACACTTATCGGATGCCTCCAATCCACGCAGTCCCATCACCAAGGCCTTTGACTTTCTGCCCTGGCCTCGCAGTCGCAGCAAAGCAACATCTGCTGCTGCCGCAGCAATTGCAACTACAACAGCAGCGTGCAGCAAACTGGGGGAACAAACACAAGCGATGGGCGACAAGCCAGCCGAAGTGCACTATCACAGGAATATCTTTCGAAGCGGCGGCGGACTTATACGCGACATGCTCGTCGGGGACAAGGACAAACCGCATAAGGAGAAGCCACCGCAATCGCCGCTCTCGGTGGCCAAGAAGGCGCAACGCAAACAGAAACAGCTGGCACGCAACAAAAGTCTCGACATACGCGAATTAATTGGCTGCGTGGAGAATGAGAACGAGCTGGCGCCTCGAGCTTTGGTGCAATCCTCGATGGCAGCGCAGCGTTTCCTCGACGACACCTACATCGACAGTAAGCCGCGACACATACTCTTCAACGACGATGAGAACACGGTGTATCTCATCAAGAAGGAGCAGCCGGTGGCAGCAAGCAAAGCGCAGCATAAGCCGCAGCAGCCCACGAGCAATGGCAACGGCAATGGCAACGGCGATGTGCTGAAGGCGCGTCTCAAGTTCAAGCGGTTGCCCAGCGACCATTACGCTGCCTCGCCGGAGGCGCTGCGCCGTGCACAGCAGCTGTATCAACGCTCCGAGCAGCGACACATGCTGCAGCGTCGCAAGAGTCTCAGCGATGGTTGCTCGCATTACGAGCAGCAGAGCAGCTCGAGTCTGAGCAGTGGCGGCAGCAATTCGGCTGGAGGCATTATGCTGGAGCGGCCCAAGACGGATAAGCCGCGTAAGAAGCTCTCTTTTAGGGAGCCTATTGAGGCGGGTCTCTCACCCGTTGTCGTGCTGCTTGCCGAGCAGCAGCAGCGCAGAGCAGGACAACGACAACAACATCAGCAACAACATCAGCAACAGCAACAACAACAACAAGAACGTCAGCGACGTCGCAGTTCGCCATTGGAGCGCACATCGATGGGACACTGTGGGTCGGACTGTGATAATTTATGCAATAATCGCACAAAGGATGCAATTTCCTGCGCCGGCAATGCGGCAAGTGATCCCGAGGTGGGTACGCCACGGGGCGTATACGTAATTTGCTTTGTTTTTGCTGCTGCTACTGCTGCTGCCAACTGCTTGGCTCACTTAATTGCTTGCCGAGCGGATTAATATTAATTGTTTTGTTACCCATTCAACATATATCTAGTATAACATATATCTCCCTCTTCTCTCTTTGCAGTCTCAGGCCATGCGCATTGTGCGCACCGTCGGACAAGCCTTTGAAGTGTGCCACAAATTTAATCTTCATAAGAATTCCCTGGAGCCCAATGACGAACGCTCCGATGTCTCATCGTCGGAGCTGCTCGATGTGGAGCAAATCAGCGAGCAACAGCTCAGCGACGATGGCGGACTCTGTGTGCTCGCCAGCGATACGCCAAAGAAAGGTAAGTGCACAGCATTTAGATAAAGATAAAGATATAGAGACATACTCGTATACATGATCAAACGTTTGATAACCCGACTCGATGCGATTCGATTCGATTCGCCCACTCTCATCTCGGTCGTTGCTCGCAATAAATAAATGAAAAGCTGGCGTTGACACTGTCTCGCTGACTTTGCCATTTCCTGGGGATAACCAACGACTCGACTCGATTCGTCTCGTCTCATCTCGTGTCGTCTGGCCACTTGTGGCCCCTTCTGGACTGCATTAGTTTTGCAATAGGGTTTCAGTTTTGGCATTGCAATGCAAATTTCGTTGCTGTTTAATTTCGAATTCAGTTCGATGCAAAGCGAGCCACAAAATTTGCATTTAAATTGCATTTTACACAGCACGGACAACTTGGACAGAGACAATGTAAACTGCAGAGGACATTTTAAACGATAGCACATTTAAGAATTTAAGCAGCAGTAGCAGAAGCAGCAACAAAAAAATTAATAAACAATTAAAAGCGAATGGCAATGGGGAAATTAAACAAATTAATACATTTCATTACCACAACAAAAAATACGTATTTCTATAATGTAAAGCATTGAAATATTGAGCATGTGTGTGGCAGAAATTCGAAAAAAAAACACTTCAACGCGTACACGAGTATTGCCTTAATTTTCCAATCATCTCAAAGAGGCTTTTCACCATTTTCGAAGCACTTTGACGTCACCAACGCCACGTCGTCGCTGCCAAAGAAATAAGCAATGAAGGGGCACAAAAAAAGAAAACAACAGAGAAAAAAAAAAGTAAAGCCAAACAGAAAGAAATATTTCAATTTCATCTTTTGCCTTTGCCTCTCTCCACCTTCAGTTGTTTCTTCTGCCGTCTAAAACAAGCGCACGACATCATTCGCTGAAAATTCGCAGAAAATAGCTAATATATTCAAGTATCTCGAGTATGAGTTGAATGGGGCGACGGCGACTTCTTCTGCCTACCTCAGACAGACAGATGGATGATTATAGACGTATTGTGTTTGGCCTATTCGCTGCGCCATTTTGAGTAAGCTCGTCGTGTCTTTTACCTGTTGTAATACAAAACCGAAACTTTTGTCGACGCGTTACACGCAAAAATCACGTGTCAACGTGTGGCATATAGGCGTGTAGGCGTGGCTGCTCTGGAGGCGGCATACAGGAGACCGCAATTGGCATTCAACATTCAACATTTGGCATTTGGCATGGCTAAGACGGTCGTGTGCCAAAAATAATAATTAATATATTTATTTGCATTTTGCAAACCGCACAAATTTTTACTGCTCTTTCTATATATGGCGGTCTAATTATGAATACCCTGTAATATATGATTAAAATAATACAGTTGATAGTTCTTAGTTATCTTTAGTTAGTCAAAGGAATGCCATGCAGTATTTAATTTTAATTTGGATTATTGCTGGGTATTTTGTTGTCGACTATTTCATGGCAACGCCTGCTCACTTGTTAATATTCATATTTTTGCGGGCGTCTGTTGACTTTTTAAAAAAATTATTTTCGCTTAGCTGCCGTTTGTTGTGGGTTGTGTGTGCTATGTGCGATGTGGGTTGTGTTCGCTTTGAGCTTATGAGCAACAGATGCTGCCTTTGTGTCTATGCTGAAAGATGGCATGTACATGATATAGTAATAAAATCTAATAATAATCGCCCAGCGATTAAATCAAAAGCCACAAGAGACTGTTGTCAGGGACAAGGTCTTGACTACTAAATGCAGCTTAAAAGCATGCTATAGTTTTTCCCTACAATAATTTAAAATGAAATTCAAATTTGTATGAAATAATAGAGTCGATAATGTGTAATTTTAAAGCTTGAATCTTGACTTTGGGTATTCGTAATTCTGCTTTGAATACGTTCATTAAAAAAGTTATTTCAAAATATTGTATATTGCAAAAAATGGCTTTTGCTGTCGAATCTTAGTCCATTTGATTGAAAATCTGGTATATTTTGCACTCTATGGTTTATTTTAAAAGTGGTAATATATCACTATACCAAATGTATAATTTTGGTATATTTTAAATGTAGTAAAATATCAATATATATATATATATATATATATATATATTTGGTATATTTAGGTACTTCGGTACATTAATTTGACATATTTTAAGAATAATACCGACATGTAACGTAATTGTAAGGCTTTAGTCATGATTTTTGTTACATGCTTAAGTTTTTGTGAATCATAAGTTTAGTTTGGATGCGTTCATATAATAGTTCTAAAAGTTATTTACTTTGGTTGACAATCTGATATATTTTGTAGGAGTACATCAATATAATAAATATAGCATTTGGTATATTCCAGTATTTAACAGTATATTAATTTGGGATATGTTAAGAATATTATCTAAATGTTTTGCGATGATCTCACAGTCGAACTGACTTAACTGTAGTTTTCTTTCTTGTTTTATTTATTAATTTTGTATGAAATATAGTATTTTCCATACCTATGATTATAAACCTGTACCATAGGGAATAAAAAACTTCAAGGTAATGTGTACACATTTACATACCAAAGCTGTAAGTTGAAAGGGAAATTCTAAGAACTTTGAGCACTTTTAAGTTGTCTATTTTCGCCACTTGTTTGCACTGATGTTAAAAGCTTGTTTTATTGTTCAAACTAATTGTTTGCCGCTGACTTGCAGCTGTTGGCATGTTTAGGCATTATTTGTGTCTTCTACTCAATTGGTAATTAGGTCACTTCGATTGTAAACTTGATGGATCGATGGACGAAAATAGCTGGAGTAAAACATGTGCATCACATGCGTAATCATTTTGTAGTCGTAGTTTTAACCTTGCGTAGCTCGAAATCCTTGTTTCACAAATAATATTCAGTGAGGTGTGAGTGGCAAAATTTAGTTACATGAACAATTAAATGCGTCAAACTAATTGCAAATGCCGAGGGAAAATTTTTCAAATGCTTTCAAGTGAAACAATACGCAGTTATTAGCAGTCACAGCAGCCTCAGCCTCAGCCTCCGACTCAGGTGCGAGGTGAGCGCCAAAAAGCTGAAATATTTATATGATCTCTCTCTGTCTCGCTCGCCCTCGCTTACGTTACGAATTTTACGATTTTCCACATCATCGCTGGCCACTTTTCATTTACACGCGCAACGGCAAAAACGAAAATGGAAAACTACGGTGAAAATTAAATTTCAGTTTTTGCAGCAGCTCTCAGAAAATTGTTAAAATATTTGCACACAAATCAAATATCAAGCGAACAATACCCAAAATAAACACAACAATCAACTATGCAGGACTCTTGGGTGGGGGAATGCGATGAAAGGGGGGCGAACGGGACGACAACAGAGGGGTGTGTATAATTATATCATTATTTATTGTATGCGCAGCATAATCAAAACAAATATTGAAATCAAGCTGCTGTAATTAAGTGGAAATTAAGTGCAAAAAAGCCGCTGACCAAAGGAACAGCAGGTGTATAATAGTGTGTAAGAGTATGTGTGTGTGAGACCGTGTGTGTGTTTGTGTGAGTGCGACCTTGATAAATGGTTAACTTGAACTCGTGGCTGCGTTCACTAAATCTGTAACCATTCTGCTCCGTTATTTATAGATCACTTGGCCATAACGCCCGATTTGAACCACACGCAACCACAGAGGCCAAACCACTTGGAGCTGCTGCCAACACAGTCGAGTCTACGCAAATCGCCCAACTTGCTGGTGAGTAGAAATCTACGTAGAAATTCCCCTACTTCTATCAAATCGTATTGAAGTAATTATTAAGCACTTATCAGCATATTAAATTCAAGAATTTAACAATTAAAATGCCATAAAGTGGCCCACCAAAGTAAAAACCCATTAGAGTACGAGTCTGTATTTCGTTTAGGTCATTTCTATAAATTTCATATTCAAAAATAACACCAACAACAAATGCTTTGTTTATCTTAAACTAAAAACAAAGGCGTCGACAATAAAATAACATTTGAATTCACATTATTTGAAGGCACTTTTTTTTTAAAGCTCCCCCAATTCAACCGCGTGACTATTTAAAAATTGATTGTGCATTTAATATAAATAAACATCACATGCGCAAAATAATTAAATATAAACCAATGTAAACAAATATTTCATTGTTCACTGTGTAAATAGAAAAATAGAAAGCAAAGCCAACAAATCGCATAGAATTCCCTCTCTCTTTTTCAAATATTTATTTATAATTGTAAAATAAATATAAATACATTTTAAAATACTCTAAAAATATAACAAATCAAATGGAGCATTTATATATTCAATCACCATAGAATTGATTTAAATCGAATTCCAAAATTTGCTCATCAAAATTTTCTAGAAATTTCGCAACGCTTAAAAATTAAGTATACGTCTTGTGAGTACTAAACGCAGCATGCGCCAAATAAAAAATAATACATTTCGCTGTAATTTTCGAGGAAGCTTGTGACGCCTAAACATAAAAAAAGTACTTTTATTTTGAAATGAAATGTAAACAAGGAAAGGAATTTCAAAATAGTTTTGCTCGCATAGTTTTTACACAGTTAATAAAAGTTGGCGAGATATGAACTATAAATAAAATAAATTATAAATAGTGCACATAAGTTGTGGAATTTACACCCGATAGAAAATACTGAATTTCATTGAAATGTTTTCTTCTTTCATTCCTAGTGCGATGTGGAGGACAAATCACCAGGATCGCCGTCATCGCCGCGCACTGAGATTACACAGCTGAAGGATCAGCTGGAGGCACAGGCACAGCAGACGCGTCAGGCATTGGGACAATTGATGCTGGTGCGTGAGCAGCTCATCTCGGAGACAAATGCGCGCATCGAGGCGCAGGTAAAATACTCAAAGAAGTAAAATAAATTTTCGAAATTTTTACTACCTTTTTGTTCTATCATTTCCTTGACAGGCGCGCACTCAACAGCTGCTGCAGCAAAATCGCGAGCTACTCGAACATCTCGCCTCTTTGGGAGCCTACAACGAGCAGCAGAGCGCTGGGCTGACCTCGGCGAACATTGGAATGGCACCACAGGTGAGTCAAAGTCTCGTCACTTAAATGCAGAGTTTATGTTGCTTGCCCTCCTGCCTTTGCGCTCCTCCCTCGAAAAACAAATTTCGCTTTGATTTATGCCTTCATAATTTTGGTTGCGAAGCGAAGTAATCGAATCGTATTCGATAATGAATTGTATTGAAGAAATGAAAATATTTTTGCATTGCATGTTTATTTTACTTTTTGCTGCCCGCCGAGTTATGTTTTTTTTTTTTCTTTATTGCGTTTTCGTTTGCACGTTTTTCACTTAACTCTCTCATTGTTTGTTTGTTTGTTCGTTTGCTGTTCGTATTGTTGTTCATTAATCGAGTTAAGCAGCAGTGTTATTGACTTCAAGCATCCCCCTTTTCAACACCAACAGCAGCAACAATCGCAGCTGCAATTGCTGTTGCAAGCGACCAGCAACAACAACAATTTGGCGACCATCAATCAGCAGATCAACAATCTTGGCAACATCAATCAGCAGCTGACCTCGCTAAGCCATCAGCTCAGCGGCCTCAATCAGCAGAGCCAGAATCTCCAGAATCTTCAGAGTCTGCAACAGCAACAACAACCGTCTTCCTCGGTAACTTCTTCGCAGCAATTGACGCCGCCAACACCGCCGATAGGCGCCAGCGGTGGCAGTGTTTTTCCCTCGATGAGCCAGCTGCATGGCATCAGCAGCCAGTTACAACAACAGCAACAGCAGCAGCAGCAGGATGCGCTCTCCATGGATCTGTTTCAAGTCAATCAGGAGCTGCTGAATCGCCTGCAGGCGCTGAATCTTAATGCGAATGCAACGCAGTCACAACAACCGCAGCAGCAGACACAACAGACGCCGACGGCATCGCCGCACAACTCGTACTTCTTTGTCAATCCGTTGTCCTGCACACCAGCCACGCCCTCAGGCCTGAGTAATAACAACAACAACAACAACAACAATGGCGCAGCCAATGCATTCAACTTCCTGACATCACCAGGTGGACTCAATGCGGGAACTTTAACGCCATCGCCGCTGGGCACGCTGAATCGCAACTCGTTCACCGGCAGCACTTCGCTCAACGAGGACCTGCGTCTGAGCATCGAGCAGAACCTCAACAATCTGGAGGAGCAACTCAAGGTTGCCGTCTCCAATGGCAATCTCGCTGGCTTGGCCTGCGGCGGCGGTTCAACTGGCACCCGCGACACGAGTCGCAGCTCCTCGACGCTGGACTCGCCTTCATCGCCCCGGCAACGCAGCAGCAATAACAATCTGAGTCCGGGCAGCAGCAGCCACAGTAATAGTACCAGCAACAACAATAACAACGGCAACGGAAACGGTAGCAATAATAATAATAATGCGAGGGAAACACGCTTCAATACGGTGCTGTTGCGGGTCACCGATGAGGCGGGTCATCAGCGTAAGCTGTCGGCCACGCCCAGTTTCATCACTCGCAGCACCAGCGAGAAGGTGCCAAACCGCAGCCAAATGATGAGCCAAGTGCAGCGAACAGCCTGGGCCAGGCATACCACAAAGTGAGGAGTGAGCGATGGATCAGCTGTTGAATTATGAATTATGAATAGTAGTCCAGTTAAGCTAAGTTGCGAGTGTGTGAATGAATGTGACTATGAATGAGAATTTGAGTATGTCAGAGTATGAGTAACAGTATTAAATAATAGCGCAAATTTCGTTATACTCGTAGTTTGCATTTTAAGTTTGTCGGCAGAACTTCTCTAGTCATGCGAAAGTATTTTTCAAAAACATTATCTACAGGATACAAACTACAGCATATCACAAAATACTATAATTAACAAGAAATTCTAGGATTCAAGAAAAAAATATAAAAAAAAGGATTAAATAATTATATGGAAAAAAAGTATTTTCTCTCCCCTATTAAAGTGTCAAAAAATGTGTAGTTAATAAGTTCCCCCTAAAAACTATATTTACGAATATTTTAGTTTAAAGAAAAAAAAAACTATTTTGTAATTCGTTGTTATTTAATGTAATACTTCCAGAATTGTTTGCTCAATGAATAACCAGTCAAATCAGAAAATAATTATATTACACATAAATAAAAACTAATTAGTTGCAGCAACTCTTTAAGTATATTATACTTAAATGATTATTTATTAAGCTACAAACAACAATACATACAAAGAACAACAAACAGCAAATAAAACTGAAAATGCATATAAATAGTCGAAACACACAGCCATATATAATCATTATGTTTCGTACTTTCTCCGGGCAAACCATTTGTGCACTTTACGCAACATTGAACAATTTTCCTAATGAGTTTCCAGCAGCAGCCGCAGTAGCGCAAGTAAATTACTGCATACTTTCGAGCGTAGCGCGAATTGTCAGCTAAAGCGGCAAAGCAAAAAAGTGCTGCATACTTTTGCGCGCATTTGTATTACGCGCCTGGATTGTGAATGGCCAAACAGACAGTGCATAAATTTCGCTTGATAAATGAAAAACGATGGCAAGCAGAAGTTACACGCAAAAAAATATCTCAAGTGTCGTGCAGCCTCCCGCTCTTCTTCTTCTCGTATTTCCAATCTGACTCTCTCACACTCATTGGGGCGCTGGTGGACAGCAATTTGCGCACATAACTCATTTGCATAAATTTACACACTGTCTTTCAATTTTTTTTTTTTTTATTTTTTGTGTCGTTTTGTTTATGCTCTGTGCTCAATTTCACAGCTTTCGTCGACGGCTAAAGTGGCTCGATGGTTTCAACAGCTGCCCTGGCATACCGCCTCATTGTCTCGGCCCGAAAGCGGTTTCGTTTCCGGCGACTCGCGCTCTGAGAAGTATCAGGAGGATCATTTCTATGGCGGCATGGCGGTAAAGGAAACGGATGATTTATGCGATGAATTTCTGCTCGTCGAGGGCAGCAGCACCATTTGGACTAAGTTAAGCGCCAAAAAGCGTCGTAAATTGCTTGGCATGCGTTTGGGCAAAGTGACAACATTTTGAACATTGTCCCCGCAAATGTTTCCCATCTTCCCAAGCACTAAGTAATAACCACTACCAACCGTAATGTGTGCGTTTATTAGCTGTTAAGTGAGTATTTTTCGTATACATAGCCTTAAGCAAATGGCAATTTTTAAGGCCAGCTACACGAGATAGAATAGATAGAGATGTAATTTAGTTAATATGAAAATCAATAGACTAAATGACCAAATTAACCCAAACGAACGACATGCTCATTGAAATGCCATGAACACTGACTCACACTCATACACACACACATTCACAGACACTCGAGCTCACAAGAGATGGAAAAAACAGCAAGCAAAAGGTATGAATAAGCTTAGCTATAAGTCAATTAGCGAGCATAATGCTTAAGCTCAATGTGTATTTAAGTATTAATAAACTAAGTGAAAGTATTTGGCATGTAAGACACAACGTCAGCCACCCGAAAGAGAGACAAGCTTCCAGGCAGCAGCCAGGCAATTCATTAGGTGGACAAAACAGGTCGCATTTATCATACGCCCCGTGGCACGAACCACGAAACATAATAAAAGCCCCTCCAATTGCTGCTTAACTTGGCCAACTTTTCATGTTTGAGAAAAACTGGTTATTAAGCTAAGCAAACATTCACACAAGCGTAAAAGGGAGAAAAAGGAAATGGAGAAACGGTAGAGCAAAAACACTGCAGCTTCCTTGCGGATTTGACTTGCTGGAAAATATATCGTATGGCAAAGCAAATAAGCCAAGCCTGGCAATGGCAACAAGGACACACTCACACACACACAGAGACCACACATTGTGGATTGTGTTGTGTGTGCACGCAAAATGTTTGTTATTCATAAATTTTTCAGCATCAAGCATTTTATGCATAAATCGATGCCACTTTTATGTGGCCGTGTGTGTGTTCGTATATTTTCGGGGAGTAACTCTATAAATTTACTGCAGCTGCGGCACTCACAACACACACACACACACTCAAACTAACAATTGCCTGGCGGGTAAAATTGGCGTACAAGTGATTACCACACTGCGAGTGGTTTTGAGTGGGTTTTAAGGGGAACTTCGCAAAGCAGGTAGATAGTTTAAACATTTCCACATTCGATAGTTTTAAAACGAATTTAAATTTAATTAAACAATCAAACTAGCTGAATAAGTAGCTTAAGCGAACCGACGATTTTCCTAACGATTTTAGGGCATTTGATTTCTCATTTTAGCTAAAAAAAACAAATTAAAACAAAATTCGCATTGCAATTAAAATAATGTATGTAAATGGTTTTAGTTAATTTATGCAACAATTTTTGAGACTGAAACTGAAATTTGTACTAAGCATAAATCGTGAGAAAGAAAGAGAGAAAAACATGCGCACACACACACACATATGTCACACACACAAACACACACATAACACACACATTCCATGAGCATTTTTTTTGCAAAAAGAAAAGCTATTTAATACTAGATTAATTCTATTTTATGTCATTAAGTTCAGGCAACAAAATAAAGTGAATAATAAAAATAAAATGCACACATGCAGTTTTAAGTGCCAGTTGCCAGGCGAGTGTCGTTGTCACTGTTGTTGTTCCTCTTATAATTGTTATTGTTGTTGCTGGCGTTGCACACTTTGGTGTTCAATTAATTTAACGTGCTTCGCTTGTAACAGTGAACAGCGAACAGCGAACAGCATTCCAGCAGCAGGACATGCGAGTACACACACACAGCAAGTGGGCTTGGCTGCCTCCACTATATACGATCCCAGATAGGAAACGGGAGGAGGCGTGGCTAAAGGGGCGTGTGTGTGAACGAGCGTATCGCATATTGAAAATTAGAAAACAAACCCAAGGCAACAGCAGCAGCTCGTGTGCGGTCATAATTACCAGGACAGCGCAACTACAAAATATAAAACAAAAACAAAAACAAAAAAATATAAAAAAAATACAGCAAAAAAAAAGCGAAGCGAAGTGAAGCGCACTAATGGAGCGATGAGCAAATGAAAAATGAAAAACGCACGACATGCGATATTTTTTTCCCAGCTTTTTTTGACACTTTTTGGGGCAGAGGCCCGGGACATAATTACACAAAGCTAAAAGGCATGTAAATATAGTGCTCCTATAACAGGAGGCCAATGCCTGACCCTGAACACTGGAAGTTTCACATCACCCATACGCAGTGTGTGCACGTCGACTGCTACGGCGAAATCATCAACATGTGAGCTATGTGACAGCAACAAGAAGCAGTTGAAAGTGCCGCGTGTCCTGTCGCCTCGTGAACGTCATTCACTTACACACTCACACTTGTATTCATACTCACACTCACACACACACTCACTTTTTCCATGTACATTCATATTCACGTTTATTGCGTGGCTTTGCCAACGCCAACGTCAGCGTCGACGCGTTTAATTCACATTTTATTTACGCTTTTGTTGCTGCTGCTGCCGTCTGCTGCTGTCTGCTGTCTGCTGGTCGCGTAATTGTTGCTTCCTTGGCCAGGACATGGATATACTCGCATAGTACGTTCGCGTTGGCGCTGCACAGCGGACGTGTTTGCGCGGCTTCCAGCTCAACTCGGTTCAGTTAAGTTCGCTTAGGGTCAGGTCAGCTGAGTTACAATTGTGTGATGCAAACGACGAATGGGGCGAATGAAAATGTGGAGCCAACTGCCGAGTCCGCGGACTCCATGCGCAGCACACCAGCCGCAATGCCGCGTCGTCCCAAGCCGGGCATATTGCGGCTGGACATTGGCAAGCCACGGCGTTCATCAGGTGGTTCTGTGGACTTTCGATGCGTGAGCTCCGTGCCTGGATGTGGAGGCGGCTCTGGCGGAGCCAGCAGTGGAAGTGGTGGCGCCAACAGTGCCGCAGGCGCCAACAGTGAGGTAAGTGAGCATGATTTACTGGACACCAGGGAGTGCTTACGATTTGCTCCCCATACATACACCCACACACACACGTGCAGCGTCGAGCAACGGGCACTGAGCAGCAAGCGCAGCTGCCACAAAAACCAAACCAAAAACCAATAGCCATAAACAAGCAGCACCTGGTCGAAAAACTGAACCATTCCTTGGCTGGCTGCCAGAGGCGACTAACAGATCAAATCGTTTGTAACTCGTTTAGAAAATTTACCTGAACGAGCAGCTTATTATGGTTAAGTAGACGACCGAATACCCTAGGGGAGTTTTCATTATATGAATGGCTTCCATAAAAAGATTCCTAATGAAATTAGGCTTGAGGTGCTGTTCGCTTTCGAATCTCCTAAGCGACTCTATACAATGATAATACAGTCATCATACAATGTGAGCAAATACCTTATAAAGCAGCATATAAATGCATTCAGTTTAGACAAAATTGATAAATGCAAAGTTGCCCCAGAGAGTAATACATTTAGCCTACATTAAAACTTATAGCTTATTTCGAAAATGTATGTTATTACAGCAACAAATTTCTACAGAAATGATGAATATAACATAATATCACAAATTCAATCTGGCTATAAAGACCTTTAAAAGTCTTTTGAGTCATTCGCCAACTCATTAGCATTATATGAGCAAATTTCTACGAAATGATTTCTGCAAACAATTTCCGTTGAAATCATATAAATGCGTAATTATAAAAATAGCAACACAGGATAATGATCGTATTACTTGAATAATGGCAAAATAAACTCAATAATGTGGAGTCTCTTTTCTAATAATAAATTTTTTATGAACGGCAGATTTAGCATTAATATGATTACTAGAATCTATTGAATAGAATCGATAAAAAAGCGAAAGGAACATAAAAAGGCTTTAGTATTTTACATAAAGCATTTTTTTTATGAGTGAAAAACTGTAAGAAACTGACAAATCTATTCTCTTTTAAGCCATTAAACCGGAATGCAATATTTTAATTTAAATAATTTATGGAGTGCATACTTAACCCAGTAAAGTAAAAAGTCCTTAGTCCGTTATCTGACTAAATCGCTGTTTTGTATTCCCTTTAAAAGCAACACATATAATTTGAGTGAGGGTCATCAACGCAGCGCATGCAGATGGGCAGTTAGACCGCACCCAGGACAATAGAACACACGACTCACGCACTCAGGCACAACACAAATGCGCAGTCGTTAAGTCATAAAGCTAATGTGGAATCTCAGCAAACTGGGCACAATTTGGTATACTCTTAAGTGGGTCAAGTAGGCATAGTAAAACACAACCACACGAGACAGAGTTGAGTAAAACTAACACATTGCAGTAGCACACACAAAACATAAATCGGAAACAGGAGAATGACGGAGAATTTAACCAGCAATTATGAGGAATTGCATAGGGCATCGATGCGCTTTCTTACGGGCAGCACCTATGAAGGATCCTGGAACGAGGATCTGCACATGATGGATGGCTTCGGCAGCTATCGTTTCCCCGATGGCAGCGAGTATCGCGGTCGCTTTGTGCAGGGCAAATTCCATGGGTATGGACATTTGAAGCTGGCGCTGCCTTATCGCTTCACAATCAAGGGAGAGTTTGTGCGAGGCAAACTGGTGAGCATTGATGACATGTGGTTCAACGATGGTCTCCACGTTGAGGGCAGCTTCCAAAATGGTGAATTTCTCTGCGATGAATGGAAGTATCTGACGCCGCAGGATCGTCGCTATCAGGCGGAACGCTTCTACGGCCAACAACCTGTGGGTCCTACCTCTTACTTGACAAATAATCTATTGGCACGAACGGTGCCCGATGGCTGCTACGATGTGGAAGAGGGCATCTTCAATGCCGATAATGGTTGGCTGCTGGACAGACAGCCGCCCTTCTCGAAGAGTGTCTATGTCAATTGTCCCAAGGAGCGAAGTTGGATTAAGCGACATTGTCGGGGGGCGCACAAGCATCAAGTGATTGAACCACTGCCGGACTTTTGTCGCAAGATTGTTGGAAATAATCTGGCAACCGAGGAATCGCAATTGACCAACATCACGCTCTATACACCCAAAAAAGAAGTACGACGCGAACGTTATTATCCCAAGCTATGCAAAGCGAAATCTGAGCCAGATCGAGCAACTGCCGATTTTCTCTTTGCTGCCGATCGACCAAAGAATGCCCAGCAAACAATCACTGAAGTGTGTATTAGACGACATCATGAGCGGGAGCAAAAGGAGATTGAAGAGTTCACTCAACTTTGGGAACGTAGTCGTCCAGGTGAAGCGCTGCCACCGCTGCACAGAGCACGCGATTGGACCAGCACCTCGGATCCAGAGAAGGTCGATTCTGGCGCCACTCAAACTGTTTCGGAGAGTCCTTCGGAAGTGTCACTTGTGGAGAAGACCAAGGATAATTTCGATACTGCCTATTGGATGGCCCAAAAGAAAGCTGGCGACAATCTCTATGTGGTTCAATCGTATATGAAACGTCCAGCTAGCTTTATTGACATTAATCGTTCCGTTTTTGAGTTGTAGTTTTGATTAGAAAACTATTTGAAATGTTAACAAAGAAAATTCTAGTGCAGAATGTGCAACACGTTGAACAACTTGTTGTCTAAATATATGTGATTTCCTCTTAGCATTCCATGTTTTAGTAGTTTGCCTGAAATTGAATTTGCAGAGTAAATTCTTATACATAGCAAATATTTCATGCTAACACTCTGCAAAAATATAATTCTCTACAAAAATAGGCTTTGAATTTCACCATCCAAGCAACAAAAAGTTTGGTACAGAGCTTGATTTGAATCATTGCAGCAAAATTTGAAAGGGTTTATTAATTTTGCCATTGATATGCTGTCTAGGCAATTACTTAGTATGGAAAATACTGCATCACAAAACTTCATAGAGGCAAATGATTTTTTCAACATGTTGTCTTCAATATTGGCTCAAAAGTTTTGTTGAAATCGAAAACTGAATTTCTGGATTTTCTGATTTAATTAAATTATTAGAACTGTTTACTTTTGAAAGAAAACTTTGAGTTTTGATACCTGCTACCTATAGAATAGAAGGGTATTTTAACTTTGTGTGTATAGGATAAGTAACATATGCATCTCCGGACCTCAAAAAATATGCATATTCTTGATCAGCGTCAACAGGTGAGATGATATGTTTAGTATGCTTATAGTAGTTTTTGTATATTTTTAGAGTATAACAATTTTATATCAACATGAATATCTAAGAGGATATGTGTCAGTATATTTTTAGTATTTCAGTATATTTGTAATATTTCAATACATTTCTAGTTTTTTTTTTATTTTGTATATTTTTAGATTATGGGATTATTGAAATAGCGTAATGAGGTGAGCAGACTCGACTGTAGGTTTCTTACTAGTTTGCTCAGTTAAACGATCCTTAAAAGTCGCCTTCGTGTCTTATGTCTATTGACCGATTATTAGTATTAGCTTTCATTCGTTGATTTATTGTTGAAACAACCTGTTTATATTTTGCATTCACTGTTCAATTTGTTTTCGTTTACGAATTTCTTCAAAAATAAGATTACATTTATATTTTATACATTTATATTGTACAAGTAATCGCTCGTGATTTTATCGATATGCCACATCGAAGAATAATCTACAGACAACAGGAGCAGCAGTCGAGCATAACGTACTTTCCCACAGGCAGCAAATTCTGTGGCACCCAGAATGCGTTGGGAATGCAGGACTATGGCATGTATGTGTGGCCAGATGGATCGAGATATGTGGGTGTCTTTAGCGACAACAAGTTTCATGGCGATGGCTACATTGAGTTGTCGCCGCCGCACAACATCTGCTACAAAGTGCTGCACGAACGAGGCAAGCTGATAAAGATCTACAACATGGCATTCACCGATTACTTGCAAGTGGATTTCACGTGGCACGGCGATGCGATGAGCTTCGAGAATTGGAACTATTGCACGAACAAGAATCGATTGTTTTGTGGCGAAAAACGGGGGCAAATGTCGGCGGTGGGTCCTTTCAAGCATAAAAGCTGGCAAGGACACGAACCGCCGCCATTGGCTCCCAACATATTCGATCTCGGCTTTGGCAAGTTCAATCGTTTCGGTTGTGTGACAGAAATACCAAATCACTTGTCGCCAACGAGAGAGTTCTTTGTGGGCTGCAGCGAAACACGTGCGTGGATACAAAACAATTGCCGGCACGGTGAACTCGATGAAATGCAGCTGGATCCCGAGGTGATGGCAGACTTCACGCGACAAATCATTCACAACAATGTGGAGAACGACAAACAAACAGTTGGCTACCCTCACAGAGAATTGACCGCATCGCCGAGGCATAGTTATTGTCTATGTCGACGTTCCAGCAGCGAAAGTTCACTGGGCGAAGTGTGTTTGCACTATGACAGCAGCTCGGAAAAGTCCTTCAAATTTGAGAGAAGAAATATTAAAACGAGGCAGCCAAACTGCAATAAATGCTTGTATCGGAAAATGAGACAAGAGCAGCGACCGACGATGGATACAAGTAAAATGGTCACATCGATCGCCGAGACATTAATTAATATTCTACGCGCTTAACCCAAATTCCCAAGTGTCTGTTGGCCAAATGTATTTTCTTTTTTTCCTTTTTTTTTGGTTTTTGGGTCAAAGCCATATATAAAAAGAAATATATTGCATAGCCCAAGGCGTTGGCCAGCCATGTTTGAGTGTTAGATTTATGACAAGCGAAAGCAACACCTTAAAACTGCAATCGAACATGGAAATCCACTTAAAAGCCACATATGTGTTTGTTTTGTGGGTGTGGCAATTGGGTCAACAGCAACTCAACCTCAACCTGACTGAATGCTCATCTTTAGTTTGTCTCGCTGTTTAGTTTTGGCGGCTGCAGCGGCTAATGAACCCATAAAAAGCCAACAAATTATGCTACACGTGCGACATGATTTCGATTTCGATATGAGGGAGTGAGCCAGAGACATCAGACATCGCCAAGCACGCACAGATAAATTTTGACGTTAATTAAATAGGCAGAAGCGAACAAAAAATACACACATAAAATAGAAGGCTGGCAGAAGTTCATTTAATTAAAAGGCCAGTTCGCAAAAGGCTAAACGATAGTGAAATCTGGAAAAGCCCGAAGTTAAAAGGGAAAGCGAAAGTGAAAGCAAAAGCGAAACACAAAAAACACAGCTAAATGTTATAAAAGTTGAAAACATATTTCAATAGTGGGCGCGGAAAATGTCCAAGTATGTGTGAGCCAATGTGTAGGTGTGTGTGGGGCTCATTTTTTACTGTATGTCTGTTTTTTTTTTTTGTTGCTGTTGTAATTTTGCGATTTTCTTTATCAACCCTTGCATGTTTGATTTTCATTTACATGTCAGTGGCCAGTGGTCAGTGGCCAGCCAAGAATACAACGTGACTCAATCCAACCACACACACACACACACACAGACACAAACATAGCAACACTTACACAATCACAACCATCTAAATGAACATTCAATGTCCTGTTCTGTCCAGTTCTGGGCTGGAACTCCTTGTGCTGTTGGCTACGCCCGGCGCTCAACGTCGTTGTTGTTATCACATGCCGCTGGCGGTTTTAACGCTCATTCGTCTTCGTTTCAACTGGGCAAGGAAGTCAAACGAGTGGTCAGTCACCTGCCCGACGTCCTTCTACTCCCCTACCTCAATGCCCGGGCGCGTGTCTATGTAAATTCCTTAACGCTCGCGCCGTCTCTATGTGTGTGTGTTTTGGGCACGTTTTGGTTTTGATAAGTCCGCGAGACCGAGTCCGAGTCGCGGATCCCTGGGTGGGGTTTTGGTTTGGCTCTCTACGCTTCATTCATATTCATTCATTATTAGAAAAATTTAACTCCTGGCTAGCTGGCGAGCGGGTGTGTGTCCTTTTGATGTCCTGTATGTGGCCTGCTGGCTCCGAGTAGCTCGCTAAGCCGTTCAGTCTGCGCTCAAAGCTGCTCCAAAGCGCTACGACGGCACAAAAAAAATCTAGAAAAACCAAAAGAAATAATACTCGAAAAGACTCTGAAAGAGAAATTTAAATGCAATTTAATGTTAATTAAATAAATTATAAAATAAAAGTGATTACAAGAGTATTATTATGATAAATTAAATATAAAGTATACGTAGAGTGTGCGATTCCCATTTAAGTGTAAAAGAAACTTTTTGCGAAACGCTTTAGTTGTAATTAAAGTTGAATAACTCATATAGCACAACTCGGGCGTCACCTCACCACATCAATTATCCGTGACCTGGGCGCCACCATGCGACTGGGATAAGGACAAAGGCGGAGGAGGAGGCGGAGGCTGGCAGATGCAGAGCAGCGCCGACGAGCGTCGAGAATACTATCGAGGACAAAGAGGACGTAGGTAAGTAATACTGCCATGCAATGCTTTTTCAAATTACCTTTTTTGTAAATCGTCGTCTAACACATAAATCACATGCTCGCAGAACTGCTTCACAGGACGATAACAGATCCTATGAACTGAACGGTATGGGCAAGAAGAAACTATAAAAAAAAAAACGATAGTTGAGAGAGTAAGTTTACAGCACTAGTTTAATAGTTTTTTGTGTGTTTGCTCCGCACAGATTTGCACACAGCAGCACATAATCAGAGCAGCGACGTCGACAGCAACGCCTATAACTATCACGAGTCACAACAGCATTCACATTATCAGCCGCAGGACCTTCCATACGAGCAACAAAATGGCGTCGGCGATGTGGACGATGAGGAGGACTACTCAATTTCCGTATCGGCGATAATGCAAAGACGTGCCAGTGTGCGTGGCTATCGAGGCAAACGTGGCAGTCGCAGCTCGCGACGTGCATCGAGTCCCATGGATCACGTGCTCGATAGTGTGGAGCGGCGACGCTCCAGTGTTTATACCACAAGCTCTGGCAAGTACCTGCTCGCAATGTTTGCAAAGATTTCATTTCGTTTAACTTGTAAGGCCTCGAGTGGCTAATCAATTGGGAACAGAGTGTGAGAGGGCAGAGACTTTCTCTGATGTAGTCGTAATTTCAACCGTTACGTGCGCCCATTTGGTGGCACGTGGTCAGACGTGGCGTATGTGTAATATTTGCTTTTCTTCTTGCTCTGCTCTCTTTTTACTGTCTGTGTGTGCAGAGGAGGGCACCAATCAGGAGTCCACGCAGGAGCAAATCTTTGAGAATATACGCCTGCACAAGGAGGTCATACAATCGGTCAAATTACAGCCATGGCCCATACGCAAGAAGTTGAAGCTGGTGCGGCAGGTAGGCCACCTTCAATTTCACGCCTTCATCTTAGTTGCCGCCATTAAGTTCGATTTTCTCTCTGTTGACAGGCCAAAACGTATGTGGCACGCCACGAGGGAGCGCTGCAGGAGCGCTTTGCCATGTCACGCAGCACCCGAGATTTGTGGGCGAGGTTTAAAATTTTAATGGCAGCGGTAAGTGAAAGATTTCACAGAGTACACAACTCACTCCCAGCAATTACGAGCTGTGTGTTTGGCTTGCCCAACTGCAGTCAAAGACCAAGTCGCAGCCCTCAAGCTCAGTTCTCCCGACCAAGTGTCCTGCATTTATTTATGCTTGCCAAATTTATGGCGCTCAAATAAATCTGCAGACACATAATTCACAAACTTGTCGACATTCTACATGAAAACCAATTAAAATACGAGCACAATCTACGCCTCTGACTCCAGTCCGGGTCCGAGTCCGAGTTCGAGTCTGTATTCATGCATAACTCATGTCGCCTTCTCTACGTCTCCACTTCGTTCTCTTCATTCGCTTTCTCCTCTACGCAGCGATGGCGGCACTGGAAACGTGAAACCACCAGCTTACTCACAGTGCTCATACCCTGGGAACTGCGCATCAAGGAAATCGAATCGCATTTCGGCTCCGGTGTCGCATCCTATTTTACATTCCTGCGCTGGCTCATGTGGGTCAACATTATGATTGCTATTCCGTTGGTGGCCTTTGTCATTGGACCGGAGGTGCGTTCGCCTCAACCATTGTAATTGCGCTCTTCCATTCACAGCATGCATTAATCGCATCCCTTTCCTCTCTCCACGCTTCCTTCCCATCGCATTCTTTAGTACTTTGCAACGAAACACGATGAAACGGATCCGCGAAAACGCATGTCCGAACCGGAATACAAAGTAGCCGGTAATCTTTTCACATTCTGGGAATTCGAGGGCTACTTGAAGTATTCGCCCATGTTTTATGGGTAAGTCAAGTGCATGAAAATGCAGAGCAGAAAATATATATTTAAAATTTTTCAGTGTTTAATGTGCTTTATTATTACTGCCATATAAATTCCATACCGTTTAAAAAAAACCTTGTGAAAATGGCCACAAAATGTAATCACATTAATTACGTATACGATTTGTGCCACAGTTTGTGGTACAATATACTTTAACTTACTACAAATTACTCACAGTTAGCATATTTATATTTTATTTTAGATTATATTATTTTGTTTCAATTTATATAATTTTATTTTTTTATAATTTTATTTTAAATGTATTAAAAAATTTACTAATATTTTCATGTATTTTTTGTATTGATAACAAAAAAAGATTTTAAGAAATATAGTGCATATAATATATGCATATAATATATGCAGTAGTACAGATAAAAACATTAGCTATTTAATCTTCAGTTTCCATAAATTTTTTTAAACTTTCATTATAATTTTGTAATTTACATCTCTTTCTGTACCTCATAATTTAATTCCCTCAACAACTTAAAACTGTCTGGCAAGAGTTCGTTTAAATCCTTTCACACTACAGCTACAATAATGAATAATAATTTCGCATGCAATTCGCCAGCAATTCAGTTGTATAATATAATCAAGTTAATTTTAAGTGGCTTGGTTAATTGCGAATTTCTTTATCCTCACATGTTCGTACATATCTCTTTATCCCATTTTCTTCTCTACTTCACATAGTTATTATTCGAGCACTTCCGGCATCAGCACATCCGGCTATAAGCTGCCGTTGGCTTACTTCCTCACCGCCGTGCTCGTCTACATCTACAGCTTTGTGGCCACGTTAAGAAAGTGAGTATGAGTATAGAGAAATAGAATTGATGGTGGAACGGAACACTTCATTAAATCTCTGAACATCGAAGCCACAAAGGCAAACTAAATGCCAAAAATGGTCGTTAATTAATTAAACCGAACGCAACGTCGCGCTGATTAAATAATACAAATCTACGGCATGTTCGAGTTGTCCGAGTTGGGCGTGTTCTCCAAATAAACGAGAAAGGGGGAAGTAAAACTTCGCCTATAAGGAAAAAACTTGGCCATTATGATTTACGCACGCACGCGGCCAGACACGAGACAAGCGAAGCGGCGGCGGCTGTGGCAGCGTGTTAACTGGACAACCGAAAGGGGCCAAGAGCGAGAGGGAGGACTAGGGAGTGTCCTGGCTGGCAACGGTTGCTCCTTTTAATGGCTTTGTCGGCATTATGTTGATTTCGAAATTGAACAAAGTAGCAATGTCAACAGCAACAGCAACGACAGCACCGACAGCAACGAGGATGCCGACACTGACCTTGCCACTTGTGCTGCCACACGTTTGTGGCACGTGCGCGGCATGCGTGAATTTGTACTCGTGGTCATATTTTGTGCGGCATTAGGCAACCAGGATTTGTGCGCCAATTATGGCTTGTAAACCAACTTTTTCTTTCTTCACTCTTTTCTTTTCACTTAACATGACTTTGCGTCACTTTTCTCTTTCATGACAGAATGGCGGAGAATTCGCGCAACTCGAAACTTTCCTCGAAGGATGACGAGTGCGTCTTCTCGTGGAAACTCTTCACCGGCTGGGACTTTATGATAGGTAAGCAGCAACTAACAAAGAAGGAACTCAACTTCATTATTACCTTTGCACAGGACACGCGGAGACAGCGCATAATCGCATCGCATCCGTTGTGGTTGGCTTCAAGGAGGCGCTGCTCGAGGAAGCCGAAAAGAAAAAGGATAATCGCAAGTAAGTGGCAAGTGCCAAAAGGATATACTCAGTATGCAGCGTCAATTGCAGTTTATAATTGCACTATTACCATGCTCTTCGATGTCTTTCTTCCTCCTGCAGCTGGCGCGTGATATTACAAAGGATATTGGTTAACATTCTGGTCATGGGCCTGCTGGGATTATCGGGAGCCACAGTCGTCCTGCTGGTGAATCAGTGTGTATCCTTTGCTCTGGCATACGAAATTACACTTAACTCGAGTAATCTGTTTTTCTGTGTTGCTTTTAGCTCTGAGGATTTGGCCAAGCACGACAATTGGCTCAGTCGCAACGCCGTGAATGTGACCATGACGCTGTTATCCTTCTTCCTTCCCATGATATTCGAAGCCTTGGGCCTCTTCGAGAACTGGCATCCCAGGCAGCAGCTGCGTCTGCAACTTGCGCGGTAAGCAAAGAAAAACATGTATTCTTTATGCAGCAAATACTTTGTGGCAAATATGCAAAAGAAAACTTTAAAAAATAAACCAAATAAGAAAAAGGGTCGAGAAAATAATCTTCGATGAATAAGATTACTGCATTAAATTATTTTTTATTTTACTATTTAATTATTCCGAATAAGTTTCCAATTTTATAATTTAAAATGTATACAGAAAACACGCTCAAAACATTTTTATCACTCTGTTTTTAAAACTTGCATATATTCTCTTCACAAATTATGTTCTACACATCAATCAGTACTTTCGCCTTTTTCTTACTTTATTTTTAAAGAAAAATACCCATTCATTGATCATCTCTTTCATATATTTCTCTACTCCCTCCACAGCATCATGATACTAAACATGTTGAATTTGTATTCGCTGATGTTCTCGTTCATCTACAAGATTAACAGCAAGGAGAAACCGCTCCAAATGCTGAAGCTGGAGAACGAAACAAACACGCAGGAGTTGCACCACCTGATGAGCTCCATTGAGACACTGAGAGCGATGACAACAACAACGCCGCTTTACAGTGACAGCACCTCGGACGGCTTCTCTGATGATCTGACCACAACGACTCCTTGGGGAACCGATTCTTCGGGCACCACCGATGCGCTCTTCTCTAGCACTGCGGTGGGTGCAATGTTGTCAACGCTGCAGCGGATCAAGTGCTATAACATAACTTTTAAATGCTCAAAACCACGACTCTTTCGGATATTTGGCAATCCCAAGAACATTACCACCACTCTGATGCTGCTGAATCTGACAACCACAATGTTGCCCAGCATAACGACGCCAACAACAACCACCGAAATGTGGACTACTCTGCCACCCATAACAACCACTAAAACAACGACCACAACGACGACGACAACACCTTGGACTACCTTACCAACAACGACACCAACGACAACAACCACCAAAGCAACAACCACAACGCTGCCAACCACACAAAGTACCACAACAACAACGACAACGACAACAACTGCTGCGCCATTTACCACCGATGAGGATGGCTCCTATGACTATGGCAGCGATGAGCCACAGTTGGGTTCATCCAGTACTACGACGACGCCAGCGCCAGGCAACGATAGTTACTTCAACTATGTAGATTACTTTGAAGGTGGCGAGTTGCCCGATGGGGCCGATGAGCTGGCTACCACTGAGCAATCAGATGATCCGTTGGCACAGGCGCTGGCTCAACTGGATGAGCAGCCACGCAAGAAAAGGCAGGTGGAACAAGCGCCACCTGTGTGGCACACCAGCAGATATAGTCGAAGGCATCGCAATGGCAGCACTACATTGTCAGAGTCTACAACACCCGGTAGTTACTCACCGCCACCCATCTATAGACCACCCATCTATAGGCCAGCACCACCAGTATGGACGCCACCAACGAGCAGCAGCACCACAACCACCACCACAACCACAACGCGTCCCCGACTGAGTGACGAAGAGTGGCAACGTTTTCTGCAAGAGAGGCGCAACAAATTCAGTCCCAGCTTCACCACCACAACCACCAGCAGCACCACTGCGAAACCCAGCACCAGTACGATACCCACCACCACGACTACCATACGTATCACTGATGCGCCAACAACCTCAACAACGGAGAACATAGAAAGCAGCAGCAGCACTGCAGAGAGCTTCAGCTCCAGCAGCAGCAGCGATGGAATCTTCGGCTCTAGCAGCACCACCGAAGATGATGAGAACATAGTTGGCGGCAGCACCACCACAACACCCTTTTACATAGACTACGCACAGATTGAAGGTATTGGCAGCACAGTCTACTACGACAACGATGCACAGCATGGCAACACCGAGCACTGTGTGATCACCGTGTGTCCGCCCGAGAACCAGGACTTCTTCGGCAGCACAACCACAGCCGACGGACTGGAAACCACAGTCAGTAGCGAAGCGCGGCAAACCACGGTGAAGAAGACTCCTCTGGAGTTGCAAGTGGAGCGACTGAAGGAAGTGCGTAAGGCACTCAAAACCATTCAAATGAATCTTACAACAATGTGCTGGGAGACATCGTTGGGTCAGGAGTTGTCAAAAGTCATCGTCTTTGATGGGGTAAGCAACAAGAAAATAAGTAGGCAAAGACAGAAGAGATGAATGGACAAATGTCTGGCCGCAGTTTAAACACAAATTTGTCAGCATCAGCAGCAACTGCTATCAATTTCCTTTTTGCCAGTCGAAAATGCGACGTTTCCGCAGCACCAGGAATCATCCGGGGAGCAAATAAACAGCTGCAATGTCGTTGTTGTGCTCATATCGAAATCTATTTAACTTTGAAATATGATTGAACTTTAAAGAGGGCAACAACCAGACAGACAAAAGCAGGCAGTCAGAGTAGAAGCAGTGCGCTACTTAGGCGATAGCGTGAAATCCCGTTTAGCTAAATTGTCCGGAAAATGCTGCACGAAAAAATTTGTTTTCCGCTCTTCATGGCAAAAATCAAAATTTTTTGTGTTAGCTTGAAAAGTCAAAAGCAAAGCAACTAAAAAGAAAGGCTAGGTTTAGAGTAGTCGTAATTTGTATACCCTCTCCAAATGAATTACTATATACTTCAGCTAAGTTTTCCTGAATCTTTTTTCATAATACTAATTTAGTATTGAGTTGCTAGTTCAAAGTAAAACTATTTTCATTAAAGCCAAACTTCGTTATACCAACAAATTTAAATTGATGGCATATTCCCTTTCATAGCCAAGCTACCCTCAATCTGAGAAATATATAGCACAACGACCCAGACAGAACCAAAAAGTATTTTATCATAATAATCGCTCTCCAGAGTCCTTTGCCCAATACGCAGCTGGTATTGAACGCAATTTATACTTATCAATGAGCGGCATTTGCATAGGAAACATTTTTGAACTTTTGCCATCGATTTCCAAGTGTTTTTCTTCAATAGATTCCTTTGTTGGATGAGTGTCGATTGGCCTAAGATTTGATTGTGAACTTAAAGTCTAATCGCAAACAAATTCATGGGCTCGACACGGTCAACTTTTCGGGGTCGCTTTTCCTTTTGCTCTTACCATTTGTATAAGCAGCTTTGCTTGAAAAGCTAACAAAAAATGTAGAAAAAAAAGGCGGACAATTTGATTATGTAGATACATACTTTGTTGTTGATATTCTCGATGTTGTTGTTTTTGATGTTGTTGTTGTCATCTGGACATGGCGTACATAATCTCTATTAAACGATTTGGGCACATAAATTAAACAAGTTACGAGCCTTAAGTTAAGCGCCTTTATGCCTTACGCATAACAAAATTTTAAGCTCAAGTCACTGTTTGCGTTAGGTTAAGACCCAATTGGGTTTTGGTCATGTGCGGTTTTACTAACAGACGATGTAGTAGGAAGCAAATATCCTTTGCACAGTCTAGGGCATCCTTGGGTATCTTGCCTCGTTCCAGGTACGTGTTCGTGCATGAATTTCGGTTGGGAAATGAATGGGTTTTTGGTGAGATAGTTTGCAGGATTGTGCGGCCAGTAAATCAGCCATAAACATGTCTCGAACTATGTTACATGACTAGCTGCTAGAAATGTGCAAGTGTTTTGGGCAAAAAGATGCCCTGTAAGTAAGCTAAACAATGCACTGCAGTTCTTAAAAGTATCCAAAGTGTTGCCACCTTTAAAGCTTACAGGGTGTAAGCAGACAACGTGCTGTGTGGCAGAGCTTGTGGCACGTTTTGAAGCATGTGTTCTGTGCCACAAACACCACTTCATTACAGCATGCTTTGACCGTCCCTTCTTACTCTCCTTGTTTACGGTATGTTGCAGCTCATGTCCATCGTGGCGCCGCTATGCATCGACTTTCTGCGTGCCCTATTTGTGCGGTATGTCAATCAAAACTGGTGCTGGGACATGGAGAAAACGTTTCCGCAGGTGAGTGCAAGTGCGAGTGCGAGAGCAGAACGCACACACTTTTATCCTAGTTAGCAACCTCATCCCGCATTCTCGACTTTTTTCCCCACTCTCTTTGGCATCCTCAACCAAACGACTGTGACTAATGGGTCGCCTTTGTTTTTGCGGCATGCGGCATGCGACATGCAGTATGGAGACTTTAAGATAGCTGAGAATATCCTGACGTTGATTAATAACCAGGGACAGGTGTGGATGGGCATTTTCTTCTCACCCGGTCTGGTGCTCATCAACCTTGTCAAACTGATGATTATGATGTACTTTAGATCCTGGATTGTACTCACCTGCAATGTGCCACACGAGGTGGTCTTTAAGTATGTATCCTGGTATCCTTGTTGCCTTCTCTTTGATCTACAAAATCAAAGTAAATATTTTGTTGTATGTTGCAGAGCCTCCAAATCGAATAACTTTTATCTATCCCTGTTGCTGACCATGTTGTTCCTCTGTGTGCTGCCTGTGGGCTATGCCATTGTCTGGCTGCGTCCTTCCTGGCACTGTGGACCCTTTTCCGAGTACAATCGCATCGCTGAGTTCATAACAAATACCACCAGAAACGCGCTACCCAAGTAAGTCTCAAGCCAACTGACCCCTGAGGCAATGTTAATAATTCTTTGACTTACAATCGCTTGCTAGGCAACTTCATGAGCCACTGGACTATCTGACATCGTCGAGCACGGTTATACCACTGCTGTTACTCCTCGTACTCATCATCTATTATCTCATATCGCTGACGGGGGCGTTACGCGAAGCTAATCAGGATCTGCGTACACAACTGCAGAAGGAGCGCGAGGAGGAGCGCAAAAAGATTTTCAAAGTTCCCGAGGTTAAGCAGGCGGAACCAACCGCCACAACACTGACAAATCGCTGGCGCAAAGTGCTCGAGGCGTCATCCCCCGTCACGCCCACACCGCCGCCAGATTTTGACAACGAAGAGTACAAGAATCAGGCACGCAAAGGTAAGTAGCCAACAACTTTTGCCTCCTCCACGCTGCTTAACTCAACTTTTGCCTGCACTTTGCACAGAGCTCATCTCACGCATCATGAAGAAGGCATTGCGCAAGGGTTCCGCCACCTCGGATGAAGACTCGTTGCGTCGCGACGACGACGACACGGACACTGAGCACCAAGACTCATTGCCCCACGACGAGGAGCCCAAGGAGAAGCGCAGCTTTGGCCTGTCACGCTTGCAACAAATACGTCGCACCCGGAAGCCCTCACTCGTGGATATCGTGCAGATTGCCAAACAGGAACGAGCACGCTCCGATTCCATTGCAGCGGCCACAAATGCTGGTGGCAGCAGCCCCAGTACCGACCACTTTCCCGTCAAGGAACCACATCCTAAGAGTCGCTTCAAGGTGGACAGACATGAGCGCAAGGAGCGGGAGAGTTTCAGGGAGAAAAAAGAGCACAAGCACAAGCAACAGCATCAGCCACCGCCCTATGACCCACCCAATGAACACGATCCGGAGACAAACTCACGCATTGTGAATGAACGACGCGCCAGCTTGTTGCGTCGCAAGCGGGACAAAGAGAAGGACAAGGAGAAGGAGAGGGACGAGCAATCGAAGTCCACAACACCCGAGGCGGAAGCACAGGCTGCCGAGCCAGCGACACCTGAGAGCCACTTTCACATAGTGGACGAAAAGAAGCCTCCCGAACATGAGGAGCAACAAGAGCGACAGCCGCCACCGCCTGCCAAGGAGGGCGGCCCACTCGACGGTCTCGGACTGAGCAAATTCAAGTTCCGCAGACACAAGTCGAAGCACAACTCGTCGACCAGCAGACAAGAGCCTGAAGTATTTAAGTTTGATGACAAGAGTCTCGAGAAGAATAAATCCGGAGAGATTCCCCAAGTGCCCAGCAGCGAGCATCTAAACTGTGAGCTGACAAGTAGCAACTCCAATGGCAATGGCAATGGATCGTCTGGTGAGCCGCAGCCATTGCCTTCACCCACTCCCAGCTTGGGTCTGAGTCAGCGCCAAATGAATGCAGAAAAGCTGGCGGCATTGTCTCGCCAGGGACGCAAGAAAATTGGTTCCCTGTTGGCACTCGTACGTGAGGCAGTTAATCTGAAAAAGGACGATGTTGAGCAAGGGTCAGACGAGTCGCCAGGGCCCACAACACCCACATATTTGGCCTACACACCGCCACCACCACCCTCGGTGTTGTCGAGCAACTCAAGTGCCACAGCTCTGGACATGCCACCAACGCCAGAGCCAGATTCACCCACACCCAGTGCGCCACTGCACTTTGGCAGCAGCACATCTTCATCATCCAGTCGTCCGACCATCAAGCCACCAATACCACCCGCAGTTGGTGGCCCCAACTCATCATCTACGCCTACTCTGGCCACCATGGATGATCTGGAGGAACTGGATCTACCTGGTCCGATTACATTCCCCAAACGCAGTGCTTCCCAGCGGCGTCGCGTCATGCGAGAGGACTCCCAAAGTTCCATCTGGTCCGACAACATTCCAACGATTACCATCAGCACTACAGGCAGCGACGAATGCATTGTGGAGCCTGAGGCAACAGTTGCAGCACCTACGGTGAATGGACATCCAGAGCGAAGCGATTCACCTGGTCCCACTGTGAATATCATAAAGATCGACATTGAGGAGAGCCAAGATGAGGAGAAGTAATTTCACAAGTGTCCTTAAATAACCAAAGTGTCATCTTAGCCCAGGAAAATTGTTTCGTATACTTGCCACCAAGCTTAAACTTGTTATGAACAACAAATCCTAGTAAATTCAATACTCCCCTCTCTTTATCTATTTGTCTATCCTACAACATGAAACCTAATAAAAAGAAATAGATTGCTTTCCTTTAAATGAAATTCTTATAGTTTAATTTAATAAGAATATTGTTAAAGTTTTGAATATGCGTTGAAATCGACACGAGTTTCATAACAAACAGCTATTTGTTGTAGCTCTGAAAAGCTTCAAAAGAAACGGACATAAACCAAAGCTTCGCTAAATGAAAGCTTTGGTTAAATTACAATAGCATAACTTTAACATCTTATGTTAAGTTTTGAACATAACATAATCATGCTAAATTCAAAACTTTCTGTTAGATAAAGAAATTTGTATGTATTTACCATAAAGCCATAAAAATATATTTAATGGATGCCGATACATTGTACTTCTCTTCTGTACTGAGGAAAATACCCAACTGCTAAATTTTTTTTCAGATTTCTGTAGCTCAAATACTGAACAAATCAAATTAGAGAACCACTAAATGAAAAAATTACCTCAGCAAATCACAAGAGACAGTAAAGTTCATCCGGACATAATCAGTCAACTGTTGCCGGGAAAAAATTGAGAATTATTTTGCGAATTGCCGGCACCATAAAAATTTAAATACATTTCTTATCAACACTGCTATTATTATGTAAAAATTATTAACTCAAAGCTATTTTCGTCTTTTCGAGAGAATTTTTACTTCCTAAAATATTTTCTACTCTCAAAAGTCCTTATCTGAAGCTCAGTTTTTAGAAATTGTATAATTCAGAATAACATATATGATTTGTGTAAAGAATCTCGTGTTAAATTTAGTCAATGAAACTGAAAGTGCTCTGGCTTTTTCGTACAACGAACTGTTATCAGCCTAACAGCGATAACCCGCTAGCTCTTAAAGGCAACTAAGTCCAAAAGTAGAGCACAGAGCTACACAGCCTCCGCCGATAGTACGGAGAATTGAGTTTACTCACATAGCAAAGCAAACGGAGAGCTGCTCATATGATAGAATATGATTCCGACATGTGTTTAACAGATAACAGATAAATAAACGACAATGTCAAGCCATACAAATATATGAATGCGATTTCGAGTTCAAAAAGAACTGAAATACAAAACGTTTGAAATACCGAAAAATGAGTAATAAGAGAAATAAATGACAAATTGAACATTAATTCATAAATCAGCAATGCAATCGCGCAACATAATTGCCGGGTTAATACGATTCCAGACGAAGCTAAGAAGCTTGGGAGCAACATGCAGACGATCGCGCTCAACTACAGATACTCAACGTCCAGATACAGATACTATTCGTTGGCTGAGAGCGAGAGAGAGAGAGAGAGTTTCACTCAACAATCGTCGAGACGAAGACTGAGACTGAGACAGAAACCGCTGAGCGGTCGTGCCGCATTCCTCTAGAGTCAGTTGAGCATTGGACGTCCTCGTTAGCGGTTGCCTGTGGTCTTCTGTGCGGAGTAAGTGCGACTACGCTATAGCCGCTGAAAAGTGCTGTGTTCCCCTCTCTCTGTGTGTATGTGTCTATCTATGTGTGTGTGGATGCGTATGTGTGTGTATTTCTGATGTGGAGGAGTGTGGACTCTGTGAAGTTTTCTTCTGGATCTCTTCCGAATTTGTATGTAATGTTTTTTTTGTGTGTGTTTTTTGATTGTCGTTTTCGGTCGCTTGTTGTTGGCGACAAAAAGAAAACCTCAAGATAAAAAAGTATCTTGTAGTGCATGGATGCGTGTGTGTGTATGAGTGTGACTACGGAGTGAGTGTGCATATGTGAATGGCTGTTGATTCAAAAGGTTCTTGCCTTCAGTCTAGTGATACAATTACAATAAAACAACCAAATGAAACAACGACAACGAGCAAAAGCACGATAATAATGAAATGTACTCGTAACTACATAAATCCATATAAACTGCCAACTTTAACCCGATTCAGCAGAAAAGTGAGAAGTGCATGTGTGTGAGTGCAAGGTACTTGATCGAAAAAAATACGAAAACCAACAAAAAAAAAAAAAAACAACAAAAAATGGAAAGCAAATGAAAATGCAAATGCCGTTGCAGTTGCAGTTGCTGCAGTTGGTTTCCCATGCCACAAAAACAAACTATAAATAAACTGTCGAAAATTGTGTTTTTGGAAAACGCATCACGGAATATGTTCCAAATGCAGCATGTGTGCGGCAAGAGAAACTAAATGTATCTACAACAAAAAAAGGCCATAAATAAACGCAGTATTTGTTGTGCCCTGTGCAGCGTCGAGTAACAACAAAAACAAAAACAAAAGCAACAGCAACCAAGTTTCGTAAAAAGTATCTGAGCGTGCGTTCGCTCTCATCTTGAGTGTGCAGTTTCTTTTGAGTGATTTCGTTTGCTTTTCTTCTACCTGCGCGAGTGCGTGAGTGAGTGTAGTGAAGCAGTTGATAAAAACAAACGCCTCAATAAAGATAAATAGCAAAAGGTGCCAAACAATAACGCAGTTTCGAAGCGCACAAACAAAACTGAGACACACACACAAACACAACGTAAACTAAAGTCGTCTTCCAACGTCTTTGTATCTGCTCAGTTTGCTCATAAGTCAACTTGTGGTCAGCCTATAACATATAATACCATAACCATATCGCACACACTATGCACACACTAGTTCGTAGCCCCAAATTCTTATCGCAAAAGGAACTCGTGTTCATAGGCGCGTATCGCGGCAGCAACTCAACTCAGCAGCAGCAGCAACAGCAACAGCAGCTCAACAATTGAAATCTGAATGGAGCGGATGTTCATTCCGTGCTATATATACATACTTATAAACGCACAAATACACACATGTATATTGACTTGTATATAAAATATATAATATTAAATATCTCTATAACATGACAAGTGTATGTGTTTGTGTCTTGGCCTCAGCTGAACTCATTCCCAAAGGGTTCCAGCTCACCAGCTCAGCTCAACTCAGTTCAGCTCGAAATCTGAGGCACTAGTGTATCAAATGTGGCGCCGACGACAGTCCAAAGATTTCTTGTGCTTAATTTCGGTTTCGAAATAAAACAGTTTCTGTTTCTGTGTTTTAAAATCGGAGACGACGTCGCTGATAAGCCAACGATCACTAAACACAAAAAAAAAAAAACCCACACATAAATAAAAAATCCTCTTAAGTCTACAAAGAGTTTCAACTGTATGTGTACTCGTTGCTGGGAAGCAACCCCTCTAAGCTAAATATATATATTCAAAAACTGATAAAAATAAATTAGAAAATTTGTGCAAACAATCAACAGTTTGGTGAACACTTGAAACTCATTTATAAGACTTTAAATTAAGTGTGCGAAATAAATTAAAGATAAATTACAAAAATGACACAACTTTGCAGATTATATATTATACATTCATGATAAAGTATAAATGTTATATTATTCATTGAAAATGTATTAATCTCCCACTCGGTCACATGTTCATACTGGATTTTACCATAAGAAACTGGTAAATTCTTGTGAACTCCCTTTTTTCGTTTGCCTGCAGTTGCATTCCTCTTCGCTCAAATTTTTTTTTCAAAGAGCTCTAATTTCAGTCTACTTATCTAGCGTGTGGCTAAAAGAGGCACAGTGCTGTCATAAGTATTTATGATATCATCTTCTTCAATCTGCTTTACTAAGTAAATAGACACAATTTACTGTGCATATTCGCTAATTAGTTGAGCAAACCTTAACTGAATTCAGAGACTTAAATGAATCTAACCTTGGCTAAGAATAATCAGAGTGCATCCAAACATAGCACCGATATGCACTCAGCATTCTCCACACATGACCCATGTGGCAAGTTCTTAAATAATTGCAAAGTTTACACGCTTATCCCCAGACACAGACACATATAAACATGTATACAAAGTCTGTGTATGTGTGCTATATGGCGGAGTATGTAGATGAAATCATCGCTTGGAATTATTTCAAGTTTTCTTAGAGCAACTGCTGTACTGTTTTTTTTCGGTTGGCAAGGGAGGAGGCAATGTTACAGGGGGGAGAATCGGGTGATGTCGAGGGGAGTACTGCATATACATACCATATATATTAGTTGTAGTCGGAAACACAAATTTTGTGGGCAATGCTTGAGTTCATTTACAGTATGTGTGTGGCTGTGTGTTTGTGTTTATTTATGTATTTTTGTTGTTCCTATTTGAAATTTTCATTTGCAGTTTTTTTTCGCTTTTTTGGTTTTCTGCTTTGTTTTGTTTACTCAATATGCCAGCCTTGTTGTTGTTGCTGTTGTTGTAGCTTCAATGAACTCACAGACAGATCTCGGAACTTACTTATTGACGAACTGAGTAAAGTTTGTGTTTATGAACAGTTTTTGGCCCGGCAAACGAACTAATTAAAAGCAAGCAAAGATCAACAGTGAATGCCGCCAAACTTATACCCTAACAGATAATTGCGGTTTCTAGAACTACTCTATTAAACTGTAACCAGCTTTGTTACATGGCATGTACATTAATTCAGTTAAATTGGATATACAATCTTTATTGGGATTTTTAGCGTCTGTCAAATATGTTAGCTGGTCAAGACTGTTCTAATTTAATCTGTTCAGGTTATGGCATTAAAAACGCCTTTGCAAAACTATAATACACTCTGGATGCTCTGAACGGAAATAACTCGCTCAGACAATATGGACAACACATGTGCTGGAAGTGTTCTGAAAAGTTCTCTATACGAAGCATATATTTTGGGGGATTAGCTAATGCTGATGCTAATGATATTTTATGCATTTTCCATTTAATTAACAGCGTGTGAAGCCGCTCCGAAACCAGCCAACGTTTAACAAAAAACTGCAATTATGCTCTAACAGTGCAAAACCCAGCAGAAGAAACAACGAAATTATAAAACCCACCTTGCCACATTACACATAAACTCGCAGAGATCAAGGTGTTGCGAGTCATCCTAGTGTGCATAGAATAAAGACCCTCCATTGATACCACAAAAGTCACGATGAAGCGCAGCAGGCGGAGTCTAAGCTTAGGCTCCTCCTCAATGGCGCGTCTGCTGCTCGCTGGCATGCTGCTGTGCCACTGTGCAACGGCGGCGTGGGGCGTGCAACGGCAGCCCATCAACTCAGCAGGAGGACACGAGTTGCGAGGCACGACATTCATGCCTGCTCTGGAGTGCTACGATCCCTATGGCCGACCGCAGGTGAGAAAAACGCTATCATTCATAGTACAATGTAATAAATTATTCTATCAATTATTGCATTCACTCTATAATTCAATATACCTGATTGTCAATCGTAGTACAATACATTAAATCACTTTATCAATCATAGAAAAACATTCAGAAGTTACAATATTAAAATTATCAATCTTAACACAATACCCAGTAGTCACTCTATCAATCATAATATAATGCAATAAATTATTTGATCAATCAATCATACTACAATACTTGATTTATAATAATATTTCAATGCTCTAACTCACTCTATCAATCATAACACAATACTCAGCAGACCCTCTATCAGTCAAAATACATGATTGTCAATTAAAATATAATACATTATTACCAAATATAATACTATAATCGATTGTCACTTCGTCAATCATCAATACTTCTTTATCAATCATAGTAGACGCAGTAGTCTCTCCATCGCAATAAAATTCATTGTACAATGCAACTCTTTATCAAACTGAGTACAAAAAACGGGTTGTTAAACTAACAATTATACTATAAACCAACAAATCACTTTATCAATCGTGTTACAATACCCAGTGCTCACTCTGTCAATCATAGTAGGATACAAGTAGTCTGTGATCACACAATTGAATTGTATGCTGGGTCAATAGTTCCGCTGCTCTCGGTTGTATTCAAATGCAGACATGCAAACTAATTGAGCGCTGTTGACTCAATTAACATAAATACAAATTGCGTGAAAACACACCCAAACAGACACACACACGCTTAGACATATTTCATGCTCTTACTTTCTCTTATCAATTAACGCTCCGCAACGTATACTTAATGTGCTCTTTCTCGCCTTCTCTTTGCGACAGAAATGCTTGCCGGAATTCATCAATGCGGCCTATCAACTGCAAATCGAGTCGACAAACACTTGCGGCGAGCAGGGCGACAATCACTTCTGCACGCAGATGATGAACTCGAATCTCAAGAACTGCGGCGTGTGCAGGTAATATCGCGAATGCTAATCTTTGTTTTTATGCTTACTTAAATATTTACCTATATTATAGTTATGGCGATCATAGTCCCGCATTCCTCACGGATCTGCACGATCCACAGAATCCATCGTGGTGGCAGTCGGAGACAATGTTTGAGGGCATTCAGCATCCCAACCATGTCAATCTCACGCTGCATTTACGTGAGTACAAATAACTGAAAATCGAAATGCACCTTATAATTTATATACTTTCTCTGATTTCAGGTAAATCGTATGATATCACCTATGTGCGCATTCTTTTCCGTTCGCCACGTCCGGAGTCCTTTACGATCTACAAACGCACCTCAGAACACGGACCCTGGATACCCTATCAGTACTACAGCGCCACGTGTCGGGACATCTACTCGCTGCCCGACTCCCGTGCCATTCGCAAGGGCGAGGGTGAGGCTCATGCTCTCTGCACGAGCGAGTACAGCGACATTTCGCCTTTGATTGATGGTGAAATTGCCTTCTCCACGCTCGAGGGTCGCCCAAGTGGCATCAACTTTGAGCGCAGTCTTGAACTGCAAGACTGGGTAACAGCCACCGACATTAGGATCACGCTGGATCGTTTGAACACCTTTGGCGATGAACTGTTTGGCGATTCGCAAGTGTTGAAATCCTACTTCTATGCCATCAGTGATATTGCAGTGGGTGCTCGTTGCAAGTGCAACGGTCATGCAAGTAAGTGTGTGGCAAGCACGGGAATGCATGGCGAGCGCACGCTCGTCTGCGAGTGTCGCCACAACACCGATGGACCCGACTGTGATCGCTGCTTGCCGCTGTACAACGACGTCAAGTGGAAGAGGGCAACATCAACCGAAGTCAACGAGTGCAAAGGTAAGCAAATAGAACAACACATCGAAGAACTGGTTACTCACTGTGGACAGTGCAAGCAATAATAATACAGTGAGATTTGTTTTTAAAATCTTAAATCATAAAAGTACCCTAATGAAAAGTAAAAGAAAATTTGTATAACTCGACTACATTAAAAAGTCAAATGTTCATTTTTTGTAATATTTTGTGGCATACAACTGTATGCATTAAAAATTATTTAATTTTTAGAGCATTTGTCCCACTGTGGTGTGACTTGCTCTATATAAGGACAGACTGCTTTGCCGTTAGATGCCACTTGTGGCTAGCACTTGTGATAGTGGCGCTCAGTCAGTCAATCAGTCATGTTGCGTCTGTGCAACTTGTTGCAATTTCTTTGCTTTGCTGTCCAGGCCAAAGGGTATGGCTGGACCTACGATTATGCTCTGAACACGAATCGCATAGGTGGCAATGATATGGTGCACTGGTACCACATTAACTGTAAGTCGGATAAGAGTTTTCCGTTAAGCTAGTTCCTCATTTAATCGCAGCTCAGCTGCAATCACTAGTAATAAAAATGTAATACTTCATTATTTACTTAACTCCAACTTTAATTTGATTGCAGCTTGTAACTGTAATGGCTTTGCGGACAAATGCTACTTCGATGCGAATCTGTTCAATTTGACGGGACACGGTGGTCATTGTCTGGACTGTCGCGACAATCGTGATGGACCCAATTGCGAGCACTGCAAAGAGAACTTCTACATGCGTGACAACGCCTACTGTGTGAACTGTGGCTGCGATCCCGTTGGCTCCCGTTCGCTGCAGTGCAACAGCCAGGGCAAGTGTCAGTGCAAGCCTGGCGTGACTGGCGACAAGTGTGATCGTTGTGCCAACAACTACTTCCAGTTCGGATCACATGGTTGCCAACCCTGTGGCTGCGATGCCCAGGGCTCGCAGGATAACACACCAGCTTGCGATGCCGAGACGGGCATTTGCTTCTGCAAGGAAAACGTAGAGGGCAGACGCTGCAATGAGTGAGTAGCTCAATTCCTAATATTCCTACCTAGTTTCTTAAACCTTCTCTCTCTTTAGATGCAAACCTGGCTTCTTCAATTTGGATCGCAGCAATCGCTTCGGTTGCACACCCTGTTTCTGCTATGGCCACACCTCCGAGTGCCAGACTGCTCCCGGTTACTCTGTGGTCTCTGTCACCTCCAACTTTAACAAGCACAAGGAACGCTGGACCGCCATTGATCCAAACCGTCGCGATGTTGACATCAAGTACAATCAATACAGTCGCAGCATCGGTACCACGGCTCAAGGCAATGAATACGTCTACTTCCAGGCGCCCGATCGCTTCCTCGGCGATCAGCGTGCCTCCTACAATCGTGATCTGAGCTTTAAGCTGCAACTGGTCGGCCAGGTGGGACCCAGCACCAGTGCCAGCGATGTCATTCTCGAGGGTGCTGGCAGCAAGGTGTCGCTGCCCATCTTTGCCCAGGGCAACAGCATCCCAGATCAGGGAGTGAAGGAATACAAATTCCGCCTGCACGAGCATCACGATTATCAATGGCAACCAAGTCAATCAGCCCGTGGCTTCCTCTCCATACTGTCCAATCTGACGGCCATCAAGATCAGGGCCACCTACTCGGTGCAGGGCGAAGCAAATCTCGATGATGTGGAGCTGCAAACGGCGCATCGCGGCGCTGCCGGCAAACCTGCCACCTGGATTGAGCAGTGTACATGCCCAGAGGGTTATTTGGGACAGTTCTGCGAGTCCTGCGCTCCCCGCTATCGCCACAGTCCAGCTCGTGGTGGACCTTTCATGCCTTGCATTCCTTGCGATTGTCATGGCCATGCGGACATCTGTGACTCGGAAACGGGCAGCTGCATCTGTCAGCACAACACGCAAGGCGACAACTGTGATCAGTGTGCCAAGGGCTACTATGGCAACGCCTTGGGCGGCACTCCCAGCGACTGCAAGCGTTGTCCGTGCCCCAACGATGGCGCCTGTCTGCAGATCAATGGTGATACCGTCATCTGTACCGAATGTCCGGTGGGCTACTTTGGCTCACGTTGCGAACAGTGCAGCGATGGCTTCTATGGCGATCCAACTGGTTTGCTGGGAGCGGTTCAGACCTGCAAGAGCTGCGACTGTAATGGCAATGTGGATCCCAATGCGGTGGGCAACTGCAATCGCACCACCGGCGAGTGCCTGAAGTGTATACACAACACCGCTGGCCAGCACTGTGATCAGTGTTTGCCCGGACACTTTGGTGATCCTTTGGCGCTGCCGCATGGCAAGTGTGATCGATGCAGTTGCTATGCTGCTGGCACCGAGCAGGACGAGCAGAGCATCTCGCGTTGCGATCAGGTCACTGGACAGTGTCAGTGCAAACCCAATGTGATTGGACGCGATTGTGGCGAGTGTCAACCAGGTTACTTTAACATTCGCTCGGGCAATGGTTGCGAGAACTGTTTGTGCGATCCTGTGGGCAGCTATAACTCCACCTGCGATCGCCTCACTGGACAGTGTCACTGCAAGCCCGGTGTAGTTGGTGTGCGTTGTGATCAGTGTGAGAACTTCTACTTTGGCTTCTCCGTGGATGGCTGCAAGTCATGCGAGTGCGATGCGAGTGGCTCACAGGGCTTCCAGTGCAATCAGACGGGTCAGTGTCCATGCAACGACAATGTCGAGGGACTTCGTTGCGACCGTTGCAAGGAGAACAAATACGATCGTCATCGCGGCTGCGTGGACTGTCCCGACTGCTACAATCTGGTGCAGGATGCGGCCAATGTGCATCGCGACAAGCTGAAAAATTTGAGTTCCACTCTCGACGAAATCGCTCGCACTCCTGTTACCAACGATGAAGAGTTTGAGGGCAAGCTGCGCGCTGTGCAGGATAAGGTCGCCGTTTTGGCACAGGATGCACGCTCGGGCTCGGGTGAAGGGGGACAGACCTATGTGGAGGTCATCAACGATTTGCACAACCGCCTGGACAGCATGCGTAGCCATTTAGAGAGCGCCGATGCTCTGCAGAAGAATGCCAACGATGAGATTGTCAAGGCACGCAGCAATTATACGCAACTGCACGATATTATCGACGACGCCAAGAAGCAGCTGCAACAGGCCTTGGACCTGCTGAACGATGAGGGAACTCAGGCGCTGGCCAAGGCCAAGAATAAGTCCGTGGAGTTTGGCGAACAGTCCGAGCAAATCTCTGATATATCGCGTGATGCACGCGCTCTTGCCGATCGCTTGGAGTCGGAGGCGCAGTACGATCTGAAGAATGCCAAGGACGCCAAGGATGCCGTTGAAAAGGCACATCTGTTGGCCAAGAATGCCATTGATCTGCAGCAAAAGGTGGGCGTCGAATTGCGCTCCGAAGTGCGACTCGAGCTCGATCAGGTGAAGCAGTCGCTAGGTGCCGTGGCTCAAACCTCCAAGGAGGCGTTGCGCAAGGCCAACGAAGTCTACGATGCAGCTCTCACATTGCTCAACGATGTCAATCGTCAGACACAGCCGGACATTGACATCACCAAGCTGAAGCAGGAGGCGGTGGCTGCCAATGAACGTGCCGACTTGCTGCTTAAGCAGATCAACGACTTGTCCGATGCCAATGGCGATATTTTCAACGAATTTGCTACCGAAAGCAAGCTTGCCCAAGTGGTGCTTCAACGGTAAGTCGAGTCTTAAAATCCTTATATAAATTTCATTTGAATTCCAATATGGAATAATATGTTGACAACAGTTGACTAATAATGCGTATACGTAATTTTCCTTTCCTCAGCGCCGATACCCAAAAGAAGGACGACATTGAGCTGCTTGCACGTGCCAAGGCAGCACATGAGCGTGCCACCAAGGCTGTGGAGCAAGGCGACAATACGCTCAAGGAGGCCAACAACACTTACACCAAGCTCGCCGGCTTCCAGTCTGATGTGCAGCGCTCCTCGGAGAAGGCGGCTCAGGCAATGGAATTGGTGCCCAACATTGAGCAGGACATTAATCATGCGCGCACTCTGATCAACCAAGCGGCCAATGCCTTGGAGGGTGCCAACAAGAATGCCAATGAGGCCAAGAACAATGCACAAGAGGCACAGGAGAAGTATGCTGAACAAGCATCCAAGGTAAGACAAGGAAATATCCATGATTGTCGCATTACTTACATCATATATCATTCCACAGGATGCAGAGTTGATTCGTCGTAAGGCCAATGAGACCAAGGTTGCAGCTCGTAAGCTGCGCGATGAGGCTGATCAACTAAATAGTCGCGTCAAACTGACGGAAATGAACATCTTTCTGCTGGAGGAGAACTCAACCAAAGATGATAATCTGGTGGACGATGCCAAGCGCAAGGTGGGTCAAGCCAAGGCCAACACGCAGGATGCTCAGAATCAAATTGAAAAGGCCAACGCCGAGCTGTCCGCCATCAAGGATGAGCTGGAGAACCTCAAGGATATCAACACCGCAGATTTGGATAAATTGGGTAAGAATAACTTCAAAGAAGTGGAAAATTTAAATGCTAATTCAATTTGGCATTGCAGAGAATCGTCTGAGTGTGGTGGAGAGCGACATCAATCGCGTGAATCTAACGGGACGCATCGAAAAGTATCGCGAACAGCGCAATATACAAAAGAAACTGATCGATAAATACGGTGAAGAACTGATCGATCTGGAGAACGAGGTGGCAAACATTCGCCAAATATCAGAAGCACTGCCCGCAGGTTGCTTTAGACGCAATCGTCTGGAGCCGTAGACTCATCTACACTAATTAAAATAATGAATGCACTACCAACTACCAACTACTTCAATTAACATCTAAGTACCAGGCGAAGACGAACAAATCAAAGTCGAAATCGGAAATCGCATATCGCAAATCGAATTAGCCCTTAGCCGTTGAATGAAATTATAGAGTTTTAGTCTTATAGCTGAAATATTGTGTTTAGTAAAAGAAGAGAAACAAAAACAAAACGACAAACGAGAAACCAGATAAACAAAACTAAGAAATGTTAAGCTTTAATGCATCATTCATATACATCATTGATTATATCGAAGCATGATGCCCAACTTCAAAATGTTCTTAACTGCCAATTGTGCTTTAAATTCAAGCCAGCCATGGACGACTGTATTATATATTGAAAACTGTGCCGTGTACAATTCCCTCAAGCAATCCTCTCCAAATCAATTGCATTTCTCTAAATATATATCCCAAAACTATTCTACTCTATTACGTACATATATTAACATATTTTCAATCTACGTTTAATGTGCCAATTACAATATTTTCACTGTGTTTAAGTCGATTTACCTTAAAAATACGATTAATAAAAGTTTTCCAACGTTGTAATCTATAAATGTAATTTATGCTTATTTGTTATTCATGTTTCTCAACAGTAGAAAGAAATTTCCACTGGTGCGAAAGACCTGCCAAAGTATTATAATTTTAATTTTTGTTTTCAGCAATTTAATACTTTAGCTCACCTGCACCAGAAACTTGTGTGACAAATTTGTAAATCCGCCCACGCTGAGCACAAACGTTTTTCTTGAGAACATCAGCATCAGCTTGATGATGAACTTAAAGTCTTCGGATTCATTATACCAGGCACAGTTATACCAATCGTAGAAGAGTAACTCGCTCTAGAAATTTCACTTCCAAGTCAAATTTTTATTGAATGACTTTTATACTTACCTGCGTTTCAACTTTTTGCGCATTGACGTTGTACAAACTGATTTCAAGAGTTATAGTTACCAAATAGACCATTATCATGCCCATCCAAACCCAACCCACTTCCTAGGAAAAGATTTAGTAGCTGTAAGCATAGAAATCAGCTATTAACCTACCATAATGGTGCTGATCTTATAAAGCAACATGCATATCAAGATGCTGCTAATGACGCATTGTACGAGAATAATATATTTGAAAAGGTTCTCGATTTGGGCATGATGTCTGCAAAAGATATTAGACAATTGCAATTGATTAGGATATGTTTTATAAATCTTACCTTGATATACGTGCAAAGAGTCGAGCACAGCAGCGTAAATAAGGCACTCTTAAGGACTTGGGAACCACCGAATCGCATGTAGAGTGTTGCACCAAATAACGTAGAATCTTTATAAGACACGCCTCGTATCTGGTGAGCACAACAAACAGACTGTTGAAGCCAAAGACAGCTAAGGGAGACAATAGTTCTAAATTAAAAGAAATTTTCAATTAGAACCAGTGCGCGCCCTACCAAAGAAACACCAAAGGGGCCCAGACTGCAGCAGGAAAAAGCGAACGGAATATGAGGGAAACTCGTATTTGCCCAGCTTTATAAAGGGCACAATTGCTGGGTAAGCTATAGATTAAAGTACCATAAACATTAAAACAACAGATTTATAGTTAATGGTAATCAAACCTACTTAGGGTCATCTCACAAGTGTCGTGTATTATGTAACAATCGTAGACATATTGAAAGTAGGGTCGCATTGTATAGTACAGCACAGGCATGCAGACAATCTTGAAAAAGAACATGACCTGGCGATCAATATCTTGCCAGTTTTTTGATAATATGGAACCCAATGATCTCCGTAATATCCGCTTATTGGGTAAATCTTTAAAGAATAGAAATCAATTACGTAATGTTTAGCTTGGTAAAACATTTTAACGCACCCAATTCAAACAGCCCTAAGCTCTTGAGCAAATCACCTGTTTCGGTGGTGTACACAAGTTCCGCACAGGAATCCATATAATTGTGAAAGTACATCATTTTTACTAATCCCACCGAAAGCTGGAAAGAAAGTAAAACAGCCTGCGAAAACAAAGCAGGGATTATACTAATATCTTCTGTTTTTTAATTTTGCTCTCTACTGACCTCTACATAAGCTTCAAAGGACACCGTGTAATTTGCCATGATGAATTGAATGAGACTATATATAATGCTCAAATTCACTAGCAAAGCAAAGACTCGTAGGCTATAAAATATTATAATAATAATTGAATATAACACAAAATCAATTCTATATAAATCTAAATATTAATTGTGTAAACTCACAATCCGCACGGTCGCGAACTGCGTTTCCTTGGCGCTATGTTAATTCCCAATGCGTAGGCGCTGTATTCCACCCAGGTGAGTCCTGGCTTGGGTAAGTCGTCAATCAGCTGCAACTCCTGATCTAGTATGTTCTGCATTTTGAAGGGCGAAAGTGAAACTGCTGAAGGAGCTGCTCCAATGCATTCTTTTATAGCATTTTTTCTAAGGGGGTTCTTGGCTCAATTAGTAGTAAATTATACGGTTGCTTTTGGGTAAATTGCTTTATTGCTTATGGACATTGTGCAACTCTTGTTCAATGAAGCTAAAATAACTATGAAAATTTTGTGGGCGGTACGTGAAACATTAAAAATGTAGGAACAAACGGAAACGAAAGGGGAAAATTCAAAACAAGTAAATTCAACCTGAGAAATGATTTAATAACTTTAAAGAGACAAAGACAATGTGGTAAAACTGATTATTTAGCTGAAAGAGTATACAAAACTTAATTTATTTTAAGTTTATGGGAACAACTTCAAAAGCCCAATAAAATCAAAAATATATCTTGTACAAGATTCAATATAAATTTTTATTTATTTATTTATTTATTGGGGCTTACAAGGAATATTACTTAAAATAAATATAATTGATTATAATATTAATTAGTATAATTAACAATTCTATTCAAATACAATTTGAACATATGAACTCATATGTGTAGCACAACAATTCAAATATTTAACGGCTTCCGCCAAATCAACCAATTTGCGCGCAGTTGGCAGCCCCAATCAGCTGTTGCTGCAGACACAATACAGTTTATGGGCAGCACTGGTCGTGGTTCAAGTGTAAATCGTATGCCATTTGTTTACTTAATTTAAAGTTGGCTCAATATTGTTTGGAATCGCAATTGGTCAACAAAAAGGCTGCGCCTAGATGACAAAAATGGATGCAACGCAACACAAGCTGCTGCAGCCCGTGAAGGCGACGAATCCTTTGGTGTATTTAGATATCACCATTGGCCAGGAAAGCGGTAAGCAAAACAAAGTCGCACAATCTCTACTTGACCTACATAATAATTATTGTGTGTGTGTGCGTGTGTGTATATTTACTTTTGCGCAGCGGGACGCATGATAATTGAACTGCGCAAGGATGTTGTGCCAAAGACAGCGGAAAATTTCCGTGCCCTTTGCACAGGAGAACGTGGCATCGGGCAGCTGGGGCAACCACTGCACTACAAGGGCACACGCTTCCACACCATCAAGCGAGTATTTGCCGTCCAAGGCGGCGATCTGGTCCACAATGATGGCACCAGCGGCGAGAGCATCTATGGACCACTCTTCGAGGACGAGAACTTTGAACTGACGGTAGGTTAGACAGCTGGCAATCTACAAAAGACGCGTCTCATCTTCTCACTCTGCAGCACAATGACGAAGGCGTCGTCAGCATGGCCAACTATGGCAAGCCACACACCAACAACTCACAGTTCTTCATCACAGCCGTTGGCTGCGAAAACCTCAATGGCACCAATGTTGTTGTGGGTCGTGTGCTACGTGGCCTCGGCATTGTGGCCGAAATGGAGCAGAACTGCACGGATGATGCGCATCCCACGGTGGACATTATGATCAGTGACTGTGGCGAATTGGCACCAGACACGGATTGGGGAGTAGACTGCAATGATGAGACAACAGACAAACTGCCACCATATCCACAAGATTGGACGGGCAAATTCACCAAGCCAACTGTAAGTTGCAGCATCTGTTACATAATCACTATAAAATTTATACAACTGTCTATCTTGCAGTCCGACGCTACAGTTCAGCTGCTCACGGGCTTACGGCAATCGGGTAATCACTTCTTTCAGCTGGGCAGATATCATGAAGCACGTGCCAAATACCGCAAGGCGAATCGTTACTACACAATGCTGCGCAAGAACTTCGACTGGCAGCAGCTGAAGGGCTGTCCTGATGACACGGATCTGCGTAAGCTCGACGACTTCTCAGTGGTTAACAACATCAACATGGCTGCCGTGGAGCTAAAACTAGAGAATTATCAGTATGCCAAATACGAATGCTCAGAGGCTATACGTCTGGATCCCAATTGCAGCAAGGCGTTCTATAGACGCGGCCAAGCGCAAAGTGCCATGCGAAACTATGAAGAGGCTATCAAGGACCTGAAGCATGCCCACAAATTGCTACCGGAGAACAAACAGATCCTGAACGAACTGAACAGTGCCAAGCAGCTGTTGGCCGAATACAATAAACAGCAACGAAAAGCGCTCAAGAAACTGTTCAATTAGTTAGGAGACCTTTTTTGAATATTTTGTACAAGTTGAAAATTTTGCTCTACTTTTAGTGTAAGCTGTCCATGTGTTCAATGTGGATCGAAATGACATCAATACTTTATAATTAAATGTTTTTATTTTATACAAAAGAACATACGATATTGCAAATTGTTCCATTGGGTTTCGCCACAACGTAGATCTGTCTATGAAAACTAATTGCCATAACTGTTGTATGTATTTATCGTATATGTAAGTATATTATGTAATTGTATCGTATTCGTACCCTAAAAACACATTTGTTCACAATAATGATTTATCAACTCTCTCTCAACTGAATGATAGTGGGATAGTAGTACCTATATAATAATGCTGCTTAAATACTAACAACTATTTATTTGATTAGATAGCATATCAAAATGAGCTTAATCCTGCACTAAGTTTAGCCATATGTAGAAGTTCCATTTGTTTTAGATTTAAAGATTTGTCACAATATCCTGTTCGCTGCGATGCAAATTGTTTGATCCGGCGCCCATGTGATAGCTCTTCATGTTGATTTCCATGTTGGTCAAGGCGCTGGACACGTGATACAAGTTCTCCGAAAGTATTGCGTACACCTCAAACAACTCCGAGTCTGATTTGGACACAATGAAGTCCTCTGCAAAGAACCAATTGATTAGCATTCTCTAAAAATTTATTAAAGTAATTTTTGCTAAACAAACCTGTTCGATCCTTCATAATGCTGTGAGCATAGGCATTCAATATGATCGTCATCTCGTCAAATTTAATGCGACTTTCCAGATTCCCATAGCTGAAGATGGTCAGACTTTGATCGCCTGCATTTAGCGTAGAGACACGACGATACTGTCGCACATGTGAGATGGCGCTGGACCAGCGTTGTAGACCAATATGCTCATGCAGCGATGCCTCAAACTCCTCCTGGGTCATCGGCAAGCCGGGCGACGGCGTCGGGGTATGCTCTCCCTCAGTAGAAGTTGATGATTCCAGGCAATCAAGCTCTGCTTCGGTGGTGCAACGCACCAATGCATCACGCACCAAGGCATATAGATCAGATATGTCATGCATCTGCGAGAGCAAAAGAAAAGTTATTACGGTCGCTTTAAAAGACAGCTTCACTTACGTCTTCGTTAACACGAAAATGATTGACCACATTCGAGGATATTTTATGATTCGATTCGATCAGCAGCAGCAGTTGGAACATTAGTTTGTACAAGGAACGGCCCAGATCGAGCACCACCTCCGTGGAGGCAGGATCAAAAGGCATATAGGCAATGCTCGAGCTGCTGCTGGGCATCTCCAAGCCGGAAGCAGCGACATCCGATTCATTGAACAGCGACAACTTGCACGACGTTTTCACCGCATCCAAACACTGCAAAAGAAGTGAGACAATTAAAATACCTTTCAATTAAATTAAAGTTAATTTAAGTCACCTCCAACACCTGATCCTTGCGATCGAAGAATGTCTCAAGATGCTCCTGCACCTCGAGCACATTGAAACGCAGCATTTCAAACAACTTGGGCGTCGTTGTCTGCAGTTCGCTGCACCAAACACGCGGCGGATCGGCGCGAGAGCTCAACAGATCTGTGAAGAGCGATATGCGATTGCCCAATTGCGATCCGATGCCTGTGAAGAACTTCTTTGCCTCCTTCGAGATGCTGATTGTCTTGAACGTTAACTCCTTGATCAGTCGATACAATTGCATCAGCAGCTCCGAGGTGTGTGCCGATGGCTGATTAACAAGCATCGATTGCAACTGACGTCGCCAATTCTCTTCGGCCTCATCGCGTATTGCGGCACCAAAGCGAATGATGCCCTGCAGATGGGGTGAGGCATTGCAGGGTGTGATATCACCCAAATCTCCAGCACTGGAACCACTGGTATCGCTACGGGACACTGAATTGCGACGACGACGTTCGCGCAGACTCAAAGATGTGGGCGGCACGGCGCTAAAGCAGTTCTTCAAGAACGACTGACGATGATCGTCGTCGAGCGGAGATTCCGATTCTCCTTCTTCATCGGAAGAATCGTCGGCGGTTTGTCGCTTGCGTTTGCTCAAAATGGGTGTCTTATCGCTGAAGCTGTCCTCCAGCGCCGAGGAGTGGCCTCCCTTGATGGAGCCACCGATGCCACTGCCACAATTCAAGCATTCCTCATCGCCAACAAACTGATGGCGTCGAACGCCCCAGTTAAAGTTGTCCGTCGACTCGCCAGCAATGCTGTCCTCGTACTCCAGGAAATCAAAGTCCTTAAACACGGTAAAATCGGGCTGTCCATCATCGCGTCGTGATCCGCTGCTAAGATCACCCTGTGGACCTGATGTCTCCTCTGTGGACGAGGCGGCCGAAGATTGACGCTCCATTAGATCCGATGATTGGCTAAATATAACCTGCATATTGTCAGAAATACGTTAGTAACATTGTAATTAAAACATGCAACAAAAAAAACACTCAAATCGATCTAAGAAAATGATTAATATAAGATATACAGATACAGATAGATATATAGTATAATACATTTATATAGATAGAAATAGTAGACTGGACAGCTTACGCTTTGTCTGGTCGCAATTGATCCCGTTAGAAGTGACGTGCTCAACGACTGATCGTGTTAAAGTTAAAACAAGAAAACGAAACATACAGTTTGAAAAAAAACACACATGCGCATTCTCAGGCACGAAACGCAATGGAAATGGAACAAAGCATAATGAAATGAATCGCAGTGGTCTGGTGAGGTATTAAGGATATTAAGGTGATAAATTAAGGAAGCAAGCATGTTTGAGTTCCTTTTCAATGCAATTAGCTAATTCCTGAGCGTTGCAAAAGAAGAGTTTATGCGAGGTTCACAGGAATGTTTTTAAGAAATACTTAAAACTTTATGGAAAGTTCATAAGAAATTAATATTTGGAATGGAATGTGTGGAATAAAACAAAAGAAAACACCATAAATTACAGGAATGTTCCACATCCTTATGATTATGTATTATGATTCTTGGGGTTTAAGCAAAAAATGTTTTTGCATGAAATGTAAGGATTTGTCATGATGCTTTAATAACATTCCCCGTTATAGTAATTCAAATACTTTAGTCAAATGAAATCCAAAACATGCTTGTGTGTTATAAGAAATGCATGGAAGTATTAAAAACTGAACATGATCAAGCAGATTGTACTAACAAATGAAGTGAATGAATGAAACTGATCTGAGGAGAACGTTTGGAATGAAACAAAGAATCTAATACGACATTACGGAACTTAAACAACGAGCCAACAAATCAAACAAATGACACAAAACAAAAACAAAGCTACACGTGGCATTTAGAAACATGTTCCTTTACCTTTGAGCAAATTGAGTTTATGAAATCGTCCTATAATTAGGTTTGGTTCGGGTTGTTAATGATGATTAATGGCGTGTTAGTTATTGTTTTCGATATCGGATTGATTTTGATATATATTGATATTGATATTTTTGATATTTGGTTTATTTTACATGAAAGAAAAAAGAAGTAGAAAATAAATAATTTGCTGTAGAGATGATCGGGCCACATTATTATGCTCGTAGAGTAAATACATATTAGAAAGCAGGAGCTGAAAGAGCTAGCGCTAGGGGATTTCAAAGCATGCACCTTGCTAATGTACAAGCTGACAGACTGTCGTCCCCAGTCCCCGTTCCCGCTGCAACAACTTACCGATGGTGACTTGGGCAGACCCACACGTTGACCACATGTGGTCAGCAAATTCACAAGGCATTCCCGCACCCGACACTGCGACATCCACGGGCGTTTCCATCCACTGAGCGGCACTGTATCCGCCGGCGAGAGACTCGCACTGCGTCTCGGTGAATTCGGTGTGCCAACAATGCTGCCAAGACCACCAACAACATGCTGTTGTTGTTGCTGCTGCTGTTGTTGCTGTTGCAACAGGTGCTGTTGTTGCTGCTGCTGTTGTTGCTGGGCAGCGACGGCAGAGGCGGCAATGGCCGCCACATTGCTGTGGGCCCGTTGCTGCTGCAGCTGTGCGCTGGCCTGCTGCGCAGGCGCAACCGTCACCGTTGTGGCATTGGTCAGCGTCGAGTTGAGTGATGAATTTCCAGTGCCCGATGCACCACCGCCAGATCCACCTCCCACCAGGTTGGGTTCCTCCGTTTTGAGCAGTATGCGACGACCGATGAGCGGTGTCTGTGAGACATCAAAGGTGAACTCCATGGTGCGGCCGGCCAGTTCCTTTTTACAGAACATATCCGAGTCCGGATATGCGCTATAGAAGGAGAACGATAAGCCGGCACTGCTGCCATCGCTGGGCGGCACCACTTGCAACGACGAGCTGCGTGTCACAATCAACTTCAGTATCTTCAGCGAGTCCTTCCAGTTCACAGTCTGCAAGTAGTAAGTAAACATATTTAGTTAAACAGTTAACTAAGACAATTAGCAAAGACAGACTCACATCCAAATATTTGCCAATGGCACGCAATAGATCCGCATTGATAGTTTGCGCTTGTGGCGCCGACAGATCCACATAGTGCAGCATGCAGTGAATGACATTGAGCACTGGCACCTGCACCTGTTGCGGCCCCTTTTCCAGCACTTCGATGAGGAAGGCCAGCATATGCAGTCCCATGTGTGCGTAAGTGTCATGCAAATACTTCACCACACACTTAGTCCACTGGAACGATTCCTTGCAGAATGTCTTACGACTGTATAGCGTCATCACAGTGCCCAGATTCTCTAGCTTGGCGCCCAGCTCGGTGGACACATGTGCAATATTCTCTGCGCTGCGAATGCAAATCTCATTGGCGTCCTCGTAGTGCAGTAACATGTAGGGCAGCAGTGCAATCACATTCATGGGGAACGCACAGCTCTGGGTGGGATCACAAACGGGCAAACTGAGCAGCGGTGCAAACTGTGAGAGCAGAGTGATTGTCGGTTCATAGGTAGCGCTGTGTGTGCAGCCCTGAAAGCAGAAGAATAAGAAATTGAAAATAAACATTCTCAAATTAGAATCAACCATTATTCATATTAAGAGTAGAGAGAAATAAGAAAGAAATCTACAGTCCAGTATACTGAAGTCTAAATGATGTATTGGTATAAATTTACTATTCAATATAACTCAATTATGATCCCATAGAAAGACTTTTTGAATAACAGCCAAGTTACGGATCAGAATAATATTCTTAGAAATTGAACATAATGTATTCACTATTGCGTAAAAGATACTAGTATTGAAAATACATATATGTTTAATTTGTTTGGCGTTAAGTTTTATAATATTAAACCAAGTTTGATCTTTGTAGGGTCTTCACAACAGAATCGATATCCGATGTTAATAAAAACTGACTGACAGATAAGTGGAGCTCAGTGAAAGGCAAAAATTTCGCAAGCAACACTTTGCTAATATTTTTGTATTACAATTATCTTACGTTCAAAATCTTAAAAAGTAAATACAGTCTAATGACCTAGTCATAAACTTATCAACATTACCATTTACTAGTAATAATGGCATTAATATAATAATCAATAATTACTAATAGCAACTGTCTTACCTTGAGCAGCAGTGCATGCACACCCGGATAGGCAGTCCACTTCAACTGTTGCTGCAGTTTCTCCACCTTATCCCTCGCATCCGGACGATCCAGTGGCAGGCGATGCAACACTCGTGTAAGCAGCCGCAAAGCCAGCATGAACTCGTGCTCATAATCTGATTCGAGCAATGAAACCGATAGCCAAAACAATTGCGCCAATATGGTCATCTTATCATCCTGTGTCGCCGTATCGCCCAACATCTTTAAGCTCTGAGCACTGCGTGATCTGGACAAAGCCGAACCAGCTCCAACGCCCACGCCACCAAACTTGCAGACAACGCTGCGTTCTAGCTCAATGCCAGAGGCGCGATTCCGCAGCTCCACCTGTTTGTCACAGGGCGAGTTGTTGGCCTTGCGACCACAGTATGAAACCGAGTAACTAGTGCTGCGTCCATGGCTGGGTATCGAATAATTGGAGGATTGCGGCGTCATGCCCGAGGGTGATTTCTTGCCCGGCAGTATGGAGTTGGGACCACCATCCTTGTTGTTCAAATTGGGCGTACTCTTGAAAATATCCTTCATCACATCCAGCGGTCTAAAGTCCGAATCGAGACTATCAACAGCTGCTTCGAGAGTGAGCAGCAACTCCGTCACATAGCCCTGCATGTCTTCACCTTGCTCGGCCACCGTTTCCACGAGACGCGACAATATATCCGACAGCATCCGTGAATTGATGGGCACATTCAATGCCCGAAAGATTTGCAAACAACGACCCGCATAATGACGCGACGAGCAAGACAAACCCAATTGCAGAGCGGTCTGTGCCCAACGTTCGGCAATGCGCGCCTGAGGATAACTATCGGCAAACACCTTGACCATGTGCTTGAGGAAGCAGCTTAGCTGTTCCGCCGACTTTACGGCCCACACCTTGGCCGTAATGTCCTCGTAGTTCCACAACGGTTGACACGTGTCGTGTGCCAAAAACTTGAGCAAACTCTTGATCACATGTGCTATGGGCATGCTTGGACCCGGTTGTGGTGGCGCATGCTCATCGGCGTTTATCAACGGCACCTCCGAATTCTCCGTGTTGTTGGGATTGATCTGTAAAGCAGCTGGAGTTGTGGCCAGCGTTGGAGGTGTGGCACTCAGTGCCGCGTTCTGCGCTGGCGGCGGTTGTTGCAGATTCTGCGGCGTTTGCGGCAACGTTTGTTGATTGGTGGCATGGGACGCGGCAATAATCGTCGAGCTGGAGAGATTGTGATGCAGTGCGTAGGCTGCTGCCTGTGGACTCACATGCAGTAAATAACTATCGAATTGCTGATGCAACTCGGTGAAATTATTGTCAATCACTGGCAAAGCGGGCACAGTTAAACCCAAATCCAGTTTACTTGTTTCGCTGTTCAGCAGAATGCGTGCCACGGTCAAGTGATCGTTGTGCTCGGCCAGCACAATCAAAAGATTAACGCACAGTTGCTTGCAATGCTCCCGCACAATGATGCGTGTGTGATCCAGGCCGAGGAACAAAATGTGCAGCATCAACGGCAGATGCAGCGTCCAATCGATACCCGGAATGCCGTCGACCACAATGTCCGTGAGCAGCATGACGGCCACGTTGCAGCTAAAGAGAGAGAGAGAGAGAGATGAGGAAAATTAAGGTGAACAACTTTAGACAAATTATTATTTAACGTTAAGCTTCATTAAGATATGGCAAATTACTCGGCAGAGATAACAGAATGCCTATATAAGTAGAAGCAGAAACTTGTAGTCAACACAAAATGAATTTCGCGTTTGGAATTCTGTTTCTCGGAGTGGCCTTTGCAGCCACCACACCTGGAACCCCTTCTGAGGACTTTATACCCGACAACATCATCACCAATGGCTACACGGCACCCGAGGGTAAAGCTCCCTATATTGTCTTCCTCACATTTCGCAGTGGCGACTGGAATGCTTGGTGTGGTGGCTCCATCATTGGCAACAACTGGGTGATCACTGCTTCGCATTGCACTAAACCCTACAACTCGGTGACCATCTACTATGGTTCACTGCAACGTAACCAGGGTCAAGTGGTGCTCACAGTATCTGGCAACAATAACATCATTAATCATCCCAGCGATGATATTGCTCTCATACGCACTCCCCACGTCAACTTCAACAATGCCATCAACCGAGTCCGGCTGCCCAGCTTCAGTGATCGCAATAATCGTTATGTCAATCGTTGGACTACAGCTTGTGGCTGGGGTCGCACAACCACAACTAACACCCCCGATAGGCTGATGTGCGTTGACTCACAGGTGATTTCCAATGCCCAATGCCGACGCACATATAATTCCAACTGGGTGAAGGATCAAATATTGTGTGTGAGCACGACTGGTGGTCGATCGATTTGTGCCGGAGATTCGGGTGGACCTCTAGTCACCATAGATGATCAGATTTTAATAGGCGTCACCAACTTTTACAATGAAGGCGGTTGCACCACGGGAAAACCTTCGGGATTTGCTCGTGTCACGAGCCATTTGGACTGGATTCGACAACATACGGGCATTTCATATTAAAGAGACTTTGCTGCTTTCAATAAATATCTCTCAAAAAAGAGCAACTAAAAATGTAAACAATTTCATCAACCGTAGCTTAGAATTCACACTTGCTTTTTAATAAAGAACACCTCTATACAAACAAGTAAAAAGCTATGAAGAAATCACACAATTTTGAGAGTTAACTTATAGACTTACTTAAATTATAGACTTCAAAGGTGAAAATACCAAAAATAATATATACTTTGAAATGGGAATTTTAGCTGCTGTAGTTACTAAGATATAATCAAGAACATATTAAATTTAAAATCTTCACATTTTTAATAATAAAAAGATTTGAATATAATATAATATTACTTGAACATATCCTAACTAGAAGGCTATGACACACAATTCTTTTCCATTCACTAATAATTTGGCGTTCCTTAAATGTTGAGAAGCAAAGCTCAGTGAAGTTATTAACCGCCGTTTTAAATTACACACGTGACTTTTGTTTACAATGAAAACGTCACATGGAGTTTTAGACGCAATGTACAGTTTTCAAAAAGTCCCGTTTTTATCTTGTCCGACTTAATGTAAAAAGTCATTAAGTAATTGCCAATTTTAAATACTCCTTGACAAATGTCTTCTCATATTTAGTTTATCAGGTAACGATAGCAACTTCTCTGGGGGGTCTTAACAACTATATAAGCTTTCATATTCCGAAAACTCGAGTTAGACTCATTTATCAAAATGAAAGTGTTGCTTTTAGTTTCTCTGCTCTCTGTGGCTATTGCCTCCGCAGACAACAGCACCGAGGTGCCTGATGAGCTTGACGCACTTCCCGACAGCATAATTACCAATGGCTATCAGGCAGCTCAAGGCCAAGCTCCCTACATTGTGTTTCTATCTTTTGGCAACTCGTTCTGTGGCGGCACAATTATTGGACCCACCTGGGTGGTGACTGCATCCCACTGCACAAAGCCCTATAACTCGGTGACCATCTACTACGGTTCTCTAAGACGTGCTCAGGGTGAAGTTGTGCACACTGTGCGGGGCAACAATATCATCAACCACCCGAGCGATGATATCGCTTTGATACGCACACCACGTGTGAACTTCAACGACAATATCAGAAGCATTCGACTTCCTCCTCGCAGTGAACGTAATAATCAGTATGTCGGAGTAACTGGCTTGGCTTGTGGCTGGGGAGAAACAACCTCAACGAACACACCCAACAGGCTGCAGTGCGTCAACTTGCAGGTGATCAGCCATGAAGAGTGTCGTCGCACATACAGTTCGAATTGGGCAAAGCCTCAAGTCCTTTGTGTGGCAACTCCTGGCGGCAGATCGACTTGTTTCGGCGACTCAGGTGGCCCGTTGACTGCCGAAAACAATCAAATTTTGATCGGAGTCACCAACTTTGTCTCTGCCAGAGGCTGCACATCTGGAGATCCATCCGGATTTGCTCGTGTCACTAGCCATCTGGACTGGATAAATCAGCATACTGGAATTTCGTATTGATAGCCTTACTTATTGGAAACCTTTTTAACTCTACTACTTATTTTCTTTACTATTTCTTTAATATGCATACAGAATAAAGCATACTTTCAAGAGCAATTAAAATTAAGCTTTGTTGTCTTTAGGAGTCTAAAACATAATTTCAGAATAAAGAGTTGATTATTGAAAAGCATAAAACTTTTAGAGTTCAAACGAAATTTGAGTAAACATAATCTGTACATTTTTTAAATATTCTGTTAATTTTTGCTAAGGCATAATTTTATATAGAAATCTTGTTCTACGTAAATAAATTCACTAACATGAAATTACATTTTGTTTGTTAATTTCATTGAAACTTGCAATGCAATGAATTATTATAATATTTTAAGAGAATATTTTAATTGCACAATTTAAATCAAGAATATAGATAACTGGAAAAGTAAAATAGTTGCACATTTTTTATGAATTTAAGTTGACTTGATAAACAACAATTTTGTTCTCTTCTTCAAAGTTTGAAATATCATTAAAAGAGTACAACATATGTAGGGTATGTTGGGCCAAGTCTCTTTTACTTCTTAATTTCTACAATTTAGATAACTAATGACCGAAATCATTAAGGTACTTTATGATACTTAAGTAAGTTAATTACAACCGAGTAAATCCCTATATAAGCACCATCAATAACTAGTCTCTCTACAGTTAATTTCCCCACAATGTACACGCTGCTAACGATTCTTGCAGTGGCTGCAGTTGCAGTTGCAGCTGACAATCAGACAGCCTTAGAGGAAGAGGAGTTAAAGGTGGAGAACATTATAACCAATGGCTATCCAGCCTACGAGGGCAAGGCACCGTACATTGTGGGTCTAAAGATGGGCAAGAATAATAATAACGGACGCTGGGTGGGCGCTGGCACTATCATAGCACACAACTGGGTGCTGACTGCCCGACATTGCATCGCAGAAGCTGACTTCGCGGAAGTACATTACGGTTCTAATCGGGCCTGGAATGGTCAATACAATCACAAGGTCTATAAGCCCAACTTGATTCTACACGAGAATTCGCGATTTGATATTGGTCTCATACGCACTCCTCACGTCGACTTCCACTCGAGGGTGAATAAGGTCAATCTACCCAAGTTCAGTCAACGCAACGAACGCTTCGTGAACTGGTGGGCTGTGGCCTGTGGCTGGGGAGGAATGGCGAATGGACAACTTGCCAACTGGTTGCAGTGCATCGATGTGCAGATCATTAGCAATGACGAATGCCGTCGCACCTATGGATCAGGCTTGCTCGACCAGGTATTGTGCACAAGGACCACTGGTGGCAGGGCCACGTGTGGCGGTGATTCTGGTGGACCTTTGGTCACCCACGACAATCCCATTGTGGTCGGCATCACAGCATTCGGCGTAGCTGGACCCTGTGATGCCGGACATCCCGATGGGTTCACACGTGTGACCTCCCACCTCGAATGGATACGAGACAAATCTGGGGTGGCATACTACTAAGAATCTCTCTTTGATTTTAAATATTGATTTCAAATTAAATGCATGCAAATAAAATTAAACTGTTGTTACTAAAAGCGCATCAAAATGGAAATGTTGGGAATGTTGGGAAAAGTAATAAATACTGCTGAGATAGGTTCCTATAGAAGTTAAACATTTACGAAGTTATAAACTACTGAGAAATGTTTTGCAGCTATGAATTTAACCAATAACAATTCCGGATATCAATTTTAATTATCAGATTATATTTAATAAAGGAACAATATAAATAACTATTGAAATTTAAATTTTAGAGTGAAGAAAAAGGGAAGAAAACTTGCAATCTCTGAGAATGTTCGCACAAAATGCATTATAAATTAATCTTTAATCATCGACTGTGATTTGCATAGATAATGTCTTATTAATGCATAAGATATGTCCTCGTCTCTTATTTAATTTGTACCTTGAATAGCTTTCTCAACTTTAATAAACACGTGATCAGTAACCACAAATATAAATGCAGTGGCATTTGCAGTTTTAGTTAAATTTTAGACATGAAAGTGTTTATTGTTTTTTTTGCCTTTGGTAGTAAGCTTTGCTTTTGCAAGTATCAATAAGAACTAATTATATCTCGTAGAGCCTAATAACACCAATGGTTATGAATTTGAAACCAAAGGTTCCTACATTGTGAGCCTATATTTTAATAGATAAAACAAGATACAGACAACTTTTACGCTTGGAAACAAAAATGGTTGAGCATTTTGTATGAAAGGGCCCATTTCAGTTAACTTGAAAAACAAAAGTCTTTTTCTCCTCCTCAAAGTTTCGAATTTCATTAAAAAAGTAAACAAATGTTGGGCCAAGACTCTTTTACTTCTTAATTTCGACAATTTAGATAACTAATGACTGAAATCATTAAGGTACTTTATGATACTTAAGTAAGTTACTTACAACCGAGTAAATCCCTATATAAGCACCATCAATAACTAGTCTCTCTACAGTTAATTTCCCCACAATGTACACGCTGCTAACGATTCTTGCAGTGGCTGCAGTTGCAATTGCAGCTGACAATCAGACTGCCTTGGAGGAAGAGGATTTAAAGGTGGAGAACATTATAACCAATGGTTATCCAGCCTACGAGGGCAAGGCACCGTACATTGTGGGTCTAAAGATGGGCAAGAATAATGAGAACGGAGACTGGCTGGGCGCTGGCACTATCATAGCACATAACTGGGTGCTGACTGCCGCCCACTGCATCGCAGAAGCTGACTTTGCGGAAGTACATTACGGTTCTAATCGGGCCTGGAATGGTCAATACAATCACAAGGTCTATAAGCCCAACCTAATTCTACACGAGAATTCGCGATTTGATATTGGTCTCATACGCACTCCTCACGTTGACTTCCACTCGAGAGTGAATAAGGTCAATCTACCCAAGTTCAGTCAACGCAACGAACAATTCGAGAACTGGTGGGCTGTGGCCTGTGGCTGGGGAGGAATGGCGAATGGACAACTTGCCGACTGGTTGCAGTGCATCGATGTGCAGATCATAAGCAATGATGAATGTCGTCCCACCTTTGGATCAGGCTTGCTCGATGAGATATTGTGCACAAGGACCACGGGTGGTACATCACCGTGTGGCGGTGATTCTGGTGGACCATTGGTCACCCACGACAATCCCGTTTTGGTTGGCATCACATCATTCGGCGTCGCTGGTCCCTGCACAGCGGGGCATCCCGCTGGCTTCACACGTGTGAGCTCCCACATCGAATGGATACGAGACAAATCTGGGGTGGCATATTACTAGAAATCTCTCTTTGATTTTAAATATTGATTTCAAATGAAATGAATGCATACAAATAAAATTAAACTGTTGTTACTAAAAGCGAATTAATGTTAGAATCTTTAAGGCTTTCGTTAGAAATAATATTGAGATTGGTTCCTGCAGAAGTTAAAATTTACGAATTATCTAAACTTTGCTTTAGACGTTGAAAACTGCTGATAGCAGTTTTGTAGCCATGAATTTATGTGGTTATCAGTTTTCATTCCCTTTTATTGAACAATATAAATAATTATTAGATTTAAAATTTTAGCGTGATTAAAAAGGAAAGAAAATTTGCAAAGCTAAAGGATGGTCGCACAAACTGTACCATAAATTAACCTTCAATCATCGACTGTCAATTACTTAGCTAATGTCTTATTAATGCATAAGATAAGTCCTCGTCTCTTATCAGTTAGTTTGTACCTTGAATAGCTTCCTCAACTTCAGTAAACACGTGACCAGTAACTATATATAAGCGCTGTTGCATTAAAAGTTCCAGTGACATTTCAACCATGAAACTGTTTATAGTGCTTTCGTCTTTAACATTAAGCTTTGCTTTTGGAAGTGCAAATAAGACGATAGTCTCATCAGATCTCGTAGAGGCTAATAACAGCAATGGTTATGAATTTGAAACCAAAGGTTCCTACATTGTGAGCCTATATTTCATAAGAGTCGAAAGCGATGCCTTAACTTTGTGCGAAGGATCCATTATAGCTAACAATTGGGTGCTGACAACTGCCCAATGTCTGCATAACCAAGACAGCGTGGAGATTTATTATGGCTTGAACTGGCGATCGAATAATCAGCTCATACGCAGAGTCCATAGCAACAACTTCATTCAGCATCCTCGTTGGCAATACTTGTATAACAATGGCAGAGACATTGGCTTAATCCGGACGCCTCATGTCGACTTTAATAACAGAGTGAACAAGGTGCGACTTCCATCGTTCAATCAACGCCAAGAGCAATTCATATATTGGTCGGCTGTGGCCTGCGGATGGGGAAGACAGCCCAATAGCCAGCTGCAGTGCGTCGAGTACAAGTGTCCAAGTATATATCTTAACTTTCCCTATGACGGGTTATTATGCCGGAGAACTTCAGAAGGCAGTATCACTTGTGGTGGCAAGTCTGGTGGCCCACTGCTTAGGAAAACTAACCCTCCAATATTGGAAGGCATCATATTGTCTGACTTTAATAAGTTCTGTATTGAGAAGACTTTTACGAGGTTCACACGCATCACCGCTCACTTGGATTGGATACGCCAACATACTGGTGTTGTCTACTATTGATAAGAATTCTTAATGATTTAAAAATATAATAAAACTGTGAAAATGTATTTATCCTAATTAGTTTGTCAACATTTTTATATGTTTGAGAAAGAAGGAACCTTTAGTTAACCATTTCGATCAGATATAATCAAAACAAGTAAGAAAGCTACAGTCAAGTGTACTCGACTGTGAGATACCCGCTACCCATTTTGAATAAAAGAAATATATTTTTCGGTATTTTTCTCAAAATATGCCGATTATACTGCAAAACTACTTTTTTTTTTAATTAGCTTCTTTATTTAAGTATCGAACCAGTACAGCAAGAACAAAATAGTACTATAACAACACAGGTACAAGAAATGTTTATGTTTGGGCCAAACCTCATATTAGTTTAAGGTGTTTCTGTGAAGTTCACTATTGGGTGAACGTTTTGTACAAAACTACTAAAAAAAAAAAAAAAAAAAAAAATACCAAATGGTATATTTGGTATATGGATATAGTACCGCATTCAAAATAGACGGCACAATATACCAGATTGTCAGCCAAAGCAACTAAGACCCCTAGTAAGTAGGCGTTTTTGCTCATACAAAAGTATTTCTTTAATAACTTCGACAATTTTTATCTGTTCGCAGCATTTCCAGGAATCATAACTACTATAGCAATTATTGTATATACCAAAATTCGTAAAATTACGCTTGTTTTTCGATTTTTTTGAATTTGGGGGCGGAAGTGGGCGTGGCAAAAATTTGAAACAAACTTGATCTGCGTGCAAACATAACAAATGCTGTCGGATTATTGCTCTATCTCTTATAGTCTCTGAGATCTAGGTGTTCATACGGACAGACGGTCAGACAGACAGACGGACATGGCTAGATCGTCTCGGCTGTTGATGCTGATCAAGAATATATATACTTTATAGGGTCGGAGATGCCTCGTTCTACCTGTTACATACATTTCCTGCCGGCACAAAGTTATAATACCCTTCTACCCAATGGGTAGCGAGTATAAAAACTGATTAAGAATAAAATAATTGACATTGGAAATTCGTTTTTGAATGAGAATACCTTTAAAATCACCTCTTCATGGCTTATAAAAGCTATATCATTTATTATTTGCATGGAAATCCTTCTTTAGCTCACGACTACAATTTTCACAAAGCTCCAGCAGAAAAAAAAGTTTATTTACCAAAATTTGCATAGCTAATGTTCTACTAATGAATATGATATTGAGTTAACTAATCACATTAGTAATCAGCCGGCTAACTTTAATGGTTTTGCGAATTACGATAAACACGTGACATTTAGTTTAAGCCACAAACTATATAAACGCAAACTTCTTGCAGTTGAGATTCAATTTGAGTTTCAATGATGAAACAGTTTCTACTACTTTTGCCTTTGGCATTTTGCTGTGCATTTGCTTTGGAAAGTGAGAACAACACGACAATTTTGCCACATGATGAAGATTTTGATCCCGATCTCGAGCCTGATACCATCATCACCCATGGTTATCCTGCATACGAGGGCAAGGCTCCCTACATTGTCAGTCTAAATCTGAGAAGAGACGACAGCAATGGCCTAACATTGTGCGGTGGATCGATCATAGCTCACAATTGGGTGCTGACAGCTGCACATTGTACTAACGACAAGCACTACGTGGATATTCATTATGGATCCAACTGGCGATGGAATGGTCAATACAATCACAGAGTCCGCAGCAACAACTTCATTCAGCACCATCTCTGGCCCAATACCAATGGCAATGACGTCGCTCTGATCCGCACACCTCACGTCGACTTCACTGACAGAGTGAATAGAGTGCGTTTGCCGACTTTCAACCAAAGGAATGAACTATTTGAGAACTGGTGGGCTGTAACCTGTGGCTGGGGAGGACAGGCCAATGGTCAACTTGCTGATTGGTTGCAGTGTGCCGATTTGCAAATCATGAGCAACCAAGAATGCTCCAGGTCATATGGCAACATTCCCATTGGCATTTTGTGCATAAGGACTCCAGGTGGTAAATCTACTTGTGGTGGCGACTCTGGCGGACCTTTGGTTACCCATGACAATCCCATATTGGTGGGTGTCACCTCGTTTGTTTCGAGTGCAGGTTGCACTTCTGGCGCACCTGCTGGATTCACAAGAGTGACAGCCCACTTGGATTGGATTCGTCAACATTCTGGAGTTGCTTACTATTAAAAAAACAAATACTACTATGAATTAAAAAAAATAATTAATATTCCTGCTATGAAACAATTTTTGAAGTTATTTTAATTTTCAATGGAATTTGTGTTGAATATTTATGTTTGTGAATTAAATTTCACTTTCATAGCGAAGTTATTGAGGAAATAACTTTATATGGCAAAAACGCTACTTTGATATGGTATATTTTGTAAGCTATGGTATATATGGAAAGTAGTAATATAGATATTCCAAATAAAGATTTCGGTATATTTCAGTAACTTTGGTATATTACTTAGGTACATTTTTGACTGAGTTTGCTTCTGTTGAAAATGAGTAGCGATCCATTTTTACTTGTTCTTATAAGTTTAGAGAATCATGTCTTATTAAAATTGCTCGCTAACCTTCCCAACATTAATGTTCGCTTCTCCATAAGAGCTTTGTCATCAAAGTTGAGAAACTGGAAATCATTTAATTAATTTTAATTTTCACATTTTAATTGTGAAAAGTAAGCTAAGGGAATGAAATGAAGAAAATGTTTATTAACCAACAACTAAATACAAAATTGTCATCTAAAATTTGCACAACTAATGTCCTCCTAACATTGCCGATATTAAGGCTTCAATAATCTCAATAGTAATCGGTCTTTAAACTGTAATGAGTTTAGCAATTTAGATAAGAAAACAATAATTAGTCCAGAAACTTTTATATAAAAACCACACAATGGCAGCTAATATTTCAGTTTAGTCTTAACCATGAAACTGTTTGCATTTCTATTGCCTTTGATATGCGTCTTTGGTTTTGCCTTTGCAAATGATAATGCAACGGCAGAGTTGCTTGATCTCGTTCCGGATACTATCATTACCAATGGTTATCCAGCTTACGAGGGCAAAGCACCCTACATCGTGAGCCTTATTCTCAGAAGAGATGGAAGCAATGCCCTTACATTGTGCAGTGGTTCGATCATAGCAAACAATTGGGTACTCACAGCTGCCCATTGCATCCATGACAAGCACTACGTGGAAATTCATTATGGATCGAACTGGCGATGGAATGGTCAATACAATCTCGTAGTCCGCCACAACAACTTCGTTCGACATCCTCAATGGCCCCATATTCAAGGCAATGACATTGGTCTAATCCGCACACCTTATGTGAACTTCAACGACAGAGTAAACCGAATTCGCCTGCCGATTTTGAATCAAAGGAATGAATTATTCGAGAACTGGTGGGCTGTGACATGTGGCTGGGGAAGACAGGCGGATGGCCAGCTAGCAGATTGGCTACAGTGCATCGATCAGACGATCATGGGTAACCATGAATGTTCGAGAACCTATTGGGACATTCCCATTGGCGTTTTGTGCTTGGGGACTCCAGGTGGCAGATCCACTTGTGGTGGCGACTCTGGCAGTCCTTTAGTTATAACCAATGACAATCCCATATTGGTGGGTGTCGCCTCGTTTTTCTCGGGTGCAGGTTGTACTTCTGGTGCTCCCGCTGGATTCACAAGAGTCACAGCTCATTTGGATTGGATCCGTCAACATTCTGGAGTTGCTTACTACTAAAAAAAATACCTCCATATATTGAAAATATAATAAATATTCTTGCTTTGAAACAATTTTTGAAGTTATGTTAAATTCCAATAGAACTTAATTAGTCTATTGAATTTATAATTACATTTGGGAAAATAATATTACTGATATTTAACGTTCATAGTCAATTTATTGAAGAAATAATTTTATAGGGCAAAAATACATCTCTGAAACGGTTTGGTTGATGATGTGGTATATTCCGTATTTTAAGGTATATTTGGAATGTATACGTAGTAGTATAACGACATACCATAACTTTCGGCATATACTAAATTTTTTTTTGGTATATTAACTTCATTTATTTTAACAATAATAACGCAATGCATTGCTTCTGTTGAAAATGGGTAGCGATTATATCCTTTTTACTTGTTCTCATCGGTTTAGAGAATCCAGTTTTATTAAAATTGGAAGCAAACCTTCCCGAAAGTCACTTTTGAATTTTCATAAGTTATTTGAAAAGTGCATTAAAAATGTAATGTTTAATTTGCTCATTCTAGTTGCAACGCTGTAAGTTAAGGGTATAAAATGAAGAAAATGTTTAAGTAACCAACAAATAAACACTAAGTCGTAAATTGTCAACTAAAATATGCATAGCTAATGTCTAATGTTTTAACAGTAATCGGTCTTTGAACTTTAATGAGTTTAGCACTTTTGTTAAGAAAACGGTCATTAGTTTCATCCAGCAACTTGTATATATAAACCACACAATGGCAGCTAATATTTCAGTTTATTCTTAACCATGAAGCTGTTTGCAGTTCTATTGCCTTTGGCATGTTCCTTTGTTTTTTGCGTTGCAAGTGATAATGCAACGACCGAGTTGCCCGATCTCATCCCGGATACTATCATTACCAATGGTTATCCTGCTTACGAGGGCAAAGCACCCTACATCGTGAGCCTTAGTCTCAGAAGAGACGGAAGCAATGCTCTGACATTGTGCGGTGGATCGATCATAGCTCACAATTGGGTGCTGACTGCTGCCCATTGCATCAACGACAAGCACTACGTGGATATTCATTATGGATCCAACTGGCGATGGAATGGTCAATACTATCACAGAGTTCGCAGCAACAACTTCATTAGGCACCATCTTTGGCCCAACACCAATGGCAATGACATCGGTCTGATCAGAACACCTCATGTCAACTTCAACGAGAGAGTGAACCGAGTTCGTCTGCCGACTTTTAACCAAAGAAATGAGGGATTTGTGAACTGGTGGGCAGTGGCCTGTGGCTGGGGAGGACAGGCCAACGGTCAAATTGCTGATTGGCTGCAATGTGTCGATCAACAAATCATGAGCATCCAGGAATGCTCGAGAACCTATGGCAACATTCCGTTTGGTATTTTGTGCTTGAGAACTCCAGGTGGCAGATCCACTTGTGGTGGCGATTCTGGTGGACCTTTGGTTACTCACGACAATCCCATATTGGTTGGCATTACATCATTCGGATTAGCCTCAAGTTGCACAACTGGCGCCCCGGCTGGATTCACACGAGTCTCAGCCCACTTGGATTGGATACGTCAAAATTCTGGTGTTGCTTATTATTAAGACTTCTAAATGAATTCATAATATAATAAAAATGCATGCAAACTACAAATATCTTGAAGTTGTTTTTAGTTTGCAAAGTAGTTTTTTCTGCGATCAATTACAAGATATATTAAGAGATTCAGAAATTGGCTCTCAAAAGATTGCTCTATAGCTTAAATTTAGTTATTTTGGTTATTCTGAATCTCAGTCAAATCAGTGAAATCAAAAATCTCTACTGTTAAGAGGAACTGGATGAAGTCACTGCCCAAAAAGTTTAATATTAATATAAATATAAGCTTCTAAAATGCTGAAGAGAATTCTAAAAATAATTGCATTCAAATGATATTTTTATTTAGGCGTTAATTTTGAAGTGTTGCCTAAGAAGTCCTGAGAGAATTAAAAGACTATCAAATAATGCAAACAATTTTTAAAATAATAAGAAAACATTTATCACGTTCGACGAAAATTTGAGCTGCAACAAGAAAACTAATAATGAAAATAGTAATCATGTCGTAATGGAAACTCTGACGAAAATTCAAATGACTTTAAGTCAAGTTTTAATTTACATATGTAGCTAATGTAAAAAATCATTAACAATCCATTTATCGCATTACCTAATGTATTAGGTAATTTCCGTCTAGGGATTCATTGCTATATAAGCTGAAAACTTTCGCTATGCAATGTCATCCTTATTGCCTTAACATGAAGTTGCTGTTGATCTTGTGCTCTCTGGCCTTTGCCTTGGCAAGTATAAACGAATCGACGATTTTACCCTACGAGGAACAACCGGATAGCATTATAACCAATGGCTATGCAGCTCCCGATGGCAAAGCTTCCTACATTGTCAGCGTTGCGCTTCGGACACCAGGCAGCAACGGTGTTGGATTGTGCGGTGGTTCCATCATCGCCAACACTTGGGTGCTGACAGCAGCGCATTGCCTTACTACTGTTCCCTATGTGGACGTCTATTACGGATCGAATAACTTATCGCATCCATCGCATTCAACTGCCGAGCTTCAATCGCAAACAGGATCGTTTCGAGAGGATCGTGGTGGCTGTTGCCTGTGGCTGGGGAGGTCAGGCTGATGGTAAGATTGCCGACTGGTTGCAGTGCATCGATGTCCAGACCATACCGAGTACCGAATGCCGCAGAACTTTCAAGGAAGTGGTCGATCGCACTATCTGCATAAGCACACCTGGTGGCCGATCCCCTTGTCAAGGAGATTCTGGCGGTCCCTTGGTTACCCACAATAATCCCACTTTGTTGGCGTTACGACATTTGGATCACCACAATGCACTCGTTGCTTGCCGGCTGTATTCACTCGAGTGAGTGCTCACATCGATTGGATATACCAGCAGTCTGGTGTGGGTTATTACTACCTTTAACCTCACGCAAATCGAAGCATAATAAACAATTGCAGAAGCGATATTTAAGGTCATTCACTTACCGATGAAATCCGCTGATGGGCAAACTGACATCCGGCAGAAATTCCGTGAGGGGTGCAAAGTAGCCACCGTATTCGGGCATGGGCAACGGATGTGGATGGGCATTCGTCGGTGCCTCAGATGCATTGCGCAACTCCACGTTCTCCTCCTGACGCAACTCGGGGTCATTGATGAGTATATCCTCCGGACGTGGCAAAATCGATGGTCCCGATGCGGCACGTATTTTGTCCGCGCCACGCGGTGGTCGACTTCCGCCCCCAATGGGCGTGACAGCGGCAGCGGCAGCAGCTGCAGCGGCCTGGGTGTAAGCACGAATACCGCTGTCCGACTTGCAGGTGCTAAATAGGGAAATTCAAATTATATAAGTAAACAATATACATGACGGTGAGTTACTGGCATTTTATAAACTGGGGCAAATTTAAACTTAACCAATTTTAAGTAGTTTACAATTCTTAATTTAAGCACGAAGAGCCTAAACATTGAGTTCTCCAACTTTAAAGTTATATTCTATTTTACTTATTCCATATGTGTAAGGAGTACGGAAATAATGGAAGCGCTAAAATTTCAAATTTTTACGACTGAGAATTCCCTAATAATTTTAGTTTGGATTTCATTAAACGCATTTCTTCATGTAACTCTTACATTATAATTGATAGACTAATATATTTACCAAATCTATATCTTGAATGTTGTGTTTTGGGTAAAAATGTTATTCGTATTTAAACATAAATTTGCATAACAAATAAGGCGAAAAAATAAAAAAAAAAACTAGTTACGAAAGTAAGGTAAGCGTCAATACCCAAGTTTCATAGCAGAAAGTTGGTTAATAGTTTACATAAAGTTAACAGCATTGCTGGCAATTGGAAAAGTTCGTTGGACTAATATCTTAAGTTGTGTTTGATATTTTTTTTGTTGCGTTTGTTAGTCAATATAATGAAATTGTGTAACAAAAAGATTGACAAAGTATCGAGTATTTAATGCTCCTGGAAAGCGATCGATATTGCTTACTAAGTTGGCATCTAAAGCTCATATATGTATGTTAGTCTAGTACAACTCAAAGATTTAACAAGTGCTCAGAGAACTGTTAAAGCTGAACAAAACCACAACATCTCTGCTAGAGACATACATTTGTTATGTACATGAATATACCCATTCAACCCATGGCTAACGAATAGCACTGATTAAATCGCCATACAACTCCAGCAAACCTACCCTATTTTAATGGGGTCCTCGCCGCTGTGTCGTTTCGTGTGAATTGTGCCCTTCTCGACGGTCAGATCTTGTGTGCGCGAATCATTAATGCCGCCCACCGCTTGACCTGTCAATCAATACAAGAAGAGTTGGAAGTCAAGTCAATTAAATTGATGCTGCAATCAAACTCAACTCACCATCGGCACTGTGACTTGAAGCCTTTCGCATGCTTGTCAATCTGTAGAATGGAGGCGTCTCGGTGCGTTCAATGAGACAGTTGAGTGTCTCAACCGTCTGCAGTTCAGCCATGAGCTCGTCCAGCAATCGATCCGGGCAGCTGCGTGCCAAATAAAGTGCCACTCGCTTAGCCTGCAAAGGCACAAGAAAGAAATGTAACGAAGCAAGTAATCAACCTGAATCCACTTCGCTTACATAGGGTAATAGCTCGGTGGGCGCCATGCCGCTCATGATGACCAGGTAGCGCAATATGACCTTCAGATTGTTGGGCCAGAACTGGCACAAAGTGCCCCACAGTTCCTCGATATCCCGCGGATGTGCATCCGAAAACTGTTGGCAAACAAAAAGCACAGAGAGCGTGAATGCGAAAGGAAAAAATCAAGCTAATTTTATGCAACGTTACCTTTGCTGTTATGTAGAAAAGATTATTCAGTATCATTTCCGTTGCCTCCGTTGAGCCGGTGCCCTCTCGACGACCGCGTGTGCCCGAGTCCGGAAAATACTGAAAAAATATGGGTAAAATAAATAATGTGGAAATCACAAAGAAATATAAAACACGAGTAAAAAAGTTGCAGTCAAGTGTGCTTCACTGTAAGATACCCGCTATGCTTTGCCAATAAAAGCAAACACTACATTAGTATATTTAATATATACCAAATCAATTCAGTGAAAAGTACTAAAATGTACCGAAAACTGTGTTTGGTATATTGATTCTTTGATATATCCGCTACACTTTATCAATAACAGCAAAAAAAGTACGCTACAATTGTTAAAATATACCGAATCAATGTACTGAAAATATACCAAAAGCTATAATTGATATACTACTACATTGAAAATATAAATAGGTAACCATACAGAATAGCAAACAATATAATTTCTTATTTCCTGTTGGCACAAAATCATAATACACTTCGACCCCATGACTAGCGGGTATAAAAAACAGCTGGGCAGGAAAGGAGATTATTATAAAAGAAATGCCGGAAGCAGACACACAGGTTAAGTCCCCAACCCCATTATATGCTTGTTATTCATTTCCTACGGCCAGGCTTTCTCTTTTGGGGAATTGTGCTTTGATTGACAAACTATGCTTACCATAATGTAGGAGAGTGGCGTCGCAGGTGGCACACTCGTGGCCACCAGTTCCATGTTCTGCAGCCAGGGGAGGAGACATTGCAACAGCAGGGCGCGCACATCTTCGCGTGCGCTCTGAAAACGATGCGTAATTTCTGCAAAAGACAACAACTCTCAATGATGTCGTAGTGCAACACATGTGGATTATGTAAGCGAGTCGTGAATCGCACACTTACCGGAAAATATGGACATGGTCAGTTCGGGACGTAGCTGTGCCAGCTGTTTCGAAAGGAAACGCTGCGAGCGACAATAAGCGCTGCTCAGCAGCACATCCAAAGTGCCCACGACCTTTGTGTCGTCTTCTGCAAAAAACGAAAGGAATGATAAAATATACGGATTAAAGGAAATGCATAAACTACGATTAAAGCGAAACGAACCGCAACAAGCAAACGTAGCATTCGCTGCCATGCTGAACGGAGAACTAAACTCAATCCTAGCGCATCAAATGGCAACTGGCGAATTCCAGCGAAAGCTTTCTTCAACCGGCGCTGGAAGGTTGTGGGTTACGTTTTTTGTTTACTACGCGACAACAATAACAGCAAATATCTAGTGTTGATATTGGTCTAGCTGCCACACAAGCACACACACACACACATACACAGCACTTGTTGCAACTGGCGTTCTTGCCACTAACCATGACCTTGACACCTGTTGATTCAATGAATGAAATGTCGACATTTGTCTACTGCGTCGACGCAGCAAATTGCCGTGGGTCGAAGGTTCGGGTGTTGAAAGCTTTTGTCCGCCTGCCTGCACTTTTGGCGCCTTCCAATGGCGGCGAATCGCGTTGAAAGTGTTTAAAAAGCCGCCTTCGCCATTGTCTCGGCTTAGTTTCGCGCGTATTGTCCTGCAGGACACATCAACTGCAGCCTAAGCAGCAAGCAAATCAATTCAACTACAAAAAATTAACGCGCCGACGGTAAAATACTTATATTCCACAAAGAAAAATAAGATTAAAAAAAAATAAAAATTGAAAGAAAAAAAATAATAAAAGTTGGCAAACTAATTTTCAAACCGAATCAAAACTTTTGACTATAGTTCTCCAATTTCAGTGCGTGTGCAAAAATAAATATAAAAAAGTTTTTCCAAAGTACAAAAAAAAAAAAACTAGACAAATCAAAACAAATACTTCCACAGTTCAGAGACAAAGTTTTGCAAAAGTTCTTTATTTATTTTTTTTAGCGCTGATCCTATAAGTCAATTTTGTTTTATAATTGACATCATTAAAGGCCAAAGCGAGAAATAGGAAATAAAGAACACAAAATAGACTGCAAAAACAACAACTACGTTAAATTGCTGGTAAAGTGGAATATTTTGGCGCTTCGTTTCGTATTACATTCATTGTTTGGACACGAAATTGTTTTGAAAGTCTTCATCATCGCGGAGGAACTTGAAAAATTCGTTAGCTAAACTTTTTATGCAGTTTGCACTATATGTAGTTCCAGGTTTTTGTTTGCCTTTGCCTCCATTTTGCTGCTCTCTCAAGTGGTGCTCGACAGCATTTAATGAAGCAAGTTTTTGCTTTTAAATTTTCATTCAAGTGGCAAGCAACAAAAAAAAGAGAGACAATTAATTTGCTCTAATTGTGTTTACCTTTTTTGGATGACAGAGCCAAGAGAGAGAGAGAGAGAGAAGGCGAGAAGGACAAACCAATAGATCAGAGATTGTGACATTTGTGCATTCGAGCGCGGAATGACAATGAGCCAATGAGGCAATAATCTTTGGCAAAGGAGCAACACAATTATGGACACAAGTAATCCCTACGAAGAAACCACAACAACAGCAACAGCAACAACAATGGCCATGTTCAATGAAAGCCACATCGTCGACATATCGACCACAACAACAATACCCATAACAACAACTACAGCAGATTTAATGGAACTTGTTGGCAACTATACGAATTGCAGTAATAATGCCAACATGAATACAACTGAAATCGAATCGGATGATTCAGAGGATGAGGAAATGCTTCGCATTGCATTTCTCATTAGTGACTTTGTGAATAAATATTATACTCCAATCATTTGCTGCACGGGCAGCATTGGCAACATACTCTCCGTATTCGTGTTCTTTATGACCAAACTAAGGAAATTATCATCGAGTTTCTATTTGGCCGCGCTGGCCATCAGCGATACTTGTTTCCTGTGCGGTCTGTTTGTCCAATGGCTGAATTTCCTCAATGTGAACATCTACAACGAGGACTATTTTTGCCAATTCTTCACATTCTTCAGCTATTTGGCCAGCTTCTGTTCGGTGTGGTTTGTCGTCGCCTTCACCGTGGAGCGTTTCATTGCCGTCATGTATCCACTGAAGCGTCAAATCATGTGCACTGTGCGTCGTGCCAAAATTGTGTTGCTTGGCCTCACAATGGCTGGCTGTGTGCATTGTGTGCCCTACATCTTGATTGCCAAGCCCGTTTATAATCCCAAAATGAATGTTACCATCTGCGATCTAAATACGACTTATAAGGTGAGTGCCCCCAATAGAATATTCTTCAATGTACAATGTATAGCCGAAAGCATTCACATAACCCATTCTTTTTGATGCGCACAAATCAAATGCATATTTGTAATGCCAAAAACTTGTATTCCTTTTTGTTGTTCTCCGTTTTCTTCTTTTTTTTTGGGTTGTGGCATCGCATCACACTTTTAATGGGTTGCCAATACCAACAGCTGGCAGCTGCCTGCAAATAGTAAGCACAAAGTTACTGCAGACGAACAACAAAAGGTAGCCACAAAAGGTTACCACAAAAGAGCAGACAACAGAACATACACGACTCACGTATCGACAATTTTCCCACATTCTTTCTCCCTCGAAGCTGCATCCCTCTCTTGAAAAATTCCTCACATCGTTTGTTGAAACCGTTGACAGGAATTTTTACGATTTCGCACATTCATAACTGGCAAAAGTGCCGAAGCGACAGCTAAAAGTCATCAAAAATAACGTCTAATAATAAAACATTAGCTTCACACACATGGCTCACTGCGTAGTATTAGAGAAAATTTAATTGGCAGAAGGATTGAAAATAATTAATAATGAAAATATTTCTAACGCTTGTTTAACTTGATTATGTAAAAAGCTTTACAAGCTGAGTTAAAAATAAGCTTTAGAATTAGATTTTATATTAATGAGAGCACTTTATTAGAATAATAAGAATAATCAAATTAGAATAGAAAATTCTCTAAGCTCATTGGTCTAGTTGCTTTAGAAAAAGCGATTGAAAATAATAAAATTAAAGAAATGACAGAAAGTCCGAAAGAATGACTTGACAGTTTCTTAGACATATTTTGGAAAGTACAAAGTCAGGATAAATCATGAAATCTTTGAAAGATGTGTTGCTAAGTAAAAAGTAATTGTACTTTATTAGAAGAATATCAATATTTGTTCCATGAATTTGAAATATCTAAGAATGCAATTGTAATAAGAAATTCTCTAAGCAATTGTTGGGTCCAATTTTGAAGAAAAAGAAACTAAAAAGGTTGAGTCAAAACTGTAAAAAATTGAAAAAAAAAAAAAAAAAAAACGTTGATATAATATGAGTTTCTCAAACTTTTTTCAAAAGTACAAAATCATATTGTATAGTATATTTTATTTTGTAATAAGATTATATGACAAAAAAGTGCAGGCTAATTTAACCTTTTAATACTTAACCGACCTATTTCAAGAACAACAAACTATATAAGGAACCAATTATACAAATTTTATGAAGGAAAAAATACAAAGTAAAAACTACAAATAAATAATGTTTAATATTTGTAATTTCTAAGAATTTAACAGACCTTAAAAAGTCCCCAAAGTCGGTTCACTTCCGCCTCACTCATTTGCTTCTTTTTAAGTCCATCACTCCATCAAACAGAACCCTAAGGAAACCCCTTAAATTTTGTTTTCTGAATGCCAAGCTCTACATATGCTTCAACAAATAGACAAAATTGCAAAACCACTTGTCAAATGGGTTTCCTTCCATTTTGCTGTCGTTTGCATACCAACAGATTTGCGTTCATTTAATCGAATGACACGCGTTTGTCTGTTGATAAATCCTTTATCGCCAGCACATTTGAACCTCATAGTGGCCTCCAGAAATAACAAAAAAAAAAGAAAAGAAAAATGAAAACTGATAGAAAAAAGCAATACGAATGCAAAGCAATCGAGAGACTAACGCACTTTATGGCAGTGACATGTTTTCTAGTGACTTTTTAACTTTTAAGCCGATTTCGTTTGGATTGGAATCGAATTGTTCGATAGCTCTTTTGCCAAGCTCTTAAAGTTGCCATCATGTTTGGCTTTGGAGCAGGAGCCCGCAAAAAGGCAACTACTTGGCTTTCTCTGTCACTCTGCAGGAGCTTCGTGTGCCAATTAACAACAAATACGGGTAGAGCAATTGTTAACTAGCTAAGCGGTACACAAAAAAAGAATAAGACAAAGAGATAGGAAACCAAGCCAAGTGAAAGACAATAACATTTGGTAAACGTCGCCAATTAATCAAACAGACTGCTGAGTGAGTTAGGCACAAATTGACAATTTATTAGGCGAGCCAACAAATTAGGAGAACGAAATGTGGCGCAAAACGCAGCAGTAAGTCAAGAAGTGCCCAAAAAAAAACAAAAAAGAGTTGCAAATTGATGGCAGACAACATACCCTAAACAAGCAGAGAATTCAACAGATTTTACATTGCATTTACATTACCTTTCGAGACAACTATGCTAATTGTAATTTCTCTTTCATTACGACGGCAATTAAAGTAATTAAAGCGCTTAACTTGTCGTGCTAATCTACCCCTTATCTTGCTTTATCACACGCTATCGACACGTGCTGTGCTCACTCCCTTGTTTACAGGGTATAGCCTAAGCCCGAACAAATATTTCTTACTTAACCACAATAAAAAACAAGTAAGAATGCTAAAGACGAATGCGCTCGACTGTGAAATACCAGCTAGCCAAAAGAGTTCGGTGTTATTTTGGAAATATACCAAATTAATATACTAAATATATACCATATATTTGCCAATTATACCATAGAGTACAAAATATACCGAAAATACTAAAATACACTATAGGCTATTTGCAAAATATACCATAGAGCACAAAAGATACCAGATTTTCAGCAAAAACAACTAAAACCAGTTGTAAGAAGGCCTTTTGGGATTGCTAAATCGTATCGATTGTTGATGATCAAGAATATATATACTTTATAGGGTCGGAGTGCGTCCTTTTCTCTATTACTTACATTTCCTGCAAGCACAAACTTATAATACCCTTTTACCCTATGAGTAGCGGGTATAAAAAAGACGACAACAACCTAACAATAGAAAGCGTGGCAAGGACAACGCACCTACTTCTCCGATGCTATCGAATGAATGGATACTCTGCTTCCTTCTCCGCCTCCCTTCGGCTTCTAACAACTTTGTCAACACGCATTTCTTTTTTGGGTGTGTCCCGATTCATTGGCGAAAAAATTATTGTGGCGCCGCGACAATTTCCCCGACAATGCGGGCGCGATAAATCTCGAATTTCTGTTTGCACAGCAAACGCTCTCTCATTTTCCGCTTGGAATTGGAAATTCAATGCTAATTTCACACAGACAATGCAAGTCAAACAAATCGCACAAAAGATCGTTCGCACACCTGTCCAGCCAAAAAAAAAAAAAAAAACCGAAAAGGAAAAGGAAAAGGAAGATACAGTCTTTGGCGTAGTCGCCTCTATTAGCCAAATTGGCAAAAGCGCGCAAGCAAAGCGTGAAGTGGAAACAAGGCGGCACCCAGCACAAACATGATAAAGCACCCACCAAAAAAAGAAGAAAAAACTTGTTCTTCATTTTTCTACTCGTCCATCTCGCTTTCGAGTACGTCTGGAGGCAATCGAATTCAATCAGCAGCGTTTCAAAAAAATAAAAATAAAAAGACACAACAAAAATATGTACGTTGAGGAAAATTGAATACACAAACATTGGCATTTGCTGATGGTGAACGTGTCGTATGAGTGATGTGCCCATATTTACCGTATCAACGAATGGGCGTTTCGGTTGCCACACATTGTTGCAAATTATTTGAGGTTGAGAGCGTGGGCTCTTTTGGCCCCGCTATTGACATTCAGTTCGACTAACGGTAAACAATATTGAAAAGCTGTTGATACATTTTCGTCTATCTTTTTTTTTTGTCAATAATTTTCAACAAGCAACATTTCAGTTGCCACACACACACATCCTTGAGGCTAGGTGCAAAGCAAACGAACGCCACAGACAAACACAAACACATTCGCTTCTATAGAAATTATCCTCACAAATAATCTAGCTTAGTATCTCAACCAGAGAAAGACATGAGAATATTGAATTAGAAAAAATTCGGTAGTCCATTAGCATGTTTCAATTACCGCATTAGCTCTGTATGTCTTGTGTAATCTGAACTACACAGTGAGAAAAATGCGCATCAAAGGGGAGTCTATGAACTGAAGTTCATTTAAAGTGTCAGAAAAGTTGGTGCAAATTTTGCATATTTAATTTCAGATTAAAGCCATTTTTAGTATAGTTTTTGCTATGCTAGACTCAACATAAACTTTACTCCACTAAAGCAGCGGCATTAAAACTGCAGGAAAATTTGCATAATTAACTAGTTAACTAAATTGATTTTAGATCTAATAAGTTTAAAACAATTTTAAGTTCAGTTTTTTAAGTTTATAGCAACTGAACTTTCCTCAATTAAAGCAGCGACATAGGAATTGCAAAATTAACTAGATAGCTAAATTGATTTAAATCAAATAAGCTTAATGCAAATAGTCTTTAAACTTTAATGGAACGAGTAATTGCATAAATTAAGCCTAATTAGTTTTTTAAAGTTTCTCATACTTCGGCTAAAATGATTAAACGCAATATGTTTTTGTGAGTTACTTTTAAAAGTGAACTTGAAAGCTAAATGAAGCCGCAAAAGTCTTGCAATAATTTGTGCGGATTTTAGTTTACTCCATTTTAGAAGTGAAATAAATAATTACATCTAGATTGGCGCCTTAGATTTTAACTCTTTCTCTCTCTATTACAATGACAGCTGTGTGGCTTCTTTTAAGATTCGAATTCGTAATCATTTTCTTTGGTTGAAAATTATACACGTCGCACTTGGAAACATCCAATTATGTTCCAAAGACAAGGTTCAACACTGAGTTAAGATTATTATAGGCCATGACTGAGTTGGATTAAAATTGAAGCTATTCACAGTGTCGACACGCACATTGTCAGGATTCTCACAGCAGCAGCTGGACACAACAGCAGCAGTGCTTAATAGACTGTCATAAAAGGAGAGATGGGGGCGAAGAAGAAAGTGCCTGTGGGGCAGCTGCAGAAAACAAATTGAAATCGAGAGCGCAAAGGAATGCGGCAAATCCATTCTGACGTCTGCAAAACGCATCATCAAATGCCTACAAGACAGACAGACAGACGGACTGACAGACAGAGAGCTGTTAAATTTGTCAGAGCTTTACATCATGTTGACCGACTTGTTGAACTGTGAAGACTGTGTGTGGGTGAGGGCTTTAAAACAAAATTTGTTATGCAATTGCAATTTGACGCCTCGTGCGAAGGCAACTCAAATATTGGCAACATAATCAAGACTCGAGTCTAATAATTGAATATGTGATGATTATGTGCTGCACATGCCCATCATGTGTGTGTGTGTGCTGCAACATTTCTCATTTCTCATCAAATCCAATTTCGAACTGGTCACAATAGCAGCAGCAGCAGCAGCAGCGCAGCAACAAACTACAATTGATTGAAATTTTACGACCTATTAGGCTTCAAATCCACTCGACATGACCAACTGAAAACTCAGAAAAAAGCAATCAAGCAACCGCAAAATATAGATAAATACACGTTGAAAGCGAAAAATCGAAATTAAATTGAATTTTCTTGATCTTTACCAGACAACAATTCTGAGACTAAAACAACAACCAACCAGCAGCTTGCCTCTAATTGATTGACTGACTCTTTAGTCGGATAGATTTCCCTCAAGCAATCAAATGCGGTCAGAGTCATAAATCCGACAAATGTCGATTAAACGAAAGTCATTTAAGTCAGCTTAACTATGCCCAAAATTGCGCAGACGTTAAACTAAAAATATAGTAAACTTTTATGTAATTTTGCTATAACACAAAATTGCGCATCTTTATTCTTCATTTATGGCATTAGAAATGAATTTTATTTATTTATATCATTGAAATTGAAATTTGTAAGATAAAACTCAGACAGCTGCCAGCTGGAATTGCTAATTAACTGCAATTTCTTCACATTTAAAGGCAGTTTAAGCACCGCCGAAATTTAATTTCGCAATTCAATTAGCACTGCGCGCCTGTGGAAAATAATCCCGAAATCGTTTGTAAGTGGGTGATAAATACGCAATACACACCAAGCATCTGTGGTATAAAAAATAATAATGCCAGCGACCAACAAGCAGCATCTCAATTCAAGTGGCAGATGTTCGGGAATTATTGTGCTGTTTTTTTTTAAAACTATTATACGAATTAAAACGAAACGGTAAAAAACAATGCATAATATAACATTCTCTTTTTTCTTAATATTTCTCATAAAAAAATGTTTGCAAGAGCAAAAACTCTAGGGGAGCGTTGAAAAAAAGAAACTGGAAATTAGCTTTCAGCTTGGATTAACAACACCACGATGTGCAAATAGCTAAAGCTTAAAACAAATAGCAAAAGTCAGTTCCAAGAGAGAGAGAAAAGGATTTGATAGACGCAAAAGTATCCTTCACATCAGCATATATTTATATGCATGCATTAATCATGTCGACAAAAAGGCACTTTTGTGCATTTATATTCACTACTGAATATCTAAGGCAACTGCCTTTTCGCTCTGTCTGTCTTTACACCATTTTTATACTCGGGTAAAAGGTTATTCTAACTTAGTGATAAGCGGAAATTGTCTGTCACAAACAGAAATAGTGAATTTTTAGTGATGCATTCAGTTGAAGTTTGTTTTATAATTCGACCGAAATGCAAGGACAAATTCTGAAGTTAACAACAAAAGTATAAAATATATACTATGTACTAATTTATAGTACATTTATAAGTATATAGTATATGTTGTACTATATGGTATATTTTGAATGCAAATATGGTATATGGATATACCGATTAAAGCATTCGGTATATTTTTAGTAATTTTCGGTACATAATAATGTATATTTATACTAGAGTACCGCATTGTTTTGCTTTTATTATATTATTTAGCCTTTAGTATTTTTTAGTAAATTGTTTCAGTATATTTTTAGTATTATACCGCATAGTTCTGCTTTTATTGAAAATGGGTAGCGGGTATCTCACAATCGAGCACACTCGATTGTAGCTCTATTCCTTTTTTTTGTTGAGGTCTACTGGGCATTATCGTGGTTCGTTTTTTTCAATGGCTTTTCTGCATACAGCAAATCCTTTTAGCTTCGCTCCACAAATCGAAGGTTTCTTCTGCTTTGTTTTGGGTTGCAGTTCGCATGAATTTAATTGCTTTAAACGTTTTTCGAGCACACAATTGGGGGATAGGTTGTTTGCTTTTAGCTGGCCCGTGGGCAATCGAATTTACCCATAACTGTGTTACGTATACGTCCCGTTGGCCAACACGCAACACACACATGTACATTAATCGAATCAGAGTGCAGCAGACGAAAAACTGAACTGAATGCGAGAATGTCTTTAACATCGTTTTTCAGGAACAACTGGCGCTCTTCAACTACTGGGACTCGATTGTTGTGTATGCGGTGCCGTTTACCACCATCACGGTGCTCAATACATGCACCGGTTGCACGGTTTGGAAATTTGCAACAGTGCGACGCACATTAACAATGCATAAGATGTGAGTAGAACTTTTTGCCAATGCGCGATGTTAATTACTTTTTGCGGTACTTTCGCTGTGCTGTTCTGTGCTGTGCTGTGCATTATTTACAAGTTTTGTGGCACCTACTAGAACTTTGTTTTGTTTTCACAGGAAACCACAGATGACTAATATGCCAACAAACTCGACGACAACTGCATCTGGAGGTGGAGGTGGAGGCGGTACAGCATCATCGTCGTCGTATCGCATTACGGCATCGCTGAAGCGTCAAAAGTCAACTGGCACACATCCAAGCGGACAGCATAGTGTGACACGACAAACGGAGCAGCAGCAGCAACAACATCAACATCAACAACAACAGCAACATCAACTTGAGGCAGCAAACTCGCAGCATCATTGCGAGATAACACAGAAACCAGGTGAGCTTTACGTGCATATAATATAAACTTGTGTGTGCATTAACTTCTGGCCAATTGACATACGAGTTAGTTGACAGCAACTTTGCGCTTAAGCCCTTTGCTGCAAACTTTTTCGTGCATACAAATACCAACAATTAGCTGCTACTTAACGCCAAACTTTGTCGTCGCATATGATAAAGTTAAAAGCAGCGTGAAAATATAAAGAAAAACTACTTAAAACATTTCTCAAACTTTCGCAGAAATTTCTTCCAACTCATAACGCTAACTTTAATATGTCAGAACACTGAATTAAGCGTGATTTATTTTCAGGACGCCGCAAGGTGCAAAACTCGTCACAATTGAAGGTTACCAAGATGCTGCTCATTGTGTCGACTGTTTTTGTGTGTCTAAATTTACCAAGCTGTTTGCTGCGCATCGAAACCTACTGGGAGGTGAGTGATTGCCTCTAACTACTTAAAAATAGTCACTCCAAATTACGTATACGTCAAGTAGGCGGCTGCGTTACCCTGAAAATCGCATCAAATTACGATCGCTCCACGTGTCGCTTCATTGTTTTGTTTAATTAAAGTTCTGATTATTAAGATAGCCACAGCACTGACCAGGAAAAACAACAGACAACAAAACACATCACGCTGTCACACGCTGTTCATTAAACTATAGCAAAATAGACAAAGTTTTCTGTTTATTGTTTAGCCAGCAGCTGCTAATTAACAACATTTGCAGATGCCAACTGCAACTGGCAAATCAAATTCAACCAATGCCACTTCTACATCAAAGTGACAATGGCAGACAGATAGGAAAAAAAAACTATTTATATCGTATTTTCCATGAAAACCACATCAAGACTGAGTCTGCGAAAAATGCAGCACACATCAACATTAACATATCATTCAGTGGGTGAGGTTTTTGTGGGCTATGAATTTGCCGCTAATTCGTCGACTGAGTTGAAGTGCGTCGTCTGTCAGTCAACGTTGATGGCCCCAACAAAGTTGACATAGGTTCAAGTCAAGACCAAATAGTTTAGGGCTCTCTTCAGACTTATCTGTAACTGAAAGTTATGACAGAAACAGCAGCTAGATTGTTGACTTCCCTAGCGAAAGATTCAAACAGATAATAGTTCATTACATGGTATAACTTTTAAGGCTCACTCAATCAAACAAGAGAATAGCAGCATGAGATTTTAATTTAAATTCAATCTACTATTCAAGTCTTTAATTTAGCACTTCTGTATTTAGTTTTCATTTAGAAACTGCCGATTGCAGAAAAGATAGAAACAGCAGCTAGATTCAACGCGAATTCATTACAAGATGTAGCTTTCAAAAAGAAATCTTTTCTTAATTTAAATTCAAACTGCGTTTCAACTTTTTGGATTTATGTAATTTAAAGTATTTATTTCCATTTAAAAACTGCTGTTTGCAGAGAATCTTCCAGTCAGCATTGCTGTTACGGCACATTAATCAAAGCGCTGAGGAATGACTATCGTGTGTTGTTCTGCTGAGGCTTTAATTAGTTTGTGTACTTTGGGCACCTTTGCATCGTTAAAATGCCAACATTTCCAAAAAACCAAACAAAAAACAAGGGAAATCCTTTACGACACTTTTACAACATTTAATTACATAAATATCATTTTAACAGGTTGTCATTTGCAAAGGCGACAGTGTCAAGGACAAAGGTTATGCATTTTATGTAGTCGAGGGACCTGCTCGATAATCTCTCTGTTTTTTTGGGGGTTAGTTGTCAAGACCTTAAATTCGCAGGGGGCTTTAAGTCAAAAAACTCAATAAAGTTGAAAACTGGGCTATTTTGTTCTGAGCTTGCGCTGCCAACTTGCTGAAATGGCCCTGTCAACTCGTGATGTGAAGCAAATGAGAAAACGCAACGGAATTTATCGTCACACACGAGAGAACGAACGTATCAACGAAAAAAATTCAGTAGTAGTCCTTTTGTCCTATTTTTTCTCTATTTTATATGTAAAACACGTCAAATGCTTCCCGTTTTTCGTTCCTTGGATGGGTAACTGTATTTTGATGTGAATGTCAGGATGCTGACAGCTGAGCGAACGAATGAATAGAAAATTGTTTTCCACCCTCCCGAAAAAAAAATCACATCGTAAACTCATACATAGTAAAGTATGCATAAACATGCGACTAACTTGAACATTGATTGCGACACAAAATTAATTGAGCGGAAAGCTTTCGACTGGGCAACAGCCTGGAAATGTGTGCTACATACATATGTACATAGCTCAACAGGTCAAAACCTTGAGACACGTGTCCGGGGAACAGAGCATAGCAGGTCAGGTCAATCAATATATAGATGTGCCTAAATACCGAAACATCAATTGCAATTAGCAATTCATTGGAAATGATTATCGCTCATAATGTGATATCAAAGCGAAAATACCTTGCGTAATTTTTAAAGTACGCGTCATCAGTTTCATCTTTAGCATAAATTTCCAAAAATAGAACATATGATGGAGCAGCGCGCCTTATGAGCATATGGATGGATGGATGACAAAACAAAAAACACATATTTCAATTGCTTTGAAGCGCATCTAATGACAATTTTCCTTTCATACTCCACAATTTTCTCCCTCTCCCTCTCTCTCTCTCTAACAACAGACACAAACAGCCAAGACTCAGAATACAACAATTGTTCTACAGTATATTTTCAATGCGTTCTTCATAACAAATTTTGGCATCAATTTTGTGCTTTATTGCGTGAGCGGACAAAATTTTCGGTAAGTAGCCAAATATATCATGCCAATAAATTGCGTGCTTTGCTTGTCTACAATAATACCCTGTAAAATGTGTAGGTGTATGAACTGTGCATTCCATTTATAGCAATTTAATTAGGCAGTCATTTGACTTCCTTTAATTTATCTAATTACTTCCGAACGTTGTCACACAATTTATAGGGTATATTTTTGTATTTGCAAGGCATATTTGAATAAGTAATTCTGCTTACTGTAATTACCATTACGCATTTTCACAGCAAAGCGGTGCTCAGCATTTTCCGACGTGTCTCATCGGCTCAACGTGAAGGCATCACTCAAGTGACAGGTAAGAAAGAAAGTGAAAACAAATTGTTGGGAAAATACGCAAAACACTTAACAAATTGCCTCTGAATTCAGCTGTTATGCAAATTCACAGAAATTACAATCAAGTGCTTAAACATTGAAAAGGGGCAAAAATTATGCAGGAATATCTTGCAAATATATTGTAGGATTTTCTATTGCGTCAACCATCAGCCGGCTGTCGCTGACAGTTGTTTCCGCACAGTTGATCTATTCTGTTACGAGTAAAACGCTTATGATGTGCATAAGCTCACAAAGGCTGGGCACCTCAAGTTCCCTAAATAACATTTGCGGTGTTTACTAATTATGTAATTTCAGACTGAAGCCAAGGCCAATGATTTATGGCAACAAGTTGTTGTCTCCACAAATATTGACTGAAAGGATTCACTTGGCTATTTATATGTGAGCATTGTATTTAGAAAATATCTAGGAAATGAAAGTCATACAATATATTGTATATTTATGTTTATACAATTGTTGTCAGCAAAAGTAAAGCATACAAAATATATAGATATAATTTATATAGGAAAAGAATACCGTATTATATACAAAGATGTTAACCAACTTTGAGCGCAATTAATTCAAGGAATTTTCAACTTGTATTTTGTTGTTGAACTATGCGAAACTTGTTCAATAAAAGTTTTGTCAAGTCTTCTGCTCAATTAATTAGTCGAGTCTATTTTCGTCTTCAGAATTATTGGCAAAACTATGAATACTAATGCTATGAACATCTCTTATCCATCCATTTGGCTAATTAAAGTTAGTGAGCGCGTTTTTATAGCATACTTTTGAGGGTAGCACATATTTTATTTATGCAATTTAAGTACGGAGGTGATTTCAATTAAAAATGTATATTGAGCCTGGCAATTTGATTGCAGATTGAGCTGTAAAAAAGATAAAAGGGATAGCTTTCAAAAAAAAAGGGCGAATAATGTTGCTCATTTCGTCGACGTCGTGAGCATGTGAAACGAAGTGCAAGTGCGCAGCAAATATGTAATGTAAATCAAATTAAAGTAAATGGTGAATGGTAAACGCGATGATGATGATGATGACGATGACGATGGCCAAGAGATGGTTGAGCCTCCGGTTGAGTCTGTCTGTCTGCATTTCTGCCCGTCTCGTTATCCCGTCGAGGTTAAAAGGATCAAAACAGTAAGAACCTTCGTGTGTATTTCATGCAAATATTGACAGACTGTTTAAACAAGAGGTGTGATACGAGTGTGTTTCACAACCCACGAGCAGCAACGATTACATCAAATGAAATTAGCGTTGCCATTGTCACAGCCCAACACAAAAATTATTAAAAAATTCTGTGCTTTCCCGAAGGGACGCCTTCGCATTTTTTTCACTTTTTTTGCCTTTTGCCTTTTAAGTAAATAAGCACAAGCGAGAAAGCCTTGCAGTATTGCGAATAGCGACTGCTTGCTATCCTGGTTATCTTCAGCTTAAGCATTACACACAGCCGGCGACTGCAATAAAGCTTACTGTGACAGCGCAAGTGTCGTTGTCATCGCAGTTGGCGTTGCAGTTACTGTGTAACTAGTTACCAAGTGCTGACATTGAGCTCTCAAGGATTAATAAACCAAGTGAGTAAACTACTACCGAATGTGCGCGACTTTAACATACCCAATAGCCATCCGAAAACGGTATTTTTTAAAATATACGAAATAAATATACCGAAAATCTATAATACTCTTCTTAGTATATTGATATATTAATACATTCGAAATATACTGAAGAGTAGACGGTATTTTTTAAATATACTAAATAAATATACCGAAAAACTATAGTATAGTAGTATTGATGTATTAATACATTCGAAATATACTGGAGAGTAGAAAATATAAGAAATTATCAAATACTAAATTTGGTATATCAATATACTACTACAATCGAGATATACCAAAGAGCACAAAATATACCAAATTTTCAAGCAAGTTACGGTAGAAAGGTCTTAAAATGCAATAATAATCAACAAGGAAAAGGTGATTTTCATATTATTTATTATGCCATCTTCAAACCCACGCAAATGTGATTATTATTATGTATGACAAAGAATGGACTAAATAAGATATTGCCATAGGTTTTCGATAACAGATGAACTTGGTTTTATTATTGAAACTGAAAGATACTTAACTCGTAGATACCTTTTCACTAAGTTATAACACCTTTGTAATTTTTGAATATGACGAATAAAAAAAGGGATACATTTTGCGCCTGAGTTAGTTGCCATCAGTTGCCCTATAAATACCGATCTTTGCATATTAAACGGAAACTGCGAGCGACAGCTGGTGTCATCCATCCGGCTTTTGCCGTGCTCTGGATTTAATGGAACCGTTTTCCACAATAACTTGTCTGTGTAACATCCGGTTGAAATGACACTGAGATTGGCAGACGATAAACATGAGAATACAGTTCTCTTCAGTGCTTGTGTGAAAACTTACAATGCAGCTAATATCCATTTACACAAGGCAAATTCATGAATCACAACGTCAAGAGTCACATCACGGCTCTTAACATACATTTCACACATGCAATAAGCAAACACGACTGCACAGTTTGTGCAAAATTAAGAGTGAAGTTTACATGAAGGTCCTTTGGGTATTGCTTTAAAACAAAACTGACTACATAGCTATATACTGTAGAAACATCTGGCCATTAGGTTTGGCTGGTCGAGGTAGAAAATGTTCTTTGGAAATGGGCACTAATCGATTTGATGTAGGCAAATTCATTAACTGATTTTAGCGTTAATTGCTGGTGACTCGCGCGTAGGTGCAGCGTTGGTTTTGAATTACGAGTAGCCGACAAGCACACACACAGCCTTTGACCCTCATTAACTTTAACGTTTTTAAAATGACTTTGAATCTAATTATCAGAAGCAGAACAAAAGCCGAGCACAATCGCAGTCGCAATTTAGCTGCAGACACACGCGCCGCACGTCTCGAATTTCGACAATTTCCTGGCAAATTTCATTCAAGTTTTGCATTTCAAACGTGTGAAAATTTCAATCGTGCATGAGTTAATCACAGTCTTTGATTGGGTAAAGTATAGTGAAGTAGCATATAGCGTACACGCTATAGTTTTTCGCACACGTTGCGCATACTGAAGCACTTTTTTCGTGCGTATTGCTCATACGCCGTGTAAAACGTGCACTGCATGCAATTTATGCGTAGAGCACTCAGCGCTCAGCTCATTCATTACGTTTCGCCTAGAGCAGCTCACATCACGCATCACGCATCACACACACACACACGCATCGTGGTGGCAATTTTGCGCCACATCCAAGTCAATCAATGTTTTTGCCGTCACTCCGCTGGGCATCTGTTTGGCCATTAAAGCAACTGTAGGTGCCAGAGCAACTATAGACTCAGATAACTGTGCTTATAAATTAGCTTGCGGGCTTGGCACTTAGTCGCACTTTTGCTGTGACTTTTCTCTCACTCTCTCTCTCTCTCTCTGCTTTTTATTTGCTGGCCAACAACAACAATTTTGGCCCCTTTGTTGTTTGTTGCGTCTGTATAATTTAGTTAATAATTCACTTGGGATATTCGCAGGACACTCACAGCAAATGCTGACGCAAGCTCTGTTATCATTAATCTCTACCCACACTGAGACACATTGATGTATATATAGTAACTGTGACTCTTATATATCTAAATGAATAGGGCAGCTTGTCAAATGAATTCAAATTCAATTCTTGCCAAATCTCAACGTTTTGATTTATGCAGCTAATGACATCATCACTCCAGCTCACGACGATGATGATGATGATGATGATTTCATTCCACAGCCAACTAAAGATATTTGACTCGGCAACACTTTAAAACACCAACGCAACGCAACGCAGTTAATTCAAATTGGTTTTTAATAAATTAATTAAAGCAGACAGCGCAAAAACTGCCGCTGGCCAGGCTTTTTGGTTTGCGACGGGTCAAAGCGAACCCTTTTTGCATTTTAAAATCAACCCAATCTCAACGAAAATTACCGACAATTTTCATTCGGAACGCTGCTGTTTTTGTCATCGGTTCGAGAGCAGCAACAATTCACTGCATAAAAACAAATCCAGTAATCAGTGCTATTTTTTATTTCTTCTTCTGCTTATCGAAACCCAAATATGCTTGCCAATTTAAACTACAAATTTGTTGTTGGCCACACAAATTTAAAGGGGCATTCCACAAAGTTTTTATAAACACATTTTCTATAAAGCATTTTTTATATTTTCACATTTATTTCAGTTGCGTTGCATAGTCCTCCGCTTTACCTATAGCTAGGGTATTAATACAAAATATATGTATGTGGAAAACTTCAAACAAAAACACACCCAGGCCAACACACGATTTCACAGTTGTTTATCAAATTTCATTAAAATGGGTGTGTGTCTGTGTGTGTGAATGGCGTATGCATGATTGATTGGCACAGAATGGCTTGGAAACACAATATGGCGAAAATAAAATAAAAGTATCCGCTTCAAAATATGTTTTAAAAAGACACGATTAAAATTATGAAAGTCTGCATTTAAAATCGGAATTAAAATCAGGATTAAATCAACAAAAAAAGATCTGAAAATTATCAAACAATAGCGCAACTGATTGAAAATCGAAATAATCAAAATTAGTTTTCTCCCCCGCATGAAATAAGCCCTCATCGTGAGTTGTCATTACACACACACACAGAAGCGGCCACGCCCTCTAATTTGCAAACATTTTTCAAGTTGAGTGACGCTGAAAACTAACGTCTGAAATGCCGGTCGTAAATGTTGGCAATTGCTTTAGTTGTTGTTGTTGTTGTTGTTGCTGGCTGCACACAAATGTAAATTTTGTATTGAAACGCAAAAACCGAGAATAGACCAAAAATTATAGCCTCAGTCATCTGCAATGCGCAGATAAGCAAAATGTCCTTTGACAAAAAAAAAACTTTTTACAAACAAATTCACATAAAGCGAAAAAGAAATGGTAGTAAAATTAGGAGCAGTCTCTGCTGGACAAATCTAAATTGAAATCGCGGTCGTCGACCAGGTAAATAAACGACTTCAAATTAAACAAAAAAAAAAAATAATAGGATAGAAAAGGTCAAAAGTGTTGTGCACAAATTCAATGGCAAAGGAAATGTTAAATATGCTAAATTATGACTCGAAGCGTAACAAAAATGGAAATATGCTAAATTATGAACACAGGATTATTAGCGGTCATTAGGCTAAATGCACTTGATTGTGCGCCAATTAACTAATACATAATTATGGTTAAATCTCGTTTTTCGTTTTAAACATTTTGTATTAAATCCATTTTTATACCCGCTACCCATAAGGTAGAAGGGTATTATAAATTTGAGCCTTTGACTGACAATCTGGTATATTTTCTACTCTATGGTATATTTTGAATGTGGTACTATATCAATATACTAATTAAATAAAACGTATGGTATATTTTAGTATTTTTTATGTATTACAACTTTGTGCCTACTTACTAACTAAGACAGATAGTAAGTTGGTTTGTTTGACAATCTGCCAATAATAGCGCTTGGTAGATTTTATTTATTTTATTTTTGTGGTACGTACAGGGTAGAAGGATATTATAACTTTGTGCCTTCTTAGTAGCTTTGGCTGACAATCTGGTATATTAAATATGGTATGGTTATTGTGAATGTAGCGCTATATCAATATACCAATTTTAACATGTGGTATATTTTTAGTACATTTTAAGAAAAATACCACACACTTTAGCTTTTATTTAAAATCAGAAGCACTCGACTGTAGCTTTCTCACTTGTTAATAATAATGTATCAAACTTTTTTTTACCCAACAAAAGACAGGAATTTCATGTTCTTTTTGACTTTTGAAAGTGAAATTCCAAAACAAGCGTCTGGTAAATTTATAGTACACCCACACGAAACTCAACCACATTGTTAAGCAATACACGGAGGGAGGTGGAAAAGCGTGAGTTGTATAGTGGAAAGGGATATGGCTCCTTTTGCCCCTGTCTTGGCCTGACGTCAATCAAGTTTTTGCTGTGGCAAACGACAGGCCACAAATACCAACGCCTTTTAATGAGTTCTCTTTTACTTTTTACGCTCTCTTGTTGTGACGATAATTTATAAACTCATCGTAAACACACACACACACACACACTTTTGCGCAAACACTTTTTCACTTAATTTACAAGGTATTATTTTGCTTTCTTTGACAGTCTCGGAATATTGCCGCAACACCGGCACCTCAACCAGGCGACGCATGATGACACAACACTGCTGGAATGAGATGCACGAGTTGCATCCACTTAAGTGAAGCAGACTCACGAAAACACCTCCAGAAAATTGCACGAAACACAAATGCAACGCGAGGCAAGCAAAGCAGAGAATACCCTAAGGTGTTCGCATTTTAATTATATGATTTGCACAAAATGCAAAAGGATATCTTAGCTATTCGTAAATTAAAGCATAAAAAAAAAGAAAACGAAAGAAAAACCTGTTTGTGATGTTGCTAAAGCCAAAGAAAACTAAAAAGAAAAAAATGAGCAAAGAATAAAACGTAAACGTAAAACGAAAAACAAAAGCGTGGACACGCTTTATAAAAAAAAGTAGAAGAACTTCAGCTTAAATTGATTTTACTCTTAAAAGAAACAAGGAAAATTGTAAATTTCAATTACCAAATAGAGCTTTTTTATATGCAAGACTCCATCGGGAATATTAGTTGCAAAGCTTAGAATGCAACTAAGAAAAAATACTAAAATATACCGAATTATATATGTGGTATTAGTGTATTACTACTGCATTCGAAAAATACTGTACACAAATGCAAAAATCTAAGAGATTTTATTTGTTGCTTTCAAGAAAACCTTTCAATGTTTATGAATATTTTATGCAATTCGAATTTGACATTTAAAGAAAGATTTATATATTGATTTTAGCCGATGTTAAGCAAGCGCACATCTATTCTATAAGCACACATATCGTGACACAATTATAGAGACCGAAATAAACAAACAAAATAATCGCTTTGGGTATGAATTTGTTTACACTCTGAACCAAATTTGAGTAAAACTTCAACAGCGCCAACGGCAATTCGTGGTGTTATCTCTGTGGTATTAATATATGCATATGGATGTATATATTATTCTTACCCCCCCAATTTATGTGTATGTGCGCATTAACATTAAACTAATTATGTTTTAAATGATGCTTAATTGACAATGCGATAATTGAATTCATTATAAATCAAAATGCAATAGTCACAACAATATTAACCACAATATGCTAAACTCTTAATGGATATATTGTATAATCAAAACAGTAAAAACCAAAAAACAAAAAAACAAATTAAGTCTATTTTAATTGGATCGTAATAAATGTTAGTTATGTTCACGCAAACCGAATTTTGATTTTGGGGGGAAACAGGTGAAAAAAACAGCCTCAAGAAATTTTCTAATTAAGCTAAAAATAAAAGAAACTTACATGGCTCGATTTCATAACCTAACATTTTGATGTGGATTGAGGAGTTTAGAAAGACAGGGATCTATGGCAGCAATGAGCCCATTAAACGATTTCCATTTGGTCAAGTGGAGGCAATCCAACCTGCAACATTCCCTTAAGCTGGCCAAAAGTACAAGCACTAAGCCACCCACCTGGACAATTTGCCCAATGGCCATAACACAACAACAATAACAAGAAAAAGAACAAAAACAAAAGTTAAGCTGCTTAGGTGCACGGGAAAAGGTCAGCACAAAGCTTGTCAAGTGCAGGCAGCGCGTTGGCTTATAAGCCACAACGATCCGAATTGGGCCAGTTTAAAGCTCAACTTTAGGACAAACAACGAGGAACCAGGAACCAGCAACGAGCAACAATAACAATCACAAAAACACACACAAAGTCTCTCAATTTTACGCCTATAAAAACATACAACTTGTTGCTTACAATCCCTAAATTCTCACATTACAACAACAACAAAACAACAACGACTACAGTGAATAAAAATAAATATAGCTATTTAAGTAGGAAGCTAGAGGCAACGTGTCTAGGCGCATTAGCTGAGCACTTCCTTAATTGCCTTAATGAATTAGCGTTAATTTCTGACATCCCACTTGACCCACATGCACATTTTGGAATTATAAATACTCCAAATAAAATCAAAGAAAACTAATTTGCGTAGAAAATTCAATTTGGGGATGGTATAGGAATGTAGTAAAAACATTTAATAAAAGAATGAAACATATTTCAATTAAATTCTTTAATAACAATTAAAATTGAAATTTTGTGTAAATGAAAATCATTTCACTATGAAATAAATTATATAAAAATATTTAAAAACAAGTAAGAATGCTATTATCGAGTGTACTCGACTGTGAGATACTCGCTACCCATTTTCAATAAAGACAAATACCATATTAATATACAAAAAAAATATTAAAATATACCAAAGGCTATATTTGGTACATCGATATCAAAATATACCATAGAATACGCAATATACCAGATTGTCAAATGATTTCATTAGTACTTAAAAATTAACTTTATTAAATCACTTTTACTTTATTCAAGACATTTTACTCTTGAGCAAAACTCAATTCAAAGAAATTCCGTATACAGCATTTTTTAGTTAGGGTATTTCACAGTCAACAACTCATCATATACAACTTTTCATTTGTTTCCGATTCGCTTTGTCTTTTTGCATTGCTGCTCTGTGGCATATTGGCCAGCAATTTACAGGAATATAAACATTAATGGCCCAGCGAGCATTGTGCATAACAAATTGCCATGAAATTATGCACAGAGGATGCCGCCACAGGAATGCGTCTGAACTCGCATTCCCAAGCGATTTCTAACAACAGTCAGAGCAAAGCGAAGCGAACGAGGAACAGGCAAAAAGAATTCAATTCAATTCAATCAAATTGCCACACATAAACACACCCACACACACACTCTTCTTTAGTGGATCTGTGGCTGAGCTCAAGTTGAGAATTTTATACGAGCTCAAAAATTTTACTTGAAAGCTGCTTAAAATAAGATTTTAATGGATGGCAAGCAGAACAACGGAAAACGCTGCCTTGTATGGAGAGGCTTGAAACATAAATACAAATTATATATTATATATTGCCACATAAGAAAAGAAAAGAAAGAAAAAACCACCGAAAACTCGTACCACATTTTTTCAATAATCCAAAATAAGCCAGCGAAGTGAATGGGAAAAGCGTACAAACAGATTAAAACCAAATGAAAATCCACATAAAACGGCAGAAGCAAAAAATTAAGCAAATTATGGAAATTTAGAAAATTGCTTAGCCAAGTATGAAAATTAGAGAGTTAGACAAAAGCTGCGCATGAGAACAAGAACAAAGTAAACCTAACCATTAGTGACAATTGAACCAACAAAAATTTGAGAAGAGTCATTTAAAAAACAATTGTTTAATTTTATTTAAATTTCATTTAAGAGTTGCAGCACTTTTGTTCACCTAAAGAAAACTTTTTCTTTGCTAAAAATAAATTTCAACGTTGAACGTTTAAAGTTTCTATTTTTTGTTTTATGAATTTTTCATAGCAGCGTTTTGCTCAAGTTTGTTAGTCGGTTAGTTGCGGTGGCGATTTAATTATACTGGATAGCTCCTACCTTTCTCATTGTCGCTGTGCAGCGTGCCAACGACGCTGCCAAAGAAACGTTTGTCCAATATCTGCAGCAGCTGCAATGCGGTGGCATGCACCTCAACCCGTGGACAGCCCGTCATTAACAGCGTTACGGTTATGACCGAGGTGTAATGATCGCAAGGATATTCCCTAAAGGAGAGAGAAAAGAATACAAAAGTACAGACATAAATTAGAAATGTTTTTTAATGGATTTTGGTTCGTTGGTTGTTGGTTGTTGGTCGAGTGCAAAGTTAATGGAGTTGGGGTTTTGCAGCATTAACCATGGCAGCAGCTCGAGTTATTTATATCCGACAAAGCTCTGCCATCATCAAATCAAATCAAATCAACAATCAACAGTTTGCCAAATAATGTTCAATCAGGCAACATGGAAATTCACAGCTATTGCACACGGCATTTGCAACAACTAAATGGCAGGTGGCAGGCAGCTGTCAAACAAGCTGCGAGCTCGGCTGCTATTAACAGCCGCAACAACAAATCTATGTACAAGTGTATTTCATCTACATACATACATATTTTCACGGCAATCGATTTTCAGTTTGCATACAAAATGCAAAGCGCTGAAAAGTATGCTACACTTTATGCAAAACATTGCTGAGAGCAACTCCGACCTCTCAAAGTGAATGCTTAACCAGCTTAGACGCGACCAACACACTTTGTAGTCCAGGCAGGTTATAACAATTGCCAGCTGATTGACACTGATTTTCTTTTTTCATGTGGTTGGCAAGAGGAGTTTGTTTGTTGGGTATGTGTGCTAATTTGTTGTGGCACGTGCGACGTTTTCTCTGTTAATTGAAACTGCTTTTTGCCTGGCTTAAGCCAGCTTTGACTAAAGTTCAAAGCCAAAGACTGAAAAGGTCACACAGGCGCCTTAGTGGGAGTATTGAATACAATTAAATAATCAATCGAAATATGTAGCATACACCTTAAAGCTCTATTGTGCACTAAGGCATAAAAAACAAATTTATTTCCGAGAAACACATGTGAAGCATGCAGGTCATAAAAAGTGCACATGTAGTAGATTGCAGTAGGAAGCACGCAGCCTGCATGTTGCATGTTGTCGGTTAAAACTACGCAGTTGGGTTAGTTTAGTCGCATGTAAAATGAACTTTGAGAGCAGGAAAAACTCGTTATGACTTGTTTCGATTCAAAGACACATAACGCATATATCTTATGAAATTTATTTGATACATTCCAGCATGAAACGAAACTGTGGGGCAACATAATAATTGCAATATGTTGCGTTTGAAATATTTGCTTGAAGGGCCAAACAGACACAATAAAGAAAATTAATATCAGTTCTGAATTTTTTTAGCAATTTGCGCTCCCTTTGGAAAAGGGAAAGGCAAGAAAATTCACCAGTATGTATTGCAGTTTAAAGCAATAAAGTGCAAGTGGCAAGAGGCAATGCAAAGAGGCAGCAACAACAGCAGCAACCACATTTGCAGCAGCGACTTCACATCAATGAACACAATTGAAGCACAATAATTTAAGTGTAAGCACACAACAGACACACACTGTGCACATATTGTCTGAGTACCCTGAGAGCCAATGCTTCTTTGAGCTTGTAAATTTAAAGCGCCGCCACACACGGCACAAGATACACGTGAGGTGGTACTTAAGCCTCTCTCACACACACAGTGCTACAGGATGTGCGGTAAATGAGCTTATTTGTAAATGGTGCACGTTCTTGGGAAAAACGAAAAGAAGACGTAAAGAAAGAGAAAGAGAGAGAGTCCGAGAGAAGCAGGACCAAAGTTTAATGCGTTAAAGCATTAGTAAATACCTGCCGGCAATTGATTCCACTTACTTGGCACTGAAGATCGATGCGAGGGCCAGGAAACAAGCGTCTGCCTCGCGTGGCGTTGAGGTATAACAGCGATCGATTACCCATTCGAGAAGCTGTCCCATATCCGGATTGGATTCCAGCAGCAAAACAACTGTATCACGCGCCAGCTGATAAATCTAAACAAAGCAAGAGTAAATGATGCAAAATAAGTTACAAAAGGGGTAAAGTAATCGCTGAGTGTTATGCAAATGATTTAAAATTGATTAAAACACAATCTGCAAAATAAATTATAATAAAGACAATGTAATCTAAAATGTTGGGAAATCAATTTGAAATGAAATGTAAAGAAAGAAAATATAAATAAAGATAAATTTAAAAATATCAATCCAATAATTAAAGATTATTTATAAAATGACAAGAAATCGATTAAAATTTAATTGTTTGCAGTAACAATAAACAATATAAATGAAAATAAAGTAAGTCAGTTTACTGCAAATCAGCAAATGATTTAAAAGTAATTCAGTGTTCAGTAATTCTTTTAACAAGAATTCAAAATATTAGCAAAATATTTCTATGCTAAGAAAAACTGCTTGTTATTGTGAGTTTGAAGTATTGACAAAAAAAAGGTGAAAAAATCAGTTAAAAAGTAGTAAAGAATAAACTAAGAATGTATATATAAATAACAATTCAATTAAATTAATCAAAGAATATTAAACCAATAATTTGAAAGCATTCATTGAGTAATAAATGAGTTACTTAAAGAATTGCAAAAATTAACAGCATAATTCATTGGTAAGTAACTATTTATCTTAAGTGTACCACATTTGAATATTCACAAAATGTTAAGAAATCGATTTGAAATTAAGTGTTTGTAATAAAAATGTTCAATGTAATTAACAATGTAGGTAAAGTAGTAAATGAAAAAAATAATTTACAATTTTTTTTGAAGTTTTAAGTAATTGCATTAAATAAATTTGCAAATATGAACATATTTCTATGCAAATAAATTAGTCCATAACAAAATAAAATATTTATTAAATATGTGTTTTTAATATTTATAAAATATTGAATAATTGGTTTGAATTTAATTGATTGCAATACTAAATTACAATGCAGTTAAAGTAATCAACGAATGCTACACAATTCATTTACAAATATTTATAAAATGTTATGAAATCAATATGAAATGAACTGCAATAAAAAAATATTTCTAAAATGTACAACGTAATACAATATTTATTAAATCCAATTCTAATTGAAAATAAATTGTAAATGAATATCACACATATTTTTGTCTAAGTTATGGCAAATTGAAAATGGCAAAATACTATATTTCGAAAATGTTAAGCAATTACCTTTTCATCCTTGGAAGTCAAAAGCAAATCCAGCCATTTGTAGATGATGCCATCGTCTTGCAAATGCGGTGTATAGAAAATGTGTCCGCAACACAGCAAAGCGGACATGGCCTGAGAGATGGGAAGAAGAGGAAGGCATTAAAATAAGCTGAGAGCACATTGATATGCAAAGGAGCAACGATGGACTCACCTGTAAGGCGCTAAATTGCAGTTTCTCCTCCTCGAGTGTTTGGCCAATCTGTGAGCTAATGCTAAGCGGCTTCGAGAAGTTGCCACACCAAGTGGCAAACAAATTGAATAGATTACGTTTCAAGTCGCGCGACAACAGCGTGGCACACGATTCCACTGCAAGAACAACGGAGAAAAGAGACATTAGAGTTGCGATGGCGGATGAAAACAATTCTCATTGTCACTTACGCGAAAAGTTCTTAATCATTTTGCGTATGAAATTGCAAAAGTGTGCCTTGACCTCACGTATGCTGAGATTATCCTTATCCGTTTCGGCCATTAGATATGCCATGGCGCCTTCAATGTATTCCACAAATGTGGGATGCAACGACATCGTATCGCGCTCCAAAACGCAAGTGCTGCAAAGGAATAAGAATAGATTATTATGGGGAAAGAAGTGCAATTAAGAAAAAAAATAAGAAGTAAATAAGGTCAATAATATCCTTGAAATTAACGAAGTTAATATACTACTAAAATGTACTGAATGCTATATTTGGTATATTAATATAGTACTGCACACATTTCAAATAAAAGCAAAACATTTTGGCAATATCACTAAAATATGTCAAATATTACTATACTATATATTAATATACTAAAAAAATACTCAAATATACCGAATGCTCTATTTGGTATATCTATAGTAATACACACACACTTTAAATAAAAGCAAACCAGTTCGGCAATATTCCTAAAATATACCAAAAATAATATACTAAAAAATACTCGCACATACCGCTGTATTTGGTATATCGATATAGTAATAAACACTTTTTAAATAAAGTTCGGAAATATTCCTAAAATATACCGAATGCTATATTTGGTATATCGATATAGTACTGCATTTAAAATATCCCATAGAGTACCAAATATACCATATTGTCAGCCAAAGTATCTATGACTCGATTGCAGTATTATTTCTTAAATAACTCTAGCTTCAAATTTACACCCGCTTCTACCCCTGCATGTAAGCTTACCTCACTCCAAAAGTGCCATTCTCGGCAATCTTCTCCAGCACCCGTACCACCTGCAGACGCAGTGCGTCGCGTCGTCGACGTCGTCGCATATTCTCTTGTTTGCGATCAACTGCCTCGCGTATGTAGACAACGAGCTCCTCCATCAGATCCCTTGGTAGAAGCCATACAAAAGGATTACATTAAGGATATTTGTACATGTTTGAAATGTGGCTGCTACTTACTTGAGCGCATCGTGGTTTATCATGCCTAACGCATTGACAGCCGCGTCCCTCACATCGATGGCCTCACATCGCAGCAGGGGAACAACCAGTTTGTAGAGTGCTTGGGGCGAGGCGCTGCCCATTGCCGACTTGTCACTGCGATCCGCGTTTAGGGAATCTGGCGATGAGCTATAAAATAAAATTTACGGTCGCACATTTTAGTATCATGCCCCGTGTACAAAAGGCCAAACGCAAAAATGTCCTTGGAGTAACAGTCATTTGGCAACTTAAATTCGAGTAAAAGTTAAGTAAAGTAAAGTAAAGGACATCGCTGCCATCATCAATTGACAAAAACTTCTGGTTCACTTATTTCTTCAGACCAAGGCAAACTCATAATTCTATTTATAAGCAAAGAGCGCAAAGAGAACGAGATTCCTTTTGGCTACTACTGTGACCACACTGCATGCCAGCAATTTCATTTAAAATAACATTATAAATATTAAAAAACGCACATTTCAATTAAAAGCGAAATTTCTTTGCAGTTTTTCTTTTTTTTTTTGCCTTATCATTTGCCTTCGGACCCCTGCACACAAAAAATATTTGAGCAAACAAAATTTGTTATTATATATATTTCTGGTTGGCTTTTTTTTGCGTTTCGTTTCGTTTCTTTGTTAGGCAGGCAGGCGTGACAATCGGTAGACGTGCTGTGGGCGTAACTGGGCGGCATCAACACATCAATGCGTAGTATGGAAAAATAAATAAACTTGTCCTTATAATGATTTTACAACATTTCCAGCTCCGTCACAAAAAAAAAGCGCAAGCAAAAAAGTACGACAATAAAATGCGCGGACATAACAATGCAAACAGACGAGAAAATTGTTTGTCAAATAAAAATGACAAAAGAAAAGCCTAGAAATGTGATATTGATTTAGCCCAGAAATTGGACAACTTTAACAGCAGCACACAACACAAATTAAGCAAAATATGCAAGGCAAAAGGTTCGCAAAAGCCAAATGAAACAATTGCTGGTCAATCTAACATAAATTCACTATTTAAAACTACTCAAAAAATTTGCCAGGATTGTTATTTAAGGTTGCAAAATTCGTTGGAATCTGTACGAATAACAAAAATAGCAAATGAACAATTTTTGCAAAAATAATATGCTGAAAATGAAATACACTTGCCGGGATATCCATCAAAGCTCATCAAGTTGTTTTGAGTTTATAAAACTCACATTTCCTTATACCTAAATTCAATGATAATACGATTTGGCAAAATGCTCAAGGACTTGAGTTGCATAGCAGACGGACATGACACAACACAAACTTGTATAAATATTGTATTCACTAAAACACACAGCAATAACAAGTAAGAAAGCTACATCCGAGTGTGGTCGACTGTGAGATACCCGCTACCCATTTTGAATAAAAGAAAAACAGTGCGAAATTAATCTCAAAAAATACCAAAGTCTATGTTTTGGTATATTAATGCAGTATTACTATACATTCAAAATATACCATAGTGCGCAAAATATACCAGATTGTCAGCCCAAGCAACTAAAACCAAATTGCAGCAGCCGTATTTTGTCATAGAAAAAGTATTTCTTTAATAACTTCTATATTTACAATAAAAAAAGTTGTCGAAAATTATATCTCTATTTCTTATATATACTTCATAGGATCGGAGATGCCTCCTTCTGTCTGTCACATACATTTCCTTGAGGCACAAAGTTTTAATACCCTTCTACCCTATGGGTAGCGGGTGTAAAAATAACACAACTAGTATACTCAAAAATCAAAGCTAGCACATCAAATAAAACAATTCTACAATAGACACCAAAAATGCAGCACAAAATGGCAAAAAAAAATATATATATATATACATATACATATATATTTGTATCTGAGAAAAAAAACTACAGAAAACACGCAAAATTTGCAAAAAAAAAAATATTTTCTAAATAAAATGTGTAACAGTTTTTCATAAAATTAAGTGTTCTCTAGCTTTGTGTATAATTAAAAGCAAGTAAGTATTGTTTGTAAACTAAAATCAACAGCATCAACTTCCATGCCAACAAAACTATGAATTACAAAATTAATAATAAATACGCACACACACGTACAAGCATAATAAAAACCACATTAAAAGAAATCGGAGTAGACTTATGGCAATTTAATTAGACACTGTCTCGAGTGTGTGTTTGTTAGCTTAACTTTTTGTCTGAGGATGTTTCTTAAAGTTGCAGTTTAAATTTTTGTTTATAGTTTGTAATAAAGTTTAGAATTTTGTTTTGTGTTTTAGGTTTTTTTGGTTGGTTTTTGCTTTACCCAAGTCGTTTCTGGCGCGCCTCTTTGCGTCCGTAGGAGAGCGGCAGGGTGAAACGCGTAACGATTCCCTCGGGCCCAAAGACATTTGACGGTATATTGTCCAAGGAATCGGATAGCGAACGTGAATCCGATTGATCTTGTAAACTATAAATTACAATCCATATATAGAGGTAATACGTATATATGCATATAAACATATTTATATTTATATTGATGACATATGCATAACAAACATTATGATTTGGTTAACCAAATAAAAGTGAAGCTCATGAGTTTCGATTCATGTTTTTCTGTTTGTTTCTGTTTCTGTCTCTGCATTTGAACGAGAACGAGAAAATGTCTGTGGGTTGTGTGTGTGGAAAATGTGTGTGATATTTTTGTGGGGGATTCAATTGATATTTTTGTCCCAGATTATTAACCATCGACATTTGCAGCATGCAGCAAACCATAACGAAAGACCATACACAAATAAATAACATAAAACAGCAACAGATACAAGATGATTTGCAATGATATTAAAAATATCTACATACATATGAACTATATTTGAATGTTGTTTATTGTGCAAAGAATTTTTGACAGACAAAAGTTTTCCGCCTTCTTATTTCATTCACCTTACTTTTCCAGCTCAATGAAAATGCTCAAAAATTAATTACAACAAATAGAAAATAAGTTAAATACCGCAGCAGCAAAAACATTTGACAAACAAATTTACTCAGTGGAATGCTATAAATGTAATGTTGATTTCATTGTGTCGCTTCTCTTGTTTTTAAAGTAATAATTAACTTGTAAAACATGTAAATAACTTTACGATTTACATTATTAAAATCATTTCAATTAAATTATATAGAACTAACGAGCAGCAGCAGCGTAACAATATTGTTACAAATAAAATTGAAAGCCTTTTGTTTATCGATTTACTGCTGAGCTGCTCAAGGATTCTGCATAATTTGCATATTTATGTCCAAAGGCAATTGTTGAAGCTGCTTTGCCTGATTGCCTTATGCCTTGCCTTATGTTGCAATTTGCATTTGAAAGAAAACATAAAGTGCCACATCTTGTTGTAGCCACACAACAAAACAAAATCGAGTTTGAGTGAATGAGTTTGTTGTTTGTTTTGGACACTGCTTTAATTACAATTGCAATGCAAATTATTGAAAATTGAGGTTTGATTCGATGAAACAATAAATAAACATATTATTTAAATAACTAAAACTCTAATCAGTTTGATTTAACTGACAGAATGTCGCGCGAAATATAATTGTACAACATGACGTATGAATTTTGATTAAAATTATGTAAATTTACATACAAAATTGCAATAGTGCATTTATTAAATAAGAGTCGCCAGTGCGTTGATTCGATTTAATGCAAGTTTTTAGTCAATTCCATTGCACAAACTCAAAATGTATTTACTCATGTGTGTGTGCGCACAATTGTGTCTGTGTGTGTGTGTTTGTACGTGTGCATGTGCCATGTGCTGTGATTATGCAGGACAAATAGTTAGATTGACAAGTGTGTAGAATATCGAAGTTAGTTAAAAACAAACAAAACACATCACACAACGACGACGACAACACAAAACTAAATACCAATAATATTCAAATGGATTTGCATACGACGAGCGATGTCACGATATATTATAGTATTCGATTCGATTCGATTGGAAGAGGAATAGAAAGAGTTACGGGTAGGATTTACGGGGGATTACACGTGCCACGGCATCTAATCGAATGCAAAATGTTAATCAAACAAAAATGATTATTGATATTTGATTGCCACTTTTGAGCTGAAAATTAACACGCTGTCTTTTTTCTCATCGATGTGTTGAAAATGCTTTAAATGCGCTTGTTATTGTTGCTGTTGTTCCAATTTGGAATGCGTACTCACCTCAAGCTCAGATCGGGCGAGGCACAACGCACAGCAACGCTGGGTATTTGTGGCACGAGACGCATGGCACATGCCACCTGATTGCGCCACAAACGCATATACGAATCCTTTTGGCTTTCGGTGGGCATTTTCTTAGTCGGGGCCGAGCCGCGCAACAACGAAGCGCGATTGTCGCTCACGGGACTGCAAGCAAATAAGTAAAATAAACTCTCAAATAAACGCATTTTAAATGCCAAAAACTTAAGCCACTTACGTGGGATCGATGACGCTGTAGAGCGCATTGAGACGGGCATAGCAAATGGGCCAAGCCTGCGCCACCGCCGAGGGACATTGCTGCAACACTCGCTGTCGCTCTAGCAAACCAAACAAGCATGTGGCCCAAGGATCAAACTGCGGTTGTGCGGAGCTCGCTGCTGTGGCTGTTGCGGCTGCAGCCGTTGAACTCGTCTGTGATAGATTCAGCGTCGAAGTCGATGACTTAGAGTTGTCTGCAAAGACAAAGCAAACAAGGATTTAAATACGAAGAAAAGTACAATTTAAGAAGAAAGAAAATACCCAGAACCAATTGTAAATAAAAGTAAAACATTGCTGTATTAATTTTAAAATATTCTAAATTATTATACAACAAAAATACTAAAATATACCATATATATACTATATTGATATAGTTCTACATTTAAAATATACCAGAGTACTAAATACTCAATGAAAATAGCCTTCGGTATATTTTAGTATTGTTGCGGTATATAAATTCGGTATATTTCAGAATAATACCAGATTGCCAACCATAACAAAGAATTTCATAAATAACTTTATCCTATCCGATAACAAATTCTCAGCAATTCTCATAACAAATATTATAGTTATTATTGTCTATATCAAAATTAAGCTTGTTATTTGATTTTTGTCAATTTACGGAGCGGAAGTAAGCGTGGCAACATTTGAAACAAACCTAATCTACACGCAAACATAACCAACGCTGTTGCAAAATATTTCTTTATCTCTTATAGTCTCTGAGATCTAGATGGACGGACAGACAGACGGACATGGCTAAATCTTCTGGGCTGTGGACGCGGATTAAGTATATATATACATTATGGGGTCGGAGATAACTCCTTCCTCCTCCTTATATATATTTCCTGCCGGCACAAACTTAATAACATTTTTCAAAGTTGTTTACCATCTGTTAGTCCCGCCAACCAAACGCCACTGGAGCGTTCCGCTATCCACTGCAGATCGATGCAATTCGCATTCAGTATGGCCGTCTTTTCGGCCTGCGGCAATTGTGGCAGACACTTCTCCACAATCTGGGGACAGCAGCGATCCATCACATCGATGAGCGGCGGCTCTGTTTCAGGTATGCCCAGCACACGCATAAGATTCTTCACCTCCTTGAGTATCATCGCCGCCAGCTTGCGTAAATACGGACGATAATTGCAGAGTAACACGAGCGCAAAGCCTTCGACAAAGTGCAGCGTTGTCACTAGCGGAATCTCGTTCTTTTTGCCCACATCGTTGGCCACCATATTGAGCACCGTGTGCTGCGTAATGCTGGACATCCCGCTCGAGGTGGTTATGCTCGACGTGGCGCTGCTGGCGGTATTCAGATGCTGCTGTTTCGACAGCTGACTGTTGGTTGTTTCCTTGCCCGCCACAGGCGCTGCGGCAGCTGCTGCTGCTGCAGTTGAACTCCGTCCGGCTGCTGTGGTGATTGTAGGCGCTGCACCGCCAAGTTTTTGCTGCACCGTATTCACGCCGCCAGCTCCGGCAACGCCGGCAGCATTGGGCACCGTGTTGCCGCCAGTGCCAGTATTATTTGTTGTGTTTCCGCCGCCAGCAACTGTGGTGCCATTCACAATGATAGCACAGCGCCAGATGTTGAGGAAGACGAACAGTATGCGAGTGCAGTTCTCCAACAATTGCGGATAGGTGTCGGTGACATCGCGCACCAGAAACTGGGTGTAACCGTGCACGACATCCTGACGCCAATCCGGAAAATCAATCATCAGCGTCTGCAGCGATTGATGCGTCAAAATGCGCAACTCCTCATCCATGTGCACCGTCAGACGCGACAGCAAATCAACCAGCTCCTGTGCAGTCATCGTATCCGGAATTAAACGCGGCACCGAAGCCACACAAGTGCGAAACAAATCAATGCGTGGCTTGCGTTCGCCCGACAACATCTCATCGGGTTCCTTATTCTGATTCTGTGTGTTTGTCATCATCAAAGGGCGACCGCAATGCACGTCCAAGGCACGCAATATGTCGACAAAGACACGACGCACATGCGGAAAGTATGCAGACATGCCAATGCTGCGTGCCGTGTCATCGGTGATCAACTTATTGATGTACGTCTTCTTCACGCGCAGCGTATTCCCCGATGGCAACACGGGCACCGTCCGCGGCATTGGCGGTTCACCGTCCTTCTGCTGCAGCGAGTCCGCGACGACCATAAAGGCACGCAAGCCAATGCTCATGCGTTCCGGATTGAGTATCACTTTGATGGAGCGACCCACGCACAGCAAATCGTAGACAATCTCACGCATGGCAAAGTCCAAACGTTCCTGCGCTATAAACTGAATAATTTTGACGAATATATTCAGCGGTGTATCACGCGGCACAACACCCTTGGAGCCCCTATTAGAAAGAATTTCATTTAATATATATAATATAATTCATATAGCATTCACCTACTTGGGAAACAGCGAGTTGACAATGCTCTGCAGGCGGGAATGCGTCGCCGAATTCGATTCACATTTGATGCGTATCATATAGACCCAAAGCAGGCGATAGAGCGACTCCAAAGCCACACGACTCATCTTAGCATCGCGATTCTTGAGATTGCTCAGGCACATGGCGAGAAAGTAATGCCAATTGGTCAGAAAGAAAGTCTTCTGGGAGACGCACAGCAAACAGGTGACGAGTGGAAACAACGCCAAACGATGCTTTGACTTGGTCGAGGCATCCAGCGTTTGCACATAGAGCAGCTCCACAAAGTTCTTAACACAAGGCACATTCACCTCGTTCTTAACAGCCTGTAAGGTAAAGAAGTTAGTAAAATATTTTTAAAGGATAAATTCTACACTCTACTCACAGCTGCCACGGGCACCAGAATTTCCACAAAGAGTCCAGCTAAAGCATGCTTGATATCCTTGTCCTTCACCTCAAGGAAGTACTGACCACACTCGTGCATAAACTGAAACGATGCCTCAAACTCCTCGATGGGCACCATTTTCACCCGAAAGAACTTCATGCCCATCAGCAGGCTGATGATGCTCTGCGTTGTATTGGGCGATGCCTCTTTGCCACGCAACTCTTTCAGTTCGCTCATGAAACGCTTGCGCACCGAACCAAAGCGACTCTGGGCGAGCACACCAATGACCTCAGCATACAGATCGGCAATCATGTGTATGTTATGCGCATTCGGATTGTTCTGCAGTCCATCGCGATACTTGAAGTGCTTAAAAGCCAGATTCTCGATGCTGCGCACCAGATCCTCATGGCCCGGATGGAAGGGCAACTGCTTGAGTATCTCAATCAGCGCCAGACAAAAAATGAACTCCACAGCTGCCTCGCGACGCTGCAGTTGAAAATCCAAATCCACCGTCGATTTATTCACTGACTGCACACTGCTGCCCGTCGCGGGTTTCTTGAGATCATTCTTGATCTCCATGTCGGAGAGTTGCCGGCGATGCCAAGCGAGCAGCGTATGCAACAACGAGGGCAAACAATGCTCCGCCACCGAACCCAAGGCTGAGAGCAACTGATCGAACTGCTGATCCTCGCCACGTTGCAGCAGCTTCGAGAGATTCTTGTCCGCGCTCTCAAGCATCACCAGCTCGATTTTCTTCTCCGCCTGTGCGGTGAAATCACTGAACAAATTGCGCATCACAATCTCGCCAGGACGCGGAGCTGTGAGCTCCACGCTGGCCACACTCGCTGCCAGCGCATGCATCTCAGCTTGAGTGTAGCTCGGGAGCACGTTGATGATCGAGCTGCGTGAGTGTGCGCCCCACGGCAGCAGTGATTGTCGCTGCGGTATGATGAGTGGTGGCAACGCAGCCGGGGGCGAGGCGTAACTCTGACGATTCGTGCTGTAGCTGATGGTGGCCGAAGTCGCCTGCACCGATGACGTTGCCAGCGATTCCTGCAACTGACTCACGCCAAGCATTGGCTGTTGCTGTGACTGTTGTTGCTGCTGTTGCTGTTGCTGCTGCTGTGATTCATACTCTATGCTGTAGGAGTAATCGTCAGCGAGGATTTGATAATTGATGGGCGAGGTGGTGCCACTGCCGTTAGCTGAGACAGCGCCAACTGTGCCACCATTCCTTGCCGACTTTGGCGTCGAGTTGTATTCACTCGAGTTGATCGAATGACGCTGGCCGGGTGAACCAGAATTCGTGTCCAACGGCGATGACTCGTTATCAATGCTATCGAACGTCGCATCTTCGTGATAAACAACGCTGCGCTGTGGACTCCGCGTCGGCGTCGTTGAATTCCCAGCTGTTGCCGCTATTGTAGATTCGCTTATTCCTGTGCTTGTTGTTGCTGCTGTTGCTGCTCCAGCTGTTGTTGCGGCTGCTGCTGTTGTGGTTGCTGCTGTTTGAGTTAGATTCGAGATAGGTGAGCCGACAGCCGTAGCAGCAGCAACTACTGTGGCTGCTTCGCTCACGTGCTGCTCATTTGCGTTTTGATTTGTGCCTAAAAAGCAAAAAAAAAACAAGAATAAAACATCAACAATGCGTAAAACAAATGAGTTCAAAACATGACTTGCAAATGGCTTTTAGCTCTTATCAATAAGCACACACTACAGATGGCTCGTTGTGATTACGAGAATGTGTGTTTGAGTGTGTGTTTGAGTGTGTGTTAATGTATTTACAAGCGCAAAATGAATCGGAGATCTATAAACTAATACACTTGACTGCGAAATACCTTATATTCCATATAAAGTGAATATTCAAATACGACTATAACAAAATTAGCAAGTCAATCAATTAATTTAAGTTCTATTATCTGATAGTAAACTGATTCGAAGCAATTATCAATTTAAGAACTTTATAATAGGTGCTACATCTTCAGATGAAAGTCGTTAAAATTCACTTTCATTGCGCAAAAACAGAGTTTATTAACTGTAAGCTTCAACCCCCTGAGTAAAATTTGAAAATCGCACTTTTAAGGCGCTACAAAGCTTAATTGTTAACTAATCATTAAGATTAAACTGTATCGAACTAATGGAGTATTATGCCCAACTTTCAACTCTCTAGCGCTAAATCTAACGAAAATACAGCTTTTAAAATACGCGGACGGACAGAAAGACAGCCATTAAATTGAAATAAAAGTATTTAGAACTTGAAAGTAAATTATCACATAATTTAACAGATCTACGTCAAAGGATGGTGCTTTGAAATATATATAATTTCATAATCTCTCTCTGACCCACATTTCTACACATGCGTAAATTAAAATACCACTTTTACAACATCACTGCCGGGTATGAAAAGTATGATTCAGTTTTTGTTGTAGGCACATTTGCGACTAGCAGCAACAACAACAATGCTCATGTGAATGTATATCTACAAATTTGGTTAACTCTTTTTTTGTTTATAATGTTTTACCCAAATCTCTAGTTAGCACGCGCCTAACAAATCAAATCTGCAAATAGAAAATATTATTATCTCATCATGAGCAACGTTTATTTTGTGGGTGTGTCATTCACACACACATATGTCAAGACCCACATACACACACACTCACTCACACACACATACAACCATAAAGCATAGACTTTGCTCACTTCTCTGTTGTGTTGTTTTGTTATCGTTAAGAGTTAATTTCCCCATTTTGTACATTTGTTAACTTTGTTTGTATCTTAATTAAAGAGACCTTAAACAACATATCGAACATGCCATTCATTATCATTATCGTTTTCATTATCATTATCATGGGGCATCGCATGTCTTGCAAAAATATCATCACACAGATTGATGACGCCACCCGCAATCAATCTGTCAATTTATCTATGCAAAACACACAAATGACAAGCGAAACTCTCAAGGCTGCGATGCCCCAAAGATATATATACATATATATATTTATATGTGGGATTTTTTTATAGTGCTGTCTGTATTCACATTTATCAGTTTGTAGAATTTAATGATAACAGTTTTCCAGCGAAAAGCTGATTTCACCATCGATTCCAATTGGCTTTGACATTACAACGCAATGTTATTATGCCTATAAAAGCACAGCCATGTGTGCTCATGAAGATATAGATATATACATATATACTCTTATATAGATATAAACTGTTGTGCATCAGTGTCTGCATTTATTTGTTTTGAGGTCGACGAAGAACATTGCAAATTCTTCAGAAGTTCATGTTTTGATACCAATTTTTTATATAAAAGTAGTTCGTGGAAATATCTTTTTCATGTTCAACATCATGTAAATAAATTTAGATCATTTTTTTTTTAATACAATATTTCAAACAAATTTTGACTAAATTTCAAATTCTTTTAGATACTTGTATAATGGCAAACAAATTTTTCATTAGCTCAAATAAGAGCAACAAATTAACAACGCCTTCAACAATTTATTGGCAAAATTTGTGGATTCTTTTCAAAGAAAATGGAAACGATTATTCAAAATAAGATAATAAACAAGAGAAATTACTTAGCCTACAGAAATTAGAAATTAAGCAGATTGTGAACTTTAGAAAACAAAGATAAAGAGCATCGAAAGATCAATGTAAGACGGGAATTGAGTATGGGATAATCTTTTCATTATAGTTTTTAAATCAAGACTAACTTTTGGTATGCTTTCCTGCATTTTCTGCCTAAAGCAACAGCAAGTAAATAAATTTAGATCAATTTTTTGAATTCAATAGTTACTTAAAGATACCTACAAACACATTTTTGGCAAAATTTTAAATTCTTTAAAGAGACTTGTATTAAAGTAACGATTTTCCATTAGCTTAAATAAGAGCAACAAATTTATTGGCAAAATTTTCATTGGTGAGTAAAACAAAACTGTAGAAGGAAAGTAGGAAACACACACATATTCACTTTACGCTCTCTCGGCTGTTCTAACAACTCTTTCGTTATATGTTAAGTATGATCTTTTTATTAAACTCTCATCTCCTTCACGACTCTGTACTGCCGAATACATATAACAAACACAGTCAGTCTTGATTAGTAAGCTGAATAAAACGGACGCTCGAAAAAGAAAAGACATTTCACAAGACGTAACTATCTATTTATCGTATCTATTTCATAATCCCTGTATACTGAATAATCTCAATTTCAGCTCTCTAGATCATATTTGTCCCTGAAAACCGGTTCATTAGATAACTCTATAGCTGATACCTGCAATAATACTTTAAGTAGATTTCCTATTTCCACCTCTAATTGAACCAGTTATCCACTTTACATTTAACTTGGTCTAGTCCTAGTTTATTAGTCCCTATCAGTAGTGCAACATTGTGAAACTTTCAAGGCATAAAACTTGAATTTCTTTCATATCGCGCGTACTTGATAGAAACTAAGTAATCAAGAAATGAATAAAATATAACTAGTACTGCCCGTTTTACGGGCATTTAACATTCGTATAGTTTACTACCGACCAGCTGGTAATCTATAATTTACTATAATGATCCAATCAACATTACATATAGCGAAGAAGGCCCTCCCCCCAATCATTATAGTATTGAATTATTTTGGACTAGTTACCCGTGACCTCTCTCACAGAACATGAAATCAATCAATAGCTTTGACCGCAGGTTACAAACAAATACTACTACTAGAGAGCACATCCAAATTGATTGTTCAAGTGCAATCCTCAAATCGTGTTGTCCTCTGGCTGTCATTAGAGAGGCAACAAACATTAGATTACCCCAAAAAAAAACAAAGTATAAATAAAAAAGGAAAGCACGGTAACAAGTATTATAAATAATAAATAGTAAACTGGTAAAATGGTAAACGGATATGCCATGAGGGAAGGGCAAGGTTAGGCCTTTCGATTTTTCAATGCCGCCCGCCCGTCAGCTGTTCCGCAGGACATCAAGGCCCAGGATCAGAGGGCAGAGTATACGATATGCGATATGCGACGATGGCGATGGCGGTGGCAACGGCGACTTAAAGGTCACAGTGGAAGTTCAGGGCAAAAGTTTTCACTGTCACTGAATAATTGATAAGGTTTAAAAGAGACAGCTCCATAAAAGCAATTCACATCGCATTCGTTCTGCCGTGAGCAGTATTTAAGGTTGTCCGAGCTGTCATGAGAGTTGCGCAAAGCGATTTTGCCTGCTATGAAAATAGCTGAGAAAAATTCCATTTTTCCATTTGTCTTCGTTGCTTTTCAATGCAATAAAAGGTAGCCATATATTTGTTCATCATTCATCTAAACATGTGGCAAACAACAGCGTGAAAAACAAACGCGAAATCACGACTAAGAGATACCCTACACGATAATTCACTAGGCGTATACTTAATTTTTGTTAAATACACATTAATGTGTTAATAAAATCATAAAAATATATGGCATCGAAAATATGTGTATTTTATATGTTGTAACCTTCGATAAATTGTAAATATACCGAAAAATAATATTTTGATGAATTTTATAAATAATTCGTCGTTATTTTCATCTAAATATACCATGATGTTTTGTAAGTAGTATTATCATAATACCATGTTCATCCATCGATAAATTTTAGTATATTTTCCTTATATTGATTTGGTATATTTTAAGAGTTATTCCAGAATGTTTTACTTTCTAACTTATCATTTAACAGAAAATTGGAATTTACTATTTAAATAAATATTTATCTAACATAATTTCAAATTGTTTAACTGAAATATTGAATAAACCTTTATTGGAATACTTTCTGCTAAAACATTTGGCTATTAAGCACTCTATTTGTCTTTGAAAGAAAAGTGAAACTTTGCAATTTGAAACTTTTTCACTTTTTAATCTTTAGGTATAAACACATAAATCTCTGCTTTAACACACCTTTGCCTCATTTAGTCACTCTAATTACAATAAACGATGATTCGTTTGTATCTAATATGCCGCTTGCGGGCAATTATACAAATTACAGGGTATGCAAATGCGCAGCAAAGTATTAAAAATGGCGCTGAAAATATACACAAAATAAAAATCTAAAAGACATATTCCTCCATTTGTTTGTGTATATTATTAATAATGTATTAGCACGCTCTCAGTTCAGTTCAGTTTAGTTCAGTTTGCCTCAAAAAGCCGCCTCCAAAACGAACGGAAAACGTCTGAAATTCTTGTTATAAATGCGCTATGAATGTGTCATTTAACAAACAACACAACACAACAACTACAACTACAACATCTTGGCAAAGACATGCGACCAACACGTATCTCCTCTCTTGATCTCTGTTCCCCACTTGGCTTCTCTTCTCTTTCTCGTATAGTTTTCTGTGGGCCGAAAGTTTAAAAACTGCAGCAACAGCAAAAAAAAGAAACAAATTCTGTTTTCTTGTTTTTTTTTTTCTTTTTGCTTTTCCTTCTCAATGCGCAGTTTTCAAATCGTGCGGAGGCCCGAGAAGTGAAGACGGCAAATAAATGTTCCCGAAAATGTTGTGGAAAATATTTGTATAACATTTTGCATGAAATTTACGATTTGTTTGCGAAGCTCTTGCTCGATTATCAGGGATTTAGTATTTCACATACAATCAATGCTAATATTTACTCAGACAATGCCAGCGAAATATTTCCAAAACTTTTTTTATCAAAAAATCTAATCGATTTCTAATAAGAATTATGAGGCATTAACAAAATGATATGATTGAAAATAGCCTCTTAAAGAAACCTATAAAAAGTAACACGTACTTCTCTTAATAAAAAAAACAAACCAATTGACAAAAGTGCTCAACGAGAAAATACCCTAGAGTACTGCTTATATACAAATAGGGGCACTAACAAAATAATTAGAATAGAAAACAGCCCATTAACCAAATCTAGAACAAATCTTATTCAATACATTAATAAGCGATCAAGTGAAGATCTTAAGAAATTGGAAAAGAGATATTTTGATATTAATTTCTAAGAATTCTTATCACATTTTATGAAGAATTATGAGGAATTTCCGAAATGATCGAAAATAGACCCCCATGACCCATAAAAAAACTCAAACAAACAAAAGCGATGGGAAACACAGTTTAATGCTTTGCCTTTCATTTTAAGATACACTTTTTCTGCCTGCAATCGTACAGGATATAGACAATAATATTTAATAGGCCAATAAGCTGACAAGTTCGAGTGTAAATCGCGTCATTTGAGTATCATAATTTACCTTTTAGTTTTTTTGGTGTCCATTGAAAATTCCATAACATGAAACTGGCGCATAAATTTGTAAAATAATCACAGCTAGGAAAATGATGCCCAGGCAGATTCACAAATAGCGAGAGTTACTCTCTCGCTCTCTCTAACGTTTTATATATCTGATTAGTAACAGCGTTTTGTGGGAGGTGGAATGGAGTGATGGATAGGGGAAAGATTGTCTGGGGCTGGGGCTGGGGAGCGTTGATTAAATAATCGTAAGTTGTCGTAATTAGAGGCACGTGAGCCCCTTTTTTTCTGATATTGTTGTGCACCACTATCTAAACACAAATTATATTTATGAGTTGTAATTAATTTAGCAGCATTTGTGCGTCGTTTAGTTAGGATTATTGTTGTTGTTGTTGTTTGTATTTAGTATAACAAAATAAAAAAAGAATAAAAAACGAAATAATCACTGATAAGAACAGGCCATACACTCAGTCACAGCACAACTCATAAATGTGTCACCGAAACCCGAGTGACGTTAATCGAAGAGTCGAAAAACGAAACCAAGGAACTTTCTTATATAGAGAAGCCACTTTAAAGACTTTGATTAGCGTAAAAAAAAAAATGAAACAAATAAAACAATCAACAACAAAAATCAACACCTCATTGTGAGATGTCGAAGATTTGATACACTCTACTAGATCATATATAAATTATCTAGCATAAAGTAGGTTTATTTCAGCCAAAATCGTTTGATTAAATGTTAATACCCTCGGCAAGCGTAAAACAAGTTGTTTATAGCGTTCGAAATGTCAAAAATAAATATACTATAATATCGCGAAATGATGATTATTTGTAATTTTCACAGCTTGCTGTACGAGTATATACGGCATACATATAGTATCGTTTGATTTATGTATTTATAATGCTTTTTTATGCTAATTAGCCAGTTTAAAGGCGTCTCAAAAAATGAGCTCAGCGTTTTCAATTCTCCAAATCGACAGACGTCGCTCACACAAAACCGAAAAAACCGAAAAACAACACCGAAATACTGTTGTCAAATTACAATTTAAATGTATTTATTTATACACATATGTGCGCACACAGCGTATATATGCGCTATACGTATATTTATATATATCTTCACGTTCAGATCGCGCACAAAACACAATTTCTTCGTTCAAAATACAACAAAACGTATACGCGAAAACTAAAATGCGAGGCGAACTCTGGCGACGACGAATTTCGACTGCGGCGAAAACGCGCGCAACGACTCGCAGCCCAAAAAGTTCCAAGCGACGACGAAACAGCAACAACAACAACGAATGAGTGAGTAATAATAAATAGCAAACGCAAAGCAAAAGACAAAAGTCACACACAAAAAAATAAGCTGAGCGTAAATAGCGCGCGCGCTCGCAAATTGAAAGCACGAAAATCAAAACAAACGATAATTGTCTATTTAAAATTATGATTAACAGCAACTGAGAGCGAGAAAGAGAGCACGAGCACCCAATTGGAAGAGAGCGAAGTGAGTGTGCGAGTGTGATGTGAGTCAAACAGCTGTTGTCAGCGGCGAATTGGCAAAAGCCGCACAGCAACAACAACTCGCAACAGCTGACGCAAGTGACGTATGATTTCTTATTAGAGTTTCTGAGTGTGTGTGTGTTTGCAAGCGCAGCGTGAGTTCCTGTTGTTCTTGTCGCACAGTGTCACTAATATGCTGGACATTAGCATAAATTTAATAAAACTTAGCACAGCATGTGACGGGCCCCGTAATTATTGCAATTAGCTAAAAGAACTTTTGTGGCCCACTAAACTTTATCCCATTTCCGTGCCACACACACACAGGCACAGACACCCACATATGCAAACACGCAGCCTTGCGGCTTACATTGTATAACCCGTTCTTAGCATTGCCGCCTTTGCTTATGCATTTTCCGATATTACATAAATATCAACATTAGATCTGCAAATTTTGTAAACAAACATTTGTTCGCAACGCTTTGCTAATCAGACAAACAGTGAAATGGGTTTTTTTTGTAACAATAAACAACTAAATTGATTATTAACTGTGGAAGCCATAACAAAATAAATGGCAAAAACTTGCTACAAATATTTGTACAAAAAGGGGCGCGAATTAGCACATTGCTTATTTGCCTCTCTCTCTTTCTCTCTTCAAGTGTTAGTTAACTGCCTTTATGGCAAATTACATCACGCCCACGCCAGAAATTGGCAAAAAAAAAAAGAAGCAAAAAACCCAAACAAAAAAAACGCACAAAAAAAAGCACGCGATGACGAACACGCGACCGGAACGCGCCGTTACAAGCCAACACACACCAGCTTGCGGTAGTGTGGGTGCGAACGAGACCGAGGATACGTATAGAAAAACGCACTACAACTTGACACTTGGCGCGTTGGCAAACAAATGAGAGCTTTGAAGCTTCAGGACTGAGACTGAAACGAAGACGAAGACTCGCAACCAACTTATGCAATTCGCTCAGGTTCAGGTGCTTTGTTGTTGCTCTCCCGCTCACTCGACATTTGACGTTTGGCGAACACAACCACAATAACAAAATGATTTTCTAATTTTTGCACTGCTGGCGCGGCGGCAGCGGCTACTCGGAAAAATCCGTTGGATAACTGCCAGAGGTTGTGACCAAACTGACTGACGCTACTTTTTTGCTTTTTCGCCTGAATGTCATTACCAAGGTTTTATGTATGTTTTTGCGCGCGCCTTTTGCTCTGTCATTTATATATTTTTGTGAATGAATGTGCGACAGAGAGGCAGACAAAACAAACAAAAAAAGTGTGAGAGCGAGAGTGCAAAGCTCATCATGATGATGACTAGGTCTAGGTCACAATTGAGTGCAATGTTGATCAGCAGCAGACAACGAGATAGAGCGAGAGCGCATGATGCTGGACAAAAGCTTAAATTGCAACGGTAAATTGCGCGGCGCCATAAATTATGGCGGAGTCAAAGAACAATGGCCATAAAAACAACACACACGCATACAAACAGACTCAGTTCGCCATAAAACGTTGATTGCCTGTGCACAGAAAAAGAGTAGAGACAATCAAAGTGAATCATCACTTAAAGAAATAAGGAAACAAAAAGAGACCGACGCAACAAGCTAAAGGAGTTTTGAAGACAGTGGCCAGGTGCTAAGTACACAAACACTAATATAAACACACAAACACACAGAGCAGCCAATTGAGCACACACACACACACGGAGAGACAATCGCACACAGTGACGTTGAGCAAATAAAACGCACACTTGATCGGTGGGCGTAAACAATTAGCAGCGACGTCGATAGCGACGCCGACTGCGACGCCATAAAAAGGGGGCTGCACCCAGGCAGAGGTAATTGAGTCGCCCTAAAATTAGAACTCACCTGCATTGTTGACGACGACTGCAGTGCCGTTGTTGTTGCTGCCGCTACCGCTGGCATCCAGAAATGCCTCCAGCTGCGTCTGCTGCAGCTCCAGCGTTTGTTGTTCCATGCTTGCTTGTCTGTATTTTGTTTCTTGGGCTTTTTTTATGGTCAAAACACTTGCGTATGCACTAATTACACAAAGTGGCTGCCCAGACGCATCGCAGCCATCTTTGTTTTATAAATTCGCTTTTCACTTTAAATTCTATTGTCGCTACGCGCTCTCGCAGCGCACTGCGGCAACTTGTTGTTATACAACCTATGTAGACAATAAAATGCCGGAATGTTTGACAAATTGGTGAATAGATTTGCAGAAAAAAATGGTTAAACGATAAAATTGTACAAGACGTGAATGAGTGAATGGTATAAGAAGCAGAGAGATGAACAGCAGTCAAGCACAGCTGTTTTTTGTTTAGCAAGCGGCGTTGCCACCTAACACGCCGTTATGGCCTTGCCAGCTTCCAATAAGAGATGACGTCATAAATATTGGCAATACCATATTAATTTTGAGAAACCATCAACTGTGTATTGATTAAACTTTTAGAAATAAAACCAACGTTCGGCAATTCATATTTTTATTGAACAAAAGTGCGCAATTTTTAAAGGAAATCATGGGAAACCATCACATATGGCAGTGTGGCAACTCTAAGCGCGAACAGCTGATGAATAACGAAGAAACGTTTTTGTTATGTACGCGTTGCGAATTCTTATCTTTTATCGGCAAATCCGTGTGTTTGTTTAAAATAAATAACACCCATCACTTATCGGCTAGAAAGCGCACTATCATGTTGTGATTAATTTGTGTTAGACCAGCAATGGATGCCATGTCCAACGTATCCGTACATCCGCTGACAAGCGATCCAACAGCCGCATGGAATGAGATCAGCAAAACGCAGCGCGTCATCAAGGTGGTGATGAAGCCACCCACCACAACGGTGGCACCCAACAAAGCTCGAGTCGTCTGCATGTCCGACACCCACTCATTGACTCCGTACATCAAATTCGATATTCCCGATGGCGACATTTTCATTCATGCCGGCGACTTCACCAAGTGCGGCCAACTGCAGGAGGTGGTGGAGTTCAACAACTGGATTGGCGCTTTGCCCCACAAGCATAAGATTGTCATTGCTGGCAATCATGAGCTGAGCTTTGATCGCACTTTTACGCATCCTTTTCAGAATCAGGGCAAGCATGCACATGGCGAACGGTAAGCTGGCAAAAATACGTTAGTACAGTACAGCGTCGATAAATGCAATTGCAAAATGCAGTTTAGTTGTTCTACAAGGCTTAGCATAGAGGATTTGCAGATATACATACATACGAACCATTTTTGAGTGCTTAAATGCACATTCAAGATAATTGCATAGATTAGTATGAAAAGTTCAGATTTTTGCTCTTAGCGGTTTAACTGAAATGCAATGTTGAGATATAATTTTATAATGTGTTTTTTATTTGAAAAGTTTGCAGTTAAGTTGTTTCTTTTAAATAGAGACTAGCATTAGCTTCAGAAAGTTATTCTGCTCGAGTTTATTTTATAATTTTTATATTGTCCCAATTTCGTAATAATTACAATTGAATCCGTATTTTTAAGATAATACTTATGACTTGGCAAGCATTTCAAATATGGCCTATTATAAACATTCGTCTAATTTGACGACAATCAGACCATAAATATGAAAGCTATTAAGAAATGATAGATAGTATATCAAATTTCAAAGCAAAAATATGTGTTTGTCAATATAAAATGTTTGTGCACATTCTTTTAAAATATATAACAATAGACCCTCTTCACATTTTTTAAAAGTTATGGGTCTAATCAACCACAAATATTTTTACTTGAAGATAAAGCCTAATTTGTGATTTTAATAGATGGGTGTGCAATTATCGGCTTTATACTGTACTTATCTCTATATAGTGCTTAATGCCTAATCTAATCTTCTCATTGTCTGCACAGCTCCAAAACCACCGGGCTGACCATACTGGATGACTTGCCCACGCTGGGCAACGACAAGGAGAGCATGGAGAGCGCCGTGCAGACGCCCAACATACGCGAGGCCTTAACCAATTGTACTTACCTGGAGGATGAGCTGCTCGAGCTGTGGGGCGTGCGCATCTACGGATCACCGTGGCAACCAGAATTCTGTCGCTGGGCTTTCAATGTGCCCCGCGGCACCGCTTGCCTTGACAAATGGAATCAAATACCCGCTGGTGTCGACATACTCGTCACACATACGCCACCCGTGGGTCACGGAGATCTTTGCTGCTCGGGAGTGCGTGCTGGATGCGTGGAACTGTTGAGTACGGTGCAGCAACGTGTGCGTCCCAAATACCATGTGTTTGGGCATGTGCACGAGGGTTATGGCATCACCAGCGATGGCCGGATCATCTATGTGAATGCCTCCACTTGCGATATCAACTATTTGCCCAACAATGCCCCGATTGTGTTCGATGTAACGTTGCCACCAGGCGTGAGCAAGGATTAATTCTATTTCGGACAGCATTTTACACTTTTAAGTTGCCATTACGAGGAAATCAGGAATTTACTTTAACACTTCTACAACAATTTAAATTATATTAATTTATTGTACCCATTTTTCGATGTACCCACAAAATGCTCATTAAACAATCACTAAATGTCCCGTTTTAAGTTGCAATTTAGCCGAGTTTTCACTCAGCCAAGTTTCGATTTAGTCGAGTTTCGCACCTAACCGATCGTCAAATGCAACGTTGGCTTTTTAATTTAGTGAAATTTTGAAATACAAATTGGAGATAACAAAAAAATTTGTAAATCTAAAGTGTAGAATATTAACGTGCAAATAGTTTTTACAATTATTATAAATATTATATTTTCAAAGTGAAAAACAAATCTAATACATTTATTTTTTACATTTTCAATAGATTTATATAACCTTAAGATATTACCAAAAATTGATCTCAATTTTCTTTAATTTTTGTGTCTTTTTAAGTTTACTTTTTTGTTCTTGGTTTTGTTTTAAACAAACGAAAGATGTCCTGTTTTAAGTTGGAATTTAGCCGAGTTTTGACCCAGCCAAGTTTCGCTCTAGTCGAGTTTTGCACCCAACCGATCGTCGAATGCAACGCTGCTTTTTTTGACATTCCTTTTTATGCTTGCATTATAACGGCACTGCAGTTCTGCCATTTTGTGCGGCATCGTGACTGAGCGAAGAAAGAGTTCAAGCCAGATTTGCATTTCTTTTTTTTTTATTAAGTGTTTTGCTATTAAATCATTTAAACAATATGGTAAACTTTCTTTGGAGTTTTGATAGCCAAATCTCGATATTCGATTTACTTTCTTGGGTTTTGTAGCGCGAAGTCATCTCGATACAAATTGGACAGTGCGGCATTCAGATTGGCAACGCCTGCTGGGAGCTGTATCTGCTGGAGCATGGCATCAATCTGGACGGCAGTCGCAAGACGCAGGAGCAGCTAACGGAAAGCGGCAGCAGTAGCGCAACCCTTGGCCAAAGCACCAATGCCAACGATGCGCACACATTTTTCACAGAAACGGGCAATGGAAAGCAGGTGCCTCGCTCGATCTTTGTCGATCTGGAGCCGACGGTGATCGATAGTGTGCGCACTGGTGCCACTAAGGATCTGTATCATCCGGAACAATTGATTTCTGGCAAAGAGGATGCGGCGAATAATTTTGCACGCGGTCGGTATTCCATTGGCAAGGAGGTGATAGATAAGGTAAACGCAAGGATTCAAAAGATCGCTGAGCAATGCGATGGACTCCAGGGTTTCCTCATCTTTCACTCGATGGGCGGCGGAACTGGCTCCGGTTTCACTTCGCTGTTGATGGAGCGATTGTCTAATGATTATAGCAAAAAGTGTCGTTTGGATTTCGCTGTTTATCCCTCGCCCAAGGTGTCGACGGCGGTGGTCGAACCCTACAATGCGCTGCTGACCACACACTCGACCATTGAGCATGCGGACTGTGTGTTTATGGTGGACAACGAGGCGATCTATGACATCTGCAACAACAAACTGGGCGTCGATCGACCCGCCTATCGTAATCTCAATCGTTTGATTGCCCAAATTGTCAGCTCAACGACGGCTTCGTTGCGCTTCAGCGGCTCAATGAACGTCGATCTCAACGAGTTCCAGACGAATCTGGTTCCCTTTCCACGCATCCATTTCCCCCTCGTCGCCTATGCGCCGTTGATGTGTGCAGAACGTGCTGCTCATGAGCAACATGCGATCACCGCATTGACGAATGCCTGCTTCGAGTCCTCCAACATGATGGTGAAGTGTGATCCCCGAGCGGGCAAGTACATGGCCTGCTGCATGCTCTATCGCGGCGATGTGGTGCCCAAGGATGTGAATGCCGCCGTCTCGGCCATCAAGTCGAAGCGGCACATTCAGTTCGTCGACTGGTGTCCCACGGGCTTCAAGATCGGCATCAACTACGAGCGTCCCGCCTTTGTGCCCGATGGTGATCTGGGTCCCACGTCGCGTGCCTGCTGCATGTTGTCCAACACCACGGCGATCTCTGTGGCCTTCACGAATCTCTCGTACAAATTCGATCTGATGTTCCGCAAGCGCGCCTTTGTCCATTGGTATGTGGGCGAGGGCATGGAGGAGGGCGAGTTCACTGAGGCCAGAGAGAATATCGCTGTCCTTGAGAGCGATTTTAATGAGGTGGGACTGAACAACGATGAGGAAGGTAGCGAGGAATTGGATGAGTACTAAGCAAGCTGGAGTTATTTTGCCTTTTAATAAAGTATTCTTTAATAAAGTATTAACTGCACTGAAACTGTGAAACTCTCTCTATCAATAAAAACAAATTTGTCTTGCTAGAACTACTATTGTTTCAAATTATCTTTTAAAAAAAATGCAAGGGAGGTAGTGAACATGTTTGTCTAATATTTGGAATATAATAAAATATGATCTTGCTAGAAATAATATTGAATAAGTTTATCTACATAAAACAATCTAAGAGATGGAGAAGCTGGAAATAATTTTTTATAAAGTGATACAATATAGCATCTAAAGTACTACGGAAGTTATTTGGACATTATATTTTGAAGTCCAGGGTTTTTACATATTAGGGACTCCTACATAAAATTAAGTGAAAGTATATAAAAAGTAATAGTAAACACATTACTGCAATTTTTATTTTAGTAGTGTACTAAACTGAATCTTTAAAACTCTCTCTATCAATAAAGTACTGGCTTGGAAAATAATGCATTGTAGCACCGAATGTATAAGGAAAGAGTTTTGGGATTTTTTTAGATTATTTCTTCATATATCTTTAAAAAGGATAGTTGGGAAATTAATATACATAAGTTCAATAGGCAAATTTATGAATGTAAATAGTAGGCTACAGAGTAGGACATAATCCCACCCAAGGTTGACTATTTCCAATGACTATAAAATTATATAGACTTGGGAGATTCATTCATATTACGATAATTATTAAAGATAAAGCTATAAATATTTACTTAAGAGAAGTTTAAAAGTTTAAATGAAGTTTCTAAGTTTCTAAAACTTAAGGAATTCATAAACTTAAACTTAAGGAATTCATACTTAACTTTCGGTATACCATATTTACATAAAAGTGTGCTATTAAATAATTACCCAAAATAGAGCTCAGTTTTCTTAAATTTTTTTTTATTTATTTTTGTTTGGTTGTTTTTTGTTGTTGTTTTGTTTGTTTTAAACGCCTAGTTGCTACGTTTTTTCTTTTCAATTGTGTGTTTTGTTTTTGTTTATCGCTTATTTACTTAATTTTACTAAAATTTTAGTGGTTTTTTGTTTTGAACTTGCAAAGAGAAACTTTTGCTTTTCGCCTTCAAATGAAGACGATATTTTTCTTTTAGTTTTTAAAGAATCATCAAAAAGTTGTTGCACAGTGTAAAATTACAATTCTTTGTGTGTGAGTATGTGTATGTGTGTGTGTGCATATGTGTGTGTGTTTGATAATATATATATATAATCTATACAACTAACGGTCTCTCTAAGAGTTGACAATCTTTATGTGTGTTTCTTTTTTTTTTCTTTTGATTTTGTTAGTTTTTTTTTTCTTTTCTAAAAATGCGTTTCGAAAAAGTGAAATCAGAATCAAAAAAGTTAACAAAATGAAGGCAATTTAGTGTGCAGTGGTTTTTTTTGTTGTTGTTGTTGAGTGTAGTTTACGCTATTTTTAATATAATTACAATAATGGCGATTAGTGATTTTGTATTTGCAATTGTTTACATAGTTAATAGGTAATAAAAAATATATAACGATGATGATGGCAAATATATGCTTTCAAATTTCTTTCTTTTCTTTTTTGCAACACTGCTTGAAGATTACTTTGTGGTTCTTGTTGTTAATAAATTGTTGCTGTTATTGTTGGTGTTAATGTTGCTGAGCTGTGTTTTTTTTTTCAACAAATTAGTATGGAACATTTGAGAAGAGATACGAGACACTCTCGCCATTATGTGTCCGTCTAACAGCCTCGGCGAACATCATCGAGACATCAATGCACTGAAAAAGGAAAAGGAGTTTGTTAGAAATTCTTTAAACTCAGAAGTTTACGATTCGATTATTAGGAAATTTTCAGGATACGTTCATATTATCATTATGAACATTATTATGATCTCAATTAAAATTAAAAATCTCGGAGCTTACCTGTATTTTGGGACAATCCCGCATATGACCGTCCTGCGGTATGGTGTTGGTCACAACGACCGCCTCAAAGCAGGCGTTGTTAATGCGTGAAATCGCCGGGCCCGAGAAAATGCCGTGCGTCAGTATGGCATAGACCTAGAAAACCATTTTGAAAATCAAACATCAACTTTATGGATAATGATAGATGTAAATGTGAGACTTACCTTGGTAGCGCCCGCTTCCACCAGACGATCGGCGGCATGCACAATGGTGCCACAGGTGTCGGCCATATCATCGACCAGAATGGCAATCTTATCCTTCACATCACCCACAAGCACCATGGAAGCCACCTCGTTGGCCTTCTTGCGCTCCTTGTGTATCAGCGCGAACTCAACATTCAAACGATCCGCAATGGAAGTCACACTAAAATAAGAGTTATAATTTACTAACTAAATGATTTCATTAAAAATATTCGTTTTTATTTACCGCTTGGCACCGCCAGCATCGGGTGACACAATGATTGAGTTTTTCCATTCGGGAATGTTCTCTTTGATCCATTTGAGTACCGCTGGCTCGGCATAGAGATTATCAACTGGTATATCAAAGAAACCCTATAAATGAAGAACAATATACATAGTTAGCAACTTTTCAGATTACTGTCTAAGGCACTTCAAACGAGTAAAAAACTTGCTCAAAAAAATCTTTCTACTATATTCCTTCACTTCAGAACTAACAAAAATCTTAAAACAAAACAAATTATACTACGTTAAAATATACTATAAATACAAATATATATAATCCTAATTATCAACTGCAATGTCCAGCTACAATCGCAATCTGAGTGCCGAGGAGCAAAAGGAACTCGATGAATGGTTGAAAATCAAACGCATTGAGTTGAATCATCGAACACGACGCGATCTCTCCGATGTGGTCCGCATGGCTCAGCTCTTTAAGAGCATTCTATTCAAGTTGGTCGACATGAAGAACTACACATCGCATGGCAATCTGGCGGCCAAGTTACTCAATTGGGAGACCTTCAATCTGAAGGTCTTGCGAAAAACTGGCCTGCATCTGAAGCGTCCCGAGCTGGAACAGTTGGCATCTGGGGATTTGGCTGCGATACGAGCTTTACTCTTTCATTTGATGCACTTGGAACGCAATGGATTGCCAACGAATGCATCAAATGCTCGATCTCCCCGTAAAGCTCAATCGCCGCGACTTTCTAATCCAGAGCACGAACAAATCTCGCTGGCTAAATACGAGGAGCTGAAGTTGGTCAATGAGACCAAAGCTGAGTTTATCAACTTGTTGAAGAATAAAGTGAAATATCTCGAATCGGTGACCGTTGATAAAGACAAACGCATTGCCCAATTGTTGAGTCATCTGTCTACGTTAACGATGCGCATTATTGCAATGCAATCACAGTCCGAAGAGCTCAAGTAGTTTGTATGAAAAACACCCAGAAACTTTATATACAGAGACATTGCTTCCTCTTTTTCTTTTACTTTTTGGTATCGACTTCTTCAAATAAACAAAATTTTGTGATTTGTGTGTCCATAAAAGAGAACTTATTGTTATCGTTAATGGGTTTCAAATTGGGCTTTTGTGTACTGTTATCATCTGTCAGATAAAAAACATAAGAAACGATGGTATGTAGCAAAAACTGACTGCAGTTGTCCGATATAAATTGCTTTGGTAGAAAATCTGATATATTTTATATTTCTTGGTATATTTTGAGTGTAAAAGTATATCTAAATACCAAGTGTAGCAATTGGTATATGTATTCAGCATGAGAATTATAGCTTTTGATATATTTTGTACTTTATGGTATATTTTGAGTGTAAAAGTATAGACAAATACCAAACGTAGTCATCGGTATATAAATTCAGTATGCAAAATATAGCCTTTGATATGTTTTGTACTTTTTATGGTATATTTTAAGTGTAATAGTATATGTAAATATCAAATATGACAATTGGTATATATATTCGGTATGCGAAATATAACTTTTGGTATATTTTGTACTTTATGGTATATTTTTGGAGTGTACTAGTATATGTAAATACCAAACATAGCAATAGCTTTTGGTATATTTGAATATTTTTTCAGTACTTTGATACACTGTATCACTGCAACTTTCTTACTTGTTACATGTTCTTATCGCAATCTTACCTGAATCTGTGAGGCATGGAGATCCATGGTTATGATGTGATCCGCACCGGCAACTGATAGCATGTTAGCGACCAATTTCGCCGAGATGGGCGCACGGCTCTGTGCATGGGCCAGCAAGGAAAAAAGGAGAAAATTATAATGGAACATTAGCGTAGTTAGTAATTTTGCCCTGTGCGATCTTAACATTATTTATTTTATGAGATTTTAGGCCATGGTGGAAATAAAAATAAATTGTAATTAAAATATAACATTTAAATATTACGTATACGTTCCAAATGGGTAAACATAGACACGGAATTTTTCGATTTCTTTTTTTTTTTGTTTTGCGACACAAACACAAAGGACAACAACAACAATAACAACGACAACGACAATTGTGTGCACTATGAATATCACTGCAAATAGTGTGCGAGAGAGAGAGAGACAGACGGAGAGAATAAGATTTGAGAGAGCTTCAGAGCGAGCGAGAGAAAGAGAGAGAACAAAAGAGAGTGTGCTTGAGTGTAAACGACCAATGAGAGTGCGCTCGAGTTAATCAAAAAGATACATAAAAGGGGGGGAGAGAGCGCGGTTAGAGCAACAACAAAAACAAAAGTGCGCAAAAGGAAATTATGATAATTTTGTTGATCGGACCGATTCCTTGTCGCCAAATTTCGATAACTTTCATGCGATTACGTGGAACTGACAACAAAACGAATTAAAACAAACATATTAAAGTAACTGCAATTCTTCAATTAAAAAAAATATATAAAATAAAAGAGCAAATTGTAAGCATTTATTTCGATCTTTTTTTTTTATTTTTTATTTAAACACAATTTTGCCCAAAGCTATTTAAAAATTTACAAGGCTTTAAAGACCCGACAAAGTTGGACGCAAACTACTCACAGTATATTGTCTGGCTGAAAACTCCTAAGCACATTTTAAGTATAGTATTTGTTTTTGTTTTTATAAATAAATGAAAAGAAAAAGAAGAAACGAAAAGTTGAGAAAATGTTTCACTTTTTTGTTTTGTAGATTAATCAAATCAAACCAAAAGCTGGTAGGAATTTGAAGGGATTTGTTTGTTATTGGGATTTGCGGGAAAAAATAGAACAAGGTATTAAAATAAACTCAAGGTTCAAATCAAGAAAAAAAGAAATATATAATATTTAAATGCCAAACGCTATCTGCAAATGTAATCGCACAAAAAATATTTACATTTTGAGAGACGTAAACAAACGCATTTCGAGTTCATCGCAATGCACTTTTCTTACAGATTAATAAATAATCGTCAATCAGCGACAAAAAAAAAACAATTGTGCACCTCTGGTTCGGGTTCAAGTGCCATATTAAATGGACCCCCCTTCGATAGGACAAAAGCTGACGTCAACTAAGTATAGTATAATGGGTTATCAATGGACAAATAAATACAATTATTATTGCTTGTAAATAAAACTGAAAATCATAATCAATGAATCTGTTGCTATGCGAAATTCTTGTTATGAGCAGTTGAAGCCACTTTTTGTTTTTGGAAAAGTGAAAAACTGTTTTGATCGCGGAGAATTTAAGTGCAACGTGCCAAAAGATGCAAAATAAATAAATGAAAGTTCTTCGGAGAGCCGAAGATTTAATACCCTTGCAGTAGGTATCGAAAAAAGTTTCACAGTTCTTAAATTTCAGATGCACTCGAGTTCAAATAGAACAAAAAGACTTAACTCAGATAAATTGACTCCGATCAGTATCAAATTTACTAATTATTCTATTTACTATATAATCTTGATATATGAAGATTTTCAGCAAAATATATTTAAAGGATTTCGAGTTCAAATAGAATAGTCAAGTTAATTTGTCGAATCATTCAAAGGATTTTATAGTTCAAATAGAATAGTCAAAGCAATTCATTCTTTTCAAACCAATTCTATATGATTTATGAGTTCTAATACGTGCAAGGGTATATATATTTAAATATAGGAATATATACTAGGCACAGTATATATGAAGTAGATGAACAACACAAGACAAGAAACGATTACGAGCAGACCGCCATATGAGATACCAAAAATTAATAGTTGAACAATTTTATATATTATATATATATAGTCTACGGTGTTAACATAAATATTTATTATTTTATAGGAATTTTTTATTTGTTGTTGTTGCAATGAAGCGCTGCCGACAGCAAACAAACAAAAATGATATTTAAAATTGCATTTTAAATAACCAATTAGTCGATTGAAAATTGTCAAAAATTTTGTTTACAAATGTAGTGAAATTTTCATAATTTGCGCATCTCCTCATTGCATTTGTTATTCGTTTGTTTAGATTTTCACAATCGTATTCTGTAGTTAGTTTAACATGCAACATAAAAAGACAAAAAACTGATACATTAGAAGCGTATAATTTTCGTATTATTGCAAATTTTGAATAATTGCCGAATTGGAAGTTTTTACCAACGTTTTGAGAGAGAGAGAACCCAGAGACCAGAGATTTGAGGGAAGTTTGCAAGTTGTTTTTTATTGGAATTTGTAATTCTTTTGGATGAGTTAAATGAGTTGAGAAATTGCCCTTTAACTTTATGTTTTTTATTTTTTTTTTTTTTGTAAAGAAAAAACAAAACAAGTTGAAAATTAAGTCCATTTATATGAAATGTGAGTTGAGAGTTTAAGTTTGGAGCTATGAAGAAAGTAAATACCCTAAATTTCCAATCGTAGTTTTTCTTGGCAAGTTTCTTGCTTTCCTCTTTCTCCTCACTGCCCGGCAACTAGAGTAGAGATAGGTATATAGAACGTATGTTGGCACATATAGATACATAGTTAAAGAGAGATTTAGAGAGTTATAAAGAAAGAGAGTTATTAATCAAAAAAGACTGGAGAGAGAGAGAGAGCGAGAGTTGTAGAGCAAATCGTAGCACCAGCAGCAACTCATTAAAGCAAAGATTTTATATACATATATATCATCTATATTATTTGCTAGAAAATACAATATTATATTTATTATAGAAAATTTCTCCACATTTTTTTTGCAATTTTCTTTTTACAGCTTTGCTTCCTTGCAACCAAAAACAATAAAAAAAAAGTAATCCAAATTGAAATGAACAAGAAAAAAAAAGTATTCAAAATGCAAAAAAATAAATCACATACACACACAGAGAGAGAAACATTATTATATAGATAACCGGGTTATATATAGAAAGTATGTACATGGTAAATACGATATTGAAAAGAATAATTATTTTGTTTCTTGTTTGTTTTTTTTTTGTTTTTTTAATGGGGTTATTAACTGTGGACAGTTGTATTCTCTACAGTCCGAAATATTCTCAAATTGTGTGTGTATAGTATATCGCATTATGTTTTTTGAGGTTAAGGAGAGACAAATAGATCAAAAATATTCAAAGAGAGAGAGGGAGAGAGAGACAAAAGATCGGTTGGCGGGATTATGTATGTAAGGCAAACCTACCTTATCTTTTTTGTCTTGGCGGGCATATGGAAAGCAAGGAATCACAGCTGTAACACGAGAGGCTGATGCGATTTTGCATGCATTTATCATGATCAGCAGCTCCATTAAATTATCATTGATCTCGCCGGAACCGGACTGCACGATGTAAACATCTTCGCCGCGCACCGATTCGCCGATTTCGACGCTGAAATTGGATAAATTTGTTTATTGCACAATTTTTCAAAACGTTATGCCATTACATATAGAGTATATATGATACGATAAGATACGATATGTGAACACAAATCAATATACGTACAGTATATATATTGTAGAGTCGTAGTCTTGCTTTACCTAGAAACTCATACAAGATATTCTTACACACATATTTACTTGGAACTTGTGTAAACATGCCTAGAGACAAATATTGGCCCTCATATTACACCCACTCTCACCCACACACACTCACACTCACACACATACTCAGTCAACTCGCACTTAAGCTATCCTTGCATTGAATTTCTGCTGACGCTTGCAAGTGCGCCCCATAGAGGGCGTGTGTGTGCAGAGAGTGCGATGAAAGGCGTCTCGTGCTTCTTTCTTTCATTTTATGCCTCCCATATGCGTCATTAAATACCCTTTTGCCTTTTCCAACTGACTGTCGCTCAGTTTGGTTCTCGTTATTGAAAGTTGGGGGCGTTCTTGACCTCATAAAACGTAATTATTCTTGTTCAGCGTTGGTAACTCAATCGATATAGCCTTGCCCATCAGTTTGTTCTCTTCGAACTCGACTTCTATTGAGCTGATGTGTATGAAAGTTGTTACAGATGCGTCTTAGAGCATTTGCAAAGTCATTGAATTGAGCTGAGGCTGATTAGATTACTGCTTGCCTTGATAGCTACAGCTTGAACAAAAAATATGTATTTCTTTATATAAAAATATAGAATTTCTGCTTGGTAATGACTTTTCATAGACATAATTATCGCATAATAAAAAACCAAGATCAAAAATCACTGATATATCACAATTGCCTCAGTTTCAGTTCATAAAATTTATGACGTATGCGTTTTATGGAATTCTACTTTATTGGATTGTTAGACTTTATAATAGCAACTTCTTTTTTTATTCGTAGTTTCCCACCCTCAAAATTCGACACACTCGAGATTTGAGTTTCTGATATAAATAAAGTGGCCATCGTATCAGACTAGTTAAACATAAATATACAACAAAAATTTTGGCAGAATTTCAATAATATCCATCATAATAGATTGTCATTGCGGCATATCATATATCATAGTAAACTTTTGCTGTGTTGCTGGGGAAAACGTCTGAAAGAAATGGACGCTTTATTGTTGTGTTTACGTTTGGATTTTCTTCTCTTTTGTTACAAAACACACACAAACGAAACACTCTAACTCACACACACAAACACACACACACACATTTGGTCATTGCCAGTGAAGGTTAATTGAATTACGGGACTAACGACAAAACTTAGTATTCAGAACGTATCGAACGTACGTAGCGCCCTATCGATTGATAAATTTTGGACATTTTCAGTCGTGATGTCGTGCTGCACAGAATATTAATTGTTTTTTGCTGCCCAACAGACATTAAGCGCCAACGAGCAAAACTAATCGCAATCATCACAAAATGTGAACGTCAACGTGCGCAGCAATCAGCTGTTTTTTTTTTTTGTTGTTTTATTTTATGGCGCTGAGTGCTATACAAAATATTACGCATACGCCGCATTGTTTGGCTTCGATTTTTTTCGTTTTGTGTGTATGGGGGTAATAAATGCAAGAAAATACTTTTTGCAATGACTTTTGCAGTTTCAGTTGACGATGCATGAAATGAATGCATTTCTTTTTTGTTTTGTCAAAACACTTTCGCCGCTGGCATTGCTCAAATGCCAAGCAGTTTGGGGTTGGGGTTGGGGTTGGATTGAGGGGGAAGGGTTGCTTCGACTCTTTCGGGATCACAAATTGGCTGCGGGCCAAGCACTCTCCACACTCTCCTCAGCTGTCGCAATGTCGTGTTAGTCGCCGGTAGACCGTTGCCTCAAAGCAGCTGGTTTCGTCTTTTGTTGTTTTTTGATTTTTTGTTTTTTGCCTCATCTATTCTTTGTGCATGTATTTTTAACTAGCTGTTTCTCTGCCAGACAAGTGACAAGTTTACCCACGTGTATGTATGTGTGTGTGTGTGTGTGTGTGTGTGTGTGTGTGATAGCGTAATCTCTTCTAGAGTTTTTGGCACTATCAGTCATATAAATCGACGTTTAGTGGCTTGTTTTAAATGCCATATCTTGGCATCTTAATCGCTTGCGTCTTACTTTGCTTATCAGCTTAGCCCTTGCTCCCATTTCCACTGCCTCCCCTTGACCTCCTGCTCCTGCTTTCAATCTCTTCATCTCTCTCACTCTCTTTACCTCATTCTCTCTTTGCATGAGCACGCAAATTTCTTATCGATCAAACTTTTCAATTACAAAGTATGTATTTGCTTGTCGATGATGTGTTGTGGGTTGGTTTCGTTGCGTGCTGCGACCTTTTATATTGATGGTCATTGGGTTTTGTGGGCTATATTATTGACACAAGTTGCATTGGCGGTTGCCTTTCGCAAGGTCATCTGTGGTCTACTTTTTCGTAATACTTTCATTTTATTATTCATTTTTATTATTCATTTTCATCAAATTATTAAATGAATAGTGAAGCTGCGAACGTGCGCTTATTCATAATGGGACAGAAATATTTGTTGGATATGAATGCTAATGACGTCATCGGTGCGCCCTTCGTAACGAATCTTGTTAATAGCCTGAACCATGCTGTTCTATTTGACAACAATAACAATGTGCTAGCGCTCCAATCAAGTCAAAGTGCAAGGGAAACAGCAATAACAACAACAACAACTACAACTAACCTAACTGTCAACATATTCGTTACACTGTTGCTCAGGCTCTCACGAGCACATACTAGAAAGAGCCACAACAAGCCGACAAGTGCGCAGCCAACAACAACAGCGTCAGCGACAGCAATCACAACCACTGTGTTGTTGTGTCTGCCTTTTGCACACACGTGGGGGTCGGGTTTTGATTCGTCTGCAGAGAGAGAGAGAGAGAGAGAGAGAGCAAAAGAGCGATAAAAACGCGTGAGCGCAACGCAGCCATATGAAACATGTGGGGGCGTCGTTGACGTTGACGTCGAAATCAAGTCGCGTGCTCTCATTTCGTGTTCGCTCTCTCACACATTTACTCACTCAGTCAGTCACTCGCTCTCTTTGCTTAAAAACGTGACAGCGACGTGTTGTTGTGGTTTACTTTTGCTGTTGTCTGCTGCGTCTGGAGTTTACCTTTCGTCTGTGCCTGTGTGCGTGAGCATGCGTGAGTGAGAGCATAATGTACACACACTCACACACACACACAAATGCAAGAGGTGTGTATGTATGCAATACTCATACGCGTATCATGTCAAAAAGCTTAGCGCGAATTATTTATATTATAACCTCTAATTTAGTTGCCGTTGCCGTTTCCATTGCCTCAGTTCTTTAGACAGCTTTTGCTATTTTGCCTTACACTCTAATTGTTTGCTAATTTCCTTTGTATATTTTTCCACGTTTATTTCATTTTATTAAAATTTTCGTTTCGTTTCGCCTCAGCTCGTGTGTGTGTGTGTGTGTGTGTGTTGGCATTTTATACAACTGCTTGTGAGTGTGTGTGCGTTGCGCTGGCTGCTGATAAGGCGCCAGCCTAGAGACACTTTATTATTATTATTGTTGTTGTTGTAGCAGCAGCTGACTTGCCCTATGACTGTGTGCGTGTGCGAGTTCAGACGTATGCATGTATGTGTGCGTCTGTGTGAAGCAAGCCGAAGCTAGACGGCAAAGTCGCGATTGGCGAAGAAAAAGCACATGGAACTAATTTAATTAAACTTGATACTAAATTTATATTTTGATGTGGGACCCCCTTTTACTGATTGTTTCAATTTTCAATTTTTGGGGCTTAATGTTTTTATTTTTTAACTGTTCGCAGTCAAATTGCACGCGACATTGCCAGAACGCGTTTGTCTTTGTGTCTTTCGCTGTGTGTGTGCCTGTGTCCATGTGTCAGAGTGCAACTGTGTGTGTGTACGTGCGTGTAGTACACATATACAAAGCAAGCACACGGCGACCGAGACCAATGACTACGGTGTACAGTCCACTTGTTAAATCAATAAAAATATATAAAAAAAAAAATGGAAAATGTTTTAAAGAAATGCATAGACACAATAAACGTTCTTTTGGCACACTTTCTTGGCCACAAATAACACTGGCAACCTTCAACGAATGTCAAGGACCAAAAGTCTCCTGGACACGCACTTCGCACTGGCATTTTCATTTGTTTATTTATACAACAATTTCTTCCGTCTTTGAACATTTTCACACATTATTTTCACTTAGCACCGTATATTCTTCTTGTTCTTTTTTGTATGTATGTGTACGTGTATGTGTGCTGGGCACTTACCATGTTTCCAAATTGCTGAATTTCTTGGTGACCACCTTGCCGAGGTCGATGCCAAGTCGATCGACGATACGCTGCGCCAGATCCGGATGCGAGGTGCCCGAAAACACTTTAATGTTTGGCATTCTGGAGTGTATTAGATTTAGACAACCAGCCTGTTTCTCCAAATTGTCTCGGATCAAACTTCTAGCGCGTATCGGATTAGCAGAACGTACTGGCATCACACAATCTACGAGTACAAGTTTTTATTATAAAAATTTTTTTGCAAAAGCAGCGACGTCGTCGTCGCCGCTGCCGCCAATTCTCGCTCACTCTCTGTGGCCTACGTGTATGCATATGTATATGTTTCTTTTTTTTGGGGGGATAGCGTACGAAAGAGCGAGAGAGCGAGCGCATCTGTAAGAGAGCACAAAGTACACGTACACCGCGTCTGTGAGCTTGTAATCAAAGCGACGTAGCAGCAGACAGCGCGTTCTCTCCTCACACTCAAACGCCAAATATTCATTCATACAACTGTCGTTGGCAGCGCAAAAGCTTTTGTGTATGCGTGTGTGAGAGAGTGACGTGGAGAGCAACAGCTAGTGAGAGCGCAGAGCAGCGGCAGCAGCAAAGCCACCCCAAAGCAGACATGTGATTTTTTGACGTATTGCTGGCTGTCGCAACCTGTGTGAGTGAGAGCGCCCAAATCAAGTCGAAAGCTATTGGATACTCTATTTTGTAAAAAAGTCAGTGTCATGCACATTGTGCTCAATTTATTTTTAAGTCAGCTTTCATTTTGTCAAAACAAAATGAGGCGTAAATTTTGTTTATTTAAATCTTTAAATAGAGATCCTTTAGCCAATCCGACAATCTGGCAACACTCTTCCACTCTTCCTCAGAGCGCCGAAAGCTCGCAATGCCTGATAAAGGCTTTGACTCTCACTGCCTACTGCAGCTATAAAATATGCCTGCATGCAAACAGGCGCGTGCCAAAAAGAAAAAACAAAAAAAAAGCTTTTAAACACGACACAAACCGAACAGCTGTTTGTTTAGTCTGGGAAAGGGGGGATTTCTTGATTTCTTAAGGTCAGCAAATGACCATAAAGCCTTGACAATGCACAAGGTTGCAAAATTAAAAGAAAATTTTCGGGATACGCACCATTTTGGTCGAGCTCTGTACATTTCGTATCGGGCATAATAATGTTAATAACTTATCCACTCTTTTTTCAAATGCTGCTGTTTTTTTGCACGACGCGCGTCAGGTGCTAACGGTAATACACGACTGAGTAACTGAGTTTTTTGTTGTGGCAGCGACAGGCAGCCGGGCCAAACAATTTATTGAGCGCAAACGAGCAAAAGCAAAAAGAGCGTACACTATGTCTATATAGTACAAATATTATTGCGTTTCTTTCATGTGCATGAATGTGTATAAATATATTTATTTATTAGAGTGCCTTCTAGTATGACAGTTGATTAGACAATGAGAACAACAGAGACGAACGCAGCGCTGTCGACAGCAGCGACTGAGCAATTGAAACTGAGCGCGTACATGGCGTATGCGTATGCATCATACACAAACACGCACACAAGCGTACACAGATGATAGAAGCCAGAAGAGCTTTTCCACGATTCTCACACACACAGTTATTATTCTCTCTCTTTCGCTCTTGTGCACGTTCTTTCGCTTTCTTTTATGGCACAGCTGATTTGCTGCATTTACGAGGGCTGCATACGCAAAAGATTTTTTGTTTTTATAATTCGCATGGCTAATTTAGTTAGGCTGGCCTAAGGTAATGGCGCCTGCCAAGGGGGCTCGCCGTCGACATTGTTGTTGTTCAACTGTACTTGAAACAACGAAATGTCAACGCATGAGATTCGCCAAATTGTTTGCGTGTCTATATTTAAATGAACTAAAGCTAAAGACTTATGCTGAAAACACAAAAGAAAAATCCTACGGATGCTGACGTACTCTCTGTTTACTTGTGTGAGTGTGTGCATGTGAGTGTTTGTGTGCTTGTATGTGCATATATTGACGCAAATGCAAATGGCGTCGTTGCATATAAAAAACAACAATATATCAAAAAAAGGAGCTGGGGGCGAGCAACCACGTGTCGGCTTCCAGTATGCTGACAGCGCACGTTTTTTGTGCCCCACAATAAGAAACTCACAAACATACACATAGACATTCAATCGCACACACACACACACACACATAGCGCAACACGTTTTTTGGGCAATTTAAAAATTAACTTACTTGAAGTATGGGCAGTTTTTGCAATTGTTTTTGTTCACAAATTGAATACAAGAGTAAATTGAGCGTTTACAGTTACATTTATTAATTAGATTTACTCACTCGAATTTTTATTTATTTCACACACTTCCCAATGCAGCCGCTTCAATGAAAATGCAAAAGCTGAATGATTTCATACGCAGCAAAGTCATGGAGTTGAACTGCCAACAAAGAGAACACACAAAAGAAACATGAAGCGAGAGAGAGTTGCTCTCTATGTGTGTGTGCGTTGCGTGTATCTGTGTGTGAGAGAGTGAGAGCAAGCGGGTTTGGCTTGCCGGCAAGAAGACATTGCTGCGCTTGGAGCTGGGGAGCTCCGACGAACGTCTGTGGAAAGAAAACAAACGAAACACGTGCCCAGTAAACACAAACGAAGCGTACAAATAAACACAAACTGTTAAAGAAGTCGCCTGAAAAGCAACAAATGCTTCTCGACTTCCTGATAACGACTATGATAACATCTTAGTCACTGCTCTTCCGACAAATTTGTAGCAGTCACTTTAAAATCGCCGCAACAAAGTTGTTTATTGGGTTATGTTTCGCGACTCAAAAGATGCCTACGCATAATTTTCGACATGTTTTGCATGTTTTGTTTTTATTTATCGGAGTAGCAGACTCGATTTGAATATGTGTGTGAGACGCATAATTACCGATCTGTTTATATGTTATTCTAGACACTGTTGTTACCAAGCGGCCCACCCCATAACAAAAAAATCAAAAAAAAAAAAAACAAAAAAAAAAAAAACAAACTCGTGTTTTGTTTTTTTTTGTTTATAAGACGTAAAACGAGTTTGGCATTAGCGAACGTAAGTGGAAACGGTTGCCAAGGCGGGTAATAGAAGAATCTACCTGAGGTCAAATGAAGTTCGTTTCTTTGCTGTACTGTTCTGCTCTGTAGATCAAAGGGATCAATGCGAGACCTTGAACAAGTAGTGAAAAATACCTTGACACAATCAAAACCAAACCAGTTTCCACATAACACTTTACTTACACCCCATTATTAACAGCTCCCGCGCACTTTTCAAATTGCTAACGCTGACGCTTTGCAACACCAAAACGGGTCAGCATCCAAACGGTTAACAGCGCCGGCATTTCCATGCCAACACATTTTTGTAGTGTTGTCTAACATATTTTATTGCGACAATTTCTGGTCACACTGCTTAGCAGCTGACTGTCACTGGGTATCGATAGATTTACGGCAGCCCTGGGTTGTGTCGTGCGAAATTGTGTTGAGAAAAGTGCCAGTTTAATAAAAAAAAAAATTGAAATACTAAAGTGTTTCCCGTATTGTTTATTGTTTATTGTGCTGTCGCAAATGAATTTACGTGTAAAACGTTAACAAACAACAAACAAAACGAGCGATCCTGGTCAAAACGTGCATTATTTTACGCAACATTAAGAATAATAAACAACTGCAGCAGCACAAGAAGCAAGACCCTGCAGTAGTAGTAGAAGAAGAAGCAACAGTAACAAGAACAACAACAATTTAGAAGACACAAACATTATAATCATGGCGAACATGGCAGTATCACGTATCAAGCGCGAATTTAAAGAAGTGATGCGCAGCGAGGAGGTAAGTGCAACGTGCCCCATTCCTTACTTCCTCAACCTAGTGGAAGCCTGCTGCACCTTGCTATTTTTTTTTTTTTGCTTTTGGCGCTAAAATGATTTGGCGTTTTTATGTTTTTTCTTATCCGTAGATCGTTCAGTGCTCGATCAAAATTGAACTGGTGAACGACAGCTGGACGGAGTTGCGCGGCGAAATTGCCGGTCCACCGGACACACCCTACGAGGGCGGCAAGTTTGTGTTGGAAATCAAAGTGCCCGAAACATATCCCTTCAATCCACCCAAGGTAAAGTCCAAAAGAATGTACAAGACACGCAGTTTGTTAATCTCTTTCCTTAGGTACGCTTCATCACACGGATTTGGCATCCGAACATTTCGTCGGTCACCGGCGCCATTTGTCTCGATATCCTCAAGGATAATTGGGCCGCTGCCATGACACTGCGCACTGTGTTATTATCGCTGCAAGCGCTGCTCGCCGCTGCCGAACCCGATGATCCCCAAGACGCTGTGGTCGCCTATCAGTTCAAGGACAAGCACGATCTATTTCTGCTCACAGCGAAGCATTGGACAAACGCCTATGCTGGCGGTCCGCATACGTATCCCGATTGTGATTCAAAGATACAACGGCTCAAGGATATGGGCATCGATGAGCATGATGCGCGCGCTGTGCTCTCCAAAGAGAACTGGAACCTGGAGAAGGCGACCGAGTGCCTCTTCAGTTAGCTCGGCAAGCGAGCAATAAGAATAGAGGATGAGCAGCAGCAGCGACAGCAACAACAGCTAATAATAATAGCACCACAACAACAACAACAATAATAATAATATTTCTATTAGCCGAAGAAAAACACTCTGCAATCAAATTGAAAACAATCCCCAGAATCGAACACAAAACACCGCAAAACAAAAAGCAAAATTCTAGTTGAACATTTCACCACATTTTGAGAGTAGTTCATTTATTTATATACGATTTCCCTTTTATTGCCATTTTTATCCAAAATTTTCCTTTTTTATTTTCTTTCGGCTTCTTCCGGTTCTCACTTCTCGCACAAGATTTCCACAGCAAAAACTTGTCCGCCACCTTTTGGAATTGAATTTAAAACTGATCTTGAATAAAAAGTGAGTGCCGGAATTAGCCGTTCAAATGATATCCTTATATATCCTTTGTGCAGTGCATCACTCTATTGTGTAACGTGTTGCGTATTCCTGCTACAGGTTGAGCCTAAGGCCCCCGATATTTGATTATGTTATTGTAATAGTAGAACCCTGGGTTCCGTTTTGTGCATCCGCATTTATTGTTAAGCAAAAAAAATGAAGCAACAAACAAAAACAACTTAGTAAACACTTTTCAACACTTTGCAATTGATCATACAAGATGATAATTCTATTTGTATTTCGGTTTAATTTATATGTCAAACAAAAAAACAAAAAAAAAAAATGAAATGAAGTACGAAAACGATAATTAATTTTAAATATAAAAAAGAAATTGTAAATTGCGTTAAGTTAAATAATAAACAACTATTAAGAAATGCAAAAATAACAATCTTTAACTATACTATACAGAAATACTATATAAACAGCTCTATAATTGCACTTTGTATTACTCACAAGTTAATTGCACAATTGTTGTGAAGTTTTCAGGAAACATTCAGTATATGGTAATATAAATAAGAACTTTGCACTTCTATATAGGCAATAATAATATCTGGTGGTAAAGTATACTATATTATACAGTATATATCGTCTATATGCAATTGAAACAATGTAAAATCAATATTAATAATTGCAATTATGCAAAAATTGATTCAGCACATTTAAAAACAAAGTTAAATAACTATTTTCTTACTACTCTCTTTCTCTTCAACTAAATTTGCTATATCTTTACATTAATTTAACTCAAGTATAGTCTTAAAATAGATCATATTCCTATATATTATATTTCAAATATTTATCGAGCAATTTCAGCTTTGTGCCTCTAAATTAGAATTGCAAACTTAATACATATAGTCGATATATACTTTAATTCCTACTACAACAACACTAGATTACACTATGCAACACACTACGAGTTGCGTGGTTATATTTGCGACTAAAAACATCTAAAAACACATTACATCAATTTGGTTTGCCTCTTGTTGCATTGAGTTTTAAATACTACCACTAATTATTGTTCTACATTTTGCTAGGTGTTGCTCTACCAACGTCTCTACTTGTGCTTCTGCTTGGACAACAGCGAGGCACCCGAACCACAAGCCATGCCACCAACTGTGGCGCCTCCGCCGCTGTACAGATTCAGATTGCTGCTGCTGTTGCTGCTCAGTGCAGCGTTTCCATTATTAGCACCCATGTTGCTATTCCCATTGCCACCTCCGCCCGATTGTAGATTGTGATTGCTGTGACGCTGCTTCAACATCTCCTTCCACTCGGACTCCAGACGCACATAAGTGCCGCCTAAAGGTTGGGCATTGTGCACCAAATTCTGATCGGAGCCTGTTTTTTTGGTCACATAGCTGGCCACCTGTTTCATGATCTTCTCCTCAAAGTCACGCTGATGATCCTGATTGCTGCGCGCCGACAACTCGCCAGACCAAAAGCGACCAGACACTGCAGCGGGTCTAAAAATCAGACAGAGAAATTAGTAATATTAATAAGGAAAGTTTCGAATTGCTCCTTCACCGTTTGCGTTTCTTTTTGCCGCGCGTTTTGCGTGGCGGCGGACGATGATCCGACTCGCAGCCATCGCTGCTCGAGGTGAACTCGTCATCGACTAAAGTGTTCCGTATGCGTGGACGGGAGCTGCGTGTATCCTCCGAGCTGGTCGATGTTGTCTCCGACTCAGTGCTCGTATCGATCTCATAGCGACAGCGGCGACTCACGCGATGATTGGTCACTGCAACAAGCGACAAGTTTTGTTAGCAGTTTTTTTTTTATTAAATCTAAGCACAACTCACTGTCCATGCACAGCTGCGGCAGCAGTCCTTGGCGACAACGTTGTGGCGTCAGCGAGATGCCCAGCCAGTTGGGACTTATCTCTCCAGCGGCAGCCAGCTCTTGCATGTGCAACGGCGGCTGCTCGCACAGCGCATAGTTCTCGCCTACGAGTTGTGCAATTGTCAATATTGCGCGCTCTCGATCCGTGTCCACGAGCACGCTGTGCTCCCGGAATTGGCAGCCCTAAAATTGGAGAAGAAATTAGTATTCAGCAAGCTATAGGCAACAGTATTGAACAATCTGCTAAATTTGCAGGAATGAGTGTATAGTTATTACTACAAGTATATAAATTTGATACTGATCTTTAAATTAAAGTTGCCAATATGAATTTTCTTATTTCTTACCAAAACTGAACTATATAACACCTATAACCACAGATCTGAGCTATGTAGTTTCTATAAAATCATTGTGAAAGTCTCATGTTTTTAGCACTTATAGTTTCGGAGTTAGAGGTTAAACAACAGACGGACAGACAGAAAGCCGGATGGTTGCATTTAATTCTATACCTCGCTATTACTATTGTTTAAACTAGTTTTTAACAATTCGAAAATGTTTCCTTAATATTGATAGTCTTAGACTTTATAGTATCCAAGTTCTGATTACTTATACAGTCGGACAGACAGACAGGCGGATGACTGAACTTTGATTTGGTGCACACAAAACTCTTTCTTAAATTACTTTGTTAAAATAAAAACTTTTCTGCTTAACTTTGATAGCTGCAGCCTTTACAAACTCTGTGATTTAGAAGTTTAAACAGACGAACAGACAGAAAAGCAGTGTTTTCAGAAGAGACTTAAAACTGTTTAACCGTGTTAAACTCACATTTGGACCCGGCAGCGTTTCGTAGCGAAATGCTTGCTGATTACAGCACGCATAGCGTCCAGCTGGTCCCGCCATGCGTCCCTCAATCTCTGGTCCCAGAAAGTTGGGCGGCTCTGGATGATAGCGACACCAGTTCATCTGATAAACAGGAAAATGCGCCTCGCACGAACAGCAATAGAGATAATGACAATGTCCCCAGAGCTTCCAGTAGACTTTTCGCCACGACTTGAGCTCCTTGAACAGTTGCAGCACATAGACATTAAGATCCCAGTTGGTGTCCCGAACATGCGAGCTAATCAATTGTCCCCAGCGTTTCAGGCGAATGTTGCTGGGAATGCAGTTTACATAGGACTTCATGGTGTTGGTGACGCAGCGACAGCAGCGCACACAACGAAACAATCCCGAAATGCTGTAGAAATGACCACGCAACACCTCAGCATCCGGTTCGCACAGACTCTGAATGAGCTTGGTCCACAAACGAGGCGTGACACGTTCCTTCTTATCACGCACCATTTCCAGTTCCAGATTAGTGAACATGGCAGCCAGACGACTGACCAGTGCATCATTCAGACACGACAGATTCGTTGAGGTGCGCACCACCTCGCTGAGATGGGCATGACAAAAGGCCAAGCACTCTAGAAGCAGTGGCTCCATTTGCAGAAAGCTTGCGGATACCAAAATGGGCACCACATTGTTGCCATCCAGTTGGGGTCCAGCTGCAAAGCTGCTTTGTCCAGGCGCCGCCAGCTCTTGACTCTGAGCACTGTGCTTGATCCACTTCATTAACCAGTCGAAAATTTGGATGTCGCAGTGCACTGAAATATCCATTTCCTCCAGTCGCTGGCCAGCGGTGACATCGGCAAAGTAACCCATCTTGCTAATGAGCAAACTTTGGGGGCAACTGAAGTCGCGCGAGGTGTTCTTCACCTCGTCGCAGACGTGGATTACGACCTCGGGTCTGCAAGGCATTAAAACGGATTAGGAAGCTATAATAAATGTTCTTTGGAATGTGAATTTATCGTTCTACATTTAAGAGAAATATAAATCAATCAAATAGCTTCCATAACGACTTACTCCTTCTTCTCCTGACGCGCATGCTTGCTGTCCTTGGCCAGCAGCAGCGACTTGCGTCGTGCAGTTGCATTCGTTGTTGCCCCTTTGCCGCTCTGCTCCTTTACCAAGGCACGAACCATGCCATTGCTGGCGCTGCTGCTGCTGTTCGACTCAAGAGTCGCCTCGCGGCTCTCTCGAGGCGAACTTCCGCTGGGCGAACTCGTCACACCCAAGTCAGGCTTCGATGATGCCACAGCGTTGGAGCTGGAGCTGGACGCCTCCGGCTTGAGAGGCTGCTGCTGTTGCAGCTGTTGTTGTTGCTTAGCTAGCTTGGCGCGTCCGCTGTTGGTGAAGGCAACGGGCAGCGGCATTGGGCAAATGAATGAGAGCACCGAGTCCAAGACGCCCTCGTTGATCACATAATCCAATTGCTCATTGAGCTTGGGATGCAGACCACGTGGCGTGTGGACATGCGAAGAACGTGCCGTGGATTTGTGCTCCATTAGCAGACTGCTACGACTACTGCTGCTGCTGTTCTCGTTGGTGGCGTGACGATGGGGACGCTTTAAAGCGAGCAATTCATTTACCAAAGGATTTTCGGCCAAACTATTGAAATCGAATTCGTCCTTTTTCGCATTTCGCTTAGCGACTGCAACGCCCGCGGCGCTTTCGGCTGGCGGCACAGGCTCCCGGTTATGTGGTTTACTGTCCGCTTTTGCAATCATCTCGTTAACGTGACATGAAAGTTTTAAAAATTCAAGAAAATCATTTAAACTGATTCGAAAATCATTTCCGTTTCCGGCACTAGAAGCTTGCTGTTGTTGTTGATCATCTGTATTTGAGCTGGATGCTGCTGCTCCAGCAGCTTCTTCATCATTGTTATGCGCTTTTTCCATTTTAATTGACCCACTTTTTAGGAAAAGAAAAATAATAATAATATTTGCACTGTTTTTCCGTTACTTTGACGACAGCGATGCTTCTTCTTCTTCGCCTGCGTTTTGTTTGCCATTCACATGACTTACGGTCGTTATTTTACCGATAGCGCACATGCAACCCTGCTCGCGCATTCACACAAAATGCTGTCATTTTGACAGCTACCACTTTCTGTTCTTTTCCGGTATCAACGTTCGCAATGGTGGGTGTCCGATAATCAAAACTCGCAAATAAAACTAAAATTATCAATGTAATCACTGCGCTATAGCCACAATTATGTGAAATAAAATGTGAACAAATATGCGTGGCGCCCAAGCGCAGTGAAATTTCATGGCGCACAACCATTGAAATGACTGAAAAAATTGATTGTTTATGTGCGACATTGAAGGAAAGCCGCCGCCAAAAAAAAAAAAAACTAATTCTGTGTTTTTGAAACTCTAGGGTCGCGTCAGAACCAAGACAGTGAAGAAGGCCGCCAAGGTCATCATCGAGAAGTACTACACTCGCCTGACGTTGGACTTCCACACCAACAAGCGCATCTGCGAGGAGGTTGCTATCATTCCCACCAAGCCCCTCCGCAACAAGATTGCCGGGTAAGTTGTATTTATCGTGCATCTCAGTAAATTTGTATTAATTTCCATTATTATCATTTGGATAGCTATGTTACCCACTTGATGGGCCGTCTGCGTCACTCTCAGGTGCGTGGTATCTCCATTAAGCTGCAGGAGGAGGAGCGTGAGCGTCGTGATAACTACGTTCCTGCTGTGTCTGCTCTGGAGCAAGACATCATCGAGGTCGATGCCGATACCAAGGAGATGTTGAAGCTGTTGGACTTCCACAACATTCGTGGCCTGCAGCTCACCGCGCCCAGCACCAACAACTATGGACGTCGCAATTAGGTTTTAATCGGGAATCAACAAGGACGGTAGATGATGTTGTTGTCATTTTAAGCACACACGACGGCGCTTTTTTTGCTACAATATATAAAACACAAAAAGATTTGCTTTGCATTTTCGTTGGCACAGAATAAACATCGTGTTGTGAGATGCAAAACTAAAAAACACTCGATTATTGTCTTGTTATAATCGGGTATTATAAAAGACACCAAGAAGCAGCTATTATTGATCAGCATTAACAGCAGAGGCAATATAACCAACCATCCGTCTGCCCGCATTAAATCAGAGACTTCCAGAGCTAAAGTTACCGAGTTTGATGGCAATACAATTATTGCCCATATGCATATTTAGTTAGATTTTGAGTACATATGACTACTTAAAAGTGATATGCTATCTTTATTAAAGATGTTCAGTTGTCGAAAAGTTTCGTTATAGAATCGGGACACTTCCTACAATCATTTGAACTCAAATTGTAAAAATGATTTTTCTCTATTCTCAAAGAACTGCACCAAGTTGAAGTTGCTTGATTTACCAATTAATGAGTGTGGGATAAGGATTTGGATTTTCATCATAATTTAGCAAAATGTAGATCTTTTTCGTACTGCCTTCAAAATTGCCATTTATTATTAGCGCCCAATGTTTAAATTACAAAATACGTAGAAGGTTGGTGACTACGTTACGCAGTTTGATCTACGTAACGCAACTCGAGCAAATTAATTGTTCTGCAGCCCTGTCGTTACGTCGTCGATATTTGGTCACACGCCGGCAAACAAAACAACTTTCAGAAAACATGAATTATGAATAAAGTATACGTTATTTCTAGAGTTTAATTGCAAATACATTTAAAATAATATTATTTCGCTCCAATAAATATATACGTTTGCAATAATAAATAAGGTTGAAGGAATTTGAAAAACATCAACGTATTGATAAACGATTAACATTGTTATCGACGCGCCTCCACCTAGTCGTAGGTCAACAAAAGTTCAATACAAAAATAAATAATATAAAAATTGATAAGCCGGTCGACGGGCGGTCGAATACGACATCAGATTTCGACTTTGGGTACAATCATTAGCTGTCCGTGCGTAAAACGTCGTGTGTTCGCTTTTCCTTTGCTCACTTCAGTTCGAGACGTGCTCTGGAGAAGTTGCTCCCCTTGGGCGAGATTTGTTTATTTAGAGCAAATAAAATACAAACTGCAACGGAAAATGGTTTTCATAACAAAAGTCGCACGTGTTGTTGGTGCTCAGACTGCACGGCAGCTGCTCTCCAAGCCACAGTCGATGGCAGCATCATCACAGTGGCGTAGTTTTCACGTCAGCTGCTTGCTCAACGCAGGTAAGGAAGAAGAAGAGATGCATTTATGCAACCACTGTCAACTACAGTTGGGGAGCCTCTGCAACAGGTTGATTTGAGAGTAACAATTTTATTTGCCTATTTGTATGGCCAGAACGTCGCTATACAGACAAACATGAATGGGTGGAACTGTTGGAATCGAACAAGGCTGTTGTAGGCATCTCTAGCTATGCACAGGAAGCGCTGGGTGACGTTGTCTTTGCTCAACTGCCGGAGCCAGGCACAGAACTGAAACAAGATGATGAATGCGGTGCTCTGGAGAGCGTAAAGGCGGCCAGTGAGGTTTATTCACCAGTCAGCGGCAAGGTGACGGAAAAGAACGCACAAGTAGAGGATTCACCTGCCTTGGTCAACACTAGCTGCTATGAGAAAGGTAAGATTCCGCCATAAACTTTGTTTATACCTGTTAACTAATGATTTCGTTTTAACTAAGGTTGGCTCTTCAAGATTGACCTGAAGAATCCGGATGAATTCCAGAAACTCATGACTGAGGAACAGTACAAGACTTTTTTGAGCAGCAGCGCTGATCACTAAAACGACAAGTTATGGAGACTCCAGACAATGTTATCTCACTTTTACACACACACACATCAGACTCATCTTTCACAGAGACAGAAATAATCCACATTGTTATCGCATTTGGATTTCGTTCGTTAACACGCTTTTAAAAATAAACTGAAAAGCCAAATATTACACTTAAGACAATCACCAATCGTTGCTGATTTTGACCTACGGGTGCCACTGTCGTTGCCCCCCCACGAAATCGTTACGGCGGCGCCAGATAAGAATACGCAAGCAACAAGAGAGCGCAAGTAACAAGAGAGCGCAAGTAACAAGAGAGCGTAAGCAAGAAGAGAGCAACAGTGAATGAGAGCACATGTGAGTGTCAAGTTGAAAACACTCAAAACTGACTCAATTGGATCAGCAGCGTCGTCGCTGCGGCTGACAGTGGAAATATTTGTTGCTGAGGCTGCAAAATGTCACCTGATTAATATGTGCATTCAACGCACTTGTTTCAGCAGAAGGCAGCACGCCCTTTTAAGTCCGTCGTCTATCTGTCTGTTTAAGCGATAAGGCGATTGTGATGGGCCAATTGACTATCTGTCTGTCTGCTCTGCGGCTGTTGCTACTGTCAGCCCATAGATTCTTGATAAGCGGCGCGCTAACAATTTGAACTTGACGGCGCGTCGCGCGCTGCGTTTGGCTGCGTCGAAAGCTCTGCGGGTGAAAAAAAGCTCTGCCGAATGGCAAAAGCTTGACGGCGCACGAGCGTTTCGCTCAGTGCTCAAATAGAACTCGAAACGTGCGGTTGGCGCTATTCAACGACCGTTCGTCGCGGCGAATTAGAACAACAAACCAAAAGCATTTGTTCAACACATTCATATACAACTACACTCACACACACAGACACTCGGAACGCTCGCTCGATACGCAAACAACAGAAAGACAGGGGCAACAAAAATTGCTGCATGAGCGAAAGGATAATTGTGAATAAAAGCGCAATATAACGAAATATCAACTAACCACCACAACCAACGTTGTAGTTAGCCAGTCGCAAAATGCCAACGGAAAAATCAATATACAATCCGAATCCGGCAATTAGCCAAAACGCGTACATATCCAGCTTCGAGGAGTACAAGAAATTCTACGATGAGTCCTTGGAGAATCCCGCAGAGTTCTGGTCACGCGTTGCCAAGCAATTTCACTGGGAAACGCCCGCCGATCCAGCGAAATTCTTGCAATACAATTTCAACATCTCCAAAGGACCCATTTCCATCAAATGGATGGAGGGCGCCTCAACGAACATTTGCTACAATCTCTTGGATCGCAATGTTCGCAATGGACTCGGCGATCAAATTGCCTACTATTGGTAAGCACAATTTACTTTCTTCGCTCATCAGTTGGGTAGGTCGCATCATCATCATCAGGATAGTAATAATAATAATAACATAAAAGGACAATAACGTATTGATTTTCCCTGTCGTCTTACGTTGCGATTACGAAACCCAGTCGTGACGTTGTCGCTGGTTCAACTTTCATCGTGAGTGCGCAAGGCACAAAAACAGATGTTTTCTCCCAAGTTAACTATGCGGCAAGGGGTGGTGCTTCTCTTACTCACCTTCTTCACCTCACTTCGCATTCACTCTCACTACCTATATCTTTCTCCTTCTCGCACTCAAGGACAACACTTCGCTTGTCTCTTGAGAGCTTCTGCATTTAAAAAAAAAAAAGAAACACAAAGAGCTGACAGCAGCTGACTCTGAATTAATTGCGGCACTGCATGAATGTTGTGTTGTTGTGCTTTGGGGGAGGTCAATGTCAAGAGGGGCCCTGACCAGGTCAAATAAACTATTAAATGCGTGTTTAGAAAATACTATAGATACTATATATAGTAAAATCTGCATATGCTTATTCTGTGTACTTTGTTCAAAGTTCTCGCGAGTGCAGAGTAAATTATCATATTTACTATTTTGTTGTTTTGTTTTCAACGCGCTCTGTTTCTAAGTTTTTTTAACGATGCTACCGCCCTTTAGATACATAAAAGTTAAAACACCTTTTCAAATTTAAATTGTAAATGTACTATTACGGAATTTTACGGGCAAAAAAAAATTACACAATTTTTTTTCCCACACTACACTTGCTTGCTTGTCAATTCAAAAAATTGTAATCAGAAATATAATATATGGATGCGCTATCTCTATTAGTCAGGTGCTTTAATGGAGTGCCTCCTTCAGATGGTCGGATTGGTTGTTAAATGCGTCTTAAATAATTTGTTTGTATAGTTTGTGGATTGTGTTTGTCTTTCGTGTTTATTATTGTATTATTGTTGTTGATGGCACAGTTCAAATCACTGTCAATGTCTGTTCGTCACAAAAAAAAGAAATGTTAAACAAAATGTTAATGTGATAATCTGTGGGGTTATCAGAGAAGTTCAGCTTTGGACGCGTGCGAAAATAATGCAAATAGCGAATAGCATAGGAAATAGCCAGGTAAATGAAAGGCAAATTTACAAGGTCAAGCTCAAGCACAAACGGATTCTGCAAGTGTTTAATAGCTGTTACAAATACTTTACAGAGTTGCAGCATGCAGTGCTGAGTCAAGTGTTAACAGCTGTTAAAAATTGAATTTTTTTGTTTTGCTCAAATCCCAAAAGCCAATATACGGACCAAAGTCGAGATAAGATAAACCCGGCGCATTGCCTAGCAATTTGAACGTAATGGGGAATAATTAACACAACAGATAATACGTAGTCGACGTTGTCGCCGTCAGCAATAAAGTTTTGAGTGAAGGCAAAAGCAAAGCAAAGCAACCCAAATAGCCAAAATCTTTATGTGAACCTTTTACTGGACAATAAAAAGAAAAACAACCTATACAATAAGTATGTGTGGTGTTTATATATTATACTTCGTATATAGCACCTGTGCACATTTCTTTATACTAAAATAAACAGATACCAGAAATCGATTATGTAAGCAGACTGGGCGACGGATTGAACCAATGCGCACAAATTGTTTATTCAAATTAAGTTCGATTTCCTACGTACGGAATTACGTTAAATATTTCGCGCTTTAATGTGTGTCAAAGCAGACGGCGTCGACGACAGCAATCAGCGTGTGAGCTTTAAGTGAATAACCGTTTAGTATGACAAGCTTTTCGCTTCAGACACGCACACACATACAGAGAGACATCATAACACAGCTTCCGCAACCTGTGCTTGGCTTACTAAAGTTTAGAATGCACTGCATGGCCCAAGCAAAAATCACGCGATCACAAAACATCGTCTGATTCACTCACAACCAATTAGAGAGCATTATTTTCAACCACTCTACGCCGGCTAAATGTCGCTGTGTGTGTGAGTGTAAAAGAAACGAAAATATTGTTAATGCGCTGACACACCTCAAGCGAGAAAGAAAAACAAGCAACCCTAAACTGAAGAAACAATCAGCATGTCATCGTGTGCATTTTGTTATCATTTTTGCAACGAACATATGCTTTTGTAATTTAGACTGAAATCGATTTGTAATAGCCCTGACCGCATTTGTATTTTTGTTTATCTTTTTATTTGTGGGGCTTGCTATTATTTACTTTATGCAAATACATAATAAAACTTCAAAAATCAAAAGACAAAATTCAAAACTTTGCTTATAAATTTGAATGTCTGCAGTTTGTCTAGCCGAAGATCATACGATGTTGCTGTCAAACTGTGTAGGGCAGTAGCCAGACACACAGACGACGCTTTCTAAAAGCTTTGGCCAACTTTAAGGTCTCACTCTAAGCAACAACAACAGCACAGCACAACAACACGACAACAACAAATGAAAACATTCGATGCGATTTGTTCGAAACACGCGAATCAACAGCTGTTTAGATAAGTTTAATGTTTTTTTCTGTGGTTTTGCTTTGCTGTTGCCGGTTGCTGTTGCTCACATGATTGTATTCCTCCTCCTCTCGCAATTAATAATCGCCTTAAATAGCAGTAGTAGACGTTAAAATTGTGATATTTTTGATTTTTGATAAGCGTGGCGTGGCCACGCGTCTGTCTGCTGCTTCAATCACCGGTCAAGATCAGGAGGTGTTTCAATGATTATGTATATATAATATAATATTGAGTTCGTTTCCAGGGCAGCATGGAAATTTTCATGTCTAGCGGTTTTTTTTTCGATTCGTTTCGTTTCCCCAAAATAAATAGATTAGATCTAGCCGACAAGTAATTGTTGTACTTCAAGTGGCGAGAGGTGAACGGAATTAAAAAAGTACTTCATTTTTAGTCAGCGTCGTCTGCATGGGAAATGTCGCGCCATCGAACAACACGCCGCCGGCTGCTAAAGCTCATAATTAGTCATTTGTTGTGAATGTGCACAACAGTTTGATAAGCATAACGTGCTCATAGTAATAACTCACAGTCGCTCTTTAACTGTAAGCACATACAGAACTATGCAAAGTGAATGTGAGAGTGAGAGAGTAAGCATGACTGACCATCAAGATTTGTTATTGCCTTGGCCTTGAATAGTGCGAGTAACTGCTTAACAGTGCTGTTAACTTTAACAGCGACTGTAACTGTACAGATTGGGGTTGCTTAAAAGCGGATTTCTTATATACAATTTATTTTTAACATCTTACTAATTTATAATACAGGCATTTCGTGTGAGTTGACAAACATTTCGTAACCGCAACGCACATTTTGGGCCACTCATCAGCGTATCATACATAATAGACGAAAGTCGTGTACTTTGGTACTCGCGCTATGGCGATGTCGAAATGTGACTAAAAATAACTGTAGATACGTCACGATTTTGGGAACCGTTTCTTTTTGTTGTGGACTATTCCCGATTTTCTTCAATGGCCTCGAATAAAGCAGTCTGTTTATGAACTCGACTAACTAAATCGAAAATCTTATCGCTTGCAAGTGTGACAAACCCCAACTTGACATTCGATCAATGATATACAACAGTTACTATATTTATTGTTTTGGGTTTTCTTTATGGGTTTGCGCACCGTTAATCATCCAATCAAGTGACCTAGACAAAGAACTGCAACTGCACACAGTTTTTTGCTTTCTCAATTGTTGTCCTTCAATAAATCAACGATATCCGTTCTATAAGTTGTCACGATTTCGTATGATACGAGAGTTGTGCACAATTCTACGGTTAGTTTGTATTACTATGCAATCAATTATACAATAACATGTTCAGTGGAAACATACACAGTTATCGTTAGCATTAAATGAACCAACAAATTAGTTCAGTTCAGTCGAGTGAAGCAATTCGAGCAGGGAAATTTAACATTTTACTCATATACGAGTTTAATAATTATAATTTGACGCCTTTTTTTTAATGCACACATGTTGTTTCGGGGTGATAATGAAAGTTGATTATATACTTTGTATATAGATTTAACAGTGTCGCATTTTCAACTTAATTGGTTTTAATTCAGGAATGTGAACTCTCTAAGTAATTTCAACTTTAGAGATATAGGGGCTTTAAGTAGTTTAAATAAAACGTAAATAAAATATGAAAATATAAAATTAATAAAAAATATTACAGTACTTCTCAAATTAAAAACAAATTAAATTAAATAAAATGATAAATAGGCAAGATCAGATTGAAATTCAGATTACAGACGCATCAATATTCAAGATGACATCAAGATTAATGATTAGAAGATTAGAAAGTCTCATATATTCCATTTTCACAAATAATAATGTATTTATATTATATTATTATATATATGTATGTATAATATTATATGTATATGTGTTCATTATATAATGCAGTTATATAATGTTTCAACAAAGCGAAAGAATGTTGTAGTATATGTTAAAAATATTTACAACAATTATTTAGCTGAATTGATATGTCTACTCAACCCATTACTTATTCAAGACACTGTTCATAAATAATAGATATACTATAGAATGTCGGCGTTGCAGCTGTTTGACTTTTGTTGCCGTTGGCTTTTCAGCTGTTCTGTTGCCAAGTTGAGAACAAAAGAGAGAGGCGCCACTTGAGCTTGAGGGACAAGTGCTCCCACCTACTTCTCTGCTTCTCTCTGCTCTCCTCCGGATAGCATATCAAACAAATCAGCAAATTATGTTGCAAATTCAAATTAAGTCGCCTCGCGACAATTAGGAAGTCACGAATTTGCCATAATAAGTGATCCAATTGCGAGTTGGGCGAAAGGTGGGCGACTTACAATCATCGTCATCGCGATCTCGATCGCTATTCTCTTCTTATAATGGGCACATTGCCAAACAAGCTCTGCATAATGGATTTTTAATGTGCCTGTTCCTCATTTCTTGATGTTCTTTGTTTCTGCTTCGTAGGGAGGGCAACCACCCCGATGATTATTCCCGTGGTCTCACCTACCGCAAACTCTTGGAGGAAGTCTGTCGCTTTGCCAACGTGCTGAAGGATCATGGCATCAAGAAGGGCGATCGTGTCTCCATCTACATGCCCATGATACTGGAGCTGCCCATTGCCATGTTGGCCTGCGCTCGCATTGGAGCCGTGCATTCGATTGTGTTCGCTGGCTTCTCACCCGATTCGCTGGCGGAACGCATGTTCGACTGCAAGGCCAAGCTGTTGATCACCGCCGATGGCGCTTGGCGTGGCGAGAAGCCACTTTACCTGAAGGCTCTTTGCGATACTGCGCTGGAGAAGGTCGAGGAGATGGGCCACTCGGTGGAGAAGTGCATTGTGGTGTCGCATTTGAAGCGCGTCACACCCTGCCAGGAGAATCATGTGGAGCAGGACATACCGTGGACAGATGATCGCGATTATTGGTGGCACGAGGAGATGGAGGACAAAGAGCCAGCCTGCTATCCCGAATGGATGGATGCCGAGGATCCGTTGTTCATGCTCTACACGAGTGGCTCCACTGGCAAACCGAAGGGTGTGCTCCACACCACAGCTGGATATTTGCTCTATGCTGCGACCACATTTAAGATTGTCTTTGACTACAAACCCGGTGACATTTACTGGTGCACCGCTGATGTCGGCTGGATCACTGGACATACCTACGTCGTCTACGGACCACTGGCCAATGGTGCCACTTCAGTTATTGTGAGTAACCGCAAATGAGTCAAGTTTTATCATGTGTGCTTTACTAATTCCGAGTTCATTGCCCTTTCGATTCACACAGTTCGAGGGAACCCCCTTCTTTCCGGGCAACGATCGCTACTGGAGCGTCATTGACAAGTATAAGGTGACCCAGTTCTACACCGCACCAACCGCCATTCGGGCGCTCATGAAGTTCGGCGATGCTCCAGTGCTTAAGCACAATTTGAGTGGCCTCAAGTAGGTTGCATTTATTACACATTAATATAACAATTTTACTGAAGCAATTTAATTTCATTTCTAGAGTGCTCGGCAGTGTGGGTGAGCCCATCAATCCGGAGGCTTGGTTGTGGTACTATCGCAACATTGGCAAGGAGCAGTGCTCCATTGTGGACACTTTCTGGCAAACGGAAACTGGCGGTCATGTCATCACGCCCCTGCCAGGCGCCACGCCCATGAAGCCAGGATCAGCTGTAAGCGACATTTCAATCTTTAGATGGGGGATTTAATTGTAGCTGAAAATGTATTTAGAATGAAGCAGTTCGATGGGATATTTCCGTCTGTCTGTCTGACCGCTTGAATATAGGCCTAGAACTTTGAGTTTTTAACAGCTTGAGGCACCAAATTTGGAAAAATTACTTCTGCGGGGACTACACTTTATTTGTCTTAATTATGATACATATTGTGACTAATATAAAAAACTATAAGTAGTTGCTATGTGGGTTCTACATACATCCCGTTTTAATTTTATTTTAATATGTTTTATTTATAATATATATTATAACTAATATAGAAAACTATGAGTAGTTGTTATAGGGCTATTTTTTACAATCATCAATAATCTTCAATTGTCAGGCCCCTTTAAATTAAATGAAATGGATTAACACTCTGAATACTCTAAATACAGATAAGATTAGCAAGCGATTAAAACAGATTAGAATCAGTTATTCAATACGCCGTTTAATAGGTCAAAAATCAGATTACTTTGCTCAGACGTCACAAATTAAAATTGCGAATTAATGGCTTACGTATATTGATTATTATACAATTTATATATTCATTCACTTTACAGTCATTCCCATTCTTTGGCGTCAAACCAACGCTGCTGGATGAGTGCGGCATTGAGATCAAAGGTGAAGGTGAGGGCTACTTGGTGTTTTCGCAGCCCTGGCCGGGCATGATGCGCACCCTGTACAACAACCACGAACGCTTCGAGGACACCTACTTCTCCAAGTTCCCTGGCTACTATTGCACCGGCGATGGTGAGTTCAAAAAGTTACTTACATCATGATAATATTAATCATTCTATTTATTTAACAGGCGCTCGTCGCGATGCTGATGGTTACTTGTGGATCACTGGCCGTGTGGATGATATGTTGAACGTGTCCGGACATCTAATGTCCACCGCCGAGGTAGAATCTGTGCTCACCGAGCATCCTCGTGTCGCCGAATCCGCTGTTGTCTCGCGTCCGCATCCGGTGAAGGGCGAATGTCTTTACTGCTTCATTACGCCCAATGAGAACGAACCGTTTGACCAGAAACTGATCGCGGATCTGAAGAAGATGGTCCGCGAACGCATTGGACCCTTCGCCATGCCCGATGTCATTCAGAATGCTCCGGGTTTGCCCAAGACACGCTCTGGCAAGATCATGCGTCGTGTGCTGCGCAAGATTGCCGTCAATGATCGCAATGTGGGCGACACTTCGACGCTAGCCGATGAGATGATTGTGGAGCAGTTGTTCGCCAATCGCCCAGTCGAGGCCAAGTAAATGATGGGCGACTCTTATGGATTTTCTTGGATTTGCTTTTGGCTTCTGGAAGAGTTTTTCTACTCCTCACGCGGCTCTGCTGCAATCGTCTACTACTTAGCCATAGTTAACTGCGGTCGCGTTCTTTTCTTTAGGCTGGCCCAATTGGGAACAGTTTGAATCACGTAATTACGTGTCTTGTAAATCTCCTCCCCCTCTCCCTTAAAAATTACTCTATATATACCTACTATATATATATAACATATATATTTAAAACGTAACTCTGTTGGCCCTGCATCCGGGCTTGCAAATCACATTCTATTTAGTTGTTAAGTGTGTAAGTAACAATTGATAATTTGTTGAACTTTGAAGATAATGCACCCATTTATTTGATATTTTTTTGTCAGTCAATGTTTGTGTGTGTGTGAGTGTGTTTCCTATATAGTACATCATATATAGTAATACTATATATAGAGATATCGTACTCGTAGTTAACATTTATGCTGAGCACGCACTTCTTTCTAGTTTTCCAGTTCATTTGTTTCTTTGTTGTAGTCTTAGCTTAAGTTGCTAAATTCGTTGTGATACAAATTTAATTATTAATTGATTATGTATGTATTTTTAGTAGAATTGATATAAACAAACAAGAAAACATAAAAAAACAACAACAAAAATATATACACAATTGCAGTAATATATTTCTTCACCAACAAAACAAAAACAACAACAAAAATACATTTCACACTTTTCTTTCTGTTTCGTTCACATTTCTCATACTTTTTCTCTGTAGTTCTTTAGCTGTTGCTTTAATTTTCCCGTAGTAACGCTCTTAACTAAATGGAACACGTAAGTCCGGATGTGATCATGATGATAAGATGCAATCAAATCGATCTGAAATTTTGGGTTTGTTTTGTGTTAGTTTTGTAAGTCCTGGAAACGATACATATCAATGTGGCATATTAATGCTTATCGACATTCCTAAATACTAATTTGATATACATATATTTAATCAACATATTCTAGAGAATATATATACAAGCGTATATAGTATATTTATCGAGAACTACACACTGTATAAAGGTGTTATATAGTCGAAAAAAGACTTCCGCAACGTAAACATATCATTGAAAGTTACTGCTGCAAAACTCAAAAACTAAAAAACTAAAAAAAAAAACATATCTTAATTGTTAGGCCCGTTTCACGGTCTTATACCGACCACATATAGTATTGTATTGTTGTTGTTAGCGTTATCAACGTTAAAACTAGAGATTTAACTGAGAGTTTGAATATGGAACGTAGTGCTTCGTTGACTTATTGCTAAGACATCATTTACGACGATGTCTTTATCTGATTGTAAAAAGCTGCTTAGTGAAATTACGATGATGAATACAATTAGAGATATATATATTTATCGAATCATATTCTATATATATGTATATAAAATAAAGTTTATTGTTTCAATGTGTTTGAATCGGCAAAAACATTTTACCCAACTCATTTTCTTTTTCAGTCATTTTGAAATTTTGAAATGTGCAAATTTATGAGAACTTTCAGCAGGCAGTTCTCAACGCTAGATGGCGCCACGGTCTGTCAGCTTATTAATCGGTTGAGTCAAGAGAGTAGCAAGGTTTTCCTCTATTGTTTCTTAAACTGCTTCTTAATAAAGTGAAGTTCCTTTAGATAATGCTAAAGGCGTTGAATAAGCGAATGGAATACACAACCAAGAGACATCCACGGGATATATTAACAAAAGCTGACAAAGCAGTGGAGCGTTTGCTAGTCAGTGGCATTCGAAAAGAATTCCCCGAACATCAAATCATTGCAGAGGAAGGCACTGAGGGAGTTTCTAAAAGCAAGCAGTTAACAGCTGCCCCTACTTGGATTATTGATCCCATCGATGGCACCATGAATTTCCTACACGGCTTTCCTTATTTTTGCACATCTATTGCATTTTATGCAGAGAAGCAGGCGCAGTTTGGTTGGATTCATAATCCGCTGCTCAGGCAGACTTATGTAGCTCAAAGGGGAAAAGGATTTTTTTTCAATGATCAGCGCATGCAGGCGAGCAAACAGCGGGATCTAAAGAAGTCGCTCATCTTTGTAGATTGGTCGTTGAGGCGCAATGAAGATCACGTCAATGTGGCCATGGATAACATGTTGAAACTGCTGCCTATTGTGCATGGGTAAGTGGGAATTGAGAAACTGTTTGTGAAGTTAAGGAATCCCTTCTCAGCATTCGCTCGCTGGGCTCGACAGCGCTGAATATTGCCCAAGTGGCGATTGGAGCCTGTGATGCTAACATACAATTTGGTCCACAGATTTGGGACACGGCAGCTGGAGTGTTGATGGTGCGCGAGGCAGGAGGTGTAGTCCTTGATCCTTGTGGCGGAGAATACGATCTGCAATCGCAACGTCTGCTGGCAACATCAACTGTCGAATTGGCCGAGCAATTAATACCAATGTTGACTCAAATGTTTCCTGATTAAATAAATCGTAAAGCAATCATTGATATAGTACTCAAACGTTATTAGATCGATGTAGGAATATTATTATTATTATTTTTTTGGATTGTAGCGCAAACAAAATTAATGCAGAAGCTCATCAGGTCTTTGCTGTTGAGCTTCGGTTCCAGCAAAAACGGCTCTCCTCCTCCGCCGGCTGCTGCTCCTAGCATCGCAGGCACTTCGGAGAAACAGCCAAAGAAAAGGAAATCTTCGAATGACAAATTTGACATGGATCAATGCTTTGAAGTGGGCTTAAAGAGCAGTGAACGTGTGGCCACTAAGTTGATGGAGGCGCTCAAAAAGGAAGGCAACAATGAGGTAAAGCCCGCTAAGCGAATGCGAATGTTTAAAAAATGGAATAGTCGGATTGAGGATATGCTCATTAAAGACATTTCCAAGCAATATCCCACACATCTGTAGGTTTCACTTGGGTGCAAATGGTGCTCAGTTAATCTGTGTTTCCCCCGCAGCTTCATCACCAAGAATAGACACAAGAATCGAGAAGCAGTTAGCTTAACGGATGATCCCACCTGGTTCATTGATCCCTTGGGTAGCAAAACGAACTTTGTGCACGGTTTTCCTTATGCCAACATCAATCTAGCATTCTGGCTGTTAAAAAAGCCCAGATTCGGCATCGTTTGGAATCCATTGCAGGATGAATGCTACACAACACGCACAGGCTTTGGCTCCTTCATGAATGTGAATACTTTGCAAGTCAGCAACTGTAGGAAATTATCCGAAGCCTTGGTCATGTGCGAGGCGAGAACTAAGGCTACTTTTGATTCGAAAGAAATTAGAAAGATAGCGCATCAAGTAAATGAGTAAGTTATTAGTTTGGGTTCTCTTTAATCATTTAATCATTTTACTATCTTAGACTGCGTAGCTTGGGCAGCAGTTCGATGAGCATGTGCATGGTGGCCCAAGGATACGCCGATGCCTACATTGACTTCAACTGTGGCAGCTGGGACATGTCGGCCACCATGCTGCTGGTCAGGGAAGCGGGTGGCATAGTCTGCGATCCTTCGCTGAAACCTTTAGATTTAATGTCCCGACGAGTCTTATGCGCTGCCACACAAGAGTTGGCTGAGGAGTTGGCAGCAGTGCTCGCTCTCTCAGAGGAGAAGGACGCTCCAAAGCTTAGTGAAGTTCCGCAGCTTGATGAAACTGTGCAGAAACTTATAAATACTAAGGAAACGGGTAAAACGCAAAGTAAGTACCAGGAAAGGGAACGTGTAGACAAAAAGTCCAAAGAAGTCTCCCGCCCAAGAATGGTTTATGTCCTACCCAAGTTGACTACAGAATTTCAATCGCCCTCGATGAAATTCTCTGGATATCCTAAAGCTGTACCAACGAACCGAAGAAAGTTTGTAAGGCGCTATCCTACAGATCCAAATTTACCGGGTCAAGGTAGCATTTTCTAGAAAGCTTTGTATATGTCTGTGTATATGTAAACATCTTTAAAATAATTAACACTTAAAAAGTAAATAAATTGGAAATTATCATATGGAAATGTTTCGTTTTGTACGGCAATGGCTACTGCCACTTAAATCGATGACAAGCAAGTCAAATTGTGCTGCAGTTGATGTAGATAAATGCTATGCACAAATGAATCAACTGTTGATAGGGCGGCAAAGGTGAGCACTCGACTAAAAGCTGCTTGCTACGAACTGAAGTATCTTCGGGATTTCCTTTTAGCTCATGAAGGAAGCCAGTACGAAGATGCGATTGTATGACACCAAGGGGAATAATACCGCCGATTTGGTCACGGCCACAGATCGCGAAGTTGAACAGCTGCTCATCAAGGGCCTAAAGGAGCATTTCCCCGATCATGTGTACATAGGCGAGGAGGGAACTGGCGGTGCAGCAACGGGTCGCAAATTGACCGATGCACCTACCTGGATCATTGATCCTATTGATGGAACGACAAACTTTGTGCACGGCTTGCACTACACTTGTATATCGGTGGGATTCTGGCTGAATAAGCAACCAGAGCTGGCCATTTGCTGCAATCCTATGATTGGACAGAAATTCACTGCACGTCGCAATTGTGGTGCTTATATGAATGGCGCTCAAATTGAGACAAGTGGACAAACCGAGCTGGAGCAGTCAATTATATTGAATGAACTGAATTCGGCGAATTTTGAGCCCGAGCTAATGGCCATACAAATGGGAAATTCGCAGAAAATGCTAGAGAAGGCGCATGCGTAAGTGTAGCGGGAATTTCTCTGACTTAACATAAATATTCTTACCATCAGACTGCGCACCACGGGCTCAGCTGCAATGGATTTGTGCCTTGTGGCCATGGGTGCTGCCGATGGTTACTACGAGTTCTATCCGCATTGCTGGGACACAGCTGCCGGCGTGTTGCTTGTGCGTGAAGCCGGAGGTGTTGTCATCGATCCGGCTGGCGGGGAATTCGATGTGATGGGCAGACGTGTGCTGGCCGCTGCCACCCCGCAGCTGGGTGAGCAAATGGTTAAGCTGCTGGGCGACATGCAGATCTATCATGCCAGAGATGATGAGGCTGCTCCAAAAAACTAAATCATAGTAGTCAATTTTTCAAATGTTATATTCATTGGGAAATAAATTTCAGTCAGCGTTTCGGCTGATCTTCGATAGTAATAGCATGTAATTTCTTGGCAGCATTTGGTTAGACCGTAGACAACAGAGCAGTACAACAGGTGCATCAGAGATAACCCTAAATCAACATGGCCGATGACAAGGACAAGGACAAGGACAAAAAAGCAGAGGAAAAAAAGCGACCCGGTTCGTTAGCGGAAAATGCAGCAACTAGCTATGGCCTCGAGGGTCATGTAGCCACACAACAAGATCCGCGAGTCAGTGAACTGCGTCGAGCCGACGACAAAACACAACAAAAGAAAACCGAATCGAAGACGACGGAATCGAAGACAGAATCGAAACCGGAATCGAAACCGGAATCGAAACAATCGACTCCTCCTCGAACACCGAGTCAAGGTACTCCTCCTATGGTAGCGACTCCAACGGGTTCACGCCGCCCCGACGAAAAGTCTTCCCGATTGGTGGTACAAGAGACGCCTCCGCCTGCAACTACAGCTGAGACTCCTCTGCGTAAGTCGTCATTGAAGAGTGAGTCTGTCTCGCCCACTCCACCGCCTCCTCCACCACCACCAACACCTAAAACACCCGCTGAACGAGTACAACCCGAAACACCACCTTCTCCACCACCACCGCCACCGCCACCACCAACACCCAAAACACCCGCTGAACAACTACAACCCGAAACACCACCTCCTTCACCACCGCCACCGCCTCCACCAACACTCAAAATACCCGCTGAACAACTACAACCCGCAACAGCACCTCTTCCACCACCGCCACCGCCTCTACCACCGCCAGTTCCTATTGCAGTTCCTGTCGAAACAAAAAGCAAAAAGGAAGCGGGTGTCAATAAAACCACCAACACCGACATTAGCTTCGATCCCTCGAAAGAATTCGCCTGCAAGACTACAAATACTGCGGGTAAAATGTACTCCGAGGACGAGGAGGAAGCCAAACCCGTCGAGCCCGTTCAGCCCGTTGCAGCGCCGATACCAAAGCCGCCTCACCCATCGAAACTCGATTTGGACGATATCTTTGCCTTTGCCGTTGCATTGGTACGCAAAGCTGGTGACTTTGCACTTGCGTCGAACCACGCCAAGGCTAGATTGTCATATACCACAAAGGAGCATGAGCGAGATCTCAATACGAGCACTGACAATGAGATAGAGGCCATGCTGATCAAGGAAATCAACGAGAAATATCCGAATCACAAGTAACTGTGGCATTCTACAAACTCCTACGTCATTTTCTTACCCTTTCGCTTTGCAGAATTATAGCTGAGGAGGAAGTCTCCAGATCCGAGACGGGTCAGGTGAAGCTAACCACAGAACCCACCTGGATTATTGATCCCATCGATGGCACCATGAACTTTGTGCATCATTTTCCCTACTATTGCATTTCGGTGGCGTTGCTCGTGGACAAGGCAACGGCCTTTGGCATTATCTTTAATCCGGCACTGCAGGAATTTTATACGGCACGCAAGTTCCAAGGCGCCAGGTTAAATGATGAACCGATACACACCAGCGCACAGATGGAACTCAAGGATGCCATGATCCTGCAGGAGTACAGCTCGGGCGTGGATGAATGTCGCACTAATGCAGCTTTGCAGAACGCCAGTCGCCTCATTAAGAAGGCCCACGCGTAAGTTGATAGCTTTCCGGACTATCCTAGCTTTAGCTTTCTTTGCAGCTTACGTTCGATTGGTTCCTCGGCCATGGGTCTGGCCATGGTTGCTTCTGGCGTTGCGGATGCTTTCTATTTCTTTGGCCTGCACGTTTGGGACATGGCTGCGGGCAATTTGTTGGTCTCCGAGGCTGGCGGCACTGTCATGGATCCCTCGGGTGGTCCTGTGGATCTTATGTCGAGACGTGTTCTAGCTGCAGCTACGCAACCACTGGCCGATCAGCTATCCGCCGAGTTGACGCAAAACTATCCCAAGCCAAGGGATGATGAAAGCAGAGTAGTGCCGCCTACCGAACCTGCTACGAAGGATTTCAATGAACAGACTCAATTTTCCGATTCCAGTATTTCGTTAAGCTCCTCTGAACCCTCAAGAAAATGAGAATATAAAAACTAAAAAGCAATCCAAATGCATGCCAAGAATTCATATCAATAAAATATTTAAGTACGAGTAAAAATTGTATTTGTAGAACAATTTATATTAAAATATAAAAATTTAACAAATTAATACGATTTTTGTTGTAAAAAAAATAGAATAAGACAATTTTACCCTATCAGATTAATGAAGTTGAAGGTAAACAGCGTATTAAATACTATAGTAAAATTGTTTATTAAAAGTGATTCAAATGCCAAGAAAACATTTCTTTATGTATTGATTTTCTATACAAAAAGAAATCATTACAAAAAAAAAAGCTATAATTAATACGAAAAAACTAATTTAATTAAATTTGAATTTCAAATGTAGCCGCCACACTTTGATGGCGCTATTGCAAAATCGTGTTATCGATATGCCGCATTTCGATAGGCGATAATTTACAACAGCTGACAGCTGAGTTTTGCCAGCACTGTCAGCCCTTGGCGGTCAGCTGTTGATAAGCGGAAAAAACCTGTGTGTGGTGCTGGGCGGCGGATACTTAATTAAATTATACACACGCATTCGTTGACTGACTGGTGAAAGAAACACACGAACTTTGTGCACAATGGCGGACAGTGTGGATCTGGGCAAATGCTTTGAAATAATCAACAACTTGACCACAGAAGCAGGCAGAGTGAGTGCAAATTTGTGTTTGTTTGTGTGTCGAAATAATCGTCAAGTGTTTTTCCCTAAACAGCTGATAGCACGCAACAATGAGACGCGTCAAGAGTTTGTTTGCAAATCGGGCGACATTGATTTGGTCACCCAAACCGATCAGGATGTGGAGAAGCTGATTATGAATGGCATACGCCAGCACTTTCCAGATCATAAGTAAGCATATGAGGTAATCAGCTGTGAATATCATTATTAAAGCTCATCTATCAATGCAGATTCATTGGCGAGGAGGAGAGCAGCACGGGCAACGGTGTCAATAAGCTGACGGATGCACCCACTTGGATCATTGATCCTGTCGATGGCACCATGAATTTTGTGCACGCCTTTCCCCACTCCTGTATCTCGGTGGGCTTGAAGGTGAATAAGGTCACCGAAATTGGCATCATCTACAATCCGATGCTGGAGCAACGCTTCACGGCCCGTCGTGGCCAGGGCGCCTACTACAACGGACGTCGCATACAGGCCAGCGGACAGCGGGAGATCGGCAAAGCGTTGGTCGTCAGCGAATTTGGCACCACACGCGACGAGCAGAAGTTGCAATTGGTCAATGAGAATTTCGCGAAAATGGCTCGCAAGGTGCATGGGTAAGTTCTTCATTGATCGCTAATATCGAAAGGTCACTTTAATTGACACCTCCAACTGGAGTTAGGCTGCGTGCTCTGGGCTCGGCTGCCTTGAACATGGCCATGGTGGCCTTGGGCGCTGCGGATGTCAACTACGAGTTTGGCATTCATGCGTGGGACGTTTGTGCCGGCGACTTGATTGTGAGGGAGGCAGGCGGTGTGGTGATTGATCCAGCTGGCGGCGAGTTTGACATCATGTCGAGACGTGTGCTCGCAGCAGCGACGCCAGAGTTGGCCCAGGACATTGCCAAGGAGCTGACGCAATATTATCCCCAGCCCCGGGATGATTAAGGCCAAAGGCATTTGCAATCGATGCACGTTTTACATACTATATATAGCATTGCATATATATATAGTATATAGAACAGACTTACAAGTATCGCATTTGTTGACTATTAACCAAGTACCTTAAATGAATTTCCAGAATAAAACTCGAGTCATTAACATATACTTAATATACATAACTATACAATTACTAAGCAAGTAGTTTATATATATTTTTTTATCAGTTTATTCAAAGACGTTTTGTTTGTTTGCATTCAAGTACTCTTTTTTTTCTGCTCTGTAATTTTATTACAATCAGCGGCGCTTGTTTTGCAATTTAATTAGTTTTGCTGGTTGTTCTTTTTTTTATTATATTGTTATTGCAAATATGAGTTCTTATCTATTTTTGTTTATAGCTTACTATTATGCATATTGTTTTTTTTTTCATTTCTTTTATGTTTTGTTGTAGCTGATAGTAAAGCAATGTTGTTTCGGTTTGGATGAAGTTAGAAAACCTGTGGTTTATCATTCGACAGACGCTCAAAAAGAGTTCACAGATTCTTTCCTGATCCGGATATCAATTCTCTGATTTTAATCTGAATCTGGAATTCTATATGCTTTAGTCGAGAGGCGCGACTTTTATAATCTTGTTGTGTAGTTGTGCCCTTTTTGTTTGTTTAGTTGATAGCAAAAGCGATTACACTCAATAATTTGATAATGCATTTATGCATTTGTTGCTGGCTGATTTTTGTTTTTTTTTTTTTATATTTTATTTCTTTTTGTTTGGAGTAGACTGAAGTAGTGACACTTAAACTAACTAACTAGCAACGAGCGAGAGATTTGTTATCATAGGAAGTCGACGTTTTGTTCTGTTTTTTAACACTTTTTTTTTCTTTCTTTCAGAAGAGAATTGTATAATTAATTTGTTTTGTTTTTTTTTCGTTTATTTTTTATGAATACATGTCGCTAAGTATCTCTGTATGTTTAGTATTTTTATTGTACTAACCATAAATACCATTTTAAAATTTGACACATCATTGAAAAATGTAATCAAAGCTACAGTAGGTAAAAAATTGTATCTATGTATTTTTGTGTTTTTCTGTGTATAATTGAATAATTGTAATTTAAATAAAATACAAAATATTAACGCTACATTCACAAGGTTTTCCATTATGCGCACTGGTTTACAATTCTCTACTCTCTCTCTCTCTCTTCTCATCTGGAGAATCTGGTTCTGAAATAGGTCTTTTTAAGCAAAGTCAATCTCTGAAGCTATAACATTTACTTGAGTGTTGTTTACTACGAATATTGCAAATTGTTGTTGTTGTTCAATTTATATAGTATTACTAGTTGTAAGAGTACAAATTCTAGTTCAATAAGCGAAAGGTACACATGGAGCATAAAACGGGCGCTACGGCAAAACTCTATTGAAATCAGATCTTGAACGTAGCTCCCTCTATATATAAGTAGTAAGTATATATGTGGTATATATATATATATATTTGTTTAATAATATAATCTTGTTTTTCATCTCGTTTTTTGTTTTTGTTGGTTTTTCACACTAATAAAATTTACAAAATGTTCTATATAAATTCAACAATTAATGAAGAGCTTTAAAGATTTTGTTTTGAAGATATCTATATAACTAGTATGTATCATGATTTGTTGTTGATCTTCTTGTAATACACGAAAAATTTAGCACCAATCTATTCAAAAATTCATCAAACTATTTGATTGTTCCAAGTTATACAAATTAAGCACTTAAAATTATGCGATATTTTGTTTTGTAAAACGAATATTATGAACACGTTTCGAATGAAAGCGACGTCTTTGGGCCGTCCTTGAGTTACACTTTCCAAAAATCAAAAAATCAAATCGGACACCCGATATAAATTCATTATTCAATATGGTATTTTTGGAAAGAGCGTAATCATAGCGCAACTTAAAGAAATAATAATCAAGCAAAGTGTTTAAATGTTAAAAAATTAATTTAAATTTATTTACACGCAGATACAATAAACGAGCAAAGAAAATTGGGTCTTTTTGCTTGAACTACGCTAGAATAACTCTAGGTTTTACATAAGTATAGATATATATTTATATATATTTGATATAGTTATAAGTAGTTCTTTAATTATACAATAAGTATTCTCTTTTTTTCACTTTTCACTTTTCACTTTTCATTTTCATTAAAAAAAAACCAGTATTTTTCGAACTTGAACGCTCGCACTTCAGTCGAGTTTTTTTTTGTTTTTTGTTTTGTTTTTTTGCTTTGAAAATTGTCCGGCAAAGCTGGCCAATAAAAAAATGTAAGGTTTGGGAAATTGGGGAAGTGGGAACGGGAGCGGGGAAAAAGGGTTTTAAAGTAGAGATTTGTTTGCTAGGGAGACGAACTTTGATGAGTTTGACAATGAAATAAATAAATTTTATGTTGCGCATGGGATATGTTCGGCTTGTGCTTTAGCTTTAGCTGGTATTTGATCTCATTTTAACTTTGTTTTGAAATGTGTTATAACAAATAATCAAACTATAATTGTAGGTGTGTGTGTGTGGGTGTGTGTTTTTTTCTCTTTTTTTCTTGCGAACGCGTTTAACATTGCTAAATATTTACTTGTAGTCGTAGTTGTAGTTGTAGTTTATGCTTTAGTTATAGTTTTACTTGTAGTTAACTATTTTTATCTGTATCTGTATCTGTGTATCTGGTAAAATGGATATCTTGTTGAGTAGTTGATGCTGCTGCTGATGCTTTCTTTCTTTTTTTTTTTTGTTTTGTTTGTTTTCTGCCAACACTTTTTTGTTAATGCTAATTTTACTTAAACACGTAAAGCGAACAGCTCTCTCGTTGGGAGGGGGAACTGACGTCGCGTCTCTCTCTCTGTGTGTGTTTGTCTCTACAGCTCGTCATCCGCCTTGGGTATGTCGAAGATCTCGGCAAAGAGCGGCGGCAGACGCAGCTTGGTCCAGTTCATTCGCAGCCAGTCTAGGTGTGAGAAGTGCTTGGCCCCCAGCGACCGCAGCTCCGGTATCTTAGCCTCCAGCGCCGGCATCAACTGCAGCGCCTGCGTCGATCCCGCTCGGGATCGCAGGATCTGAACACGCAACGCCTCGGCGACGAGCTCACGGGCACGGGCAATCACCTTGGGTTCGCTGAGACCCGCCCGATCTGAGGCAAGCAGCACCATGGCCGAGAAGAGACCGATCTCAGTGTCGCTCAGTCCATACGCATTCAGTGTGTTGGCAAAATTCAGCAGGGCATTCACAAAGTCAGTCTGCAATAATGATGAGAGTGTTGAGTATTCATGAATTACATAATAAGTGAGAAAGCTACTGTCAAGTGTGCTCGACTTCGAGTTACACGCTACCCATTTATATAAAAGTAAAACACAGCAGCATTATGCATAAAATATATCAAAATAATTTACCACAAAAATACTAGAAATATATCGAATGGTATATTTGGTATATTGGTATAGTGATACATTCAAAATATACTATAGAGTGCAAAATATACCAGATTATTAACCAAAATATACCAAAACAATATATCACAAAATACTAAAAATATACTAAATGGTGTAATTGGTATATTGGTATAGTACTACATTCAAAATATACTAGATTGTCAGCCAAAGCAACCCCTAGTAATACAAAAATATTTATTTAATAATTAATTAATAATTTAATCTCAGAAATCGCAAAGACTATAGTTATTATTGTACGAGTATATACCAAAACTTAGTCTAGCTATAAAATTACGCTTATTATTCGAGTTGTCAAAATTGCGAGGGGCGGAAGTGGGCGTGGCCAAAATTTGAAACATACTTGAAAAATAAACTATGTTTCTATCTCTTATAGTCTCTGAGATCTAGGTGTGCATACAGATGGACGTACAGACAGACAGACAGAAAGATGGGCATGGCTAGATCGTTTCGGCTGTTGACGCTGATCAAGAATATATATCTTTTATAGGGTCGGAGATGCCTCGTTCTACCTGTTACATTCATTTCTTGCTGGCACAAAGGTATAATACCCTTCTATAATATGGGTGCGGGTATAAAACGATTTTAAAACGTACATCGTAGAGTATCTCGAGCTGCTGGCGGGTCAGATATGCGCCATCGTCCAGCGTCAGCGTCGTATCGTTGATCAGACGCGCCACATGCGTCAGCCACACCTCGAAGAAGCCCAGCTTGATGAGTATCAGTTGGTCGTCCTGCGTGAAATCACAAAAGCCAGGTACGCGTTTCGCGAACTCCACAATCCGCTGCACGCCGGGCGTCACGCGTGCCGAGAACTGTTGCCACAGCCAGATCTTCTGGAACTCCAGACTCTCTGCCACAGTGGTGACAATCTGCAATGTAAGAAATGTGAAAAATATAGATATAAATTCATGCTGAACTTTATAGCCAAGTTAAGACAACTGAAAATGCAACAGTCGACTGTGAGATACAGATCAATCAATCTTGAATAAAAGCCAAATAGTGTGGTATTAATTTTAAAATATACCAAATTAATATACTGTACAAATAGTAAAAATATACCAAAGGCCATTTTAGGTATATTGATTTAGGTATATTGATGATCGTCTCGGTTCTTGACCCTTATCAAGAATATATATACTTTTAGAGCTAAAGAGTGCGGTATTAATTTTAAAATATACCAAATTAATACCGAAAAACTACAAAAATATACCGAAGAAATATATAATAGCCATATTATTTATGGGGTCACAAAGTTATAATAGCCTGCTTGGAAGCGGGTTTTACAAAAGATGTATTCATTTTGAATGGACTTTGGATTTAAAAAAAAAGTAAATTAATGTCAATTATCAAATTAGTAAATGTAAAGAATTTGCTATCATTGAATTAACTTTAAGAATTCAATTCATCTACTACTACTACAAAATTATATTCATAAAAGAGATTGGCGAGACTTTTGTCTTCGGTCTAGATGCATTTTTGAGGTTGCGTTAAACAGCACGATTTTGATTTGGTAATAAATACAACTGAAGAAGTGTAACTAATTAAATTTGGCTAAATTTTCCAAAAATGTATTTTGCACTTTTGTTAAATTTGAATCATTAAAGAGATTTATGTCACGATGAATGACAAAGTTCTTCTTGAATCAAGATTGAATACTCTTGGCGATACTTACGCCATTCTGTGGCACGGAGACGGGACGTCGCATCAGTTCGCGTGTGAGCTCCTCGGTGTAGGAGCAGTTGAGGCGATGCGCCTGTGAGACGCACATGATCACATCGTAGACAGTCAGTTCGTTGCCGGTGGCGAGGCCATCGTGATGATCGTGTGGATGGCACATGGCCACCTGGGTCATTGCCATATCACTGCTGCTGCCCATGTTGACCAATTGCTGATGATGGTTGCCCACAACTACAGCTGTTGCATTGCTGTTGTTGTTACCGTTATTGCTGTTGTTATTGGTATTGTTGTTGGCACTATTGCAACCGCCCAGCTCCGATGGCGATGAGGCAATCGAACACATTTGTGGCGTTTGTGGTGTACTTGGTGTATTCACGCGCACACTGCTCGCATGCGCCTGTTGCTGTTGTTGTTGCTGCTGCTGTTGCTGTTGTTGCTGCTGCTGTTGTTGCTGTATTAGATTAGTATGCAAACTATTGGCACTGGTGTCATCCACATTGAGGGGCGTGCTGCTGGCTGCGGCGGATGCAGCGGCTGCTGCTGCACCGTTCAGCTCACGTGAACGCTTGGGTACGCGACCATAACGCACAGCTGCAAATAAACGAAAGAGTGGAAAATATCAGTTTAAGTTATAAATTCAAACAAAATCAAGCAGCTTCTGTCAGCTGTGCAGCTTTTGTCAGCTGCGCGCATCGCTTAAAAGTATGTTACACTTAATATACATATTTGATTGCACAGTAATTGAGCAACCCAAAAAGTGCAGCATACTTTCGGGCGAACCATTTAAATATTCATTTGAAAATATCCCTTCGTTTTACTGAGTACATTAATTAGGCAAAATAAGTTGATTTCATTTCTCGGGGCTATTCAATAATTAAAACGCTTTTGGGGACTTGGCAACATTGACGATTAGTCATTAACATTTAAAATGTGCGTCAGTGATGTGTATGTACAAAAATGAAGCAATTTATTAGTTTCTAAAAGCAATTTAAATTTAATGCCCAAGCAAAATGCCGCACAATAAAACTGGCACACGCATAAATCTTAAGCACACACACAACTCAACACAAAAACACACAAACACTCATCTAAATACGCACAAAACAGACATTTGTAGCGGCGAATGGGAAACAAAATTCTTGTGATATCTCAACTAGAAAATTTGTACTAAAATCTTATTTTATTTTCGAGGGTTTATTTTTTTTTTGCAACAAATTTGTTGTTTGTTGTTGGCAATGTTCATTAGCTTGTCTGTTTAGTTTTCACCAAAGCAAAACGAAACAAATTGCAAAAAATGCTCAACGTGAAATTTCTTTTGTGCAACCAAATACACAGCATATTTTATTAATTAAAATCGCATTTGCCTTTTGGCTGGCAGACAGCAGCAACGACAGCGACACAGCTGCTGCTCCAGTTGTTGCTGGCTTTCAACTGGTGCGAGCTCTACGCTCTACGTCGTCACTCTACGCTCACTTTATCAGTGGGACATTGACCCACTGTGCTCAATATAAAAAACTGTCGGCAACTGATTTTGTTGCTTGTGCGTTTTCTTTTGCTTTTGCTTTGTCTTGTTATTGTTGCTGTTGTTGTGGTATTCGCCACAGACACAGACAGAGACAGACACAGCAAGAGCGCCAGCGGCGGCATCAGTTTCAGCAACAATCCGAAAGATACATTCGTATTGAGTTGCACTAATCACAAAAGCGTGCGGCTATTCAAGTTGTGCAAAGTGGTCAACGGTTTGGCTAACAAACAAACTACAGCAAATGAGTCAAGCAAAAAAAAAAGAGTTGCTCAACAAATTGCGCATACGCAGCGGGTGCCCGGAAAAGTCGAGACTGTCTGCGTGGGAAGCGAGTGTGTTTGTATGATACTATAAGTGTGAAGAAAACAAGCAGACAGCGAAAGATGATCGTTGCGTTAAGTTGGTCAACACATTGACCCACATCTGTTATTGTTGTTGGCCACTTTGTCACTTTTTGCTCTCTGTGTGGAACTCACTCTCAGGCCTTGTCGCAAGTTGCAGTCACGCTTTTGCTTTGCTCATCTCTCGTTAATTGTCACAGCTCGTAAATTAATTATGACATAATAACTACACACACGCACCTACATAAATAGTTGCATTTTGTGTATCGTTATTGTCGTTGTTGTTGTTATTGTTATTGTTGTCTCCACACCACCTTCAACTCTGTTAATTGTTTGTGGCGGGCGCTTTGCTCTGTTTATTTTAAGGTGGCTTCAATTAGCAGCTCATTGCGATGCTGTTGATGCTCACAATGATAATAATGATGGCAGCTGCACGATTTGTTTATTTATCGCCTGTTGTGCAGATTTTTTTGTGAACCTCATATCAATTTTGTTTGCTCTGCGCATCTCAAGGGTATGGACAAACACTTCCAGTGCCATTTGAAGCTGTCAAGAAGTGGAGCAGCTCATTGACCAGCATTTCACATATGAAATAGTCAAACAAACAGTTTGCAGGTGTCGAAGAAGTAGCTCACAAAGTGTTACTCATTGAAATCCTTGCCTTATCTATCTCAAACACAGAGGGGAAAAATCAGTATTATACAAACAAATTGTTTTTAAAAGTTTGGGATCACTATTAATACAAAACTTCAAATGATGATTTGTTATTTTGTTAAAATACAGTTTAAATACTCAAATAAACAAAGAGAAAAATACATTTTACCTTCTTCAAATTCTACCTCAAAACCCAAATCAAAAGCAGACTTTTGTTAGTTTGAATATTAATTTGAAGCAGTTCTTTAACAAGATGAACAATTGCATAAAATTAGTTTGTTATTCAATTTCTTGAGAGTTCCTTCAATTTAGTATTGAAACTAACAAAAATCTGCTTATTATTAAAGCAATACTTAATGAATTATAAAACATACAAATGTCTCTCGTCAATTTATAGAACTATATAAATGTATAGTAAAAATTCTCAAGTATAGATACAAAATAAAATGTATAAAACTTTTTAATCCTACTTCAACAACTTTTCAAAGTCTTTTAAAGTGCGAGAAAGAGATTAAGGTTTCAAACAGTCAATAAATGTTTCGAATTCATACTAATTCTTTCAGAATTTTCTTTTTTTAATTATCTAAATATTAATAATAATGTATAATTTGACAAATATAATAAAAATACTTTAAAATTAAGCAGAATAGACATTAAAATTAAAGCTTTAACATCTTCTCCAATCAAGAACTTTGTGCAAATGTTCTATCAATGAATCATTTGAGTTCGATTCGAAATGTATTTGATTTTCTCTCGCTATTAGCGACAAAAATACTTGAGCAAATGTTGGGCCAAGCGTTTGTCATGAAAAGTGTGCTAAACACACAGTTCATTGGAGTCCAACTAAATTAGGTATGTATAGAACATGAGATGCTATATTTTATTACCCATAATCTGTAACATTAGCTATTCAATCGTGCCAGCTTAGTCGACTTGCTCCACATTTTAGACTGTCACCTGCCAGCTGCCTTCCCCCTCCCCCTCCCCTTCCATCTATGCTACCCACAACCTGCCAGAGTGAACTGCCTCCCACAAGCATTTCCATTTGGTTTGTGGCACTCGACACGAGTGCAGGTCAACATCATCCATTATACACAGAACAGAACAGTCCAGAGCAGAACGGAGCAAAGCTGAGCGAAGCAGTCACATAAATAAGACTAAGCCTAAACTTCTTTTCCTGCTAAAAGCATCTTAAGTGATTTAGTGCAGCCAAATGGCTCCAATGCTCAGCGGCCCAATGACCCAACCGTGCGACAGAACGCCAGAGAAAGGCAGCCAACACAACAGAGGGGAGCGAGGAGGAGGGAGGGGGAAAGTAAACTTGTTTGGATGCAGCATCCATCCATCTATGTGGCAGCGACGACTTCGAAGCCAAGGAAGGATTTGGGTCACTGAAATGTGAAGCGGCAGCCCGTAAAGTGGCCCAAATGTTGCCCACTTTTGACCGTAGCGCTGTTGGCCATTAGCATGCGAAGCTCAAGCCAACTGCCAACCGGGCAGACATCAACTACCAGCCAGAAACAACAACAACAACAATCAAAGCATATACATAATCACACAAACACACACACACACACACACACACACACACACACACATACTTTTAGTTGATTTCATGTTGTTTTGTTTTTTTTTTGTTTTTTTGGCTTTATTGTGCGCATGAATGGGCCCGGCCCCGGTTCCGTTCCCTCTTCCCCCCGCTTCACTCTTCCTCTCTGTCTCTCACACTGCCCCACTCACTACATAGCACCGGCATAATTTGGCCTGTAGTTGCTGCTGACCTCGTTTGAGGTCGTTCATTCACCTGTCGCTGCTGTTGCTGCTGCTTCTGTTGTTGTTTTTGTTGGTGTCGCTGTCGCCGGGGCTGCACTTTATGCACTCCACATTTGCATATACACACTTTACTTGTGTGTGTGTGTGTGTGTGTGTGAGAGTATCGGTCGCTATGTTTACCCAGTTACGAAATTGTCCAAAATGCTCTGCGGCTTACTTGGGTGAAAGTTTGTTTTTGTTCCCGCTGCCAAAAAGAATAAACAACTATGCAGGCCCAACTTTTAGTATGTCGTTGCTAGAGTTAACTAAAGGGTGCATTCGCTATTCCAAAGTATTTGTAACATTTTACATAATTAAGTATTGGTCTCGAAAAAAACAAAAAATTGCTTATCTCTACTTTGCTTGTCTCAACTTCCTTGGCTCAGTTTTCAGTACTTCATTCAATAACAACGAAATAATAATCATTAAAGCATTAACTACTTTCATTCACTGTATTAGTTGGCATCAATCAAGTCGATAATCCATTAATTTTTATTATCGATGTGACAGTGTTGCCGTATCGTCATACTAGAATAAATCAAATGCAGGTTGCTGCAGTGTTGCCAATTTACTGCATTACAAAAAGTTAAGTTGGCAACGCTGCAGCGGATCGTCAGTCATCGAGCTTTTTATCGTTAGTTATCGATAAAGCAGTGCAAAAAGCAGGTGTCCCGTTGAATTAAAAGAAATTTTGAAAAACTTGTGTAAAGTGCAATAAGAAAAGTCGAAAGTGCTGGAAAAAGGGTATGTCGTCTTCGTTTTGTTGCCGTTGTTGGCGTTTATTTCTTCAATTTGTTTGCTTTTGTTTGCAGCAAGGTGTGTCGGTGTTTGCGCTTGTGGTGTGCGTGTCTCAGTGTGTTTGTGCTTGTGTGTGTGTGTTGGTAGCTTGTATCTGGAGCAGCTAAAATTGTTAGTTGCGTGCTAAATTTGTTGCCAGTCTGCCAGCAACAACACGCACACAAACTCACTCTACTCTTTCACACACACACACACACACATGCGCACAGCAGCCGCCCACCCGCCTTTTGTCCGTAAGCGAAAAAATTGTGTCAAGCAATTTGCGTATATTATTGCAACACTATTGTTGTTGCCCGTCGTTGCTGTTGTTGTTGCTGTTGTTGCTGCTGTTGTTGTAGTCGTTTTCATGTTTTCATGGAGCCAATTGCAGTTTAATGAGCGTTAAAAGTAAATTTGCGCCATTTGGCATGGCGTAAGTTTTATTATATGTGTGTGTGTGTGAGTGTATGTGTGTTTAATCCCTGCCCGCCGGACAGTTGCGCACATAGCATTGATAGTTGCAAACGAAATTATCGCGGTCGAACCACATGCCCAACTCACAGAAGCCCAACACGGGACACAACTCCACACAGGTCCAAAAGAGGCGACAATGCTCGGCATTTGGTATAATCTGGCCAGGAAATTGGCAAATCACTTCTTGGTTTTCACAAGAACTCGGAGCAGGACTCGGCGATGGACAAAGACCAGGACATGGCGACGGACTCGGAGTTGGACCCGGTGATGGACCCGGTGATGGAGTCGGAGTTGGACTTGGCGACGGAGCCGGTGTTGGAGTCGGTGGTGGAGTCGGTGATGGACTCGGAGTTGGACTCGGTGATGGAGTCGGTGATGGTACAGGAGCAGGACATTCACCATCAATGCGTGGACACGAGCCCGGCACACAAGCTAGCACATTGATATCAAACACTTGTCCAGCTGGGCAGAGAATGCGATCGATGGTGTTAACGCCACACAAGTAGTATCTGGTGCAATCCGTGCAATCAGGCACCACATCGCCAGCCGCATGCCCGGCACAGACACAAAAGCCTTTGGTGTCGCAGCCAGAGATGGGATTCAATTGGCCGTCGGCCTGGTAAATGGCCAAGAGTATGACCGCAATCAACGTAAAGGAGAGCTGCAGAACTTTGAAAAGCAATCTCTTGAAATTGGCCAAGTGCGATTTTTATTATGTGCTTGCAAAAACATTACCGAGCTTCATCATCAGAGAGAGTTTAGTTTGCCGTCTCACGAAAGAATATCAACTGATGGCATTGCAAGTGCAATCCTAGACAATTTATATGATTTTCTTTGGCTATCGACAGATTAAGATAGAGCGGATACGATAAGGATTTTATTGACCGAGCTCTTGACCTGCGTCAAGTCGATTGAATAACTCCAATTGATAAATAATTCAAATAGTTTTAAGTGATTTCGCTGTTGATAAGTTCTTCAAACACGCAGCTTTGTTCTTTGTGCTGCAATTCTAATGGAATTTTTTAGATAAACAAGGAAGAAGTTCTTGATAAACTTTTTCGAGATATACAAAGTTACAGTTGCGATTATAATGTGGCTTATTTAACGAATATTACGAGTATTACATACCAAAACATTATAGATTAAGTTAAGCATATACTTCGAATATATAGTATAGTTCTATTCCATAAACATTCAGTATACTTTTTATACTAAAAAAATTTATATATCTTTACTATTTATTGAGACAGATTTTTCGAACATAATAGTATTTTAGTATTAGGAATAATATAACTAGTTATGTTATATTAAAACTCAGTATATATACGAAGTAATATAAATAGTTCCATCACATACAACATTCAGTATATTTTTATACTGACATATCAATGTCCTTACTATTTTCTTTTTCTTTTTACCCTTTTTCTAGAGTTTCCAAACTCTTCTAGCATAATAGTATATTAGTGATGGGAATAATATAATTAGTTCCATTACTTAAACATTCAGTATTCTTTTTATACTAAAAAATCAATATCATTGGTTGAGACACACATTTCGAATATAATAACATTTTAGTGATAGGAATAATATATCTAGTTCCATTACACAAACACTCAGTATACTTTTTATACTAAAAAGTCAATATCTTTCCTATTTCTTGAGCTATCGTTTTAGACTTCGCCTTAATCTTTAGTTTTAAAGTAGCTCAAACTTAGCTTGAACAGTTTCCATTAAATGTGCCTTATTTGAATGTGAAATCTTAACAATGAAGCTTTAGTATGCAAGCTTTTACATTGATTGGCCATCTGTCAGACCGTTTGATTCGGATTTATATTGCCCCCTTTAACCATTTTAAGACATGCGCCACAAACATTCCAGCAGGTCATCTGTTGTGTCTGCTGACCACTTTTCGACCTTTTTTGCATAAATTGAATGGCAGTAAAATTACACAAAGTCCCACGCATTGAATCAATGCCCGCAACCCAAAAAAAAAAAAAAATAAATAAAATGCGCAAAAAACATAAAATTTTGCCATTCATTTTGGGGCCACATCAAATACCAAAAATACAAAAGGCAAGAAGCCCAAAAGCTGAAGTCAAACAAATTGCCAGAGTCTGCAACTAATCGCCTTAGGTGAGGCATATGTATATAGTATAGATATGATATATAGAGTGCGACGATGGCGATGTGTTTGCCACGTGTGTGTTGCCCATTCGATTCGTTTGGAATTTGTGCCTAAATCAGGCAATAAATGCAACTGGAGAGGGGTTGGAGAGGGTGAGGGGAGTAAGAGCTGAGCGAATATGAATAAAAAATCAGCAAGAAATCAAAATCAGTCAAGGCATATGCAAATTTTGAACTGACCTACTCCCATATGAAAAACCAAATGAAACACGCACGAAACAGCAAATCGAAAGAGACGCCCCAAAAGAGTTATAGATACAAACACACAAACATATGTACAGATACAGATACAGATACAAACACGCGTACAAATTCGAATTTGAATCAGCAAAAAAAAAAAATGAAGCAGAATATGCAGATATTTATGTAAAGTGCGTACGATGGATGGATGATGATATCAACTGAGGGCGTTGAACGATCTGCTGAATGATCGTTTAAATATATATTCTATATGAGTGTGTGTGTGTTGCTCGGTCAATCAGTCAAAAATTGTGCGGCTGTTGGGCAATCAGATAAACGGCATATTGTCGGCAATTAACGTGTTCATTATGTGTGAGTTGAGTTCGACTCTCGACTTCTACTCGATTCAACTTCAAGTTGAGTTCTATATCCAAAAAGAAAAAAAAACGTTAAGCCGCTTAGCCGGCAATCGGAGAAAGGCTTTCTTCTTGTTGTCCCATTCAAAATGGGTTGAGTGCTGTTTTGGCTTGCTTGAAGAGGTGTAAATGGTTTGGTTCTGTGGCACAGATACATCTTTTGACCCGGCTCTCCACTTGTCACTTGCCAGTTGCCAGTTGCCACTTGCCCCGCCCCGTGTCCCGTGTCTTCAACTCTGTCATTTGCTGACAGCGATGTGATGACAAAAATAGTTTTTTATTTTTTTCAAACTGCAAAAACTGCCTCATTCACAGAAGTTTCCCCTTCGCTCTGGCGACATAACTATTTTACAGATACTCGCTTGGCAAATGTATCTCTCAGATACATACGAATACATGCGATGGAATACGTACATATAATTCACTTAAGCGCGCTCAACGAAGCGGGATGAATGACCTCAATTTGAATAGTTGTCCATCCATCCGTCCGTCCGTCTGTCCGTCCGTCGTCTCTTCATCTCTTCTGTACGTCTGTCGTTTATGTGCTTGTCTTTTTTTTTTCTCTCGTTCCATGACTGACTTTTTGGGTGCCATTTAAATCAACGTTGCCGACCGACGACGACGCCGCCGCCTACTTTGGACAGTGGCTTTTTAACCGCTTTTATCTTCACTCTTCACTTCTCACTTTGCTTTGTATTTATTCTTATTTTCTGTCTGTGTGTGTGTGCTTGAGTGTATTTTCTTTATTGCATTCTTGTAAAATTATTCAAATGCTCTACAATTTTCGGGCCAGTTTTCTCCGCTGCAAACACGTCAAGCGCAAGCGAAATTGAGGTTATAATCATAACTGCTTTACCCCGATCCCCGATCCCCGCTGCCCCTCCACCTCGATGGGAAAGGAGTGGCCTATAGCCAGAGTGAATCTGTGCTCACCCAGCCCCGCATCCGTTCCATCTCCATCAACGCTTTTATCTGTTTGACACAATTTTCTGGGCACAGCACAGCGCAAAGTTGAGGCTGCTGCTTCGGTTGCCTTCTCTCTGCCAGATTCTTGTTTAGTGACACAGTTTAGATTACACACACACACACACATACACGCTAGCACACACACATGTAGCTAGAGTGGAGCGTTCTCTTTTTGATATGTATATATGGTATATTTTGACTACCTAATTAGATAAAAAATACAGTTGGCTGCCGTTGGCGCTGCTTATGCCCCATGGGAGGTGTTAAAAGTTGCAGTCACTTTTGCCCCAATGCGGAGGCGTTGCCACCACAAAAAAAGAAAAAAACGAAACTAGAGTGGGGGGCGTGGCACTGTGGAGTGTTGAGTGCTGTGACAGCTGGAAAGTGAGTTAACTCTGTCTGCACTCGCTTCTATTAGATTGTCTCTCTCTCTCTATCTCTTTCTATGTGTGTGTGTGCGTCCTACTTTGAAGCTGTCCAAACAGACAGTAATGTTGCATACATATTACATACACACACATACACATACTTATACAACAAATGAGGACAACTTTGTTGCTATTTGATTAGGGCCACATTAAGTGCAAATATGTCGGGTTGTAAAAAGTTGTATTTTCAAAGATGTCCCAAGCAAAGTTGCAACCAGCAACCAACAATAGATTGCGACGAGTCCCGGATATTTTTGTTTATCTGATGATCTTTATCGCAGCACGCTCAAGTGGAGCATTGCCAACGAGTTATATATATCAGATTTGTAAACAATTTCCACTTTTCCAGGCTGCCATTTGATATGCTAATATTTCAATTACGTGGGAGAGGGAACAAAAGTTAGATTTAAAACGATCTTATATAGCTATGATCGTTAAATATTGTTTTTGATTTCAATTATATTCATTCAGTTAAAGTTGTCTCAGTTTTGTCATTTAATATTGCAATATTAGGAAAAAACATTTATCGAGTTTATGCACAGAAAAAAATATAATATTGCAATATTAAGAAAAAACATTTATCGAATTTATGCACAGAAAAAAATTCTGGATTGAAAAGTAGAATGCAAAACTTGATGTTGAGCACATTTTCGATATTAAAGAAAAATATCTTGAAAATATCTTCAATCATTATATTGATATTACAACATCTTTTTTTAAGACTGAAAACTTTTGTATTCAATTTGGACATCAAATAATCATGATTCAAGAATTTATTCTCGATCTTAGCACGAATTTTTTTGTGACATGTGACCATCTGGTATATTTTAAATGCAGTAATATATTATAGATATACCAAATATAACATTCGGTATGTTCTAGTATTTTGCGGTATATTTTTGGTATATTTGCAGTATGTGGTTTTATTGAAAATGGGTAGAGGGTATCTTCTAGTCAAGCACACTCGTCTGTAGCTTTCTTACTTGTTTTTTAAGTGCAATCTTTAATTTCTTTGACATTTTTAAACTGTTATCCTTTATCACTGAGCTTAAGCAACTCATTTAACTCGCATTACACGTAGAACAAAGACTCATGCTGGGAGTGTTCTGAACCATTAAGGAACACTCGACGTGCATCTTTGAGATGCCGACACACAACACACGCTCTTTACTATGCCATTAAAGCTCGGTACACTTTGACATAATTTCATTGTTCAATCATTGGCCTTTCTGTCTGTCTGTCGTGTCTGTCCTTTTTGCTGTCGCTGAACTCTGTCGAAGGAGCAGCGAATTGAAGTCGGTAGCTCATTAAGCGTTTATTGAACTCGATGGCATATCAAAAAGTGAAGTGGAAGTGGGAATTACAAATTGCAAATTAAGATGGAAATGAAGCATGCAGCACACACAAAAAGCCATTGAAATGGAGCTGTGAAAATGTTAATTACAATGCGACATTTAGACGATTCTTAGTGCACATTTTTTTTGGTACGATTTAAATGATTTTTCAAATGAGCGGAAGCAATTTCATCTGTAAACAAGTTGAGGAAACGAACGGACGGCTAACGGGACGTATGAGTAATGCCAAAAGTTATGCAAATGCCGACGTTGGCGGACTGCTTATCAAATATTTGAACTAAAATGTGTAGCTAAATTAAAACAAACAGCAGTGGCACAACGGCACTTCTAAGACATCAGACAACAGTCGCCAAAAAAAAGCAAAAAAAAACAAAAAACAAAAATAGCAAAAACAAAAATAGAAGAAAATAAAAGTTTCGCGTCGCGATGCTCCAATTTGATAAGCGTTGGGCGCATTAGCAATTAGCGAATTAAACGCTGGCCGAGCAACCGACTAACCAAGCTGGCGAGCAAATCGACTCGAGTCGGGTTGTGCTATAAATGTTTCCATGAGCTAAATAGAGGCCCACATTCGTATTCGTATTCGCATTCACAACCGCTCCCAGCGCCTTAATGAAAAAGCAAACAATTAAATTAGCCAAGAGGCCACAAGACGAAATGCGAAACAGCCAACATCGGACATCAAACCATCAACCATCAGCATCGACATCAAAAATCCACATCGACATCGTATGCGAGAAACTAGAACGAAGCGCATTTGTGAAATGCCAATCGACCAAGATATATATAAAAAAAACACACACACACACAAATATATATAGATGTGCGAGTATGTTTGTGTTTGTCTGCGATCTGCGAGATCAATGCTCGAAGGCAGCTGCTGTCGATCGGCTGTGATTGGGATCGTTAGGGTGCGATCGGACGGACTGTGATTGATTGAATTAATAATACAAATTAACAGCGCCAAGTAGGTAAGATCAATGATCTCTCTCGATCGGCGCTCTCTTTGCTAAGCCAGAAGCCAGAAGCCTGATCTCCGAACTCAATGCTGTTTGTTCGGGGCGTGGGTGTTGCCTTTCCAAGTTTTGACTGATCGCTGATCACTAATCATAATAAAATCAAAATTACATTTATTTAATTTTAGCAAAGCAATTGACGTGCTTCAAACTGTTCATTAACTTGTAATCTGCAATCACAATTGAACAAAATATTTGCCATTCTATGCATTTATCTATGGAGGATCAGTTGTTAACAGCCAATAATTGACAGCTGAGAAGTAAACAGAAGTCAGAAATCAATTTATTGGTCATTAATAATTTTACAACATTACATTATTCGTATCAATTAAAGTATCAAAGATCATTGTTCTATAAGAACTGATCTTTTATGTTACTAATAATTACAATTAAGCATCACTTATGCGTAGATTACTTAGCGATCACAACAGAAGTACATAGATCTCTTCTGTCACCATTATAAGCATATCAGCGGGTAATTAATGAAACTGACAATGCAAGTGATCTTGTCTAGTAGCAGCTCTTCATTAAGCTGCAATCAACGATCAAAACTGATCAAAATAGTTTATTATCTTAAAGTGACGCGCTGACGGATTTAATTAATTCTTCCAGTTCGTTGCTGTCAACATAATAAGCTCTTGCCATGATCAGTGATAGTGTCAACGATCGTTGCTCTAGAACTGATCGTTGTGACTGTAATCAGAGATATTACTGTCTGATTTCATTAATACCCTCAGATTGCTGACTAAGTAAATGCGGATCTTGTTTGTTTATGTAAGTAAGAATTATTACGAAGCTTGTGGGTGATCGCTTTCTTTCCGTTTGCCATCTCACTCACTCTCTCTCTCTCCCTCTTTCGCTGTCAACATAATAATAAGATCAGAGAGGATGATCAGATCAGTGCAGTCAATGAAAGACGAGTCAACGAGTCGTTGGCTTCATTATGAGCACGCACGATCAATGACCGACAATGGCTGTAAATGCATTGGGGCATGGGCATGGGCATTTGCAACATTTGTTGCTGCAGCCAGCGGGTGAGTGATTTCTTCCTCTGCTGCAAAAAGGAGTCGCGAGACAAGAATCATTTTTTTTTTTTGTTCGCAGGGCATTGGCTACCGCTAACGATCCCAACAGGGAGTGCGACCAGACGGTGCGTTGAACTATAAACGTCGTCGTTGATCGTCGTCGCTGTCGACGTCGACGGCGTCTCCTTGTTGTTGCTGTTCGCAATTCATTCTTGACTTTTTTGTTGTTGTGTTGTTCACTGTTTGGCAACGTCATCGTCAGGCAAACAAACATTATGAACATGCTCATAATGAGAGACTCGTTTCGCAATCTCATAATCAGCTACCGGCTACAGCAAAAGCTCCACAAACAAAAAAAAAAGCAACAGCAAAAATAAAGTAAACTCTTTGTGTTGTTATTGTGGCAGTGCAATGTTCTGAACTTTTTGGGGCTTGCTTAAACTTGCGTTCGCTCTCTCCCACTCTCGCTCTCCTGCTCTCTCTTTAGTCCGTCTGTTTGTTGTTCTCCCCTGAGTTGCTCGGCTGATCAGCTGTGTATGAGTGCATGTGTGTATTTGTGTGTGTGCTTTGCTGTCTGGCCTCTGAGGTCGCTGTCGATGTCGATCCCTTTATGCTTTCGCTCTGCACATCTTGTTTCTGTTGTTTTTTTTTTATTTTCTTTTCTTTGCATATTTACAGCGCAGTGCTATCAAAATGCAGCGCAGCCAGCGTCGCAGTCACAGTCAGAGTCGTTTCAGTGGTGCCTTCACCCTTTGCAGTCGTCGCGTCGTCGTCGTCGCCGTCATCGCGTTATAAAGTGTCAATGCACTTGTTCTTGTTTCAGTCTTGCTTGCCTACGTGAGTGTGTGTGTGTGTGTGCGTGCGTTTGTACGTTATGCGTGTGTGTTTTGCTGCGTCTTCACGTGCGTCGCCATTGCCTCCTGCTGTTTTGCACTGCTTTCCCCCCTCGCCGTTGCTCCAACTCTCTTTGCTCGCTGTTCAATCCTTTTTGCTTTCCGCTTCGTCGTCGTCGTCTTCTGCTGCGTCGAGTGCTTTTGCTATGTTTTACCCCCCTTTGCACGTTGTCGTCTTCGTCTTCGTCGTCGTCGGTCGTTCATTCGTTCGTTCGTTGGTCGCTTGCTCTCTGCCTTTGCACTTTGGTGCATCCTTGTCTGGCGTTTGAACTTTTTTTGTTCTTGTTGCTGCTGCTGTTGCTTTCATTGTTGTTGTTGTTGCTGCTGCTGTGTGTGCAATCTTTGTTCTGCAGACGTCTGGCCTGTGCCCTCGCTCCCCCTTCTCTTTCCCCCTCTCTCTCTTTCTCTGTGTGTATTGGCATTTGACTCCATTTAAAGTTTGTTTCGCTTTATTTTGCAAATAAAATTAACTCAACTGCCAGCAACAGCAACCAAGCGAAGTGCAAGTGAAATTGCAGATGCAGTTGTAGAATTTATGGAGTTGCAGTTGCCAAGTGCTTCCCTCATTCTTGCTGTGTCCTGTTTGTTCTCCCCGTCCCCGTCCCCCTCTCCCCTCCCCCTCTGCGTCTGGGGTTTGCTAATGAGCTGAGGCGTGGCACAAGCGCAGTTACGCATAAATGTGAAATGGGCACACACATTAGCTTAAGGGCTCTGGGCATGCAACGAGATGTTGCACGTTGCACGTTGTAGCGTTTGCTCTGTGACTGTGTGCTTGGTATTTTTATTAGAGGAGTTGCCACTAAAGAAAAGAATGTACATTTTTGAAGAGTAAAGCTTTAATCGGCTTTTGAGCTCAGATAGTCAGCTCTTCTTCTTTCTTATTGTTTTTATATGTTTTTTTTTTTGTTGGTTTTTTGTCGCCATCTCGAGCAGCATTTAACCCACTTTAAACTTGTCTTTGGCGCTTTTTGTTTTTTGGGCACAGTCATTAGCCAAGCAGCAGCAACTACCAAAGTTATAAACATTTTTATCGCATGTCTCATCAAAAAAGCGGCGACCATCAACAGCATTTAGCAGGCCCATCATCGCGACATCATCTGTCTCGCGCTCTCTCTCTCTCTCGCTTCCTTGCGCCTGATTGCATGCTTCCTCTTTTTATACCCATTACACATAGGATAGAAGGGTAATATAGCTTCGTGTCAACAGGAAATACACATAAGAGGCTCAAGAAAGAATTGCTGTGGTTGACAATCTGGTATATAATGTACATTATGGTATATTTTGTATGTAGTGGTATATTGTTGTAATAAATATACTATATTTTTGTATATTTTTTCTAATTTGCGATACTGCCTCTTTCAAGCGGCTTAGGTTACAACCTAGTATATTTTGTTCTTTTAAATTTACTTGATGTGTAATGGTATATCAGTATACCTTTTAGTATATTTTTTGAACTGCCTATTTTAAACATTTTTGGAATACTGACGCTTTGAAACTGCTTTGGTTGATGTGTATATCAGTATACCAAATAACCCTTTTAGTATATTTTTAGAACTGCCTATTTCAAACCTTTATGAAATACTACCGCCTTAAATCTACTTTGGTTGGCAATCTAGTATACTTTTTACTTGATGTGTATATCAGTATACCAAATATACCTTTTAGTATATTTTCGGAACTGCCTATTTTAAACATTTTTGGAATACTGTCGCTTTGAATCTGCTTTGGTTGGCAATATAGTATATTTTTCACTTGATGTGTATATCAGTATACCAAATCTTAGTATATTTCCATATTCTTTCGCTTTAATAATTTAGTACATTTTAAGATCTTGGCACTTTCAGGTATCTCACAGTCTATCACACTCCACTGTGACATTCTTACTTTGTTGTTTTTCTTGCCTTCCTTCTGCTTTGGTTGGCAATATAGTATATTTTTCACTTGATGTGTATATCAGTATATAAAATATGCCTTTTAGTATATTTCCATATTCTTTCGCTATATCAATTTAGTACATTTTAAGTTATTGGTACTTTCAGGTATCTCACAGTCTATCACACTCAACTCTGACTTTCTTACTTTGTTGTTTTTGTTGCCTTCCTTCTACTTATGTATGCAGCCCAATCACCACCTGTGTCACATTTTAATACATTTTGTAATAAAAGCAACATTAAAAGGCGTTCTCTATATAGAAGCCGCATGGCCCTGATACGAGCATTCGCCTGTCTGTCTGTCCGCCTCCTCTTGACTCCCCCTCTAGTTGGCTAAACAGTCAGTTAGCTGGCCGTTTTGGTCTTTCGGTTCTGTTCTGTTTGCCACCATTTCAATGGGTCGTCAGCGTCTATGACAGCCACCGCAGAATGAAGCTTTCATTTCGCACTCATTCACACACACACACACACACATACAGAGACATAGTTAGACATTATGTTGGCCAGAGTTGAGAGCTCTGTTTCTTAATCATCATCATTATGATCGCTATAAAGTCGCTGTGGCTTTTGTGGTTATGGTCGCATGCACCTTGCCACACATTGTGGAGGGTTGCTGCCCTGCCCTGCCTCTGGCCCTGCCTCTAGCCTCTCTCTCTCTGGGCATTTTGTATTCTATTCAATTTGGAGGTCACTCATTGCTAACTGCATTTGCTGCAGACACATTTGTAAATTGTATCTGTATCTGTATCTGTATTTGTATCTATAGCTGTTGCAGTTGAGACTGTGGCTGCAACGAAGCATGGCCAAATCGCATAGCAAACAAAAACCAAAAAGAAACCACAACGAAACGAAACGAAAACAGTTTGCGGTATATTCTTGGCACCAAAATGTCAATTATAATAAGAAGTGCGGGTGCATAACGACGCTTCAACTACTTTTTAATGTTGCTGCAATAATTGTTAACATAAAACATTCGAGAAGCGGCAAACTAAATAATAATTGCACTTTGCTAGCAAGCTATTTTCTGTGTTTATGTCTGCTGAACAAAAGACTTCAGAAATGTCGAGAAACTATCGACATACAACAAAGACTAGTTCAACGTTCAATAGCTTAGTTTAATAATCCTCATATGCAGAAATGTCAAATTGTCTTTTAAATTCATGCATTTGAAATCATTTTGTTAAAAACTTAAAAATAAATGGTTTAAATAAGAAGTAAAGTAAAGAAAAACTATTATAAAAAATAAGGATAATATGCAGTCAGTGGTGAACAATGAATATGAATATAAAAAATGAATATATTTAAAATGTATTTCATTTATATTGAATTCACTGTTCTTTATAACTCGTTAATAATTCAAGTTAAATTTGAAATGTAGAGTTTGTTAACAAATACAAGTTTCACAATTGAAATAACATTATTTCATAATTGAAAAGTTATTTAAAATGCACAATTTATTAACAAGAATGAATATCTAAATTTCGTATTTAATTTTACAAAATACTTGAATAGTTAAAAAGTAAGAATAAATAATTCTAAAATTTAATCTTTTCTTCACTAACTCTGAATATTTAAAAGGTGATCTAAAGCTTGTCCATCAACATTGAACATTAACTAATATTAAAATTTTATGAACTTTTCTCAAACTCTTCACAAAATATCATATTATGCTAAAATCCCAAATATTATTTATAACTACAATCGGGTTAGCTTCCATAACTTAGTAATATAGAAATTGGGTTACTTATTAACATAATGTTTGTATTAACATAATGTTAAATATAAAAATGTTAAGCATTAATTGAAACAACTTTTCTTTATACTGCGTAGGTAAATAATTTCTAAATTTCCTATTTAATTTATTTCACAAAATTCTGGAATTACTAAAAAGTAAGAATAAATAATTCACAAATACAAACATTTTTTCAGTAACTCGTGAGTAGTTGAGAGGTTATAAAAAGTCTAATGTCTGTCCGTCAACATTGAACAAAACGTAATATTAAAATTTTATAGACTTTTTTCAAACTCTTCAAACTTTTTTCTAAAATCTAACTACAATCGGGTTAGCTTTCATAACTTAGTAATGTAGAAATTGGGTTACGCTTACAATTCATTAGCATAATGTTAATTTGTATTAATATAATGTTAAATAGAAAAATGTTAAGCTCTAATTAAACTAAATGTCTCTTACATGAAAGTATGATTAGCCCGACGCTGAACTAGAATTTGCTGAAGAGCAAAATTGTAGCTAAGCTAATCTATATATCTTATCTATATTTTTTTTTTTTGTAAATAATAAACTACTTTCGACCTCAATTCGTTGGCCATATGATATGGATTTCTTAATTTATGTTTATCTACATGTCTGGATCAAAAGTAGCGTGTGTCAATTAATTTCTCAAGCCTAAGCCACACCCTTTTTGCCACACACACACACACACACACATACTTATACTGACAATCAATACAATTAAATGTGAGTTCATGGGCTATCTGTAAGATACACTCACTACACACACACACACACACACACTCAGATGCAGACAACACGCCTAAATGGATTGTTGACACATCAAATCTAAATTGTCCATCCCATATAAGTTCATTAATGTCATGATACACACAACACAACACACACTTCAACTTTTTGTCATGTGAATCCACAAAAAAAAGAGAGATGAGAAGAGCAAAGAGTAATAACAACAAAAAAACGTCGATTAAAGCAGCGAAGACAACAACAAATAAACTAAAATAATAAAATAATGAATAAATAACAAGAGACACACAAACAGATACATATAGAAAGCTATAGATACAAATGTATCTGTAGCTGTATAATGGCCACTCGTTGGCAAAAAAAGTAAACAACAACAAATATGTGGGTCAATTTTGTAATAAAGTAGAAATGAGCGTGTAACAACAACAGCAACAACAACAACAACAATAGGCGAAGCAGCCATAGAATTACAGCACTGAGAACTTGGGGGGTTGCTTACAGCCCCTCAGCCCCCGTCGACCCCTACTGCTAAGGGCAAACGATGAGCAGCTGATTGACAGACGGACACTTTGAATGATTGACTGCCATTATTGGCCCCTCCCCCCTTTGTCTACGCCCCTCTTCTTTCCTGCCCGAGACTGGAGCAATTATCCGCCTTGGTAATTGGCCCGCTTAACTGTTAATGGGCCGCCTCAAGTTGAGCTTAACGGTAATGCTTAGCACAGAGCGGAAGATTGCAGATGGAACATGGAAGATTGAAGACTGAAAGACTAGAAGACTGAAACACTGAGGAGAAGCTGATTGCGAGACTGGGCCACTGACTGTTTTGGTCAATGAGCTTTGAGCTCAAAAAGATTTTGCGGCGATTGTGGCTGCTTAAAGTAAGTAGTTGTATCTCATGGATACAACGCGAGCGGAGCATATATACTATCTCATGGATACATTTACTACAAACGCTCGACTTTGTGCTAGTTTTGTTTCGGTTTTTTCTCTATTTCTCTAGTCTATTGCGCGCGGCAGATGATTTCATGCCTTTTGTGAGATTTAATTGTTATTCATTTGGCTGCGAAGCCGCTGCGAGGCGAAGCGTTCGTCATTCGTTCGCTTGCGTTGCGTTGTGTGTGTTCGCCTTTGTTTGTTAGCGTTGTGTTGTTGTTGTTATTGTTGTTGCTTTAGTTTCGTTTTGGCTTTGGCTAAACCTTGAACCGCACCGCATTCAGTTTATTGGCCGCGTTTTTACAACGAATACCGTTGCAAACTCAGCGCTCAACGCTCGTCGCTCGACTGCTTTATGATGATTATGCGATGACGATGACGACGACGATGATGATGATGATTGTGATTGTGATGATGATCATCGTTATTTACGAGTAGTTTTTCACTGCGCTGCGCTCTGCGTGCATGCCTGCTGTCCAGGTGACAGGCCAAAAGATAGAAAGATACAAATGTATCTACAGATAGGTTTAGCTACATTTTTGCACGACACGTGTCCCTCTCTCTCTATCTGTCTCTCTATCTCCATCTCACGCCCTTTCTCTTTGTTATCCTTGGCTGTAAGCTCTCACCTCCAACTCAATTGCTTTGCTTGCTCTTGTCTCTTTATTTTTTTTTCGGTTTTTGTTGTTGCATATAATTTATTTATGTTTGCAATTTGCTTTTGGCTTTGGCTATGCGTATTTTTTTTTCTCTCTGTTGACTCTTGTTGGTGGCCGCACAAGGACGAATTTTGATGTTAATGAACTCGACAAACAAACATTTTGACGGCAAGTGCTTCGCATTTGAGTGCGTTCGTGTGTGTGTGTGTGTGTGTGTGTGTGTCTCAATGTGTATGTTTGCAATTTTAGTTGCCAATTTGTCAACTATTTAATGTGAATATTCGTTTGCTCGAACGATCTAAATGTGTTTAACATAATGAAAACTAATTTATTCATAGCTATTTCGCATCGACGCACTGATTTTCTATAGAAATACTCTATGCAAATTGGCTAAACAACAACAAAAAACGAACGGGGTATGTTTGACTGAGTGATTGACAGGCAACACTTTAATATTGAATGTTGCTAAAGAGAATCAATTTGTTTGTTATTAAATAACTTTCAATTTGATCAAGCTTGTCATTACAAATAGGGGAAATATTATTACAAAATAAAGTGAAGCGGAAATGTATGAAATTAATGTTAACTAACATTTAATGGTATGTATTTCTTAGACCATTCACCACAGCAGTGAGAAAAAAAGAGTCTATTAAGATTTTTAGACCCTTTATTACTTTTGAAAATAAGTCTTTAAAACTTTTTCATGGCTTGCATATTTTATTTTCTGTTGAGAATCAATCTAAAAAATCATCATATCATATCACCACTTCATAAAACAAGTGAGGAAGAGTCTAATACAAATTTTAGACCCTTCATCGCTTTTGAAAGTTAAGTAAAGAAGAAACAGTCTATTAAGCTATCTTATTCGTGAATAAATTTAAATTTCTGTTGAGTATCAGGCTAAAAAATCATTATATCTTAGACCTTCCATTACTTTAAAAAACAAGTGAAGAAGAGTCTATAAAAAATGTTAGACCTTTTATCGCTTTTAAAACGAAGTATAGAAGACAGAGGTCATTAAGCTTTTTCATTCATTTTATATTTCAATTTCTGTGGAGCAGTCTTAAAATGTCAGCATTCTATTCATGTAATACAAATATTCTTGTATAAATGTAGTTAGTTTATTTTACTTTGTTGTATATTAACCATCATATGTTATACATTTAATTCAAGTTGTTAGAAATAATACAATTTATAGTGGAAGAAAAAAGGTAGAGTATTTAGTTTGACTCTATAAATTTTCAATCAAATTTAGAAAAATATCAAAAATATAAAATAAACTTGAGAGTACTTTGCTCAAAAGTTCCATGAACTTTTATAAAAGTTCATTTAATTTTGGCAAACATAAAAAAAGTATTAATGAACCTTAGACAACTTTTGCAATAAAAGTTCCATGAACTCTGACTATATTTAGTTAAAAATAGATATAGTGTATTTGCTAGTCTCTGTCTTGGTAGTTACTTGAGGAATATTTGATTTATTTGACGCACTCACAAAGCTATCAATTGTGCTGGGATTATGAGGCAAGTGGACAAGTGGCACAGGGAACAAAGCAGAATCAGAAGCAGCTGCAAATAGTTGCCTGGCTGCATCCTATGATCGCGTCTCTATGGGGCATAAGATGCTACTTCTGCTGTTGCACCTGTTGTTGGCCAAAGTCGTTAGCCATTTTCATAGCTGGGCATTTGAAAAGGCGAAAGGCGACACTCGACAATCGGCGGGCAGGCAGCAATTTTTATGTTTCCGGCTCTGATTAGTCTTGGGTTTGCGAAGATGCTGCTCCCTATAAACCGGAATGCAAATGCCAGCCACATACAAACTGGGCACAAATCAATTGGCCAAGCAGCCTCAGCAGCAGCAGCAAAACCAAAGCAAACTGCAGCAACAGCAACAAATAATTGCAACCAGTTTTGCAATAGGCGCAAACAGTGTGTTGAACTAAACCAGTTTCAGTTTTTATTTATTTTTGTGGTACGGAAAATGTAGGAAGTAAAATGCAACAGTCGCAGGCAGCAGCAGCAACAACAACAATAACAAAGAGACAGACAGGAAGTTGCAGGCCGTTTTGTTTTGTTGTGATGTGATGTGAATGAACCTGTGAAATGTCTGTCTGTCTGTGTGAGGAGTAACAGATTTGTGTATATGTGTGTGTGTTGATTTTCGATGATTATATTAATATTAAGCATACGCAACGTAAGACTGAATTATTTATACCGCAAGCTCAGCTACGGACTCAGAGAGAGTGAAAGAGAGCGAGAGAGTCGAAAGGAAAAAGTAGAAGAAGAAGCAGCAATGAATTCAATTTACCATTCAATTGAGAGCAGCTCACAAATGTGTGTTCTTCTTCTTCGTTCTCCCGTCCTGCCGCAAAATCTCCAAAAAGCGGCTCTCGTGTATCCAAAAATAGGCGCTGCCTGAATTTCGGTTTTATCTTTTTTTTTTTGTTGTTGGTGAGTTTTTTTTTTTTGTTTTTGAGCCGCGTTCGTTGGCTTTTTGTTGTTGTTGCCCTTTCTTTTGACGTCTCGTGTGTTGATTTCAGAAACTTCACTTAAATGGCAACAACGTTTTTTTTTTTTTGCTTGAACTGTTTTTGTAATTTCACTGCTCTGCTTTTTCAATACTATGTGTATTTCTTTTGCTCTTTTCCCTGACTGTTTTGTGACTTCTTTTCACTGTCACTTCGCAGCTGGAATTGGGGAAACACTCGGCCACCTTCCACACACACACACACTCGCACACACACGCTGCAGGCAGCCTCAGCGGGCCGCAACTTCAACTTGATTTTGAAATTCAAATCACACTCTGGCCGCCTAGCAATTTATGCAACACTGTGTGTAGAACGCATCAATTGTTGCAAGTATGTATACGCATGTATGCTATGTACTATATGTATTGCGTATGGATGTAAGTGTGTGTGTAATGAACTTTTGCACGCACTTTAATTGATATTTGTTTGCCTGATTTTGACGAAAATTTGATTTGCTTATAAATACACAAAACGAACGCGTTTGTTGGTGTTGTTGCTACTGTTGTTGCAGACGTTTTTTGTAATTTACTTAATTTTCTGTTGATGGGAGCGTTCGCGTGCCGCGCGCTTGAAGCAACGAGAGACAACTGTAAAGCGACCGAACGAACGACGGCGAACACAGCGAAGCATCGCGAAGCGAAAAAGCGGCGGCCGCTGGCTGCCGACGTCGCAGTCGACGTCGACGTAAAGCTTTTACAGCAACAGCAGCAGGCAGCAGCAGCAATAGCAAACGCCAGCAGCCGCAGCACTACAAGAATATGAGAAGCAAAACAAAGAAGTGCAAAGAGCTGAGAGAGTGAGAGAGCGCCAGTTGAAAGCTGATAGCGCGAGAGCAACTGCGAGAGCGTAAGCATTGGACCAACGTGTGAGCGAGCGGACGTTTGCTGAGAGAGAGAGACAGTGAGCGAGCTTTTGCGTGCAGAACTTTCGAATGCAGCAGGAAGCGTTGCAGTCGCCTGCAGCAGCGACGTTGACAGCGATTGACGTTGACGTTGACTGCGGCAGCGACAGCGGCAGCAAACCAATTGAAATTGAGTAACGAGATTTTGCTGTTGTTGCTCTGTGCTGTTGTGTGTGTGTTGCATCCGTGAGATTGCAACAAAAAGCTGCCCAACCGGTGTTAGATGCATTTGCATTTTGAAGCTGCCTGCCGCACATTTGGCAACGTGGCCGGCGGCACGTTTTACAATTTGCAACAGCAACAGCAGCAGCAGCAATGAGACTGCAACGCTCAAAGATGGCGACTGCTGGCAGTTACATAAGCCTTGGCTTAGATGTCGGCTTAGATACGTGTGTGCTGCATGTGTGTGTGAGTGTGTGGGGGCATTTGCAATAAGGAAGTAACTTTTCATGTCAGCTTTGTAAGTTGCCCCTTGCCTCATACATTTTTTTGATCAAGTTGCCAGAGGAAACAGGATGCAACGTTTAACATTTCTTGTTGCTAGTTGCCAAAAAACAAAAAAAAAAAAATAAAAGCAATAGAAACCCAAAGTATTTCCGCATAAGTTACAAGCCAAAGAGATCCGCTGCAGGGTATATGATATAGATATGCCAAAAAGTGAAAGAAAAGTTCATTAGGCAAGTCATGAAAAGCTTAAGGAGTTGCAAAAGGAGAAAGGCTAAAGGAAACTTTTGGCCAAAGCGATAAAGATAAATTGTTATGCAAGTGATGAAAGCAAAATTCGCAACTTTGATGAGTTTCCAGATATGGAAGCAGCTTCAAAAAGTTTTCGTAGACTCATCAATTAAGTCAATTTTTATAAGTATGTACTTAAAAAAGGATTGGAAAAAAGTCTATGCTGTGCACATATTTCACAATGTAATCAACATTGATTAAATCTCTTTAAGAAAGTGTATTTTTAACACACACAATAATAACTACATTCTTTACAATTTCCGAAACATTGGCGGTGATCAAATATGACATTTAAAAGTTATTGAAAATATAATTTTATATGGTATATTTTCAATATAGTGATATAACGATATACAAAATGTGGCTTTTGGTATTTTTATACCCGCTACCAATAGGGTAGAAGGGTATTATAACTTTGTGCCGGCAGGAAATGTATGTAACAGAGAGAAGGAGGCATCTCCGACCCCATAAAGTATGATCAGCGTCAACAGCCGAGACGATCTAGCCATGTCCGTCTGTCCGTCTGTGTGTCTGTCCGTGTGAAACACTGGATCTCAAAAACTATAAGAGATAGAGCTAGCATTTTCGACAACATTTTTTATGTTTGCTCGCAGATCAAGTTTGTTTCAAATTTTTGCCACGCCCACTTCCGCCCCCGCAAATCAAAAAAAAATCGAATAACAAGCGTAACTTTAGAGCTATATCTGTTATTGTATTATTTTGGTATATACAATAATAACTATAGTAGTTATGATTCCTGAAAATTTGGTTGCGATCAGATAAAAATTGTGGAAGTTATTAAGGAAATACTTTTGTATGAGCAAAAAGGCCTATTTACTGGGGGTCTTACTTGCTTTGGCTGACAATCTGTTATATTGTGCCGTCTATGGTATATTTTGAATGCGGTACTATATCGATATACTAAATATACCACTCGGTATATTTTTGGTATTTTTGTAGTATATTCGATATATTTTGAGAAAAATACCGCAAAGTATATTTCTTTTATTCAAAATGGGTAGCGGGTATCTCACAGTCGAGTACACTCGACTGTAGCTTTCTTACTTGTTTCTATTTCCTATCTGTATATTTCAACAATAATACCCCACTGTTTAATATTTTTTAAATTCAAATTTCACAGCTAAGTACAATATTGAAGATATATGTGAATGAAGTCGACATTATTGAAGAATTGAACAGTTTATTTTCTTTATTTTTATTAAATTCCTTTAAGATCCATCAACGTCTAACTACCATAAAAAGAGGTCTAACAAAATTGCTGACTTGTCATAAACGTTTTGCATCAACTTCTCTGCACTTTGATTTCACCTTTTTACTGAAGAGGTAAATGTCCTGCTTTGACCCCCTTTTTATTGTCTACAGAGTATTTAAATGCTTCGTTCCCCCCATTCAGAAGTTACTTTGTAGTACGTGTAATTATGGGTAGAAATATTCATATTTTCCTTTTGGTTTTTTTTCGGTGAGCCTAGCAACATTACAACGCTCTTGAATGGTGCCAAGGCGCCACGCCCACGCCCCATGATGCCGCCCACTGGGTTATATATTGTGGTAATTGCTGGTTAAAGTTGTGCTTAACATGGGCGCAAATGCGGGCAGTTCTTTTTTTTTCGATTTTTCGTTGCTCCCTAATCAAGGGACCGTTATGCGGTACATGCGAAAAAAAAAGGGAACCTGACTTGCTATCCCTGCAACTAATTTGCAGCACGCAACATGCAACGTGCAACGTGCAACACAAATGCATGCTAAAAGTGGGTATTAACAGAGCAATGATAGAAGGGCGAGTAGAAGGAGAAGAAGAGGGAGGGAGGAAGGGCATTGCACACGCGTCTCAAGTGCTGATTTCCTCAGCTGCCCCTTGGTGGCATGTCAAGCACGTTTTAACACGCTGCCAGCTTTGATTTAATTTAGTAGCAAACTTGCAACAAGCAACAGGAAAACGGTCATCGATCACGACGAAGATCATCACGAAGATGATGATAATGACGATGATGATGATGGCAGCTGGTTATAGAGTTGTGCTTATGACAGCGACTGGCAGGCAGCATATCAACAACAGATCAAGCAATTTAGCATGCAACCTCAAGCTGCAACTGCAACTGCAAGCAGCAAGCAAGCAGCATCAACTTCACTTGATTAAGCAGTTAAATCAAATGGCCAGCCATGGGGCAACTTCAGCAACTTTAGCTGGAGGTGCACAAGAGACTGTCAAAGTTGCCGCCAAGTTGCCAAGCTACACTTGAGAGCGCACAGCGAAAGGTCAACGCATTCAGTGTGCTCCTAAAGGGAAATGCCACACACAACAGCAACAACAACAACAGCAACAACTACAACAAGTGAGGCAGCAACATCATCACTTAACGAAGCGGCGTGTTAATTGAAGACAAGCAGGCAACTGGCCAAAGCTGAGGTTGAGGTTGTTAGCCAGTCTCAACTCGACTTGAGTTTGCCTCGCAGTTGCTTCTGCTGTTGCTGTTGCTGCGGCTGTTGCAAGTGAAGCTCTGCTGCTTTGCTGCTTTGGTATTGCCGCTTCGTCTTTAACATTTTCGCATTTCTGTTCAAAATCAAACGCTTCACTGATTTGTGCGTTGGCTGCGATTGTTGCAACTCTGTCCGCATTTAATGCCGCTTCCTCATTTCTGTTACATGTGCAACCGCATAACTTAAATGCCTCTCCACTCTTCTCTCTCTTTCTCTTTCCCCCACCTTTATTTGCTTCGCTCCGTTTCCCGGGCAAACAACACTTTGATCTGTTTAAATCTTTTACCATTTTGTTGCTTTTGCTTTTGTTTTTGTTTTGTTTGATTATTTGTTTGCTGGTTGCCTCGTCGCTTGTTGCGCCTTCAGCTACAATTGCTGTTGGCGTTGGTGTAAATTTGTTGCAATTAAATAAAGACGCAGCGCGTTTGAGTAATGCCATAAGCAACTGTTTGGGGGCGCGGCATTCTCTCTCTCTCTTTCTCTCTCTCTGTCTTTGATATCGAGCTACTTTTTCCGCACGAAGTTGGCAAAGTAACCAAAGAGTGAATGAAGTTCACTTAACTCAGTTTAATTTCTTGCCGATCAATCAATCCGAGTTTGCGAATTGCCTTTCAAAGCGACTTTGGTGAACTCTAGTATTTCAAACATTAATCTTCAGTACTTTTTATACCCGTTAGTGATATGATAGAAGGGGATTCTAACTATGTGCCGAACATGTTCGTCTGTTTAGATTTAGATCTAGATCTAGATATAGATCTGAGACACTAATTAATAAAAAGATAGAGTTCTAATTTTGTTGACAACACTTCAGATATTAGTATACCAAAAATAAATACAAATTTGATTCAGTATTCCAATACAGTAATTTGGTATATTTTAATGATAATAACGATCAGTTTTGCTCTACTATAGCTTTCTTACTTCCCTAGGAATGCATTCAGACTAAAGTTGCTACATTAATCGTATGTTATTATGAGATCTAAATATTTCATTCAGGCAACATAATGCTCAAATCTTTTAAATTTCCCTTTACAATTTTAATTTTGGTATAGCAAAAATGAAGTATTTACACACTTGAGTTAAGGAAATTCGTGATTATGCACACCTTTAAAGAGTTTGGGATTTAATTCAACGTATTTATCCCGAAATAGTTTTTTGTGTATGAACTTAATAACTGCTAATTACAATAATGAGCAATACACCTCAGATTTGACAGATTTTCACATATTTCAATTATTATTATTTTATTCAACTAACAAATACAATTCCTTTTGGCATTTATTAATAAATACCTCACTTTGTATTTAGATCAATGTATTTATGCACAACCTTCCAAAGTAAGCGCAACCTTTTCAACACGTGAATAAAACATGCTTTGATTGCTTTATACAAAATCTAATAGAATTATGAAAATATGTAAAGTCCGAGATAGAGCAAAAGAGCACCTTTGAAAGCAGCACACAAATCAGTTCGAATGCTTTTTAATTAATTAAAATTAATTAACACAACGATAAGAAGAGTTGTTCCCATTGAGAAACCATTTGAAACTATCTCGTGAATTAAATTAAAATTAATTAAAAATACAAATTTTGTTTTGATGCCAAATTTTTGAGGCAACACAAACAAGTTTCTAAAATTCCTCTTTACGTGAAGCATCAACATGTCTAAATCAACCCAATTTTCAGTTTTAATAAAATGTGACGTCAATGTTTGGTATTTGCTTTTACATTTGCATTTGATGTTTCCTGAAAAGTTTGTTTTATTTTTTAAGTAAATACGTTCTTCATATTTCTCATTAGTTCATGTTCTATGAACTCTACTAAATTTATAGTTAAAATTTATTATTATTATTATTAAAGCATAGATTACAAATGAATCTATAGTCCTTGGATAATATAGTTTAAATTAAACGCTATTATTTGCCTTATTGAATAACCTTTAGACACTCTTTCAGCATCCACAACTATTAATAGCTGCTTGATTTAGTTGCACGCCAGCAGCAACTGTTGACAGCAACAGGGAGCAGCAGTTGCAACTTGAATTGCTGCGGTCAATTTATGTTTTGGCATAATGTGGCAATCAGTTTGTGGAGTCATAATGCTTTTTGCTCTTCCTTGTGGCGTTTTGCCCAAACAAAATGTGATGTAGACAAAGTCAACGACGCGTGACGCAGCAGCAGCAGCAACAACAACTGTTGCAATTGGCTGCTTTATCAAAGCAGACGCTGCCTGATAATGTCGACACTCTGAAGTGCTTTTGCTGCTGCTTCTGCTTCTGCTGCTGGCAGAATCGCGGAAGCGTCAAGAAGAAAAATGCGTGCAACGCCCGTCGCTCGTCTCCGTCTCTGACTTCGTCACGTTGTTGAAGCGACTTTTGGGGGCGTTGAACCTCGCCCAACGGGTGCAATTGTCAACGCACTCTGTGGTTGCTGTTGCTGTTGCTGTTGTTGCTGCTGCTGCGATGTGTTGTCAACTATTAAGTATACGCATTTATATGGCGAATGGCAACGCATCATAATCATTTATTTTTGCACTAGCCGCGACAACAATGACAACAACAACCACAACTTGCCTTGGCTAATTTTATAAACTTCTTGATTTGTATTTTTTATTTAGTTGTTTGCCTTTTGCTTTTTTTTCGCTGTGATTTGTTATTGTTTATTGTTGCTGCTGTTGCTTAGCGAGTGCTTCACATTTTTTTGCATATACACTATTATGATATTCACTAAACATTTCGTATTCAACGCACACACACACATTTGCGGTGGGGTAAGGAGCATTGGGGCAGCATACTATACTGTCTGTGATTGACATTTAGAAGTCAACGCTCGCATCGCAGTGCAGCAGCTGTCGTCGCCATTGTCTTCCTCAATCCCTTTCGCTCTCCCTTTTTCTCTCTACCTCCCTCTCTCTCACTCTCTTTCTATTTAACCCAACCCATCCTCTTCAATCTTCAGCGTTGACAGACAACCAAGTGAACGCTATTTGAACGTGGGCGACATTTTCTTGGCAATTTGTTGATGGCTTTTGTCATTAATTTGTGTGTGCGCACACACATGGCTAGATAATTGGAAAATGCATTGATACGATTTTCTATACAAAATGCACATTACTTCTATTTTCGATAATAGATTGGGTAATTGTCCAGATTGATTGCGTGGGTGTTGATGGCTGGTTTGTTGGTTGAGGAAATTGCAGTAATTGCACTTCGATTACAAACTGCAACTATTAAAATTACTTCATCTAGCGAGTCACAAAGTAAAACTAATTTATTTAACGTTGGTCTGTTTATTGTCAGTAATGCGGTGCTGTTAACAGTTAACAGCTGTTAGCTTAACAACAACACTCTGTTAGTAAATGTTGCATGTTAAGTTAACATTATGTAGGTTTTCAGTTATTTTGATAGCAGTCTTATTATTAATAAATATTCTTAGAAAAATAAGATTTAAATGGAATCAATCAGTGAATGAATAAGTAATATTTATATTCTTGATAACACTTTGTTAGGAACTATCCATATTTTAAAGTATCTGTGATCTAGACGGACACACTTGTCTTGAGTGTTGACGCTGAATAAGAAAATATAAACTTTATGGGGTCAGAGATACTTTCTTCTGCTTATTACATGCATTTTCTATTTATCAGTCCTTTATTTTAATTTGATGTTATTTTCGTTCATTTGAGTTCATAAATATTAATTGGGAAGTAATCAATATGAACTATATTTTGTTAGCAATCATGGACATTACTTTCATTTTATTAACTTTAGTTCATAAGTAATATGTTGAAGTTGTCACTATTGGTAACTTAACATCAAAATAACTATTATAATTTGGAATTCAACGAATTCCTATAAGAAAAGAATATATTTTAAATTTTAAGGATTCAAATTTATGTTAAATTCGGTTAGGCGTAAAAGGTTGATAGATTTTAAAGACAAATTTACTAGATATATTTGTCTTTAAACTCTATTAACCTTTTACTTTATTTAATTTTTAAACTGCTCATTTAATATATTAAAGTTTATTTTCCAGAAAAATATTTATAATTTTGTCTGGCAAGATTTTATTTAAAAGAAAAGAAATAATGTAGCTATTTGGCCATTTAATTAATTGGCTGTGATATTCGGATAGCTTTATCAAACCGTAAAAGCCAATAGTATAAAAATCTTTATCAAACTCTCACTACATTTAACTTTTAATCGTCATAAAAAATATATTCTAATTTAATTTCCCCACAAAATTTTACGTGCATCACATTTCAAATCGTATTAACTGCTCTTTTTCCACACGCAAAAAAAAAGAGAGAAACAGTGGAAAAAAGCGCATTGGATAAGCCTCATTAGGCGCAAAGTGCCATCAGCTGCTTGGCACACAAATGCGAAAATGGGATCGTCAGGTGTCAAGGTTATTCATTTATCATTTATCAATGACAATGACACTTTTTGTGTCATATTTTTGGTTGTTGGTGATTCTTTCAAGCGTAAAGGGGCGAATGTGTGGTGCTCAGCTATGCGATTTGCGATTTAAGCAAGGAAAGCCCATTAAGTATACGCCATGTGGGAGTGTGTGTGTGTACGAATGTGTGTGGAAAGTTACCCCAGTGCAAATGCAAATGACCTGAACTCGACAGCTCGTTGGCGTTGACTCATTTTATTTTTTGTGTTTTGTGTTTTGCTGGGCAAACAAAATTTGCAACTGATGCAGAAATGTGCAAATTTTACAGCAGCAGCAGCGGCGATAACAAGAATTTTTTGGCAAGAATAAATACGATTATTCATTCAACAACTGCTGTTGTTGTTGTTGTTGCGGGGGATTTTTACTCAAAACGTTGCAACATTTCATGCATTGAACTTTCGAGTGCAGTTCACAATTGTTGTTATTATTATAATAATTATTATTTTTTTATTTGCCATCGAAATTTTATGCGCTGTCGTCGACATCGTCATCGTCATTCATTTGTTTGTTTATTCCGGCTGGCTGGATTTGTTTCTTGTGAATTTTGCGCAGCGACAAAAGTGTTAATTCGAACAACAAATAGACAAAGGCAGCAACAACAGCGAGTGCGACAATTACCACCGAGTGCAGCACACAAGCAACTTAATTTGCAATGTTGCTGCGAGGCGCGCGCATGCGTAACACGGCAGCAACATTAGCAACAACTTCACCAGCAGCAGCAGCAACAACGACAGCGACAGCGGCAACCAAATGACAAAGTGACGTGCACGTAGATTGCATAAATTACCATCAGCAATTAGCTGTCAAAGAATGTTGCAACCAGAAAAGGGGCGTGGCAATTATCAGCGACTGTTGTTGATGTTGTTGTTGTTGCTTCTGCTGCTCTTAACCAATAATCGCTTGCAACAGGTGATGTTGCTGCTGCCAATGCCCAGCAATTCTTATTGCTTATTTACTGTTTACAATTTACAGTTGATAAAAAATGTTTATGATGCGGTTGCCGATTGTTTTGATTTCCATTGCACGCTAAATGTTTATAAATAAAGCAAAGCAACAACAAGGGTCGCATTTTTTTTAGTACATAATTAAAATTTTAATATTTTTTTCAACCCTTCCAATTTTTGTACCTGCTACGCAAAAAGGAGAAGGGTATTTTTGGTATATACAATAATAACTACAGTATTTATCAAATTATAGAAGTTAAGAAATACTTTTGTACTGACTGGCAGTCTGCTATATTTTTGAAATCTATTGCCTATTTTGATTGAAATACAATACCGATATACCAAATACAGACTTCGGTATATTTGAGTATTTTTGTATTAGATGATTTATGTTGAATTCAGTAACGATATACCAAATATACTCTTCGGTATGTTTTAGTATTTATGGTACTTTTGTACTGACTGGCAGTCATATATATATATATTAGTCAGTATACAATACTGATATACCAAATATAGACTTCGGTATATTTGAGTATTTTTGTATTAGATGATTTATGTTGAATTCAGTAACGATATACCAAATATAATCTTAGGTATATTTTAGTATTTATGATATATTTTGTATTCTTTGATATATTTTGAATGTAGTTCAATATCGATATACCAAATGTAGCCTTCGGTATATTTTATAATTTTAATGGTATATTTTATACTCTATGGTATATTTTTAATTCAGTCCAATATCGATATAACACATATCCTTTAGTATATTTCAGTATTTTACAGTATATTTTGCACTCTTTGGTATATTTCGAATTACAGTAAAATATCAATATACCAAATATATTCTTCAGTATTTTTAGGTACATTTTAGGTATATATTTAAAATAGTTTTATTGAAAATTAGTTATCTTAGTATTTTTGTGGTCTAATTTTGATATATTTTAAAATATTCCTGTATTTAAAATGTGAAGCGGGTATCTCGCAGTCGAGCGTACTCGACTATAGCTTTCTTAGTCATTTGATTTCGATCTTTGTTCATTTTCATCGTGCATTGGACTCTGTTGCTGACCGCCCAGGCAAAAGCTGAGCGGGTGAATCGACTCGACAGCAGCAGCAACCACAACGGAAGTTGCTGAGACCCAGACGACTTCGACAATTGAAAGTGAAAGGCGGCGAGCGTGTTCAAAAGGAAGTGAACTCAAAGTTACCCAAAAAAAAAAAAAAACGGGATCAGCTGCGATTTAAGCCGAACTCAAGTGAACTTCGTTGTGAGTTCAGCTAACGGTCAAACAGGTTAAAGATGGAATGCCACGCTTTTTGTTTATTGGCACATCTCAAAAATCGGAGAGTGCAAAAGCTTTTAAATCAAATTGTTATTTTGGCTGCTTCGCGAGACAAATCATTCTCGACAGCAGTTGTGTTGTTGCTGGTTGCTGGTTGTTGTTTTTCGCTCATTTCTCTTGCCAATTTCAATTGCCAAATAATAAAGTCAATACAATGGATTGCAGAAAACAATGGCAAAAGGCGTTGTTGCTGCTGTTGTCTGCTGTTGCCTGCGCTTTGATGTTGCCAGCAGCAGCAACAATGCTTAGCGATTGTCAAACACAAAAACACAGAAAAAAAGAAGTCGACTGCACAACAACAATGGCAACAGCAACAGCAACGAATTGAACAACTACAGACAACACAACAATTCGCACTCGCAGTCGCAGTCGAATAGAACAAGCTGGCTGTCAGCTGACCCAGTTTAGGCCACAATTACAATTCCGTCTCTCATTTTGTGCTGTTGTTTCGCTGTCATTCGCTGGCTGCGCAGACGCAATCGCAACAGCAACCAGCAACGGGCAACCGGCAGCAGCAACAACAGTTTGATTTGGGCATCTAGAAGCAACAGAAACTGAGCTGACATTTGATAGTTTGCTTTCAAATTGACTACAATTGGAGTCTCGAGTCGAGTGGAGCCATTCTATGTTACTGTGTCGCCTTGCTCTTACTGTGGTTGCTGCTCTGCTGCTGCTGCTGTTGCCGCCGGCGACAACATTGTGCCCATTCCCAAGCCAAACTTGACAGCGAGAACTTTTGCTGCGCTCCAAAATGTCGTCTTAATTGCGCTTTGATTGACAGCCTATAACACGTAGTATAAATAGTACGCATACGCCACGTGTGACCACAAGGAACGACAGCTCGCACCACAACAACTTTCGCAATTAGCCAAAAATTTGATTAACGCAAAGTTCAAACAACAATGTTGCCACAGGACAGCGAACATATGTTGTTGTTACTGTGGCTGCCACACAAAATGCCACAAACATTTTCGCTGCAGTTTCCGATGTGTTTCTGCTCGTTTGTGCGTATTGTTTGACGTTCTGTTGTGGGTGCTGACCCAATTTCTGGCAGCAACTGTTCTTAAATTTCACCCAAAATGACAGTGGCTGCAGCTGACAGTTGCAAATGGAATTAAACTTTAGGGAATTTTATGCACTTCAACAACTGAAAAAGTTTTGGCAAGGCATCTAAAGGAAAGGTTTATATAGTATACTGAAAATCGTGGCATAAATCATAAGCAGCTGAGTAAGTTTTTAGGAAATTTCGTGTTCGTTTAAATACTTTAACTTTTCTTTACTCAACTATTTTTTGTGTTGCTGCTCTCGATAGAAACTGAAAATATTATTAATCAACAAACTTTAGAAGCTCGAAAAATTAAACTAACATATCAAATTGATCATTCAATTAATGAGTATTTTCTATGATTCATCCGGTATTAAATAATAAATATTTTAATGATACAATTGTTAAGAACCTTGACAAACAATATATAAATTGAGAAATATCTTTCTAAAAACTTAAATACAAATGTAGAACTTGAAAACTTTTAAATCTTGAAATAAAATGTATTGTAATCAATCAATTTAAGTGTAATCATGAGATTTGAGATTTTTCAGTATGGGTTTAATTTCGGCATATTTGAAAACTTTAAACAAGAAATTTAATCTTGCAATTTGAGAATCTTTAAAGTCTACTCTAGAATTTTTTTGAAATCTTGCTTAAAGAATTTATGATCAGGATTCTGTTTTGATATATTTGCAGTCTTTAAGTAAGAATATATTTTCGATTGTCGTAAAACTTTCTTTAAGAATTCCCCTTGGTTTAATTTTGAAATTATTTCCTCATAATTCGAGATTTTTTCTTGATTGTTTTACTTTATTTTTCTATGTGCAATAAGTTAAAAAAAAAAAAATTTAATTTAAATTTAATTTTCCTTCTTTCAGCTAGTGTCATTGTGGCACAACTACAACTACAAATACAACTACAAAAGCAACTGCAACAACATTCGCAATGCAATGGTTTTTGCATTTAATTGTCAGCAGCAAAAGAAGTGTGCCACGCCCACTCACAGCGTATAATTGCATTATTTGACTTTTCAAATGAATGCGAAAGGAGCACGAAATGAAATGACCCAAAAAAAGAGCGTATTTTTCTGACTTTTCTGGCTGCTGTTGATGCTGTTGCTGATGCTGATGGTAAACAACGATTTAAGCCAAAAGCGTGTTGAAGTTTTCTGGCCAACAAAGTTTCGCAGCAAAATCGAAAATCGCAATGAAATGAAACGCGAAACTTAATTGGAAATTCTCTCACGGACTTCAGCGATTGGCAAATTGGCAAATGCCATAAACTCGACTTGCGACTTAACTGTAGAGCCCAAAAACAGTCTAATTAAACAGCAGCGAGCAAATCATAAAAAAAACGCCCCAACAACAGCAACAATCACAAAGCTGCCACAAAAGCAATTTGAGTAAATTATTGAAACTTTCCATATGCAACAAAACACAAGGATGAGGAAGCTGCTGCTCCGACTGCAGCAGTAAAAGAAAAACCTGGCTGGAAAAATCATTAAAATGCGCGAAAGGCAAACACGAAAACGAAGCGAAAAGGAATTGGCGTGGGTTACAGACAGAGCGCGCAAGCGAGTCATAAAAAAAAAATGGCAACAAATGTTGCAGGGCGACTAATAAATGTTGCAAGCAACTGCACTGACAGTGACACAACAACAACTACAACAACGACGGCAACAAATGTCTTTTGCCTGTCACACACACCCACTGAACATGCAACAGCCTGCTTGCCACCTTCTCTCTGTCTGATGTTGCTGCTGCGTTTTAGGCAATTAATTGTGCAACATCAAATAAATTGCATTTAAAGGCAGCAATTGTGTGTGTGTGCAACAAAAACTAATTTGCTTTTTTAGGCTGTTGTGGTTTGACTTTACCAGGAAGTAAAGTCGAAAGTCAGGAGACTGTCTGCCAACCAAAAATCTGTTTGCCAGATTGTTGTTGAGCTTAACTTAAGTCGCACATTGTTTATGTTGTTGTTGTTGTTGCTGTTGTTGCTTTCCCATTTGCCATTTCCCATTTCCTATTTGCGGCTTTTGTGTGTTGGTTAACGGCGCTTTTGTTGGTGGTAAATAAGTTAATCAACCCGAGATGAATGAGCCTTAAAATACATTCCCTGCCAAAACCGAGTGGAACAGCAAAACCCATAAGGAAGTTGCCACATGAAACCAAAAGCATCACAAACAGAAGGAAATTCTGTTGAAAGTGGAAAGGAATTATGCTTTGCGGTTTACCAAAGTTTGTGTAACTCAACTTGGAGTTGGGATAATTTAAAAGTTTGGGTTGAGGAAATTAACATAAGATTTTTAAAGTTTCCTTTAGAATTTAAATGAGGATATGAACTTGATGATTATAAAGTTTAATTATAAATACTCTATAATCATATTCATAATTTCAATGTGAAATAAATTTGGGAAAATGAAAGAAATTGCAGCAGGATGAGCACAACCTATGTTAATGTCAAGAAATTGCCAAATATTATAAATTCTTTCTGTAGTACAAGTATGCAGCACATAGTTATTGGTTTCACCAAAAGGGTTGGCAATAGAACATAAAAATATCCTTCAATACCGAAAATATATTGCATTTTTACAGGTTTTAATCTGACTATATGAACATTGTTTATTTTATGCGTTTTGTTCATAAATGACATTAATATCAATATGAAGCAATAAAGCAATGGCGACAAATTGTATACAAAATATTTGTTAATTTATTTAAAATTCAATTTAAAATATGAAAATTGTAAATCATTTTTAAAGACTATAATCTAACTGTCTGAAAAAATATTAAGACGCATTATTTTCTTAATTTTTTCATAATTAATACTAATATCAATTCCAATGGATTAAATCAGCAGCGAAAAAAAACACTGAATGGATTTATAAAGAAAAAGAAAAGCTTGAATGATTGTCTTAGTTAAATAAATATCTGTTAATCGTATTAAAATATTTTTACACATTCTGTGAGAAACCACAAAAAGATCTTAATCTGAATGGATGAATAAGTAGTTAGACATTTTATTTAATACGATTTTTTCATGACATAATATAGCCATTAAAACACAATAAAAAAATGATTATCTTAGATAAATTCAAACCTTTTCATGGCAATGCGATATATTTAAATATTCTTTGATGATAGAAGGATCTCAAGATTTAAAGATCTCGATCAGAATAGTTTAGCAATTTGTTGGACATATTATTTTATACATTTTTTCCATAACTAAATATAGCCATTACTATCAATTATAATGTAATAAAGCAACGGCTCTGAGTTGCATACAAATACTTTTGGGTTGATTTAAAAAAATGATTATCTTAGTTAAATAAAAAACTGTAATTCGCACTGAGATTTTCACAAATCTCTGGCATAAATAATGTAAGGTGAGACTGCAAATTAAGAGATTCGAGCGTAAACTGACATTTTTAGTTATCTGCAATCTGCAAGCTGCAGTTGCTGTTGCCAGTGCTGTGGCTGTTGTTGTTGTCGTTGCTCTATCAGTTGCTGTTGTCGTTGCTTTGGCTCTTACTGCTGTTGTTGTTGTCGTTGCCAATTTCCCCATTGACACCAAGCAGTTGACAGTCAAGAGACACAATCTTTAATCGCTGGATCTGGCAACGTTTACACAGTTGGCTAATAAAGCTATCAATAGGCCAACTTGAGACGACAAGCGGCAACTGCAACATAGCAAAACTGCAACACAGCAACTCTGCAACTTCCCAACTAGGTGCAGCATTCATTCCATTCACTTCATGCAACGCTTTGTGGCAACATTATTGCAGCTTGGCCTTTTTTGGAGGCGCTCTTTTGGGAAGGCGTCGAGTACTTAATCATAAATTGGCCCCCGTGACTTTTTGGTGAGTTGTTTAGTTTCGGTTTTTTTTTTTTTGTGGTACTTACAGTCGCGGCTCATGCCAGCTGAGAGGCATTTCTTGAAGCGGCAATACTGACAGCGATTGCGATTCAGGCGAATGACCAAACACTTGCCGTCCCTCAGGCAACGATACTCGATCTGCTTTTGAATGCTGCGTCGAAAGAAACCCTGTGAAGCGAAGAGTAAAGCACGAATTAGATTTGCAGTTTAGAGATGGCAAATTCAAGAACTTACCTTGCAACCCTCGCAGGAGGTTACACCATAATGATAGCCCGATGCTTTGTCGCCACAGACTTTGCAGGGCACGAAAGATTTCGAGGAGACGCCGTTGCTGTTGCTGTTGTTGTTGTTGCTGTGGCTGTTGATGTTGCCGTTGTTGCTGCTGCTGTTGTTGTTGCTGGTGCTGTTGCTGTTGTTGCTGCTGCCGTTGCTCGAGTCAACAATGCCAAATTGCTGCTGCACGTGCTGCTGTTGCTGTTGCAATTGCTGTTGCGAGTGTTGCTGATGTTGCTGCTGCTGCTGTTGTTGTTGTTGCTGTTGCTGCTGCTGCGAGTGTTGCTCTGCAATGGCAAAGTGCAATTGTTGTTGGTTACATTTGGAAAGTTGTCGCGCCTGTTGATTATGCAAGCCTCACTTCACATTACTCATACGCCACGTTCGCCTACGTTTCGGCGCCAGCAATTGCCGTAATGGCAATTTGCTAAATGAGTTTCGCTTGGCAATCGAGTGCTCCACATCTGCCACACATTGCCCCCTCAATGTTGCCTCATTTGTCAGTGACAAGCGGCGACAGTTCAACTGTCAATACTTCGTCCAACCCTCACAAAACGAGATGGCAAATAAAAATTGTGCTCTAAGCTATTGCCACCATAAAAGCGTTCTTTCCCCACTCCTTTAAATATTCCTCCAGGTAAGTCGATTAGGGACGCTTGCCCAAAATACTAAGTGAAATGGAAAATCTAATCAAATTAATGCAATTGTCGTCAGGTTGAGGAAGCAAGTGACATATTAGAAATGTCCCTGAGGGAAAGTAGAACAAAACTCCTAAGCAAACATTGAATTGTAATGGGAAGCAATTGTTCAATTATTTTGAAAGAAGCTGTCATTTTTTATAAAGCGTAGAAAGTCATTAAAAAGTTTTCTGAGCCACAAATAAATCCTCTGCTTTCGAAATTAATGACCTCAATGGGATGATGAATTTAAGCACATATAAAAATATGTAAAAAGCTACAGTCGGGTGTGCTTGCGGTATTTTTTCAAAATATACTAAATTAATATACCACATAATTTTTTTGGTATTTAAAAAATGTATATTTGGTATATTGATATGCTACTACAGTCAGTATATACTATAGAGTGCAAAACATACCAGATTGTCAGCTAAAGCAACTAAGACACTTAGTAAGTAAGCGTTTTTGCCCATACAAAAGTATTTCTTTAATAACTTCGACAATTTGTATCTGATCGCAACCAAATTTTTAGAAATCTGGAAGACTATAGTCATTTATGTATATGCTAAAATTTGCAGCTCTAGTTTTTAAATTACTCTTGTTATACTATTTTTGTCAATTTGCGGGAGTGGAAGTGGGCGTGGCAAAATTTTGAAACAAACTTGATCTACGTGGAAACATAACAAATGCTGTCGAAAACAATTATAGATCTATCTCTTATAGTCTCAGAGATCTAGGTGTTCATACGGACAGACAGCCAGACGGACAGACTGACATGGCTAGATCGTCTCGGCTGTTGACGGTGTTCAAGAATATATATACTTTATGGGATCGGAGATGCCTCCTTCTCTGTTACATACATTAATATACCAAAATATTCTAAAAGCTACATTTGGTATATTAAGAAGTTACTACATTCAAAATATATATATAAAGTAACCGAGTACAATTTTAGTTTCTGAGATGTAGACTTTCATACAGACAGAAGGGCAGGCAGACATTGATATATACTTTATGAGGTCGGGGATGTTTCTTTCTTGATGTTACATATATAGTATTTCCCGTAGCCACAAAGTTATACTACTCTTTTACTCTTTGCTTTGTGGGTATAAAATGGAACTATAAACGAACATTGCTCCTTTTATTAAATTTGTAAATCATTTATGAAACTTTACAAATTAAAACCTTATCAAGGACTTTAAAAGGTATTTTCATGCCAAGATTTGAAAGCTGTTTAAAGGGTATTCTTTTAGTTTATCACACTCTCTACACGTCCACATTTTCCTCGATTAAGTAATCGACATTTATAAAGCAATTTATACAGTTTAAAAAGTTGCTGCAAAGTACAAATGTTTCGCTAAGTAAAGAAAGCGGCAGGAAAATGTTTAAGGAAAAACCATTTTCCACAAGCAATTGCAATTGCTGCAACAACGACAACAAAAGCAAACGGCAACAATCAAATTCAAATGCAGCTCAAAAGTGCATTCAACTTGAGCAAATAAAACAACAAACGATGTTGCGATAAGGAAAAATGCCGAAAAATCACGTATACGCCACCTACGCAGAGGAGCGAGAGAGAGAAACAGAAAGAGAGACAGAGAGTGAAACGTAGAGGAAAAACTAAAGTTGTGGCAGCTCCGCACAATTTCCACAGCAAGCGCCGAAAATTTGCAATGCAAATTGCAAGAAAAATGGAGGCAGAGACGAGTGGCAGCAACAACAACAATTGTTGCAACAACAACGGTAGAGAAAATTGTGTGTGCTTCTTGGCATTTCATTTCATTTCAATTTGCCTTTTTCTAATGCAAAAGAGAAAAAGGCAAATGAACTAAGCGCGGAGTTTGAACTACGAGTTGCAGTTGCCGCTGCCGCTGCCACAGGCGTTTTTTTGTTGCAACAATCGACGTTGCCACACCTCGAAATGCGAAGCGAAATGAAATGAAATTAATGTGCAACTTGCACGCGCCAACACACAAGCATCGAGAGAGGAGGGGGGAAAAACGAAGGAGGCAAGTCACCGCGTTACGCGCTTGTGCAATTGCAAATTGAATTTCCATCCAAAAGAGCTGAAGGAGCAGCAGCAACGGCAACAGCAACTGTAGGTGGAGCAACCACAAACGAAACGAACGAACGAACGTCTGGAAAATGTCAACGGCAAAGGAAATTCAAGTGCCACTCGCAGTCGCCGTTGCAGTTGCAGTTGCTGCTTTGCTTCATTTTCGCGCTGTGTTCAAATGCAAATCACTTGGCCGCTTTTGTGAGTTGACAATTTAGATGCCATTGTTGCTGTTGCTGTTGCTGCTGCTGCTGTGGTTGCTGCTTGGCATTTCCGCGTTGTCAGACAGCGGCAAACGCGATAGACAAGCGACAAACGACAATTCAACAAAGACAACAACAACAAGACGACGACCAGTTCATAATTTTGTTGTTGCAAGTTGTTTGTGCAACGCTGATAAAGCAAAAGAAGAAAGCAAAAAAAATGCCAACTGACTGATTGAATACCAACAAAATGTCGCTGACTTCAACTTCGACGTCGACTTCGTCTCTAACTCTATCAACTAGTTGCAATTGCTGTTGTTGCCAGTCACAACAACTAGTTTCGGCAGGGCATCGTCGCTGCCTCCTTCATCGTCTCTGGCTAAATTAATTTGTTTGCAGCTTGCTCACGCCTTGCTCACAGCTGCCTCGCTAATTGCGGCAATTAACTGCTGCAAATAAATCCTTGCCACTGCAACAGCAGCAACAACAACAGCAGCGGCAACAACTCGCAATTAGAAAGCCACCGCAAGCGAGGAAAGCGCAATATCGTTTTCCATCAGCCAACTCAAGTGGCAACTGGAAGCAAACTTGCTGGTGGCAAGTGCCCAGTTAATCACAAAGGGCTTTCAATCGTCCAAGCTGCCGTTGCAACTTAGCACATTCAACACTTACGTCTGTCGCAATTAGTTTCGGGGTTGCGTCCTTCAGCTAAATGGAAAACATAAAACAAACTCTTATCTATATGCATAAAAGATTAATTTTGAATTGTTTTTTTATTTCTAAGCTAACTCTACATTCAATTCTTCTGAAATATGGCAATATCCTATATTACGTTTGTTTACAAGCATTTTATCTGTAGCAATTACTTTACCTTAAATCGAAAACAAATAAAAAATGATCTAGACAAATATTTACTTTGACATTTTTCCTGTCTTTCAGTTTATTTCTTAGGTAACTATACTTTCAATTATTTAGATATGATATATTATGTTTACCTAATCGTTAAAAAATTAAAACGAGTTTTAATTCTAATCTTCAATCAAATAGAAAACAAAACTCTTCTCTAAACAAATGTTCAAATTGACATTTTATCTATCTTTCAACAGATTATTTCTAAGCTAACTACACTTTCAATTCTTAAGATATGACAATATATTGTATGTTTGCTTAATGTTCATACGATCATTTAATTTGTTCAAATTATTTATGGTGCTAGGTCTTTAGTTAAATAGAATACAAGGAAAACTCTTCTCTTAGCAAATGATAAAGTTAACATTTTTGTCCGCCTTTCAGTTTATTTCAAAGCTCAGATATAAAAAAAATTGTTAAGTTTACTTAAATAGATTAAACGATCCTTTCGTGTTTCGACATTGCATCATTTTCAAAAAGTTGACAAACTAGACTTAAAAGATAGCTAAAATATATGTTATGTTATATAAGATCAAAATAAGTAATGATTCTCCAAATCGGAAATGAAAGAAGTATTTTTAAACAAATTGTCAATTAAATTAATCAACTCTAATTTAATTTGAATACTTGCAACACTTTATTTTGATAATAAAACAAGTAAGCTAGCTAGAAAGATTCCCGCTACTTGTTTTGAATAAAAGCAAACCAGTGCGGTATTATGCCTAAAATATACCAAACTAATATACCCCAGAAATACTTAAATGCTTTTTTTTTTGGTATGTTGATATAGTACTACATTCCATACATCCCATATATAGCAAAGAGTGCAAAATATATCAGATGGTCAGCCCCATCATTTATGACCCGTAGTATGAGTTTTTTTTTTCCATTAGTTATCTGATTCCCAAATTTTTTACTTATTATTACATATACCAAAAATCTGAATTTCAACTGCTAAGAGACATTCTTCAATCTTAGTTTCAATCAAGTTTTATTTCCTTCAGCACTAGGAAGCAAAAAGTAAACTTAATACTAAATGTTGAGCATTAAATTTAATGTTAAAACAATTACTATCAAATCACAGCACATATTGCATCTCAAATGGTAGTAATAGTAAGATGTGAATAAAAATTAAAACTGAAAAGTGTTGAATCCATTTTATTACTTGCCTCTTACCGCAATAAATTGCCGCACAATCGAAGCAAATTAATGACTTTACATGAAAAATACTTTTTTCATTTGGCGCAATTTCAGGTTATTTATGAAAATGAAAACACATTTTCATGGCTTTCAATGGCAGCGCTGCTTGCCGCATGCTGCATGCCACATGCTACGACACAGCGCAACATTGACAGACATTTTGCAACATGAAAGCAATTTCCTTGCCACAGCTCTCAAATGCGGCAACTAAAACTAACAACAACTACAACAACAACACAAGCGAATTGCATTCATTTTCACATTTTCCAGGCGGCGTCTTAATAGTTTCCGCAAAAAGCCAGCAAACGAAGAAGAAGAAGAGGAAGAAGCAGACGCGGAAAAGCGAACACCATGGATATTGAGCGAAAAATGTAGATAAAGACGATGGCGAGGCAACTTTCAGAAAACACGACTAACATGCGCGGTATCAAAAGAAAAGCAGGGTATATTCATTTACAGAAATTAGAAAAGATACATAACCACAATATCAGCAAATCATATTATATGTAGTATTCTCAAGGAATCCAATCTATCTAAACAATATAATGGTATTTTGAAGGAATCGTATCTATCTAGATATGGTAATATAACGATGTTTATTCATTCATCTGTTTGTGTAAAAATTATACAATCTCAGAGCATTCAAAAGCTAGAACTATTCAAATTGTTGACAATACTCTAAAAAACACATTTAATGATAATGTTTGATAATGAACACATAATAAAAAACCTCTTTTTAATTGTTCTAAAGAATTTCCTTACGATTGCATAATAACTAATTAAAAATGAATAACTGCAATAAGCACACTTCAAGACCCATTAATATTTAAAATTTCATTATTAATATTTTATTTTATTTTTTATTATTTATTTCCTAAATTAACTGAACTCACTTCATTGTAACTCACTCAGATATACAAAATTTTGACTTAATATAATGATCATTGAATTTATCGAGTTTTGACTTGTTCGTTGGTAAATCGATGTGTTTATTCATGATTAAAGCGAATTACTAAAACAATAATGAATACCAAATATCTCACCAAAAATGGAATGATGCTACAATATGTAAATGATTCTGGAATTAATTTAATAGTTTTGAGATTGCAAGAGTATTTTTAAAGTTATAGTCTTGAATCCTTATTATTCAAGTAGAAACACCGCACTTGAGCAATCCTAAAAATTTCATAACATAAAAGTTACTGCTCTGATCTCACTACTTAAAACCCTGCATTAATCTATTATTTTAAGAGAAGCATTTTCAAATTTTCAGGTTACTTTCATTTTCTTCAAACTATGAACAACTTTACATTTCTTTGATACAAATCAAAGTATTGGGAAGAAGTTATAGTACTATGAGAGCTAAAGCTACCAATATTATGCATAATACTCGAATGAATTGATGAATAAGTAAACATTTTAAGTAAGAGTCTTGACTATTAAAATACACTCATAAGTTTGTTCTTAATTCTTTCAGAATATTATATAAAGTAATCCCACTCTAAACATTTTAAGTAAAAGTAACTAACACGTATTTTGCAGTCGAATACTCCCTATGTCGCAGTTGTTGTTGTGTGTGTAATGTTGATTTATTAACAATAAATTCAAAGACATGAAAGAAACAGTCTCCGAGCTTACATACCTGCGTGTCCTTTGCTCAAATGCGCAGCAGTTGAAGATGCTGTCGCGTGACCGGAGGAGGAGCTGACCGCTGACGAGGATGTTGTATGGCCGTTGAGATGTTGTTGTTGCTGCTGTTGTAGTTGTAGCTGGAGCTGTTGGGGCTGGCTGGCATTGAGAAGCGTCGCGCGATTGAAATGCTCAGCGCTGGATGCCGAGGACGATGATGAGGATGACGATGAGACGGTGGTGACAGAGCTCGAGCTGGAGGAGCAACCGCTGCCGCTGCTGCGTCCGCTGTCGGGCGATGAATGGGCGCCGGCTGAGCTGGAACTGTTGCTGGCGGGACCAAACTGATGCACACTGCTGATGGCGTACAGAGCACCTCCACCATTGCTCAATGCCGTGCAGCTCAAGTGTGCTGCTGCTGCTGTTGTGCCACCAACTGTTGCTGATGTTGCTGTTACTCCTACTACTGCTGCTGCTGTTGCTGTGGCGGCAGCAACTGTTGCTGTTGCTGGCGTTGCGCTGTAGTATCCCTCGCACTGCAGCAACTGCAATGGATCTGTATCGATGCCACTCAGACAATGCTGCAGCTCCTGTGCTGCATTCACTGCCGTTGCCGTTGTCGTCAGCTGTTGTTGCTGCTGTTGATGATGTTGCTGCTGCTGCTGCTGATGTTGCTCCTGCTCCCCGTCGAGTTCAGAGTCTAGGCTGCCCGCCTCGCTGTAGGCACCTTGAGTGGACGAATCTTCGGGAGTGTCGAAGAAATGCAAATTGAAATCGGAATTTGCATCGAAGCAAACTTCTGGCAATGCCTCGTTGTTTTCGTCGTGCTCCTCTTCCTCATCCTCTTCTTCCTGTTCGTCCTCTTCCTCCTCCTCCTCCTCGTCTTCTTCAGCGGTTTCTTCGCCGTTTATTTGATGCTCCTCCTCGTCGTCGTCGTCGTCCTCCTCTTCGTCTATTTCTAAATCTGCAATATTGTTATCCTCTGGGGGGCGTGTCGGTTGCCCCAAGTTCTTGACCACAGTGTCGACGAGCAGTTGGGAGCGTAGTTGTGCCTGTTCCTGTGCCTGCGCCTCCAGCTCTATTTGGTACACATCCATGTTGCTGGCGTCGCTGCATTCACATTCACAATCACATTCGCATTCGTATTCGCATCCATTATCATCAACAACATCATCACGCAAATTGAATTCAGCTCTGGCAACACTCGCCGGAGCGTTCTCAGCATTTTTATGGCCTTTCCAGTTCTCGATTCCAATTTATGTTCCTCCTTTTCTCTTGTTAGTCATTTACCACATAAGCAATAAAGGCTTATTACGACTTTTCCTTAAAGCAATCAGTACCTGACTATTTGGAAATTATGCATGTTGTAAGATATTACCAACTAGCTATTAAATTTGTACTCTTGAGATTTGTTGGGAGCCGAAGAATACCAAAATTTGTATACCGAAATTCTGAAAATTTCTTTCTAAATAAATTCCTATCGCAACTATGAATTTCTTGCTATACTTTTCTATTTTAATAATAAATAGTATTTTTTCCTATGCTATAGTTCTACTTTATATCATGATAAAAAGTATTAGTTCTTTTCTATATTCTAATAAAAACTTTTTTCAGAACATAACTTCAGTATGTATTTTGTAAGTTGATGATATTTTATTTTATAAATTTAAATGTTTAAGAAATTAGATAATCTTTCATAAAAACCTTTACTTCATGTCAGGTAATAACAATTTATATTCTAGATTTAAATGTTTAGGGAATTAGATGATCTTTAATCTTCTGCTAAATAAACTTCATAACAAATTCTAATAAAAAAAATCAAACTAAACGACGTTCTTTAAATGTTGACTCTAACTATAGATACTATATATTCAAAAGTTTCAAAAGTTTATCAATGATCTTTCATTATTTAATAATCACTTTAGATAGTCTTAAATCTGCACGTTTTTCACACTTCACTTGAGCACACAAGATTAATAAAAATCATTTAGCGATTTGATTATAATGCACAATTTGCGTTACATTTCCGCAATTGTTAATCTTTATTATGCCTGTTCACACTTCAACTGTTTACACTTCAACTGTTCACACTATAACTGTTCACATTTTGGCAGTTCACATTGATTACGCTGACTCCTGAAAATGGAGCAGGACACGTTAACAATTAAAGTGATCTAGCTAAAAAGTAAGGAGCAGAAGAGGATCGCGAAAGCGGAGGCGAAACGGCGACGTAACTCCGATTAGGAAAATGCCAAATGGAAAATGTGAAAATGTGCGATCGCGCGTACAAAACTCTCGCCTCGACGAGATCCAAGCGCCAACTTCGCAGCGCTCCAAATGCGCAACAGAAATTCAAACCAAACTGCAGAACTGCAGAACCTACGACAACTACAACTACAACTACAGCTGCAATCGACGATGGAGCGCGCAAGAAAAGAACAAGAATAAGAAAGAAGGCGCGTGCGTCTGTGTGTGTGTGTGTGAGTGTGGAGTGCAACTGTGTTTGCGTGTTTGTGTGAAAAGAGCAGGAAAATAGAATGTGTTGTGGCTGCCATGGAGTAGGAAAAACTTTTGTAGCGCCGTTTGAGCACGAGGCTGACTCAACAGCAGAGAAGCAACCGCAGCAGCGACAGATTTGCAGCGAGGGGGTGCTGTTATTGCTTCTATCTTTCTAATCTGCAAACTACAAACTGCAAACAACAACAAGCGACAACAACAACAACAACAGCACGCAATCGCACTCTCTTTTTCTTTTTTGCTGCACTTTTCCATTTGCAGAGCCGATTTTCTGTTCCTGGTTGCTATTTTCAATTTCTATTGCCCGTGGGCAGCTCTGTCGACGACGACGACGCAACGTCGACGCCAACTTCAAGTGCACACACTCCACTCAAGATCAATTTCACACACACTACGAAAGCGCAGCGCGCCAAGAGAGAACCGTTACAAAGTTCTGCACTAGGCAGCGAGAGAGCGCGATGCAGTGAGAGCGAGCATAATCAAAGTCAAAGAACCTTTGCGCTCTCTCACTCATCGAAATGCGTGTGCATGCAAGAAAGGGAGCGAGAGAGCACTAGTTCTATAATGCGGAAGTTAAAATGTTGGAGTTGCACTCAAAAGTAGTTGTTGTTGCTGTTGTAGTTCTTAGGTAGTAGAAAGTGCCAAACGAGTTTTGTTCAAAGATTTTTTTAAGCAGCGCTTTGCACTCTGTCCAAACTTCTGCAAGACGCCCGCAACATAGCGGAAAGAAGTTTAAATAGCAAAGCAGTGGGAACCAGTGCAATTGAAAAGGAGATTAAGAATTTATAAATAAAATAGGAATTATTTTTATAAATTAATTCTATGGAATAAGTAAATAAGGTTAAAGCTGTAAGAAGATTATTATTATTTATTAAGCTGCTATTTAATATTATGTTATTAACATATTCGTACTGTACATCAATTTGTTGTCGATGTCCAACTACAACTCCACATTGTCATGCCATCCTTCTCACTCCCGCGCAATAGCAAACCAATGTTGTGCAGTCAAGGAAATAAAATAATAAAAATGGGAAAAATCACCCAAGTGCTTTATGCGCACAATTTTCCCATTTCGCAACCACAGCCGCCTCACACATTTTCCATGACGAATGCCTGGCACAAAAGAGAAGCAACGAAAGTCAATGATCAGCTAGCTAGCTGCGCTGCATACATGTATTTGCTATTTTTCCAACGGCAGCGAAAGCAGCAGAAACTGTAAATAAGAAGAAAACGGCAACAACGACGCTGCCGCTAACGACAACGACGACGTCGCGGCGTCAACGTCAACGAGGATCGAAAGCGAAAAGTCAACGACAACCGCAAGCAATGAAGAAGACGGGCAAATAATGCTTCGTGTGGTCGACGACAATTCAACGAACCAAAGACTTCGGGCTCGTGTTTGTGTTCGTGCTTGTCCTCGTGCCCGCCCGCCGCCCCCAACAAACGTAACATGTTCGATTGCATTTGCCTGATAAAACCTGATCTCCACACAGTCACACATACACACACACACACACATCTTCTTCGACGCCATAAGACACGCGACGTCGCAGTCGACGTCGACGAACCAGGAAGAGAAAAAGCAACAGCAGCTGCACTGCAGCATGATTGTGTAATCGCTGTCAGTGTGTGCGTGCAGAGAGTGTGAGCGAGAATGAACGTGTGTGTGTGTGTGCATTGAGTGAGAGTTATTTGCTGGTAGGCAGAGCCCCTTCACCACATCTCCACGTGGTCTGTTGTTGTTGTGTTGTTACTTTAGCCATTGCCTATGCCAATGCATGACCATGCCCATTTTCTGGCGTGCGCCCATTGCATTTCACTTATCAACGCGCCGGCTGCTGTTACTCATTTGTTTTTGTTTTTTTCTTCTTTTTTCGTTTGCCTAAGTTCAATGACTTGAGCAACGTCATGGGCAGCGCCAGCAGCAGCAGCAACAACACCAACAACAACAACGAGCAGCACAGCAACAAAGTGGCGCAAATGCGTTTAGTTTTATTTATTTGCTCATTATTATGCCCCTGCTGCTGCTTTGCTGCTGTTTCTAGATTCTACAATTCTTGTTTACTTTGCACATTTTTTTCATAGTTTGTGCTATTTGCTACCGTTGTTGTTGTTATTGTTGCTTGCTACTAGTTGTCGATTGGTGTTGTTGTTGTTGCTTCTGTTGTTGCTTGTGGCTCTGCCTTTGGGGTTTGACTGATATGCTGGCATCAAAGAGCTGTAAACAAGCTATAAAGTAGGCATTAGAAATTATCACTTGGAGTGAGAAATTATGACTAAGTATTTAGCTGGATTAACTTGCAATTATCACACAAAGTTGAAGAAAAGGAGAATGTGAAGTTGAGTCTTGGAAGTTTCCATATAAAATTCCAGATTTGCTGAAAATTTGAATATTTCTCATATAACATCATTTTTTGGGTGTGTTCCTATGGTAGATAATTATAAGTGAAGGATGTGGAATTAACGTAGTTTGTTGTATGTAAAAATATCTTGTTATTCATTAAGATAAACAATTTAAGGTAAATCAAAAAAAATCTATTAAATAAATTGAATATTTAAGTAAAAAGACTATGTTTAAATATTCATCCAATGCATCTTCCCAAAATATATTTTAAAATGATTTTAATTAATAATAATAAAAAGAATATTGAAGCTTTAAACTAAAGTGCCTAGTAACATATGAATTTTGTTCATCAATCAGGCTAAATATTCCCGAAATCTTGTTATTCTTTTGGTTGTTATAAACTTGATTTAAAAGAAGCAATATATGTATATAGCAATATATGCAATATATATATATAATATATGAATATTGAGTATCATATTAAACTTTGTAAAATGAAAATATAAATGATTAAAGTTAATCGAAGTTATTCATAATAAAGAAAATATAAATGATTAAGGTTAATTGAAGTTATTCATAATGAAGAAAGAAAAGTAAAAACTAAAAACTTCAATCCTTACATTTTTATAGCATACTTTTGGGCGAATAATTCAGGTAGCAAATATTTGAACTAAATTCTTTAAAAATTGTGGTTTTCAAGTGTTTTAATTAGTAAGTTTGTGTTTATTTGAGCAATGTTTTTTCTTATTTTTCTAATCAAATGATAAAACAACACTTGCTGCTGCTTTAGGTTACTTTTGGGATTCAGGGAATGAAAACATAAAGCATTTGGCCAACTTATCAGCAAACAATCTAACAGGCTATTTAACTTGAAAAGACAGCAACACGCTTGGCAAACTTTTGTCCCCAAGGATTTGCACCACAACAACAACAACAGCAACAATAACAAGAAGAACCACAATGGAAAAAGAGCCACAACCGCTCGCTGTTTGTGCCAGAATCTTTCATGTCAGAATGGCAAAGCACACAAAATCCATATAAACGTCACACACGATGTTGCCACAACAGTGGCAGCAACCACATGGGCCTAGAGCAGAGATTGTTGCCTGTGGCATTCCTGGGCAACACTCTATGCAACACATGTAGCATCGAGTGTGTGGCATGCAGCTTGCAGGCTGAATTTTTCCCTGGCCAAAGCCGATGCTGATGCCGAAACCCAAAACCCAGCACCGAAAACATTTTAGGTCGTCGCACAACGTCAGTGGGAGCCGTTGGGATGCAGTTGCTGCTGCTGCCACAGCAACCAGAGGCATGTGCAATGTTTGGCTGAATGTCAGCAACCTCAATAAAATGTTGCGATTTTATTTGTTGCTCCCGTTTTCGCTCTTGCTATGGTTGTTGTTGTTGCTTTTGCTTCTTCTGTTGCCCGTTTCTTTCCTGGGTCATGATCTGTTTCGTGAGAGAAACTGGGCAGCTATAAATAACAGAGCAAGAGCCACAGCAAAAAAAAAAAAGAAAAATAAAGTATATTTAAGTAAAGTGTAACAAATGCTGCACATACTCTGTAAACTAGTTTGACAAACAGGGTGTGTTGATTCTGGCAAACATCTGAGAGAAATTCGAGTTAAGCGTATTACGGAGTTTAGTATGAGCCTATTGAAGCTGTTAGCAGACTGTTATTTAACATAGGATGTTATGTTAGCAAATTTTCATGTTAAAACAAGTAAGAAAGCTACCGTCGAGTGTGCTCGACTGTGAGATACCCGCTACCCATTTCGAATAAAAGCAAAATATTGCGATATTATTTTTAAAATATACAGAAAATACTACAAAAATACTTAAAATATACCAAATGGCATATTTGGTATATCGATATAGTACCACATTCAAAATATACCATAGACGGCACACTATACAAGATACTCATTTAATATATATCTTGGTATGTAATAAAATGATAATATTTGACAATTTATATGATGGTAATTTCATTATATAGATGAATATGCCACAATGATTGGAACAACGTGTGGTGTACGTAATTTACATTGATTTCTTTATACATTACTTTATCATTCTAGCAGCACCTATTCAGAATACAATCATTATAATTTTGTGGAAGATTTCATATGCAATAAGTTAAGACTATCGACTCCCTTAAAGACAATCGCTTTTAAAGTGTTCAAGTTACACTCGCAAAGTTAAATAACAATATATTATATCCAACTTAGCAACAATTATTAATATAAAAGCGAAACTATAACGCTTTAGTTAGCAGTAGCATCTGTCTTCATGATGGTAATGAAGAGTTTGGAATTAATTTTAACAGTTTATGATAATTTTAGTAGTAATAATCTTCCTAGAGTGCCACAGCTTCTCTCCTTTCGAGTAGAGTAAAATTTATAAAGAGTTGCAATAAAAATCCAAAAATAAAATACTTTTTAGAACCAGCACAGAATAATTGAACTAAATTCAATCAGATTTAAAAATAATTCCTCTTCACTTCAGAGTATTCCTCAGTTGTGCCACAAGTATTTCAAGTAGAGCTCCTGAGTTTGCATTACTCACCCAACAAGATGTCACTGGACACGGAATGCGAGCTCAGCGATGAAGTCTGTCCGTCCGATGGACTCTGTGGCGGCTCTCGCAATGGGCTGCTGGGTGTTGTGGGTGGCGTATTGAGGCAACGCTGAGTGCCAGTTGTTGGTGTGGTTGCTGCTGCCTCAACTGCTGTGGTTGCTGCTGCTGCTGCTGTTGTTGTTGTTGTTGTTGGCCTATCGCTGCTGCGAAAGTAGCCGCTTGCAAGTGAAATTCTGTGAAAGCAAATCAAAAATGTAAATTGAATTCGTATCGAATTTTTTTATACACAGTTTCATTGTCAATGTCAAATTTAATCGAAATGCAATTAATGTGGCCAAGCACATTAAAGTGATTATCGAAGCCACCTGCAGCCGAGTTTCTTAAGCACACACAGGACAGGAGAGGAGAGTAGAGGAGAGGTTAAAAGAGGAGAAGAAAGGACTTCGTTGAACCGTTTTCTAGAATGCGCAGTGCCCGAGTAATTGATTGGAAAAATGGCCATTCATGTTAAGTGCAGTCGAGCGAGTTCCAAAGCAAGCTGCAACCCACATTTTTCCCTTGCCCCCATTCCCCTTTCCCCTCTGCCCCATTTCCCCATTCTTCAACCCTTGGACAGCTGCCCTGGCATACTTCTTAGCTCGTTATTGCACGTAATTGCCCATTTTCCTGGCAGTCCGGCACACAATTTATTGAATATCAGCGACGTTTTGTGTGGGTGCAGAAACTCTTTCTTAACACTGCCACTTTGATCGATAGTTGCGAGTTAAACGCCAGCAATAAATAGCTGCGCACTCACTCGGGCAAAAAGGGTTTGTCGCTGCAGCGTTTGCTTTGCATATTTAATGCTAATTAGTTAAGGACTCGACTTCAAAACAAAATTTGTGCTCATTTCGCTGGCAACACTTTAATGCACTCACTCGCATTACTTATACGCACTGTGGTCGCTGTGGCGCTATGTCTCTCTTCTATATTACTCATACGCACTGTTGTTGCTCTGTTCCCGTCGGCATTCCCATTTCGCTTGCTCTAGGCAGCCACAAAACCAACATGTTTTTGCGGCATCCTTTTGCATTAAGAACAAAAAAGTTAGCTAGGTAGCGACTACAAAATACCCGGTATCATAAAACGGTATTAACTATTTTTATAGATTAAAGAAAATAAATACACTTCAAGTTTTATTATCTTGCAATTATTTAAAATGTTCAAACTTTTGAAACCATAAACAGAAACAAAGACCACCGATTAATTTCGACTCTTATGATTAAGCACATTAATCTAAGGAAAACTAATATAAACAAGATAATATAATACTGTTTTTAGGAAGAATATATTAACAAGAGCCTCATTAAAGTTAACTCTCTTTAAAAATTATACTAGACTAATTGCTGATACCTATTGATCGAACTGAGTACCTTTAAAATTGTAGAAATTACTTAAAACTCTTAAAATCGAAATGATTAATTTCTAAAATATAAAGAAATTACTTACGACAGACAAAGCTCCAATTTTGCTGCTACAACAATTATTGCGATACAAAGTTTAATTTTCTTAACTGATTACCATTAAAATTTTTGAAATTATTGAAAATTATCGACCTTATTATCCGATTACTCTTACAATTTTGGCAATTGTTGAAAATACTTAAATTTCACATTTGGCGATTTTCGGGAGCTGGAAACTTCTAAAATTTATACAAACTAGTTAAGATCCACAAAGTGGTTTCTAGTCTTCGCCGTTACAAACTTTAGTGTAATAAAAAATATTTATTTTATTCACTGATCATCACCAAATTTGTAAAAATCATTTGAAATTTCGGTAGCAGCGTTAAAATTATGCTTGCAATCATATTTTTTGGTTTTATCTAAATCCGAGAGTGTCGTGAATAAATTCTAAAATAAACATTATACGCTTAAAAATTTAAGTAACATCCTACCTAAATTTTATGTATCTAGCTTTAATAGTAACTAAGTTCTCGCTGTTCAAAGAGACGGACAGACAGCCAGCCGGATGTCGAAAACTCAGTTGCTAAAGCTTCTTCTGTGTGGCAAACTGCAAATACCCTTTTGTGTGCTGCACTTTCTAAAATCAATATGCGCTTTACATGAGCATCTCCCAGGACCTAACCATCCGTTGGCTGCTTTGCTTTTGTGTGGCACAACTGCGTCTTGCCCCGTGCCCCCTTACCCCTTGCCTTCACCACTGCTGGAGGCTACCATGTTTGATGTTCTATGCCTCCACTGAGCTTTATTGCATTTTGCTTTGTCGTCCTCAGGCGCAGGCATTTGGAATTCCGCACCGTCAAATCTTGCCTCTTGCCTCCTCTCCTTTTCTCTCCTCTCCTCTATCTATCTATCCCATCTATCTATGTAGCTTGTAGCTCGTAGTTTGCTTTTACAATATTTCCACGTTGTTATGCACTTCACACAAGTGCAGCATCCCAACAAGCACTCGAAACAGAGATTGTCGAGCTTGTTGTTGTTGTTGCAGTTGTTTCTGCAGTTGTTGTTGTTGCTGATGTTGTCACAATATTTTCGCTTTTCGATGCGCTGCTCGAAAGCACAAGTGAAATATTTGCCCATGTGGCGTTTTAGTTCTCTGCCAAGATGCCGCGCTCTCTCTTGCTATCTCATTCAATCTGTATTGCTGTCTCTGTCTCGCTGTGCTTTACTGGTGAAATGTGCAAAATTGAACTTTTGATTTATGCATGGAAGAAGAAGAAGGCGCAGCAGAGAATCGACCGAGCAAACCAAACGAACGTTTGTTGCTCTGAGTAGCGAAAATCTCATCATTTGTTATGCTGGAATGAGTGAATGATGGACTGAGTGAATGACTGACTGACTGATGGACGGACTGGCATCGTTTATTTGATGCGTCGTCTCCTGCTGCCACTTGGTCCATGTCATTTTCACATTTGCACTCATCAACACCCCCAACAACAGCATCATCAGCAGCATCAGCATCACCATCGTCGTGTGCCGCTTGTGGGCGTGGCATGCCGGCAAAGAGCAACAACAAGCGGACAACAATAGCAACTGCAGCAACGAAAAGTTACTGCGGCTTTTGTGTGTGCATCATGTGGTCGTGTCGGGGGCAGGAAGTAGGTTAGTGGCTCACTCGTCAGCCAAATGAATGATGAGGAGCAACTGCAGCAGCAGCAGCCGTGTGGCAAGCCGCAGCCGCTCCTGAATGCTGCCAACTTTTGTTGTATTTCTTTTTTTTTAGTTTTTTTGCTGCCTGCCTGCCTCCTGCAAATTATGCGACTGCCAGCGAGACACAAAAGGCATGTGGGCGTGCCTGGGCAATTGTTTGGTTAATTAAAAAAAAAAAGAAGAAAAATGCATAAAAATTGTGGCACTCAGGTGTGGCCATAAAAATGGGGCACATAACTAACAAATAAACATAAAAATATGAATTCACATATATATATATACGTATATTTTTATAAACACTAACCTGGTTTGCTGGTCGTGTTCGTTTTGTGGCTGCTGCTGCTGCTCGTTATGATTCAAACGCTTTGAGTTTGAATACTCCATGAGTTGCCGGCCCTCAAGGGGGCTGGCCGTTGTTGAGTGCAAGCACTAAAATACATTTAAACAGCTGCTGTTTGGGCGCTTCACAAGAGGTTCAAGAAATCAACAGCAACAACAAAGACGGGAATAACAATAACAACAACAATGCCAGCGACCGTCATCAATCGAAACTTTTATGCGCTGCGCCTAAAAGATGCCATCCAATTTTTATTCTCCACTTTCACTTTAAAACTGAATGCGGCATTTTTTTTTTCCTATTCACAAGCAAAGCTTTTTTCGCACAAACTCAACTTGTTTTTTTAGTGTGTTCTATTTTTTATATATAATATTTATGTAGCACAATTTAGCAAAGACTTTTAATGTTGATGTTAGCGCACGCTTATTGTTCAATCGTTGGATTCGGCATTGCGGAAATGCTGTCGCTGTTTGTTGGTTGCACTCATAACTGGCATATAAAAGTGTAAATCGGCTTTTTGGACACACACTGCAGCGCAGCGCTTGTTACCCGCTGCTGCTGTTTGGAGACCGAGCGACCAGCCTCTGGGCCGAAAAGCACGACGACAGCGACACACAGCAGAGACGATGGCAACAACGGCGACGACAACAAAATGCAGCAAAACTTTTTAAAGCTGCATTGGTACACACACTCATACTCACACTCACACACGTGCCGATGCAGGCACAGGATGTACCGTTCAACGGAGAGCGAACCAACAAAACAATCACATGGTGTAAGCTCGCCGCGACAACGACAACAACAACAACAGCAGCAGTTTCAAATATATAACGATGCCGCAAAAACATAAACAGAGAGCCTAACGTCAAGCCGACAAAATGCGACGAGAGAGCGGCAAATGAAAATGGCCGCAGCAAGCTAAAAAAAACTGCGCTGCAGTTGGATTAATGAAATCATAAACTATTCAATATAATGCCCCTTTTTTAAAATATAGTATTACATTTTAATGTTTCAATATTAATCCATCGTTATTCTTGCATCCATTTTACAAAATTTATAAACGTGCTCTCTCACAGCTGCGCTCTCTCACGCCGGCGCTCTCTCGCTCTCATTGCACTCTGCTGCTTTTGCTCTGCCCACGCGCTGCAGAATCGCGTGCACATAATGGAAATGAGGTCAGGGCCGTTTTGCTCACGCTGACTACCCGCAACGCACACACACACGCACACCCTCACACACATATACGAAAAGTAAAGCTTTCGTGTTGTTTTGCATTTTAGCGGCGAAAGCTAAAAGGAAGCTTTGATATACATACATATGTATGTTTGTATGTACGTAGCTATTCTGAGAAGAAATCAAATCGAATGTAAAATAATTTTTATCGTTTTTATATAGGTACACAAATTTCGTTTAATCATTAGTAACAAATATATATGCTGTATAAATACGTACTTTAAAAGCTTAACTGTTAATTGTATTTATAATTGAACTTACAACGTAGACAAAATCGAGCACCGTCTAAAAACATCATCAAAATTCATAAGAACAAAACGTGGACAGTGGGACACATAAAATACTACACAAAAAGAGAGAGAGATAGAGAATAAAAACAAACTTAAAAGCTTTACCTGTAAATATTTGAATGGATTTTGTAGACTCAAGGCACTTGTGGCGGTGTCTGTTAGATATCAGTTAAATTTCAGTTTCCGTTGCAGTTAATTAACACAAAGTAGTAATTATAATTAGTTGGCAAACACATCAAACGAGGGAGCTCTGTTCCTTTCACTTCACTCCGCTCCAACTCACATTATTCAGATTTAGCTACACAGTTTGTAAACAGGCACATTTTGGCTTCGTAATTTTTAAGACCCTTTGTTTTACAAAAAATAAGACGAGTCTATTGTGTTTGTGGGACTGTGTGCGATTTGGGATTATCTCTTCATCTTCTCCAAAATGGGCACAACCATATCGAACTTGGGCCGCTTGCCTGGATCTTCATTCATGCAAATCGAGATTAATTTGGCCATGTGCGATGAAGTTCCCGGGGGAATCTTGACTCGCAGTCCCTCAAGAGCAATCTTCATGCCACACTCCATGGGCGACCATTCGGCAAATGGCACCTCGCGTGTTGTCAGCTCCCAGATGAGCACAGCAAAGCTCCACATATCGGACGCCTCCCAGTTGCGATCCGCTGGCTTACGCTGCAGCGCCTCCGGTGACATCCAAGCCGGCTGATAGATGCGACCCTTCTCCTGGAACGAGAACTTCGCATCGCCCATATTGATGCGTGCCGTCAGGTCATCGTCGATCATCACATGATGACTGTTCAGATGATACGTCGGTATGATCCGTTCCAGAGAGTGCAAGAAAGCCATGCCACGTGCAATGTCCAGAGCAAAGTGCACAGCTTGACTTGTGTCCACCACAACGCCCGAGGCGCCATGCAACAGATTGAACAACGAAGAGCGTGGCATGAACTGCAAAGTGATGAAGGATTAGATGTTGATAAGGCAGAGAATAGGTAGAATACTCACCTGACTAATAACCACGAGATTCGGCGGTGAATTGCAGGCACCAATAATGGGCAAAATATTGGGATGCGAGAAGATGCGCAGTTTGGGGAACTCCTCGTTGAAGTCACGCGAAATGCGCGACGTGCACTGGCGCACTGCCAAGATCTGTAAGGGAAATTAAGTTTAAATAGAGTACTTTTTAATATTTGGAATGAAAATCGTTATTAAACTTAATATGATTGAATCAATTAATTTTAATACATATTTTACATTTTAAGTTCATATAGATCAAGATTAGAACTGTTTAAGATACACATACATATATAGATTAAGAAAATCCAACAGAACCAATTGCTATAAGAAAAAAGGGTTGGGTCGGAAATAAATTCTTTTTTTTTATCGAAGCAAAGTTGCGTTATTTAAGTAAGTCAATTTAGCAAAGCTGAAACCTGAACTGAACTATGAACAAGGTATATAGATCGGATATAAATTATTCTTTCCATCGAAAATTAGTTACATGATAAGAGTTAGTTAAGGCTCAAACGGTTTTACGAGGTCTAAAAGTAGTTGAGTTCAATATTTAAACATTAATTTAACAAGTAAAACGGTTCTCGAACCTAAACAATAGTTTCACAAACTCTAAAAACAGTTCCACAAAGCCAAGACTTACCTTGGCAATCACATCGTTCTTCTGCCAGCGACCACGCCAAGTTTCTCCCGAGGGCGTCACCGACAGCTTGGTGTGCAGATCGAGATCGCCCATGCTGATGCCCTTGAAGCGTGACAAGGTGGCATCGCGTGAGCGCGTTTTCATGCCCAACCAACTCTGCTCCTTGAAGCTGATGACCTTCAATTCCTGGCCACTCTTCTCCGCCAGATCTTGGATGCGCTTGCCCAGGCTCGGCTTGGCTTTGTCTACAGCCGTGTGTCCATCCTTGTTGGCTATGCTGACCAAGGCGCCGGCATTCAACAGATCCTCGCAAATCATGTCGTAGCCCCAGAAGCAGGCATAGTGCAACGGTGTGTTGCCATGCTCATTCACAGCATTCACATCCGATCGCTCGCGCAGCAACTAAATTAGTGAATGAGTATTAATTTATGTGTATTCATTGGGGGCGTCTGCTTACCATTTGGACGACTTCGCGATGACCGTGGGCGGCTGCCAGATGGAGGGGAATGTCGTCGCCCATGTTGGTGGCATTGACGCGTGCGCCGCGTTGCAGCAGCGTCTCCACGAGCTTCACATGGCCCTCCTTTGCCACCCAGTGCAGTGGACTGAAGCCATGATCATCGCTGCAATCATAAAGAGAACGTGCGTGAGAAAGAGAGCGAGAGAGAGTGACACACACACACAGACAGTGGGTTTGGTTGTTTACACAACATAAGAATAAATCATGACGTCACTTCGTGGACAACACATTCATTCATTCTCAATTGGATTTCGCTTTTGCGTCCGACCAAAATAGTTTGAGCAAAATATTTAATAGATAGCACGCCACATTTTGTTAGGAATTTTATCAGCACTTTTCAATTGTTTTTGAGTTAATTTATAACTTTATTTTATTACCCCAAATTCATATCATGCTCCGTCTCATCCAGCCAGAGGCGCACTTGAATTGAGTTGCCCTCGCGGCACCAATGAAATATATCCTCCATATTTGCAATACACGCGTTTGTTATGCACTCTTTGTAATGTTTTTAACACGAATTGCACTTAATTTACATTTAAATACGTTAAAAAACTCTAAAATTGCAGCAGTTGTTATGCGCTGCTCTTGTTGTTCTTTCGTTATTGCCTTGACTGGTCACATTGCATTTTACAGTGACGTAAACATAACATTGTATTATGCTGTTAACAGTGGGCGCTAAGATTTGAAAGGCAACTATTAAAAAGTTTATATTAATACAAAAATAAATTGGTTATTAGCCAGAACTTTAAATTGAGCAAAAGCATCACAATTGGCCCAAATATGTTTTTAATTTAACAGCAGCTGCCAAGCGGCGGCAATTGTTATCGATATGCCCAAACAATATGACCGCTTTGCCAAATAGAAACAGCTGTTGTGAATGCGTTGCATGGTGAATGTCAAAAACGTGCGTTTTGCATACCGCATTTGTTTTTATTTAAAAATTTGTTGTACACTGTTAAATTAAGCAAATATTAAAACTACACTATGAAACTCAGCACGTATAACTTTCTCACTTCGATGGCCATCAAGGGTGTCAAGGTTGGCTATCCCCTAAAACTGACGGTGAGTTGGATAGCGCTCTTGTTATTGATTGTTTCATGACTTCATGAAAATGTTTCCTCTGCAGATCTCCAAACAGAATGTTGTGGAAAGTGAATTCAATCCGGTGTTTATAGAGAAACTGTTGCCCAAGCTGGACTGGGCAGCTCTATACGGAGCCGCACAAGTGGTAAGTTAACAATATTACTCAAGATGCACTGCATCCTTAATGTGGTTCTTCCCTTGCAGGCGGAGTGCGCTGAGGACATTCCTCCAGCACAGCCGGACAACATTGCTGACAACGAGGCGCTATTGCAAAAGCTTCACCATCTGCTATTCGAAATCGACGTGCTCGAGGGACAGCTGGAATGTCCCGAAACCGGACGTGTGTTTCCCATAACCGATGGCATACCCAACATGCTATTAAATGAGGATGAGGTCTAAAAAAAATTGCCGCCCATTAATAAACACGCATATTACTAGGTTTAATTTTAAATATCGATTTATACATATATTTGTTTTTGTAATTAGTATGTATTTCAAGCTGCAAAGTTTGTCCAAAAAAAATGAATTAGAGTTGGATGGAATACGTGTAAAGAGTATGTGAATGTGCACAATATCTATATATGTAGATATACTTAAATATTAACGATTATATGTAGTAATGGGAACACCTGGAGACATGTAAAAGTTCAAGTCTGGGTCGCTTGGAGGGTGCTTTTATGTTCATGGCAGCTGCTTGAAATATTCAAGGTTTTATTTGGCACACTAAAGTTGGAGTTGGAAATCCTTTTTCTAGTTGCATTTAATGTTGGCGCTCTTTCCGGGCGCATAGATGCTTCCCTTGGCCAACTCCTGCTTGGCGCCCTTACATAGTTGCTCATTGCGTCCGGTTGCCTTGTAGCCACGTTCACTTGCTACTAGCAGTAAATTGGCATCAGCTCCTTGTGCGGAATGCTTCTGTGTCAGCGGTGTATTTGGACCATTCCAGGTGACATAGTCAGCACTGTTGGAAAGATTAGGATTAGTAAAGATTCGCTATTGAATGAGAGTTAATAGACTTACAGCAACAGATTCTCGTTGGCGCCTTTGGTGAGCTGTGAATTGGGTCCCAAACTGGCCATGCGTTCGATGAGCGATTGAAATTCAGTGGATTCGGCATTTTGAGCATTCTCCAAGTGCGCAGCATGCGGCGGACGATGTCTGCAGTGCAAGAATGTGGTGAGTAAATGATTAAATTGAATCAAATTTACATTTTATACATTACATTTATAACTGAAAAGGCGACAAACGTGCAAAACAATTCAATTACGATTGCAACGCATGCACTGAACGAAACGGTAATCGGTAAAAGTGTAATCGAAACGATAATCGGTAAACGTGTGAACGAAACGATAAAAGGTAAACGGTAACGGGTAAACGGTTATGGGCATACTTCAGTGAACCGGTTTTAGCGCGCGAGCGACATTCGATGGCCTTCGTTATGGAGCTGGCCGAGGCCGAGGCCGAAGCGGAAGCAGATGCCAGCGATGATGACGTCATTGATGCATTATAGGAGGAATAGGTGCGAGTAGTAGTAGTAGTAGTAGTAGTAGAGCCATGCAAGTAGCCACTGATGCTAAAGTTGTTGTTCTTAGTGTTGTTGTTGCTTTTGGCCAGAATGCGCTTGGTGGTCAGTGGCTCATAGCTGATGATGGGTGACTGTGGTGCTTGTGGTGACACATATGAATGGCTTGATGATGCACTCGATGACGCCTGCTGATCCGCCTGCTCCTCCTGCATCGGCGAATTGCTGAGCAGGATCTGTGTGGTGGCCGTTGTGGGCGTGATGAGATTGATGGATGGCAAATGCCGATGCACCTTGTGTGGCTTGCTGATGCTGATGATGATGAATGATGATGATGATGATGATGTTGGTGGGAAGTGGCAAGCAAGCAGTGGCAAAGTTTAAATGGGTGATTGTGTGTGTTGTTTTTTTTTTTGGTGGCAGCAACAAAGGTTTACAGAGAAAATTAAATATCGATTAACAAAACTGAGAAAGCAGCAGCAGTAGAAGAGGCGGCGATAGCGATAAAGAGACAGAGGAGGCAGCCGGATAACTCTGAGGTGGGATGAATATGCCAAACAACAGAACAACAGCGCGTCTCTCAGCTCCAAGACTCACCTGTGCGCTGTGATGTTGCCACCGTCCACCTGCTCCACTTGCAACATGTTGCTGCACTCCTGTGGCAGACTTTTGGGTGTGGCATGCTTCTTGGAACGCTGCTCGTCCTCGTCCTGCACAATCTGCAATATCTGCGTGGCACGATCCTCGGCATAGTTCACCGACTCCAGAGCCATGAGAATAATACGCTCCGCTATCTGTGGATACTTCTCCTTGAGCAAAGCTTCCACTAGAGAAAGAGAGAGACAGAGATTAATGTGAATGACAGGAAGAATTTTAATTGGATTTCTCTCACTATCTGTCTTCTCAGCTGCTGTGTACTCCTTGGGACGCAATGGTATGTGTTGCACTGCCTGATCGTTGGCTTGATCCTGATCCTGTCCCAGTTGCGGTGGCCGATTGTTGGGTCTGTGTGGCAGCTGCATTTCACGCTTCGTGTAGCCCAATGAGATCAGTTTCTCAGAAGCAAACTGCACATTGTTGTCCGCATTCGCTAAGGTGTCCAGCAGCAGCATTTCATCTGCCTTCGGGAATATGTTCTTCATGTATCTGTGAAGTGTTTAGAAAGCATATTAATTAATTTCCATTATTAAATGTGGCGGTGTTAAAAAGAAATGAAGCGAGCTTAGCGCGAATCTACGAGCCAAATCCGAGATGAAAAGCAAACTGCTGCGGAGGCGAAATGTTAAAGTGACATTAAATATGTTAAGTTTTGTTATGCTAACATTAGTAGAGACTAGTTTTATGACATTTTTAACCGACAATTGGATGAAGAGATTTATTAAATGAACTAAAATTGTATAAGCTAGTCATCCTTAACTTCAAATATTGTATCTTAATAATCTTCATAGCAACTGGAATATGTTAGTTATTGTTCGGACAATAGCAAGCAAACATATTGTGCATGGTGATTAGTCCTTATAGATTTGTTTAATCCTCAACTAACTCTGATGCTAATATATACATAGATAGCATTTGTGCTGTGTTAACAGTAAGCGTAATTGAGAGGGAAACCAAAAAAAATGATTCCCATAAGTTAAATATATATTAAAAAGTTATATTATAATAATGACAATGAGGTTTTTACTTTGTTCGTTTTAAGAAAAAATGTTGTAGACTTTCTATGTTTTGTTAAAACTGAAGAATCTAACAAGCCTAGAAAGATGATATCCATTTTCCTACCATTGAAACATTAAGAGCAAACATTAGTTTTAAAGTGACATATGTTATGCTTATGCTAAAATATGTTATGCTTATGTTAACATATGTTATGCTTATGTTTGCATATGTTTCCATAATGTTAGAAGTTAAGCTAATATATCGAATAATAAGCGATCTAATAAGCGATAACAATATTTAATTGTTCATTTGATTTTAAAATATGTTAAACCGTTGTTAACATATGTTACTATAATGTTGGAAATGAAGTTCCTATATCAATGGATCAATAAAGCGCTAACACCTCTTATTATTTAATTATCCATTTGGTTTCAAAGTATGTTATTTCTATGTTAACATATGTTACTAATATGTTATGTTATTCACAGCATTAAATGTTAGTAAATACTCTATTTTCACCCTTCAAATGTTATTAACTTGACCACTTATTCAGAATTTAACAAAACCAACTCATGTTGAAAGAGCTTTCATTATCAATTCATTTAAATCAGACATTTTCTGCAGCTTAGCTGCCTGACATTTCCCCCTTTTGATGTCTTCATCCATTATCGGGAGGGGTTAACAACGCCCCATTAGTTGATTGCTTTTCATCTCTTCAGAGATCTCAGTGCTGAGATAACCGCACCTCAATTTCATTTTGGGCGACGAGTGCGGCTTGGGCGAGCTGCGCCACTGCGGCGAGCCGTGCAATGCGGTGGCGGTGGCGGTGGCTGCCTGCGCAGTTCCGGCTCCATGTCCATGTCCATGTCCATGGGCAGAGGGGCCACTGTGCATGCTCATGAGACTACCGAGACGGCCGCCGGGCAGAGGGCTGGCCGTGCGGGATTGGGATTGGGTGACTGTCACCCGGCTAGCGCCCATGTCCAGGCGACGCGCCGGTGGTGTCATATAGAAAGCAGAATTGCTGTGGAACAGATGTCGCTGAGCCGGTGGAGTAACAAATGGACCCGGCATCGTCACCGGATGCTTCTCCACCTGCAAGGCGCTGATGACGACGGCCTCGCGATTGTAGTAGCTATTCATTTTCATTTTGTTGGGTTAGTAAGCGTGTGTGTTTGGGAATTCGATGATGTGGCGAGCAAGTGTGAGTAGTATTAAGTGCAAGAAGCGGCAGCGTGTGAGAAAGAATCGAAATACAAATACACATACAATTTATAAAGAGAGAGAGACAGAGACAGAAACTCAGATTAGTTAGGATAACGTGGCACTTACCGTTTGAGGAGCAGGCGAATGTGATTCTCGTCGGCAGTGGGAAACATGTTTTGTATCTTGGTAACAACGGCGTGCGTATCGATTTGCTGCTGATGACTAAACGAGGTCTCCTGGATGGTCGAGCGACGCGACATGTTGGAGGCCAAACGAGCACGCTGGAAAGGCAGTGGCGACGACATTTCCTGCGGGATAAACATGACAGTTAGTTGTGCAAGTGTTACTACACTGGGAGAAAAATGGCGAGAGAAGTTTATAGTGCACAAAATGCACTTAAAGAATTTCTATGCTTAATTATACATCGCAAATAGTTCTTAAAATGGTAAATAAAACAAAAGTACTTTCATTTTTAAATTATTTAAATAATTAATATAAATTCAAATTAAAAACTAAATTAAATTATATAACAAACACTAATATCACTTAACTAATTAAAAGCCAAGTAATTAAAATTTGATTAAAAATGCAAAATACAACAAAATAACATACAGAAAATAAAAATATTTTAAATTTTAAAACTGAATTGAAATATTCTAAAATAAAGAATGAACAATTATTGTACTAAAAAGTTTTAGTAGAATTAAACTTTGCTAAAAAGGAATGAACCATAAAATAAATAAACAATATGGAATCAGATGCACAACATAAAATTATAAGTATTATTTCTAAAACTAATGTAAAAGACTTGTAAGAAAGTTACAGACGAGTGTGCTCGACTGTGAGATACCCGCTACACATTTTCAATAAAAGCGTATTCTACCACAAAAATACTAAAATATACTGAAGGCTATATTGAATATAGCGATATATGTAGTTTCATATTTTAAATATTCCATAGAGTGGTCTTAGTCTCTGAGATTCCATGTTTCGTACGGACAGACAGACAGACACGTCTATATCGTCTAGACTGCTGATACTGACTAAAAATATATATGTACTATATACTTTAATAAGGTAGGAAATGACTCATTCTGCCGGTCACATGCATTTCGTGCATTCACAAGTTATGAAACATATTTCAAAGTATATGATGGATGGATTATTTTTTAATGAACGTTTTAATAAATTGAAAAAAATATAGAAAATGGATCGATGATTTTTTAATGAAGTTTTATAAAATTGGAAGAAAAATTGAATATGTTTTAAATTATAATTAAATAGATAAGACAAATAATCAATTTCAATCCTATTCGAATCCTAGAATTTAAACTACAGAAATGGTATTTAATGTCAAGATAGTAATATAACATATAAAGAATAGAGTCAACAAAAAGTGTTCAACACGAATCTAATTAACATTTTCTCAGAGTGCAAATAGTGTACATTAGCTAATTGGCCTACCAGTTGTCCTCGCGAGGATGCGGAGAGCAGTGGACTGGTGGATAGATTGTGCAATGCGGGCTGCTGACGTTGCTCACGCTCCTGGAAAGCGCGCACGGCGGTCAAATTGTTGCTGGGATAGACGACGTGGAATGGCGAGCCGTGATGCGAGGTCTGCGTCAAGGGCTGTAAATGCAAATGCAACGCAGAACAGAACAGAAAAAAGGAGAAAGAAAGCAATAAAATGTAAATTGATTTTCACACAGCAGCAACTGCTTCGTAGAGTGTGGACTGTGGACTGGACTCACCTGCAGCGGAATGGACTCTGTGGAGCAGCGTTCGTTGTGCAACTGTTTGTAGTTGCGGCCGTTGCGCGGATCCTCCAGCTGCATGGCCTTGGTCAGATAGTTTATGTAATAGCTGCAATATGGCACACACAAATGACTGTCAATTGGGTTGCATCATAAAAGTGCAAATCAAAGGCCATAAAAAGGGCCTTCACCCCGACCACCACAACAACCGAAAGCTCTACGTTTCATGCTCATCCAGGGGTTGATTTCGAGCAACGAGATGGTTTCTCTGTTTGTCTGTTTGTCTGGCTCTTTGGATATTGGATGCTGACTGTTGGTTGTTGGCTCTTAGCTGCTGCTGCTGTTTGGTGGTGTATTTTCCTTGGCACACACATTTGATGGCACATTTGGGAAATTTGCGGCTATTTTTGTGTACTGCATGCAAAAGGGGTAAGGAAACGTAAAGGTGAAGCATGAAGCTCCTAAACAGCGACACGTGCCAAGTAGCTGCCAAAAGGCAGGCAAGCTGGCAGGCAGACTGGCTGGCAACACGTTGAGAGGCAGAGCAGACATCATCACATCACATTTGACAGCTAATCTTGGCTCTGATTGCAGCTCGACTGGAGACGAGACTTACGGCCAAGTGGCCACTTGAATTTAACGTATGACAGTCGCTGCTTAATTGCGCACAGCCTGAAACTGGAGCCAAGGCAACAAAGTTGTGAAGTTGCTCGGAAGAGTTGCAGTCTGTCTTGGCGGAAGTGACACAATTTATGCGTCTAAAATGGGGCCAATTGACGTTGTCGGTGCCTCAAGTGCTGTCATAAGCATAATGAATAGCTTTACAAGACAGCGCAAACGACAACGCAAAAAACCAACTGTCAAATGCTGTTGTTGAAATTCAAATGTCAGCGCTCTCAAAAGTATGCTACACAGAGGCACCAAGTCAACTACTTGAAGGGCCGCCCATTGATTTTCAGCTCAACCCAAAAGTATGCTATGCAAATTAGGCAGCCCAGACAAAGCCAGCATTGATTTTCAGCACAGCCCAAAAGTATGCTATGCACAGCGGGTTAAGTCATCAGATATTATTAAGCCGCCTAGATTTTTGCTATCAACATTTTCAGAATCTCATTATATCATGCTATTTTAAGAGCCCAGTGAAAGAGCACTTGACATTTCCGCACTTCGCACAAGGCAATCAATTTCCCAACCCATCCCACCGAGCGTCAAGTTGCCATAGCATTCTCTCGCACCCAGCTCAAATACCAACTGCCGCCTAAAAGCATGCAATGGAAATTAAGCGCGCACATTGTAAACTGTACACAGAGCTCGTCGTTGTTTCGCCCGCCCACAAAAAAGAAAAGGAAAATAAAAACATTGAATGGCGTGCAGCACTCGGTTGTATTACTCGTTTTCAAGTTGCATGCATAAATATTTATGTGTTTTTTTTGTGTAATGCACTTTTGCGCTTACCAGTTGCCCGTTGTCTGATCATATTTACAGTCCCAGCCGGGCGGCAGCTTCTGATAGCCACCATGGCTGGTGTTGGGTGCGCCGCCTGCATCGCTCATATTTATGCGGATGATGCTCAATATTTGATGATAAACCGTCGAAATATATCCTTTACTTTTTTACGGTTATGCTGTGTGTATATATTATATATTTATTTTTGTTGAATATTTATGGGTATTTAAACAGGAATTCGCAGCTTGTTTGCCAACTGTCTGCAACCCCGAAAACTTTTGCTGGATTTGCCCTTGCCACTCGAGCTTTGTAGTTGTTTCTCCTTGCTGTTGTTGTTCTTGTTGTTGTTGTTGTTGGGGGTTGTAAACCACCACCAAGTACACACACACACATACACACAGAGTCTCACATGCAGTCACAACAAGCAAAGTTATTTTTGTTTACAAGGCGCTGCCGGAAAAAAAAACACCAAACACGCACACACACACACACACACAGACGCGTAGTCGGCGTGCCGTTAGTGCCAGGATTTCTTCCTTGTTGTGTTTGCTGCCGCCGCTGTTGTTGTTGTTGTGGTTATTCAGGTTTCGTTTTACGCCGTAACTGACAACCGCGCGTGACAAGCTTTTAACGTCTACTGACTTGGTTAGCGCGTGAGCCGCGGCTTAGCTGACTCGCAGATGCTGTGCGGGAGCGAGCTTTTACTTTGGCGCCAAGCTCCAGTTCGCTCCACAGCAGTGTTGGATAACGTCAAATCATATTTGTAAAAGCTTCAATCAGCCTTGCCGCTGCTTTCACATTTTGAATTGAATTATAAACAAAAACTTTAGTTCGACTTTAAAAGACCGATTTAAATAAATACATTTTCAAATACTTTGCACAAAATGTCGTTGCCAGTGCCGGAAATACGCATTACGCGTATAACGGACACCTACATAGAGGATGCCCTCGATGAGATGAACAAAGATGACAAGCCGCCGAAGCCCACAAAAGCCGAGAAGAAAGCGGCCCGCAAGGAAGCCAAGAGATTAGCCAAAGAGGAAGAACAGAAATTGATATTGCGCGTGAGTGTAAAAATAGAGGCTAAGTTATTATGCATAATAGTATTATGGCTCAATTGCAACAAATATTTCAAATATTTGTAAAATTTCCAAGTGTTCCTAATCAGCAAATAGCAACTGCCTAACGTTTTCCAATTGATGTTAAATATATCGCTAAAAATACTTAAAAATATAAAATAATAACAATTTATAATAAGAAAATAGTTACTAAAAATTAAAAAAAAAAAAACGTAGAAAACATCAGTTATTGGAATATTTCCTAAGATAAAAAAAAGATAAAAGAAGAAAATTTTTACACAAAACATTTGTCTTCAAAAAATGTGTTCGTAAAATAAAAAACACTATAAAAAGAAATTCTTAAAACTAAGAACATAAATCTGAAAAACACAAATTCTTAAAATAAGTTCAAAATTACTATATTTAGGCAATTAAAATAGTTCTTCTTATTAATAAGAACTAGGATCTTATATCAAATGTTCTTGAATTCAAGATGTATTTTCTAACATTAAGATTTTCATGTTCTTGACTCTCTATTAGACCAAAAATCTTAGTACTAAGACCGAAATCTTGATTTTAGAAAAATGTTTTTCTGTGTAATGACTAAAAGCTTTTTATGTTTCTAAACTATATATGGGTAATTCTCTGGTAAATGTCGCGTGCAAACAGCTTTTAAGTGACAAAAAAAACATAAACTAAAACAATTTTAAAATTAAGTGAAGGTTATTCTTAAAGCTTTGGTTTAGCACTATTTTTAGAGCTAAGACTGATTTTAGTAACTTATTCTTTTTTACGATAAAATATATCAATTCGTTCATTTTTTGGTTTTGCGTACGAATTTGTTAATTTTTGCAATTATCAGAACAGAAAACAAAACAGAAAACAAAATTCCAAAACCATTCTTAGCTCTAATTAAAGAACTAATCTACAGCTATAAAAATAACCTTTACTTATTTTTAAAATTGTTTCAGAATATATTTTTTTTTGTAACTGAAAAGCAGATCGCACGCGACATCCCTCAGAGAATTACCCATATGTATTTATTTAGAATCTTAAATCGATATTAAGCCTTATTAAACGTTAAATAGTGACCAGTAAGTTGATTAACTTATACATTAATACTTCATTTTATAACAAACGTTATTATATATTTTTTATTATTTCCAAAATGTTGTTGAACTATTTAAACTTGTATATTTTTGTAGTATTTTTCCTACGCTCAATAAATGTCTAAGAAGATTATCGCTAAAGCACACATATTCCATATTTCAACATTTCCCTGCCTAACCAATAAATAATGTATACGACATGGTTACCAAGTCTTTGCCCTACAGCATGCATTGAAAACAGAACTGGAGCTGGGCCAGCGTATGGAACAGCGTGGCATGGACGAATGGAATGCCATTGCCGAGCAGTTTAAGATTATCGAGCTGCGCCAGGAGATTGTGCAATGGGGGCAAAAAGCATCCGACATTATTGAGCGAAAGAACGATCACATTAAGATGCTGATGGATGACATGCAGCAAACGCAAGAGCAGCATTCTCGAACCTTCTCCAGAACGGTTGAGATAATCGATCACATTGGCGATTGCTATCATGCGATGCTCGAGAGCAGCAAACGAATGTACGAACAGCAAGCAGAAGATCTGCTCAAAGAGTACTACGATGAGGTACATTTTCGCACCGAGGAAGTTGAGGCGATGAAACAGAATAGCGAGAATATCATTCATGCCTCGAATCTGTTCACACGCGATCAGCTGAAACTCGACTATCAAATCTATTTGGAGCAGCGCGATCATTATGTGAACAAGGACATTGAAGCACGTTTCCAGATACGCGATCAGGTGGTGAAGAAAATGCTGCAAATGCAACGACAACTAAACGATTTCGTCGACTCGCTGCACAGCACCGAACTTGATGCGCATAAATACGATCGCATACGATCGTTGACGGAGCGACAACAGGCTTTTGTGGATGAGACTCGTAAGCTGGATGCCGAGGAGATGAAGTACATTGGTCTGCAGAATGAGACACAGCGTGAAATGTTGCGTATTGAGGCAGAGAATAATAATACGATCAATGATCTGAAGCTGGAGTATGAGTACTTTGCCAATGTGCGCAAGAAGATCGAGGAACGCATGCATGTGGATCGCATTACAACGCATGAGAAACTGCGCATTCTCAGCACCGAGTGTTATGAACTGACTAAGGTAACTTTCATCCGATATATTTATTATTAAATCTACTACTCTTTTCTTTCAGCGCTTTGAGAAGATCGTCAAGAGCGGAGAACTTTTGCTCGCCTTATCGATCACCTGTCGCAAGCTACAAACTGAATCGGAAAAGGTCATTGTTGGCGGCGAAGTTGTCGATCAAGTCGATGTGGGTGATCTCAGTGAGGATTTCACACTCGAATCCTTGGACATTAAGAAGCATGTCGATATTACCGAAGATGAGCTCATCGAGCTTAATAATAAAATGAAAAACTTTTGGCGTCAACAGGCCATGGCTCAGGCTCAAAATCTTCTGCTGCTGGAAGAGAAACGCAAACTTACTGAAGAGAATCAACGTTACATTGATTTTATCAAGTCCATGTCGAAGACCGACAATGCTGAGGAACTCCGTTCTGCCATGGTGGTGAATCCTTGCATTCAACCCACTCCATTCCTCTTCGATACCCCGTGTCGCAACTTCAAGCTGCGCATCAAGAAGGAATCGATTACAGCGGGCAAAGATGGGCGACGCATGGCTGCTAATGTCATCAAGGCGGTTGTCTATGGCACCGAAATAAGCACAATAAGAAAATAATTGAACACTTTTGGGAGAAATGAGAGATGAGCGTATCATAGATGCATACTTAAGTCTCACAACTTCTTTAGAATATTTCTGTGAAACATTCTTAAGGAATCATATTACACTCTTCGTCTTAAAAGAATTTCCTCTAGAAACTTTTTGTTTTAGGATGAACACAGATAAATTTTTGAGTGTACTCAATTACTCTTTACTCTTCTTCAAGATGGCATTGCGGCCACTCCACTTACATAGTTAAAACTTGCGATAATATTAGTCTGTTTTTTTGGGAAATATCTTGCTATACAAATACTTAAGCAATTTCGCCCCATTTTAAAAAAATACTTACACAGTAAATTTACATCCCGATATGAAATAAATAAATCCTATTAAACAACAAATCCTGCTATCCAAAACACTTGACACAATATTTGTTCATTTAAAGTCTAATACAACATTCTATATTATAAACCTTGAATCCAAACATTTCTAAAAATACTTGTTTCTAAGTTATTCCAAACGAATAAAGTTCGGTTAAGATTATTTGAGACTAATCTCCATCGTGATAATCATTTATTTATAAGACTCTTATTTTACTTAAGAACTTTACGATCTTAAAAGAAATGCTTGGAATTAGATGTCACTTGTTAAACGTTTTGTATAATCCCAATATATGCTTTATATAAGATAATCTTTAGCTTTATCGTCAGAAAAAATGCTGTATAATATTCAATATAAAAATACGTATAAGTTGGAAAAGACTTCAATTATTATAGCTAAGAGCCTTAGTTCTCTACTAGATCATATTATCCACTAATTGAAACTTCTATACAATACAGGAAGTATTCGACTTCTAGAACCCTGTCCAGCAAATAAAATAGACGGAAAATTTTTGTTTTCTAATTCATTTTAAAGCTATAAATTTATTAAATGTGATGATATCTTGGTTCTAGGTGTAAAAAACACATATACAAAACTCGACGACGACAATTTAGAATTCGGGTTGCGTGCAAAACACAAATTTGCATAAGACATTCATTGCTTTGTTTTTGTTAACTAATTTGTAAAGGGGATTTTAAATGTTTAAACTTAGGCACTAATCAAAGTCCTTTGGTCAAGCGAAATGCAGCAGCTGCTTCATTGTGTGTATGGCATGCAGAAGAGCGAAGAGCGATGAACAAAGAGCGGGCAGCAGAAAACTAGATGAGCTTGGCTCCACAATTCCTGCTTTCTCTTCAAATGAAGCTGAGTGGCTTGATCTTCAGCTTCTCGGCGAGAGCGGTGCAGGTCTTCAGCTGATTTTCCAGATACTGAATGCCGCCAGCTGCGTCCACAGCCTTCATGTTATTGCCCTCCTTATCACCAGCGAGCAGCACAGGTTTGCTAGGATCGGTCTGCAAAGAAGATAAGTTTAGAGCAGATCTTAAAAGAGAAGATTAGTTGTATTCCTTACGGGTGTGACGCCACGCAGACGCGAGTTAAAGTCGCTCATGCGATCCTCAAAATCGGGAGCAAAGCAATTGGGATCGACGGCAATGAAAACCTGTCCCAGATCAGCTGCGGAGTTGGCGCCAGCATGCGTCCACTTGCGCACCTGTGTGGAGTACTTGGCACCCGACATAACACCTGAGAGAATGTCCACCATGGCACCCAGGCCAAAGCCCTTGTAGCCAGAGGTCAGCTCAGAGCCACCCAGAGGCATCAGGCAGCCAGTGGAGAAGCCCAATTCGGCATCGTTCGTGACCTTGCCCTCGGGATCCTGCGCCCAGCCATCGGGCAGTGGAGCGCCCTTCCTGCGCTGAATCTCAATCTTGCCCACAGCCACCGCAGTGGTGGCCATGTCAAGCAGGAACTTATCACCATTGCCAGCTGGAGCGCCAAGCGACAAGGGATTGGTACCCAGAGCTGCTTCCTTGGCACCCGTTGGAGCCATCAGAGGCGATGTGTTGGTCATGGACATACCGACGAGACCCTGTTCCATGGCATGCATGGCATACCAGCCAGCCATGCCATAGTGATTCGATCCCTTGGCACAGACCCAACCAACGCCCACATTCTTGGCCTTCTTGATGGCCAGATCCATGCAAAAGTTGCCCACAACAGCGCCAAGACCGTTGCGACCATCGACCCAAGCGGTCGAAGGGGTTTCCTTGAGTATTTGTGGCTCGGCGGCGCCGTCGGTTGAGTTGATAGCCAGATCGTTGATGTACATCTCGAGACGATTCATGCCGTGACTGAAGTGACCACGATAATCGGCGGCCACCAGCAGATCAGCCTGGGCAATGGCATGTGCCTCGGGCACATTGACTGCCTTGAAGCAGTCGATCATGAAGCGACGCGATTCGGCAACCGCGACGAGATTGGCGGAACTGGAACTCGACATGTTTCGTCTGGCGATGGCAAAGTCTAAAACAGAATAACAACAGCAAAAAGAGTTCCTTGAGATACGAGTACTTGAACGGTGAGTGTGGGAACACAGTGAGTGGGAACAGTGACTGGGAACACTTATGGGAGCGGGAACGTTTTGCGTACGTTCAGATTCGCGGCGAGTTTGCGACTGCTTTGTTTTTTTTTGTCGGCCTGGAGCTTGGCCCTCGACGACGACTCGCCTGTCTAATAATTAATCTAGCAAATGCTCACACACACTCAAACACACACACACTACGTCAGTGCCCGTTGGAAACAGCAAACAAAGAGGAAGAGGGAACGGGAGAGCGAGAGACGCGGGTAAACACTTGGGCTCTAGAGTATTTTATAATTGTTATGTCGTATTTTTTTTTGGCAAACTTGAAATTTCTCATATCGTACTTATTTGCCAGACAAGCAAAAGAGTGAGAGCGAGAAGAACACTGATCGCGAGAGAGGGGAAGAGGGAGCGTGTTTACCGAATACTTATCAGCTCTACAGCAGGTTATGTCACTGTATTAGTGTGTGTGTGTGCGTGTGTGCCTCTATTGCCTGTCGATGATATGGAAACTACGCGAACACACACACTCACACAATCTCTTTATGCTACGGCGCGTGTAACTAGTCGAATTTTTGGCAGCGCACGTTTGGCAGGTTCGATTAGACCCGTCTTTCTAGGTTAATAAGATATAAACAAGTCCGGAGAGCATTAGCATATCATTTAGGATCCCCACGTTTTGGAATACATTTGAAGATAAATATTTGTTGTATACGTCTCAAAAAATGCCTAAATTAGGATTAAAGAATTTGTATCCTACGTTTTTTACAATAAGTAATTTATTACCTTCATTACTAGGAACATACAATAAATACTATAATAGCATCAGTCTACTTGAATTTTTATAAAAATAACTCTCAAATTAGCATTAAATAGTATTATAATTAATCTATCATTACTATATCCCACATTTTGGAATTCATTTGAAGATAAAATGCCTAAATGAGGAATAAGGAATGTTTTATCTTACTTTAATTATAATTTATAACCTTCACTCCAAAAAAAAAAATACCATTTACATACATATAGTACATTTATACATCTAAGTTCTATCAGTTTATTAACTTAGTCTCTAATAATTCCTAAATTGGGATTGAATAATTATGAATTTGTTATTATTATTATAATTCCAAACCTACGAACATACCATAAATATCAAATATATATCTCTCAAATAATTCCCAAATCAGGATTGAATAAATTTCAGTATTCTTTTAGTATTATAAATCATCTCTATTTACTATTTCACACAACTGTCAGTCAACTATGTATAATTACATCGACACATGTTAATACGCATTTAGTTATATGCAATCAATCATACTGCTGCCTAAGCTTGGATTTATTATTATTTTAAAACAAGTTTTAAAGATTCTTACTATAAAATAGTCATTCATAACTTACTAGGCTGATTTCACTTTACTCTGACTAATTTAAATAGAAACAAATGGACGATGTTTTTATTTCTAAATTTTACTTTTAATCTTCTTTTAATTCTTTATTTTCTATTTCTTTTCTTTTCTTTTCTTTAATTTTGTATTCTTTTAATTTATTTCTTCTTTCTCTGCTTTTCCTTTTTATTCTTATCAGGATAGTTATAAATCATTCCGCATCCATTTGTTAACCAATAAATTATTTATGAATAATAATATGAAATCCCTATATCATTATTATGCAAGTATTCACTGATTATCAAAACACTTTCAATCACTCACAATCGATTTGTCACAGTAATGATCATAAAAATACAAAAAGATATTTTTGATGAATTAGTGAAATGATATTCTAAAGATTTCTAAAATTTCTAGACACGTTGACGCGAAAGATCATTACCCCAAAAATAAATTTAACAGTCAAGGGTATTTAGTTTTCGGCTTTCTGTTTTTAGTTCGCAATGTTCGGGGGCTCGCAGTCTGACTATACAACATACAATATATATATTTGCATATAGAACATATACCCCTAAAAATATATGTACGCTATGCTGTGCTCGTGTTCATAAATTATGCATGTGACTTGTATACTTATTGAGGTGGCTGTGACTGTGTTGCCCAAGTTTTCAAGCGACACTCTCGAAAGTGTTGTGTATATAAAGTGTTGTGAGTTGTCAGTTGTGTGTGTGTGTGGGAAGTGGCAGCAAGTCGAATCGCGTTGAATCGCGTCGAGTGTTTGTTGTGGTTGCTGTTGTTAATGACCTTGAACTTCAATTGAGGCATGTGATATGAATGAAATAGTTTAATAACAATTGATGGATGAATTAATTATGTTGTACGATGGGGGATGGGTTATGGCTACGCACTATTGATTAATTGTAACGGAAATTTACTGCGATAGCAATAATATATAGTAGTGTATTGGGACTGTTTACTCGGAACATTTGTCATAATATTTACGTGGAATTATGGCTTGTTTACATGAGCCACACCCACTCGACTCACAGTCCAGCAAGTTCTGTTCTGTTCTGTTCTGACCTCACACAATGAAAGCGAAACTTTTTTTTAATGACTGCACAAATATGACTTTGGCCCAGACACCAAAAAGTACTATAAACGAATAGCTGAAGCTGATAGCCTTACAATCCTAATCTTATCAGCTGCAAATTGGGAGGTTTTCTTATCGAAACAATAAACATGTCCAGTATTTTTTTGTAGATCTTCTAGCGGCTCGTAAAGATTTCTATTTTATTCTATTAAGCTAATATAAAACTTGACAATCTATTGAACTTATAAGAAAAAGTAAAATATTACCATGTTCTTATTTTTTGTATTTTTGTTTATGGCTGTTTTAATTTCTTAACCAAATATTAAACTTGACAATATGTACAACAACTAATATTGTAAAAAAAAATCGTATATTATTACAATGTTTTAAATTTTTGTATTTTTTCTAACAGCTGCTGTAAATCGTAAATATTTTCGTTATTGTATTAAATAAACAATAAAGTTTAAAACCTTTTAAAGTACATTTGAAGTGGTACAAATTATTTGCTTTGCTTTTGAGACCATGGATTTTAAAAAAGTCGAAGTTTATTCAGTTTGTCGAATTATTGAAGTATGATATATGAATTACTCCAAAATTTTTAAGAATGAAAGAATCTAATATCTTAGGTTACGCTATTTATTTACAGTATATTTATATACCAAGTTAACATGATCCATTTTATAACCAGTCTAAATTTAATACTTTAACTTAACAAATTTGCTCTTTATTATAAATTTGTACAAAACTATTATTTAGGCGAATTTTCAAGATTTTGCTATTATGGACATAAACTAACAAGTATAATTTTTGTAAACTCGGGTTCACAGGAATGTGAGTGGTTTTATTTTCAATTTCTTGGCTAGAGCTTCGCAAGTCTTCATTTGATTCTCCAAATACTGAATTCCACCTGCTTCTTCTATTGCTTCCAAGTTCTTCTTTTCCTTGTCACCGGCTATAAGCACAGGCTTACAGGGATCAGCCTAAAAGGGATCAGCTTTATTAAAAGTAATTATTACCAAGACTCACTCACTTTCTCTATGTTTCTGAGACGACTATTAAAATCACTCAAACGCTTGCCAAAATTAGGAGTAAAGCAACTGGGATCGACAGCAATGAAAACGTGACCCAGATCAGCCTCAATGTCTGCGCCGTGATGTGTCCACGAACGCACTTGCGTTGAGTACTTGGCACCCGCCATAACACCTGAGAGAATGTCCACCATGGCACCCAGGCCAAAGCCTTTGTAGCCAGAAGTGTCCTCAGCCCCACCCAAAGGCATCAGGCAGCCAGTCTTGAAGGCGAGTTCGGCATCGGTGGTCACCTTGCCATTGGGATCCAAGGCCCAACCAGCTGGAATGGGAGCTGCCTTCCTGCGCTGCATTTCAATCTTGCCCACAGCCACCGATGTGGTGGCCATATCCAGCAGAAAGCCATCACAATTATCAGCACTGGCTCCCATCGAAAGTGGATTTGTGCCCAGTGCCGCCTTCTTTGCACCCGTGGGCGCCATCAGGGGCGAGGTGTTGGTCATGGACAGGCCAACGAGACCCATATCCATTGCCCTGAGCACATACCAGCCAGCCATGCCATAATGATTGGATCCCTTGGCGCACACCCAACCAACGCCCACATCGAACGCCTTATCGATCGCCAGATCCATGCAAAAGTTGCCCACAACAGCGCCAAGACCATTATGACCATCCACCCAGGCAGTGGCTTTTGTTTCGCTGAGAATTTCTGGCTCTGCCGACCCATCGGTTGCTTTCGTGGCCAGATCGTTGACATACATCTCCAGGCGGTTCATGCCGTGACTAAAGTGACCCCGAATGTCCGCACCCACCAAGAGCTCAGCTTGAGCCACCGCATGATCCTCGGGGACATTGACAGCCTTGAAGCAATCGATCATAAAGCGACGCGATTCCTTGATACTGACTAACTTCGGTTTCTTTTTGGCATCCGTTGTATTGCAACGTTGTTGAAAGGCTAAGGAAAGGTATCCTTAAGATGACGCTCTAGGCATATTATACAAAGGAAATTTAGGGATGAGCGCGTGACACGAAAATAAATTACTGACTGAAACCCATGTAGAAAAAGAAGTTTCTATGAACCGAAGATTTACGCTCAATACAATAAGAGATATGCTCATTATAATTCGAACTTTAAGAAATAAAGTTCTAATCATAATCATATTTTAAATGGATACCGAAAAACTTTCATCATATTTGACTTCCAATAATATTCATATTTATTTTTAATCGAAAACTTAAAATTTGATGCATGACACGACACTTAAATAAATTGCAAATACACGAATACTGAATTTCAAATTAAATTACGAACAAAATCCTCATTCTAAGCTTAACTTAAGTAGGCACAACTTGGTTCTAATTATTCTAGAGAGTTCTCCACAAAAATAGAACAAAACATCAATAAACTCACAGTGAGCTTTACTCAAGCTGTTTGATTCATCGATTAGCACGGTGTTTATTACGCACCTGAGGTTATGAAATAATAACCATTTGAAATCTATATACATATATCTGACCATATTTATCACACAATATTTGTCATCGCCTGTTTGAACTCGTGTGGAAAAATGATAAAACGTTAATTGAAGCAAAACGGGTTTCAATTATTTGGGGGGAGTCTTGTCAAACACTGAGAACAAGTGTTTATGGTGTTCATTTAATGCGCTTTCAATTAGGCAATCAAATTGTCATTAGTAATGTTTGTCCGAACTGGAACAATGAATGAATGGAACCCCTGCTGAGTGAAATAATACAAATAAGTGAACGATATTTGATGACTAACAACGTTTATGTGCTATTATAATGATATATGATTAGGGATTACTTTTTATACCCGCTACCCATAGGGTAGAAGGGTATTATAACTTTGTGCCGGCAGGAAATGTATGTAACAGGTAGAAGGAAGCATCTCCGACCCTATAAAGTATATATATTCTTGATCACCATCAACAGACGAGACGATCTAGCCATGTCCGTCTGTGTGTCTGTGTGTCTGTCCGTCTGTCCGTCCGTCCGTATGAACACCTAGATCTCAGAGACTATAAGAGATAGAGCTATAATTTTTTTTCGACAGCATTTGTTATGTTTGCACGCAGATCAAGTTTGTTTCAAATTTTTGCCACGCCCACTTTCGCCCCCGCAAATCAAAAAAATCGAATAACAAGCGTAATTTGCAAGCTAGAGTTTCCAATTTTGATATATATAATAATAACTATAGTAGTTATGATTCCTGAAAATTTGGTTGCGATCCGATAAAAATTGTCGAAGTTATTAAAGAAAAACTTTTGTATGGGCAAAAACGCCTACTTACTAGGGGTCTTAGTTGCTTTGGTTGACAAACTGGTATATTGAGCCGTCTATGGTATATTTTGAATACGGTGCTATATCGATATACCACATATACCATTTGGTATATTTTTAGTATTTTTCAGAATATTTGGTATATTGTGAGAATAACACCACAAAATATATTGCATTTATTAAAAATGGGTAGCGGGAGTACACTCGACTGTAGCTTTCTTACTTGTTATATTTATAGATGAGTATGTGGGTTCTTAATATAATGAATTATTATGAAATACTCAACAAAAAAAAAAAAACGTTGAGTAATGAAAGCGAAGTGAATAAGAGTAAATTTATTTATTGTTTGCTATTTATCTTTAAGAAATTATGTATACGAGTAGTAAAATCGCTATTATAAAACAAAATTCTATACCTAACTAAACTGCTTTTTATTACATCAGTCACTTTTAAACAAAAATTTTTTTTATGGGAAGTCAACTGCATGCCGTCACTGATTATTATACTTATCGCGCAATGACTGCTGTAAAATATTTTTGCCTAATTAAGTAAAGCACGCCCCCTTAAAAATGTAAATTGATTTTATATGTAAACAAAATAAACTGCCACTTGTTGCGCATTCAGCGTTCGATATTCCCTCATTTTATAGCGAAATCGTTTGTTTTAATTATACCCGCTACCCATAGGGTAGAAGGGTATTATAACTTTGTGCCGGCAGGAAATGTATGTAACAGGTAGAAGGAGGCATCTCTGACCCTATAAAGTATATATATTCTTGATCAGCGTCAACAGCCGAGACGATATAGCCATGTCCGTCTGTCCGTCTGTCCGTCTGTCCGTCTGTCCGTCTGTCCGTCTGTCCGTCTGTCCGTATGAACACCTAGATCTCAGAGACTATAAGAGATAGAGCTATAATTTTTTTTCGACAGCATTTGTTATGTTTGCACGCAGATCAAGTTTGTTTCAAATTTTTGCCACGCCCACTTCCGCCCCCGTAAATCAAAAAAATCGAATAACAAGCGTAATTTAAAAGCTAGAGTTGCGGCTTTTGGTATAAACAATTATAACTATAGTATTTATGATCCCTGAAAATTTGGTTGCGATCAGATAAAAATTGTCGAAGTTATTAAAGAAATACTTTTGTATGGGCAAAAACGCCTACTTACTAGGGGTCTAATTTGCTTTGACCGACAATCTGGTATATTGTGCCGTCTATGGTATATTTTGAATGCGGTACTATATCGATATACCAAATATACCATTTGGTATATTTTTTTAGTATTTTTAGTATATTTGCAATATTTTTTATAATAATACCCCAAAATATATTTTTAGTATTTTTGTAGTATAATTGGTATGTTTTGAGAATAATACCGCAAAATATATTGCTTTTATTCAAAATGGGTAGCGGGTATCTCACAGTCGAGCACACTCGACTGTAGCTTTCTTACTTGTTATAAATCTATATAGATGGACATATACGTATACGAGTTGTGTATATCGTATATAATTTGGCTGACATTGCGTGGGCGGCATACACAATTCACAATTTGCTAGCTTCGTACGATTCGCGACGATAAGAAAGATGGCGAAACGGGTAAGAAATTTCAAGTGTTCGAAGAGGGTTGTCAAGCTCATGAGAAGAGGAAGCCCAGAGATAGGCATATAAATCAGAACACTAAAGATAATAAACAATTGCTGCACGCGTTAATTAGCATAATAAAGCGCAAACTTACCGCTGCAATTTGCATTTAATTTTGGTTCAATTGCAAACGCTGTTCGTGTTGTTGTTGTTGCTGCTGCTGCTGCGCGCAGACGCCCACAGGATTGTTGTAATTGTTGTTGGCGCCTTTGAAGTGTGTGCATTAGCCGCCAAGTGCTGCTGCCATTCGCCGTGGTGTGGTGGGTGTTCGCAACGAGCGCACGACGCGAGCAGCACAATGTCAACGAAGCCATCGAGTTGATATTAAACGCCACCTGAATACCACTACTAACAATTTTAGTAGAAAATGCCAAAAGTATGAGTAATGAAATAAAACATTATCAAAATTTAAACTACTATATTCATTTTACAACACTATTTTCAAGGCCACATTTCGTAATAATTGTAACGTTTACTTTGTTTATCTACGCGTTTTTGCACACACACACATTGTTCTAGTCAGCTGACGCGGAGTGTCTCACTTAAATTGAACTACAAAAACAAAGATCAATAACAACATCGCGACGACGACGATCACAAAAACAAAGCCCAAAAACAGAAACTAGTTAATGCTACGTAAGACGAGCACGACGTAATTCAACAAGACAACGCGCTACGTAACGTGCGAAACGATGTATCCAAAGGGGAGGGAGGGCAGCAACAACTAAAACAGCTGACGCAGTCGTCGTCGACTTTGCTGCGCTGCTTCTCTGTGGCTGTTGCTGTTGCTGCTGTCAACAAGATTTTGTTGTCTGCCTTTTTTTGCCTTGCACTTTTTAGTTATTTCGCTGACCGCGTGTGTTTCAGAACGTTTTAACTCTGTCTGTCTGTAGATAGAGGAGAGCGCGTTTCGTAGTTTGTGATTTTATTTCGGGAGGCTTTTAACGCGTCGTATAACCATAATAATCATAATAACAAACGATAATTACCCAAAACGTATAAAATAGAAGACGAATGTTTATAGCGCGCCGTCAAGCAACAACACAACTAACACAGATACTACGTAAAGTATTATTATAATATGAACACAATAGACTACAAATCGCAACTAGTTTAAGATTTGCACGCAAACAACTATTTATGTAATTTGCGAGAGGCTACAGTCAGTAATATTAACAACAAGAAAAACGAAAACACAACAACAACAACATCAATCGGCACAAGCGCAAAAATCTACGAAAGCGTATGCGTATATTTCGATTTTATATATTTTTCTATTTTATTTTATTTGGCGCTTGTATTCGTTTCGTTCGCCTCTCTCTCGCTGTGCGTTGTCGTCGGAGCGCCAAGTTGAACTGCCATGAACTAAGGCAGAGACGTTTCGTTGGGAGGCGACATTGACACCGACGCTTACGTAGCTATCGCTTTTCCTCTTGGCGCTGCGTCGTCGACTGCTCAATTGAAAGAATGAATAGTGTAATTTAAATCAAATCCAATTGGAGTATTCCCGCCTTGCGTAGAAATGCGTGGAAGTCAACCATCTAATTTGTGAATGGGGAAAAGAGAAAGGGCGTGCTTGAAAACAAACTCGACCTTGGTGCTTTGTCAACAGGCAATTGCACTTGTGGGAGAACGATTGCTAATTAATAAGAAAACACTTATGTGCAATTTGTTAAAGTTAATTGTGCAATCATTTTGTTGTTGCTGCTGTCTTTGCACACATTGTTTATGCGAAAAAGCAATTTCATTTGTTTATATTTTCGGCCAGTGCTGCAAAGCGCACGCTTAGCGCCCTTAGCCAAGAAGCAAACCCTTGACAAATCGTAAAAATGTGAATTTGGCAGTGATAATTTGAATATTGTGCCAAATTATATTTTACTTAACAATAATCGAATACTATAATACAATTACTTAATAAAAACTACACACACATAATAGTGTGCATACATAAGTTCAATAGCTGACACACTGGCATTCGCATCGCTTTCGCACAGCTGTCCCCATTACCAGCGTCTAGTCAGTGTTGCAAAACGCCCACACACGAAAACTTACGCGCCAACTGCCAAAACTTTGAACTTGCAAAAATCGAGCCAAAAAAAGCGTATGCGTCATTGTTGATGTTGTCGTCGTTGCTATTGTTGTTAGTGTTGTTGATATTTGTAGCTCTCGCGCTATTCTAACTTAATATAGTAATTTGTATGCGCTGTATGCTAATATTTAATTTCACCTGCACCATTATATTCATAATTATTTAAGTCACATTTGTTATACACACGTATGCAAATAAACAAATGTCAACGGGTCGCAAGTTGTGAGCAGTATGTGATTCCAAGTGTATTCGAGTACTCGCCTGAGTGCCCCTATTAGCACATGCCACTGATTACGGTTGACAGCAGCAGCGACGGGCGTCGAACGTCGAGATAGAGGTAGACGTATCGCCTACGCATAGGCACAAAATGCTCTATCAATATGGTTATAGTTTGTTTATCGACTCAGCTAAGCGTCGTGTAGTTTTACGATCGCCCAGCAAAAGGGCATAACTGTTAAGGAATCTCAACGACGCGCACATTTTTGGAATAATTTCATTCTTGGCTCCTGGGGCAAAAACAATAAATTAACAGCAAATAACAAAACAAACAAACGATAACAAACACACAAATACATATATGTATAAAGTTTACACTCAAACATACGCAGGCAATCATATGTCATCATCATCATCATTAACGGCAACAGCGGCGACGGCAGCAACATGATGGCATATTATAGTAGAACAGAACAGCAACAATGCTGAGTCAGAGTTGTCATCCGAAAAGCCCCAATTGGGGCCGACAATATTGCTGCTGGACTGAGTTGGGCTTTCGCTTGGCACGCTCAGCGCATTCTTCGCATTCGAGTGCAGAACGCCGGCGGAGACAGTCGACGAGACAACAAGACAACAGACAACAAACTGTGAACAGCGAACAGCGCCACGCAGCTGTTAAGCGAGTCAATTGATTAATAATTCAAGTCAGGGCACAAGAAGGGGGATAAGCCCAAAGAGAGAACTCAGAAGAAAACAAAAACAAACAAGCAACAAATAACTAGCTACTAACTGTGGTAACTTTGTGTGCTAACAACAATAACCAATCGAGTGAAGCGGCGAAACGCAACGTTTTGCTAATTACTTTTGTTTTTCACATTTGGTTTGGTGGATGTGGTTTTCATTTTTTTGCTGTTCTTCTGCCAACTGTTTTAGCCCTGGCTAACAAAAAACAAAAAAAAAGAACTAAACTGCAAAAGTTTTCAGAGTGTTTTCGGTGTTTGGCCTTGTGAAAGTTTCCGCGTTTGCGTGTAAGTATCAAAAAAAAAAAAACAGAAACTGTTGATAATCAAAATTCAGACACTGGCACAAAATAATTTCACTTAATTGCAGTTAACAAATTACGTTAACAATTATGGCCATCACGAACGTGAAAATCATCGAATCGAAACTCGATCTCTTCCAAGCCCCCAAAAGCTATGCACTCGCTCATGCCGTTGAGTCATCTTTCAGTGCAGTCCGAGGCACACTTGCTTGGCAGTTTGCTCTCATCTTTGGGGATGTGGATGAGCTGCGTCGGCGGCGGGTGAGCAGCGGCAATTGCGTTGTGCTGGAGCACAATGCACGATTTGTTTACTATCTGGTGACCAAGTCGAATCTCTATGCCGCGAGCACTTACGACGATGTCCAAGCGGCACTAATTTGCCTCCGGGAGCATATGGTAAGTAAGCGTGCGATTTTCAATTCACGACTACAGATCGTATCTGAAAAGTGTTGCGCTTGATTATTTATAACCAGAAAGAACAGCCAGATGCATTAGAACTGTGCTTACTTTCGAATTTTGCCAAGCTTTCATTCAGTTCTGAACTAAATTTAAAAAAATACGGTACAGGGTCTAACGCAGTGCATAAAATCTCTCCACATGATAAAAATTGTTAACAAGTCTGTCGGAAATTCTTTGTAGAACCTTAAATCAAATTTAGCACCTCAAAATCATATAAACAGATAAAGTATATGTTAGGATCTCATACAGTTGATAAGACTACTAGCAAGTTAGCAGGTTAGTCTTATAAACATACAATCAATTTTAGATCATGCTAACATTATACTTTCATTTCAAAGACTTTCGCAAATAAAGTAGGAAATATATTACAAAGTGTAAAGTTTATTGTAGTACCTTAAACCCAATTAAGTGCAAAAAGTAAAGGGTCTACCAAAGTCAAAAAGATCAAAAGATCTCGCTTATTTTCAGCATGCTAAAATTAGCAGCAAGTTGGTCGCCTAAGCAAAAAAATCAATGTAGAACTTTAGATCAATTAGATAAAAAAAACTAAAGGGTCTCGCACAGTCAAATACCTAAATTAGCTATAATAACCCAAACACGGTTTTTCTTAAAACAGAAAATAAATTTATTGTAGAATCTCAAAAAACTAAAGGGTCTCACAAAAGCATAGAGTTTAAGAAAAGAGATCTACCAAAGTCAATAAGATTAAACACATTTTTCTTAGTAGCCTAAATCTAGCAGCAAGTTGCAGAATATCTTAATCAATGTAATCCACGAAACAGAAATTTTACTTATTGCAGAACCTTCAAAAAAGCCATGCACAAAACGCGAAAAGTCTCACAAAGTACAAAAGTGTAAGATAAAGGGTCTACCAAAGTCATTAAGATTAACCATCTTTTCTTGAAACGTCAAGTTGGTCGCCTAAGCAAATCTATTCATTGTAGAACCTTAAAATCATTTAATTAAAAAAAACGAAAGGGTCTTACAAAGCTTATTACATCCTCTATAATATCATAAACAAAATAAATGCGTATTTAGAATAATACTTTAAAATCAATCCACCACCAAAAGTAAAGGGTCTCACACAGTCTATGAAATCAGCTCTGCCTTTTCTCCAATTGTTATTATCCCAAACAAGGTAGTCGACGAAACAGGAAATTTATTGTAGAACCTAAAATCAATTAAGTTTTTCGCTCAAGACAATGGCCGAGACAAACGGGAATAAGCCGTTATCATCGTGTTTGCAAGAACGCACAACAAAGCGTAGCAATCACTTGATTAACAACTTGGAACGAGGGGATCAAGCTGATGAACCAGATTTGCACTTGATCAACGACACTCAAGCAGCGCCCAAAGACAGTTCGATGATGGAGCTAATGTTAAGCATCTCGAGATTCATTACTGAAAATGAAAGCGATATTATCTCAATGTGCATTGCCGTGTTTGTGCTTATGTTGGCTATAGTTGTATCTGATTATCTGCGGCATCACATGTATGTGAAATCTTGATTGGAATTTGAAGCTGTTAAGCTAAATCACTTTCTAACGAAATTGCGAAAAGTTTGTTAAACAAAATTTACATTCATTTTGAGTTGGTTAGTAAATCTGTAATATGAGCTGAAATTAGTTATCTTTATTGTGATCAAGAAGTTGACTGAAAATATTTATTGTAATTAAATTGAATTACATTCTTGAAGAGCGAAATTTATTTGCAAAGAATATAGTATTCAATCTGTTTGCTTCATCTTGATTGTTGCTTGTCATTAATTAAACAAATATGTAAACATATGATTGTTGACAGCAGTTATCTTTGATTGAAAAGATGTTTTAATTAATTCTAAAAAACATTTCTTTAACCAAAGTGAAATATATTTACATTTGATGACGTATACGTCACTCAACATCGCGTATACGCACTGTTTGCCATCCTAATTAATCAAATATGTTTTGCATGCTTTTTTATATTTTTTATTTCGTAGCGCAATCATGAAATCACCAAAGTAGCCATGCCACGAATCTGTTCTGGCAACGATGACAACGATGGCCTCGATTGGAAGCAAGTGAAGCGCATTATGCAGCAGATCTTTGCACACAGCGAGTATCCCATCGAGATACTGGTCTGTGAGCATGACGACATCTCCAAAGAGGTGAGTAATACAATACAAAATTTTGCGAATTATTGTTAATCTCACGTCTCACACAGCTCGCTGCTCCCAAGTGTCAGATTACCGAGGCCAAGGGAAATTTGTTTAGCGCACCGGAAAACTTTGCGCTCGTGCATTCGGTTAGCGCTGACTTTGCCATGTGTGCCGGCATCAATTTGCAGTTCCGCTGCAAGTTTGGCCACGTGGATGACCTAAAGAAACAGCAAAAGCATACGGGAAATGTCGCTGTACTCGAGCAAGGCGGACGCTTCATCTACAATCTGGTGACCAAGGAGCGGGCACATGAAAAGTGCACCTACACAGCACTTTACTATGCTCTCCTGGCCATGCGCGAGCATATGGTAAGCCATTGTTTAAAGGCAATTATCCGCCTCTAACTGGTGCTCTTCTCTCTCCTTCATTAGCGCGAGAACGGAGTCAGCAAGTTGGCCATACCACGTCTGGGTTGCGGCATCGATCGTCTGGATTGGCTGCGTGTGCGCAGCTTGTTGGAGTTGGTCTTTGTCAGCGACAGCGTCGATATTATTGCCTTCTTCTATGAGCCGCCCAGCATGGATCGGGATACCATCAAGGTGATGTGTCCCACCTGTCATCACATGAAACTGATGCACTTGCCACGCAGCGTTAGCTCATCCCGCTCCTCGCTTTACAGAGAGAAGACGCCCTTCTAAGCGGAGAAGGATTCAACATTCTTATTATATTGTATATATGCAACGATGTTTATTTATAACGACACTCTGCGGGTTGGGTTTGATGCACGCACCCCACACTTAATATAGTTTTGTAAGAGTTTAGAGCACAGTATAAAGACATATAATGTTGATATTTATGGATATTTATGTAATTTATATGTACCATGTAAAGCGAATAAAAGACACCGGCTTTTTGGCTGACAAGTATTTAATCTAAACAATTGTAATTTCTTCTCTTTAATACTAGTAAATTCTTTTTAAATAATTATATTAAGTAAACATCTAAGCTAGCTAGTAACTAAACTCAATCGGTATCATTTACTCATGTATTCTCCAAAACTTTTAGATCTGCGCGCCACATTTCGTCGCGCTTTCGTTATGGCTGGAAGCTACAAGTTCACCGAGGTCGATGGAGATCTCTTCTCGGCCCCCAAGACGCACTCTCTGGCGCATTGTGTTGGCGCCGATCTCGCTATGGGCGCCGGCATTGCAGTCAAGTTCAAGGAAGTCTACGGGAAAGTGGATGAACTGCGTGCTCAGAATGCAGGAAGCGGTGAAGTTGCTGTGCTGAAGGATGATCAGCGTTACATCTATTATCTAGTAACCAAGCCACAAAGTTGGGGTAAACCAACTTATGACTCTCTGCAGTCATCGCTGGAGCAAATGCGTGAGCATATGGTAAAGTAGATTTTGTTTTACAATATCTTTATCTAGAATTTGCTAATTTTTAAGCATAACAAAAGCTTGGTTTATTTTTAAATGTTGAACGCATTTAAACTTATAGCTCTCAGCTTAAGTAGTTGCTAATAAAATAGGTAAAACGCCTGCTGCAAAATTCTTTCACACTTGCTAAACAAATTCCTTAACTTATTGAGTATTATTTCATTCTTATCTCAATCGAGTTTGCTTTTTCATCTTCAATTTGTAGATTAAGCAATGCAAATAAAATTAATATTAAACAAATTCCAGACTTATTGAATACAGTTTGGATAGTTTTAAAACTTTACTAAACTTCGCTAAGCTCATAAGTTTAAGTTTTAACGTTTCATTTAATAGTAAAAAATAGTTTCATTAGCAGTGACTATAACAGACCAGTTTATAAGTTTCTTCAATCTTGCAATGTAAATACTAAACTTACCAAGTGGAATTTCTATCTTGCGCAAATATTCTAAACTAAATGCTTACTCTTAATTTAACATATTACGTTAACATTTTCACTTTCAAACTCCCAGCCGTAGCCGTGCTAATAGAAAAGGTAAATTCATTTACACTTGTTATGCAAATTCTAAACTTGTTGACTTCAATTTCTTGTTGTGTTGCATCTCTCTCTAAGTTCAAAACTATTCTAAACAGAATACAGACAGTATTTTCTCAATTTTGTAATTTCTTTTGCAGCTCAAGAACCAGATTGATAAGCTGGCCATTCCGCGCATTGGCTGTGGCATCGATGGCCTGGAGTGGGACAAAGTCAGCGCATTGCTCGAGCAGGTCTTTGGCAAGGAGCAGGTGGAGATTGTAGTTTACAACTACGTACCGCCGCAATAGAAATCTCTTAAAATTAATTATACTGCCTGTTTATTATGTTGTAGTGCCTGGCACATAATTATACACAACAAGCTCAACGGCGTCAGCCTCAAAAATCTCACGCAGCATGTCTTTTACTTTGGTCCAATTAAGACCGTCCAAACCGCAACCGATGCGAGGCAACGCCAACTTCTCCACATTATGCTTTAGCTGAGGGTAGGGATATTGGGATAATATATCATTATATATGATAGGGATGCACTTACCATATGTTCGCGCATGGCGCACAACGAGCTGTGGAGCAGTTGATAAGTCGGCTTGCCCCAGCTGCTCTGCTTGGTAATCAGATTGTAAATGTAGCGTCCTTGATACTGCAATATGGCCACGCCTCCAGGTTTCACATTTTGCTGCTGCAATGCAGCCATTTGGCCAAATTTGTTGCTGCCAGCAAACGAAAACATTAATAATAGTAAGGATAACTTCGTATTGAGCTTACCGAAATTTAACAGCAATTCCTTTGCCCATACGCAAGTCAGCGGCCACGCAATGGCACATTGAATATTCAGCGCCAGCACTAAATAAGTCGCCGTTGATTTCCTTTATGACTGAACTTGACATTTTCATTTACTTTTTTATTTTAAATTAAGCAAGTTGCTCAAATTTGTTTTCCAATATTGCCGCGCGAAAGCACACATTAACGTTGACAAGCGAATGGCAAAACCGGCAAAGTGTCACAACAGCTGATTTGGGGAGTGTTGCAAAATGAGTGAGTTGCAGTAATGTAAAAGAGTTCACTACATTGCATTTAAGGTTTAGCATTACTTTTCTTATTGAGCTAATTAAGGTCTTTCACGACCTTATCGTAGGTGTAATTATTCACGTTATATTCGGTAATTAGTGTAATGAAGTATATACTAACGGTATTTAAACGTATATTTTTGAAATTTTGCTTATGGTCACACTACAACAAATAAAACAGCTTTGATAAAGCTCTTAAGAATTTAGATAATGTTTTTTTTATTAGTGCTCAATATATAAATGAGTTTTATTTTCAAATTTGTTGCTGCAATCATACGCAAAATGCTGGAGCTTCTGCAAATTGGTGGAAAGCTAACGCACACACTAAGCATCTATGTGAAAACAAACACGGGACGCACGCTGTCTGTGAACTTGGAGCCGCAGTGGGACATCAAGAACGTCAAGGAGTTGGTGGCACCACAGCTGGGATTGCAGCCGGAGGAGGTGAAGATCATATTTGCCGGCAAGGAGCTCAGCGATGCAACCACCATTGAGGTAAATGCAAATTGCAAAATAGCCGCAGAATTATAGCTAAACTGCAATCAGTTTGCTGCCCTGTGATCTAGCAATGTGATCTGGGACAGCAGAGTGTGTTGCATGCGATACGATTGCGTCCGCCGCTGCAGCGAGAGCGTCAGTCCAGCACATTGGTAGAGGAGGAACCCAGTGTGGTGGAGGAGCAGCCTTCGAAGCCGCTCAATGAAACGTTGCTCGATTTGCAGCTGGAAAGCGAGGAACGTCTCAACATTACCGACGAAGGTGAGCTATAGTTTAGCTCTAATCAATTTTTAATATTGTTCAAATCTAATCTCTCATAGAGCGTGTACGAGCCAAGGCCCATTTTTTTGTCCATTGCGGACAATGCGAGAAGCTCTGCAAGGGAAAACTGCGCGTGAGATGTGCTCTATGCAAGGGCGGCGCCTTCACTGTACATCGGGATCCCGAGTGCTGGGATGATGTGCTAAAGCCTAGACGTATTCGCGGTCATTGTGAGAGTCTAGAGATTGCGTGCGTGGACAACGAAGCCGGTGATTTGCCCTTTGCCGAGTTCTATTTCAAGTGTGCCGAACATGTTTCAGGCGGTGAAAAGGATTTCGCAGTGCCCTTAAATTTGATTAAGAACAACATCAAGGATGTACCCTGTTTGGCCTGCACGGATGTGAGGTATTTATTGACTTCTCTTTAACTATTTCCAGTTATTTATTGCGTTGTATTTTCTAGTGAAACTGTTCTGGTCTTTCCTTGTGCCTCGCAGCACGTCACCTGCATCGACTGCTTCCGCGACTATTGTCGCTCTCGTCTCAGCGAACGCCAATTTATGCCGCATCCAGATTTTGGTTATACGCTGCCTTGCCCGGCTGGTTGTGAGCATTCTTTCATCGAGGAAATTCATCACTTTAAGCTGTTGTCTCGCGAAGAGTACGAACGCTATCAGCGTTTTGCCACCGAAGAGTTTGTGCTGCAGGCTGGCGGCGTACTCTGTCCTCAGCCTGGTTGTGGCATGGGGCTGCTGGTGGAGCCCGATTGTCGCAAGGTCACCTGCCAGAGCGGCTGTGGCTATGTCTTCTGTCGCAATTGCCTGCAAGGTTATCACATTGGCGAATGCTTGCCCGAGGGTGCCGCTGGCAATGCTCCAAAGTCATGTGATTACACGGTGGATCCCAATGTGAGTAACTTGAGTCCTTGTTGTGTTGATTGCATAAATCCAATGCGTATCGTTTATCTGACAGCGCGCTGCCGAAGCCCGTTGGGAGGAGGCCAGCAATGTGACCATCAAAGTCAGCACCAAACCCTGTCCAAAGTGTCGCACGCCCACGGAACGTGATGGTAAGCAAGAGGGATATTTTAGCTTGATACACAGTAGATTGCATCAAGTATTCGATGCTACATGTAACATGTCGTTATGCCTTCATCTCGGAGATTGTAAAAGCTAGATCTAGATAGGATGTGATTCCTATAAGAATTATTAGAAGTTGCCTTTTCGATTGCGAAAATATTATAAAAAATGAAAGTAACTTTATAATACAATATATCTTCTTTTTTTAGTAATATCAATTTCATGTTGAATTGTTTAAAAAAGTTTGATAATTAATAATATCTAGCCTTGTAATTTTTGTAAGATTTAATATTCCATAACAAGTAGTAGCAGATATATTGCAGTCGATCACACTCTGTTGTTACTTTGTTACATGTTACAGCATCAATTCTTATGTATTCTGAAATTCGATTCGTTTCGATTTTATGTATGTTTCACAGGTGGCTGCATGCACATGGTCTGCACACGCGCTGGCTGCGGCTTCGAATGGTGTTGGGTCTGCCAAACAGAATGGACGCGTGACTGCATGGGTGCCCATTGGTTTGGTTAAGTGAAGCATTCGCATTGGCTTAAAGATGATGATGCAAGTAGAAATAACTTGATTTTATCTTTCATTTATTTTGTTGACTATTCTGTAAAACGTTTGTTTGCCTGTACGAAAGACTGTTAAAGTAAACTGCAAGTTAAATTTGTAAAATTGTTAATAAAAACACAAGAGCAGCTCGAATATTGATCTTATTGAATTCTACGGATAGGGATATTATTATAAAATATTAGGATTTCTTTTCAGATTTATATGAAGATTTAAATTAAGTGTTGTCGTATTGACATATGAATATTAAATATTACATCCATTAAAATTGATATTCTTCGAAGTCTATTCAAAATTTCCAAAACTTTAAATTTTGTGCTATATTTTATTTTCTGCTGCAACGTCAAATTTCATATTTTAACATTTCTGTGTATTCTATATTTATTACATTTGCTACGCTCATGAAAATTGCAACATTTTCCATGAGTTTAGGTCATCTAGTCCTTAGGGATTCTCCTAACTGCCTTGCGGCCCACACCCTGTATCTCGTCTACAGAATCAATAACAAAAACACCCTTGACTGTGCGCGCCTAACTGGTTATCCCCAACACTCATGAACACCCAAAACACACCCCACCCCACCTTCTGCATCCATTCCTACCCCACTGTGTTCTAGCGTTGCGTGCGCACGCTTTGTTTACGTTTTTCTTTTTCAGTTCGTTTTTAATTCCGCCGCATCGTTGTTGTCACCCGCAATATTTTGGAGGCTTTTGCTGTGTGTTGACTGCGAAAACCGCAAAACACACAACACGTGCATCCAGCGAGAGCGACGAGAGAGAGAACGCAAAAACAGTAAAAGAGAGCGTAAGCATGTGCGCAGTTTTTGGATCTGCTCTCTTGCTATCGCACTCTCTTTCGCTCTCTCTCCCAGATTCAATCAATATTAATGGCGCGTATTGAATGCATGTGTGGGTGTGTGTGTGTGTGTAGGTGTCAGTGCATTTGTGTGACTGTTTACTTTGCGGAGATAGTTAAGATTACTTATCGATTTTGCTTATCGGTCAAGCAGCTATCATATAGTGAACACAACTTATCGCTGGGTAAACTCTGCGCTGATATGTATGCTATATATAGTTAGTAGTATCGTTGATCCGGGGACATCAATAAAACAGGCGCATACATACTCATTGATAACATGACCAGCACTGAACCAGGGAAACCCCCAGCAAACGCTTTGTCTGTTTGCTGTGCGCACTCGCTCTTGCTCCCTTTCCCTCGTTACACTCTCCCACACTCTGGCGCATTTGGCAAAGCTCTCTGTTTTTGTTCGGTTTCTGTTTTGTGCTCTAATTCGTAAGCAAAGTAAATGAAATTTACAAATGACATTTACCATGCAGAGACCGAGAGAGAGAGAGTGTGCCGCCCCATTGCAATTGCCAAATGCGCGCGCTCTCTTTGGCACGCTCTCTCCCCTCTCTCACCATCTCTGGCATCAACGTGAACCCAACAAAAGCTCGCGCTCGCCTCGTGAAATGGCAGCGCGTGTGTGGGCAGGTTGCCCATCAAATCGGGTCACATAGTTTGCGCTGGGTTCCCAGTGCAGCGCGCAGCAGAGCGACGTTGTCGTTGTTGTGTTTTCTTTTGCCCTTCTTCTCTGCTTTGTGTTGCTCGCCTTGTTGTGGTGTGTTTTGGCCCCTGTTGTTGTTTCGCCGCCGCCGTCTTTTGCCAGTTTTTCTTCTTTGTACAATTTTCGGGGGTACAACGACGATGGCGACAACGACGACAACAACGTCGACGACGACGCCGTTGAGGCTCTCGGTGTATAAATGGTAGCGCGCCAGCCGTATCGCATTTCAGTCTACGTTGGACTTTGGCGCGCGTCGCACACGCTGCGTATACGTAACGCAGTAACAGCAGTAATTCATTGTATCCCATTCAAGGGTTAATCAGTCGGCACTTGCCCATTCTGAATCTCTCAACTGACTGTGAATGTGATGAGTGTGAGTGTGAGTGCGTCTACAGATTTTTGCACTTTTCGATCGTTTGCTGCGTAGCCTCCTCTCTTCGATTTTTTGCGCGTGAGTGCAAAGAGTGTCGTGAATGAGAGTGTGTGTGTATGAGTGTGAGTACTGGCTATTGGTATTCGAATTTGAATTTTGTGCGCAACATTGCAAATGTAACGGTATTTTTGAAATCGATTGCAAGTTCCATGAAATGTTCGAGCAAAAGTGAAAAACAAAAAACTACAAAGTAAATTATTTTATTAACTTCAATTACAAAAGGAAACCAGTGAAAAATAGAACGTTAAAAAACATTATCATTACGTTATAGGTAAATATTTCAAAATTTGTAATTCCTTTAATTTCAGTTTGAAATACAATAGTAACTTCAAAAATGTACGCTCATTCAATATTTACGAATACTGGCAATCAAAAATAAATGCATTGTTTCGCTTTATCCCTACACTCCATTATAATGTCACACACGTAGCGAGCTTACGCACTTGCCCCAATTATTGCAAAGCATCCACATGAATAACAACTACATCAACACACACAACAACAAACAAATGAGTGCAATACGCATGAAGCTCTCAATTAAAATTGCATTAAAAAAAAACTTGAAGCATACTTTCAGGCATTGTCAATATTTGCAAGCTCAAGTGCGCCAGGGCGCTCGCATATTGTGACGTATGGATGTTTGTATGTACAACGACGTCGACGACGACGTCAACGTAATAATTACTATGTACATGTGCGTATGTATGTATGTGTGCAATATGTCACATACAGGCTAGCATGTATGTGTATGTGTATGCGTGTAGTACACTAGAAATGTAACTGTTAAAACGTAGAGAGCACAGCGAAAGAATTAATGAAGCTGCGCTCTGTGTGCTGCTCAGCCCAAGCAATGTAAGTTGACTCGTCGTCTCCATCTCTGACTCAGTCTCAACTCAACTCAACTCAGCTCAGCTCAACTGCCGCTGCTGCTCTGTGTGTTTTTATTGATTTATATGCGCTGAAACTGGGCGGCTGTTGCTGCCCCCAAAACAGTGCGATACACACAGCATCCATCGCAGCATCGTAGCATCCCCATGCTCCACCAAAAAAGAAGAAGCAATGAAAAAAACTTCCGCTTTCCTATGCTGTTCACTTGCAACGCATGAGCGTGAGAGAGAGAGAGAAAGAGAGGGACTGCTGTGTAACGTTCAAATGCCTGAGCCTGATTGCATTTGCCCAAACATATTTTTGGGGTCTCAATTCATTTGCTCCTTGCACACGCACTCATCATCATCATCATCACTCAGCATAACCCTTTGCAATTCTGACTGCTTAGCGACAAAAAGCTCGCTCTCTGCCGGTCCAACAGCCGCTCTCTCTCTCTCTCTTTTGTTTTGCGCTCTCTCTGGTAGTTTAGCTTTTTGGCTCTCTGCGCTCAGCGCGTGTTTACATTTACATTGATTATGTTATCCAGCGCGTGGCTGCTAATAGAGTTGCTGCCTTCATTCCCTACCTCCCCCCTCCTTACCTTTGCCGCTCCCCTGTTGCCTGCTCTGTTTCAGTCGCTGAATTTGCTAATTTGTTCTGCAGCAGCAGCAGGACATCAGCGAACTTTAGCGTTAGCGATAGCTTTAGCGTCAGCTTCAATCAATAAACTTTGCTGACGACGCTCCCAACTTATCAATCGCTTCGGCAAGCGTTGTTGTTATTTTTGCCCATTTTTTGCAAAAACAAAAAGAAGAAACAAAAAAGTACAAGCAAAACCCATTTTTGTTAATCAATAAACGGCACACGACAGGCGCAAGCTCCCGCACACAACACACCCACATTCACACCCACACACACTTACACCCACTCACACTTATGCATTGTTACTGCTGCTGCTGCTGCAAGACTTTGACTCTGGTTCCTGGTCCGGCATTCAATTGAATCCCTCTCGTTCTTTCTCTCTGTCTCACTCTCTCATTGCCTGTGTGCACTTTTGTGGCTCATTAACGGTTTGCGTGTGACCAGAGTGCATGTGGTTATTACACATTCATCTGCATGTGCATGTGCATTTGTGTGCGTGTGTGTGTGTGCAGTGCAAGGCTCGCTCGATAAGTTGAGTGGCTTGGCTTGGGCTGTTGCTGCCATTGCGTGAGTGCAAAACAAACATCATTTTGTGGATGGGCTCATTATGAGCCATCACAACTACACGCCGCTCAACACCCTCGGCCAGCCCACGAAAATTTCCAACCATACATCATCCATCATCCATCATCTTGAACAAACGCATCACATTCGCTTCAGAACATTTCTGTCAGTCTCAAGACCAAAACAGCATTAGAAACGTTTAGCCTAATAGCAGCTCAGCTTAGAGTAAGAGAGAGAGAGAGAGAGAGAGAGAGAGAGCGAAGCAGATGTAATGCATTCATTCATAAAAATTGCATTGCATACTTTGCGGCATTTGCTTTAAATGCGATTTGAAGTTGAGTTGTGTGTGAAATGCTTGACTTAAACAGCATTAAATTAGATATTAACAGTCTGTTGGTTAAAAGGCTTAATTTGAATTCATATTCTGCAACTTCAATAATTGCCAAGCGCATGAAACTACTTATATTTAACTATCTTCAGCTGCCAATTTGGTATCACATGCAATGCATTCATTCATAAAAATTCCATTGCATACTTTGCGGCGGTCGCTTTAAATGCGATTTGCTGTTGCCTTATGCGTAAAGGGCTTGGCTTCAACTGCTTTTAAATAAGATATTAAAAGATGGAGAACTATATTTAATGATTTTAATACTTCATCAAATATTCTGCGACTTTAAAAATTGCACAATTTTTTATATTTAACTATCTTCTTTGGATACAAATGCACTGCGTTCATTCATAAAAATTCCATTGCATACTTAGCGGCACTCGTTTTAAATGCAATTTTCTCGTAAGTTGTGTGTGAATTGCATGTCTTTCAACAGCCTTTAAATAAGTTATTAAAAGTTCGACAACTAAATTGCATGATTTTAACACTTAGCAGAATATTACACGGCTTTAATAATAGCCAGACTCATGTATTCAAGCACCGCTCTGCTGGTGATTTGATATCAAATATGCAGGCATTAAGTGCACGACACACGTAGCACTCGATATTAAAACGAGCTCTGTGTACTTGCAGGATAAAGGAGGCCAACAAAAAAAAAGGAGCAATTGCGCGTGTAGGCGACCAAATTGCTGCCAACATAAATAAAAGGCGGTTGGGCGTAAGGATTTGCAAGACAGCAAAAGGCACAAAAAAGAACAAAACACAAAAAAGGAAGGAAAAGGAAAATCAATAATCGACACATGTAAGAGGATACGCTCGCCATTGACCATTGGACGACACAATATGGCCGCCAACACTAACACCAGCCCAACAACAACAACCACAACAATAACGAATCGGACGGGGCAGTCAACTTTGCCATTGTTATTACTGTTATTGCACGAAAGTTGCTAAGCTCAGCTCAGATCACGACGAGAGAGACGACATGTCGGATAGATACGCCGCCAGCTACTACGAGCAACTGCATCCGGCTCAAGCGCAAGCGCAAGCAGCCATGTCACACTATGCTCCTCCGCCCGGCTATCGCAATGCTCCCTACGCTCCCGTCGGCAGCGGTCCCTACAACAGCAGTCCCTATGGCTATGGCTATGCTGCAGGCGGCAGTGCCTCTTACATGCCCAACTATTATCGCTATGCGCCCTACGCTTCCCCACACTACAGTCAGCCACCGCATTCGCATCCGCATCAGCAGCCGTCTCATCATCATCCGGGCATGTTTACGCCAGCTGGCCAGCAGCTGATACCCTCCAGCGTGCTGCACTATCCGCCGCGTTCGCACCCGCAGCCACAGCAACAGCAGCAACATCCCCATCACCTTCAGCAATCGCTGCCACATCATGCCTATCAACAGCCAGCAAGCAACAGCAGCTATGAGCAGCCGCCGCCTGCTTTGTACAGTGCTTCCTCCTACGGACAGTCTCGCGGCTTTACCGCCTATCAGAGCTCAAGCACACACTATGCGCCGCCTGGACGCTCCACAACTCCAGCACCGAATCGCACCGTCTTGCCGCCAAATTATCTCGAACCAATGCGCAACAGTTTCACGGATCACCAACAGCAGCAGCAGCAACAGTTGCCGAAGGTGGAGGACACGCTGCCTGAGCTGAAGCTAGAGCACGAAGCGGAAGCGGCGTCGCCCACGCAACGCTTGACCACATCGCCGCCGTTGATAAGTGCCACGGGCACCGACAGCGGCATCAGCAACTGCAGCACACGTGCTCGCAGCGACAGCAGCCAGAGCACGCCCGTCTACAGCGGCGAGTATCCTGTCAACATGTCCGTGGAGTCTGCTTCCTGTGTCTCCTATCATTGTCCCGCCGATGGCAGAGACTACGACGAAGAGCAGCAGCAACAACAACAGCAGCAGCAACAGCAACAACAACAACAGCAGCAGCAACAGCAGCAGCAACAACATCAACCTCAACAGCAGCAGGAGACGGAGACGGAGGAGACGAAGCCAAGCAGCGTATCATCCGGTAAGTTTTTGTCGCCATTTGCATTACACTCTATTTAATTCACAATTATGCGAACGAAGGGCGGATGATGGGTCGATGGATCGTTGGGTGTGGGGAGTTATTCGAAATTTATGCAAACATATGTCAGGCTGGATTATGTAACAAGTATTAATGCACCGATGTGGAGTGGAGTGTAGGGTTCGGGACTCAAAGCACCAAGCAGCAGAAACAGCACTCCTTAGTGAGCAACTGACTTTTGGCACCGTGGTACCAAAGCCAACGAAAATGGTAGCTAAAACATTAATGTTATATTGACTTTCACTGTGACGTACTATAACAGTTGTTTATGTTAACATTGACATAACATATCACATGAATGTCGCTAACATTTATCTTACATTTACCTTAACAGTGGCTTACTAGAACAATTGATAATGTTAACAGAGACATAACATATCAGTTCATAATATAAACGAATTATGTAGCTAACATTTATGTTACATTTACTTAATCAGTGACTTTCCAGAAAAGTTCATAATGTTACAATTTCACTTCATAATTCTATCATTCACATAAAAAGCAATTGTTGTTAACATTTATTTAACATATCAGTTGATAAAGAAGCATAACATTTTAAGCACTGTTACCAACATTTTGATTACAGTAATGTGAACACTGCCTTAACATTTTTAGATAGATATTACAGCAGATGCTTTGGTAACTGTTAATAAGAGGTAGAATTAACAGAATAAAAATTGTATTTTTAAAGAAAATAGCTACAATGCAATTAATATTAGGTTGTTTGGTAATGACATACCGGTTTTTGCATTCAAATTTCGCGCATCACTTGTGAAGTCAAATATAATCGTATCTGGCAATGCTATATATCGTTTGAAAGGTATTGGCATCACCTTTAAAATGACATATAGTTTGTTTACATGAGCTTTCACGTTAAAAAATGACAATCGATTGAAATGGAGTTCAAAAACGCAGAAATTTGGGCAATTTTGAAATTTTATTTCGCACAGGGAAAAACTGCTGCGGAATCTCGCAGACAGATTATTGCTGTCTTAGGAGATAACAAACTTTCGATTCAAACCGCCGAACAGTGGTTTAGGCGATTCCGAAGTGGTAATTTTGATACCGAAACACCCACGCCTTCCGGACGACCAGTGACCGTTGATAAGGATAAAATCATGGAAATAGTGGATCGAGATCGTCATGTGACTATTAGAACCATCGCAGAGGAGCTGCAACTAAGCACGGAAACCGTCCATAGGCATTTAAAGTTGAAAAATGTAACAAAAAAGCTCGATGTATGGGTGCCTCATGAGTTATCCCAAAAAAACCTTTTCGACCGTGTATCAATCTGCGAATCTTTGTTTCACCGTAATAAACTCGACTCATTTCTGGATCGGTTAGTCACTGGTGATGAAAAAGGGATCACATATGACAACATAAAGCGTAAAAGATCCTGGTCGAAGCACGGTGAGTCATCTCAAACGGTGGCAAAGCCAGCAACAGGTGTTGCTGAGTGTATGGTGGGATATCAGAGGAATTATCCATTATGAAGTGTTGCCCTATGGCCAAACCATCAATTCTGACCTCTACTGTGAAAAACTGGAGCGATTGAAGATTGCACTTGAACAGAAGCAGCCAGCCATGGTGAATCGTAAGGGCGTTGTGTTCCATCATGACAACGCCAGGCCCCATACATCTTTGGTGACGCGTCACAAGCTACGGGAGCTTGGTTGGGAAGTGTTAATGCATCCAACTTATAGTCCGGACATTACCCCAAGCGATTACCATCTGTTTTGGGCCATGCAAAATTTTTTCGATGGACAAAAATTGAGTTCAATGGAGGATTGTGAAAATCGATTCGTCGAGTTTTTTGCCAGTAGGGACAAGGACTTCTTTAGGAGAGGCATATACAAGTTACCATCAAAATGGCAGAAAATCATCGAAGAGAACGGTACATAAAACACTTAAATCGGACAATGCTAACTATGTTAAAATCTTCGTCAAAAATCAATAAAAAAAACCGGTATGTCATTACCAAACAACCTAATATATTAAATTTTAATAATTGAAACAGACTTTGAAATATTTAGTTTCTTTAAACTCTTTTATGAGTTTTACCTTTTATTCATATTGTGTTTCTATTTCAAATTTTTAACTAAGCTTCATTCCCCTGCTTATTTATATTTAATCAATTTCTAAATATGTATAAAACGATTAAAATTTTCACAAAATCAAAATCAAATTCATATTTATATTTAATTTTTTTATATAGTATTGTTTTTATATGTGGTTGTACCTTTTTTCCCTAAACAATTTATCATAATATATTTCTCACATTCTTTTTATTTAACTTTTATTTAAACAGTAAATGTCAAAGTGATTTTACTTATCCTTTATAATAAAAATGAAGGTCAACTTGGAAAAATTTGATTTTTAAGAAATCGAAGAATCCTAAAAAAAAAAAGTTAGCAGTTGAAATAATTATGAAGTTTAACTCATCATTTCCTATTGTTTTGTTAATTTGTCAATCATAATATTGCCAAGGCATTTATTATTCAGATGGCTCCATCAAGTGTCCTTAACCTTTGATTTAACTCATTAATCAAGTGCAAGGCAGCTGATTAATGCAATTAATAAATGATGTGTTGTAGCCTCGGGGTCTTCGTTAATGCTGTTTACTTCTCGATTGCCATCGTTGTGGCTGATCAATTCTCGCACACCACTGTAGCCAAAGGGGAGCGCTTGGCATGTACCTCATTGCGTATGCTTGATTTTGCATGCAAATGAATGCAAAGACTGTCCATTTGAGTCGCCATCAACGCCGTCGTCGTCGGCGTCCATGACAAGCGGCTGTCTGTCAGGCGTTTCAGCTATTTGCAAGCAGCGACAAACCAACAAACCGGGAAAACTCGGCAAACTGGGCAGACCGAGCAGAGCAGTCGAGCAGTCGAGCTTCGAGGAGTCGACATTTTGCAAACACTCAACCAATCAGCGTTGGTTAACTGCTGAAATGCTTCCGCTTCCTGTCGACCTGACTTAGCAGTGGGCGGCTGTGTGTGTGTGCGTGTATGTGTGGGCGTGGGTGGATGGATTGCTGTTGGCGTTGCTGTGACGAGCCTACGTCATGTTGCCTTAAAGGACTTGAAAATTAGCTGTCTATTTAGGCACGCAAACGGAGGCAGGAGGCAGGCGGGAAGCGTTTGGAGCTGCGAGTTTTGCTTTTTGATGAGTTCCTTTTCAGATTTCACTTTTTACTTGTGCCCCAACACATTTCGGGGGGCGGTCGAGGGCTGAAGGAGTGTGTGCGAATCAATAAGTTACCTTTTTTTTTTTTTTGATGTCGCGCCAAAGCCGAGAGACTAAAACTCCCACACATAACAGAGAGAAGAAGAGGCAGAGCGAAGCAGAGCTTCCGCTGGGAATGGAAGGTGTAAATTGTGAGCGCCACACACACACAAACACACACACACTCACTCATACACACTCCATTGCCATCCCTCGTTGGCAATGCCAACATATGACAGCTTTTCTAAATATTTCGTAATGTAAACGAGACTTGTGGGCAATGTGCCGTCCTCTTATCAATGGGCTCTCGACTTATACACACACACACACACACTCGACGGGGTGTTTAAGTTGAGTATGTGTGTGTGTTTAAGTGTGTGTGTGGAATGTCATCAGAGCAAAGCATGTAAATGAACTTTACAACGCAATGTGGTGGGTAGTAGCTGAGCTCTATCTATGTTTGCTGTTTGCCCAACACACACTGAACACACACTGAAGAGTCACCCTGGAGTACTCGCTGCTTGCAATATTTGTGTGTCGATGTTGAACCAACCAAACAACGAACAAACGAATGAACCAACCAACAGCTATCCAACAACATTGACGCAAAAATCAATGTAGTACAACGTTATGACGAATCGACAAGTGACGCAACAAAAAAAACAAAACACCTGCAAGTCAAAGCAATTGCAGCTAAACTTGACAAGCTTGAGAAATTTTGTATTAAAGTGCAAAAATGTCGATTGCATTTAATTGCATATCCAAGTTAAATACCTAAAATAAAATATAAAGGTAGTAAAAATTGGTTTTCATTTTTAGCAAAATTACAAATTGTAGATAAGGGCAAATTAAATTCTGTAAGCAATATAATTTTGATAATTTAATGGCATAACCAAGTTAATTGCCCAAATCAAAATGTAAAGAACTAAAAAATTAGTTTTATAATTAATTATAAATTGCAGATAAGGACACTTTGCGCTTTTTAAGCGGTATAATTTGGATACCAGTATAATTTTGCACCAACATTTACTTAATTGCATATCCTAGATAAGAGCTTACATTAAAACAATGACAACAAAAAAAGTTTTTAATTTTATTTATTCACTTACAGTTAACTGATAATCAAAATGAATGAGTTAGCTTATTTTTAATAACTAGTGCTGTCTACCATTTTTAATTTAACTGCACATTGAAGATAAGTGCCAACTTTAATTGTTGAAAATGACTTTTTTTTGTAAAAGATGATTTTACCAATGTGAATTTAATTGCACATTACAGATAAGGGCCACCTTTGTAGAAGATTATTTTATAAATATGAGTATTTATTTAAATTTTAAATTTTATCTTTTGTATTTAAATTGAGAATTAGAACTTTTCTGCTTAAATACAAACCAATATTAACGAATTCTGTCAGACGAAACAAAATGTATTTACAAAAATAGTATTTATTTAGCATTATTGTTAAATAGATAAAGGCTTATTACAATTGAACACATAAAGAGGTCAAAAGTTATATTATTTATTTATTCATTAAACCTTTCTCTCTTAATTTAAAATTCGTTTAACTGTCACGATCAATTAACTTAAATAGCAAATCCAGTTTAACCCCACATCTGCAGCTCTTTGCTGTAATTAAAGTTAACAGCTCAACAGTCAGATCAATCAATAAATTAAATAATATTGACAACGCCACCTATCAGTCAGGCATTGTGAATAATTGATTTGTTTGTCGCGAATGACACAAGAATAACAGAATCGAGCCCAAGTCAAATATCGCACAACAACAACGCCAACAACAACAACGATGGCCACAACAAAAATACGTAAACATTGCAAGCTCACTCGCATGCGCTCTCGTTTACCGTTTCTTTTTTTTTGCGCTCTTTCTATTTCCTTTTTTTGCTCTGCAAGTTTGTGCGTGCGAAGGAATGTGTGTGAGTGTGTGCTGAAAACGTTCAACAAGTGCATGTTGGTGTGCTTGGCTCGCTCTCTCTCAATCTCTCTCTTGCGCTCTTTTTTGGTGGCGCGCTCTCTTTGTCAACCCCAGAAATTTGATAAGCGGGTGTGCAAAAAAAAAAAAAAATACTAAAAATGAAAGGAAATCGAGAGGAAAATGGGCAACAGCAGCGGCAGCAGGAGAAGTTTGGTCAAAAACCTGACTCGACTTTTTAACCCTTGATGGCCGTCTGCACGCATGACAAAGTAATTACCCAACGCCTGCTCTAGCCTGACAAAATAAGAATAATAAAAAAAAAAAATGTTTGTATATATTTTGTATATGGCAAAAAAAAAGACAAAAATCTTTATTGATTTTCTTTGCGCTTGGGCGCCTTTTTTCTCGCTAATTTTCCAGATGACATAAGCGCGACGGCAGCGACGTTGACGTCGACGTCGCCTACGAGCAGTGTGAATGATATTGATAAGGCGGCAGCAACAGCAACAGCAGAGGCAGCAGCAGCAACCACGGTTGAAGCGGAGGCGGCGGCAACAGACGAGGCGCAGTCGGAAGTTGTGAAGCGTGCGGAAATCAATTTGGCGAAGCCCAACAAGGAGGCAGCGACGGCGACAAAATTACCGCCACAGGATATTGCCGAGCAACAACAACAACAGCAACAGCAGCAGCCAGCGACTAATCAAATAAACGAGGATGCAGCTGAGCATGGGGTAAGTGACGCTGCAGATTACAAATTAAAACTGCAACCAGCGGGGCATTAAATGCTCTGTGTCGCTAATTAAGCGACAGCCAGGTGAGAGAGAGCGAGCTCTGAATTAGGCCAAAGCATCCATAAACGACAGACTGATAATGACAGCAGAAGAAGACAATGATGCCACAGCAGCAGCAGCAGTGGCAAGTGGCAAGTGGCAGACAACAAACACACAACACAACAGCAGAATAAAAAAAAAGAGCAGAGCAAAAGCGAAATGCGTTTAGCTCCATCGACCGGCTTTCTAGGCAGCCACAAACTAGAGAGACAGAGAAAGATAGTGTGGGAGAGAGGTACTACAAAGAGAGAGACTTGTCACTCTCTCTCTTTGCCGGAAGCCTTTTTTACAGGGTGTCGCAATCGCAGTCGCATTCACAGGAGCGCCTATTGATTTTTGGGGGACTTGCGCTGAACTTCAATGCGGCTGCCGAGTTGCGTTGAGTGGCGGGAAGCTTTTTGTGAGGGGATGAGGGGATGGGTGATAAGTGTAGGGAAGCACCAGGAGCCCTTAATAGGGTTGCTTGGTCGCTTGGCAACATGAGCTGCGAGCACGCGCCGCTGCTGCTGCTGATGCCTGGCAAACTGGGCACACGGCAAGTTTCAAGTGCCACGCCACTTGCCACTTGAGCGTAACAACTTTTTTCTTTCATTCCATTTTTCTCTCCAACTGAAAACTAAATCGATTTTCTGTTCAACTTGCAACAGCAGCAGCAGCCGTCAGCAACAGCCACATCGCACAATTGGAGTCCAACGCCAACGCGGAGACCGCGCACTCCGCCCGCGCCACAGAATTCGCCAGTTGGCTTTGGTCTATCCGCGTCATCAGCGCCGCCCACTGTGCCACCTGCCTTGGCGCCACTGTTGCAACTACAACAGCAGCAGCAGCAGCAGCTGCAACAGCAACATCATCATCATCAGCCACATCAGCAGCATCTCAGCGGCAACAGCAAACGACATGCCAAAAATCGCCACAGCAGCAGTTGCAACAACAACAACAACAATAGTGGCAACAATCGTATCATTGAATGCGATCTCATACCGAGCAAGAAATCAAAACGCAAATTGAGCAAAAAGGAGGCTGATGCGGAGCATGTGGATGCCACAGAATCCACAGTGCGCGAACAAATAAGGGTGAGCAAAATTACATCCAACTACAGCTAACTATTATCTGTACTTTAATATCGATTCAGGTTTAATTAGAGTAGAGTCTCATTTTGAGGTGGCTTCTATGCATTAATTATTAGGTATCTTTGCCACAAAAATTAATTCTAAAATATATTTTAGTCATTTTGGATGTGAACCTCAAGTTTCCATGCTAAAATATTAATTCCTTCCAGCTTATTCCTTTGCAAGTAATATTTATGAACAATCAGTTCTCAAATTAAGTACATTTTTTAAAACCCAGTTTTACAATAAAATAACTTAGATAAATGAATTACAAAATAAATTCCATAACGACTATACTTGAGATTTTCTTTGCTATAACATTTTATATTTTTTTTTATGTTTGAAATGATCTTTCAAGAAATATTAATCGAAAATGGATTCTCAAATGAGATCAATTTTGTTTACACTAAGTTTTACCGTAAAATAAATTAGATAAATTAGTTTATATTTAGATTTCACTACGATTATACTTGAGATTTTATATGCTAAAATATTATATCATATATTATTCTAAAATTTTCTAAATTTTCAAATAATCTTTAAAAAAAAATTAATGGATAATGAATTCTCAAATGATATAAAGTTTTTTCTATACCCTATTTTACTATAAAATAGATAAATAATTCGAAATTATATTGTATGACTATTAAACTTGACAATTTCTGTGCTAAATAATAAATTCAAAATATATTTTCAAATTTACTCTTTTTAAGTTTGAAATGAAATGGAAATGGAAATTTAATTCTCAAATAAAGTCAAGATTCTAAATTCAATAAATAAATGAATTTGAATTTATATTTCATTCCAACTGTACTTAAAATATTTTGAAGACGAAATTTGATAATAGTGAGACGGCAATACCAAAATACTATATTAATCAGCACAAGTTGCTAGTCATTTATTTCCATACAATATAAAAATAAATTTAATTCCAAAAATAGTCATAACTTTCTGAAGATGCAGTATTAAAGTACACAACTTATGCAGCTCATTTTTGAAGAAAAAGTTTTGTTTTTCCATTAGTTTTTATAATCTTCTTAAAATTCTTCCTTAATATTTGACTTTACTAGATTTTTAAGTACTTTAATGATCTATGCTTTGTTTTCCTAACGACTTTCGGTCCAGCTTAAAATATCTAACTCTTGACTAACTGAATTAAATTAAATGAAAATGGTTCTGATAATAAAAACAATGGCCACCAAATCTAACTTTATTTTCATATTAAATAGCAATTAATTTTAATTACTTTTCCTACAAATTATTTCCCCTTAATGTTTTTACACTATTAATGAAATATTTACTCCCATTGCTTTGCAGGACATTAAGCCGCTGCCTGGCTTCCTGCAGGCATTTGGTTCCACCGAAATCGGACGCTTCTCGGAGCGTTTTCTGCAGACACCCGAGAGTCTCGTCGAGCGTCTGGTCGAGGAGTATGCCCACAGCAATGGAGGAGGCTATGCGACTCCCGGTGGCTACTACGATGCGCCAATGAATGAAGCAGCTGCAACTGGAGTTGGAGTTGGTGGCATGCATGGCTATTGGCCGTATGAGGAGCAGCACAACATGGCCTACCAGCAGAGTCAGCAGTTGGCACGCAATCGAATGCGTAGCCATCAGGCTTATCCATATCCGGACTATGCGGCGTATGAGCGATATGGCTATGCGGCCTACAGTGCAAACAGATCACGTTACGGCGAAATACGTTGCAATGGCTATTAATGAAATAGAGTAGAGTTGGCCTGTAATGAAGGTTATTTACAGGCATACATAAAATTAGATTACATTGTACAATACTAAAAATATGTATTGTATATTGTTTGGTGTCCTTGTCGTTTGTCATTTGGAAATTCTCTCTGTGTGTGCCTTTTTCGGTCAAAATTCGGCAATGCTCACCAGATGTTTGTTAAGTATTTTAAAGGGGCATTGCTGTCATTGATTGCGTTCAAAATTTATAAAAACCAAAAATACAGAAAACCAGGCCAAAATGTAAAATAGTCGTAAGTCTTAAGTAGTTGAATGTTTTAAAACCGAAATTGAGAAGAAGTTTTAAAAAGCTGAAAACATAATTGTATGCTGATGTTGAAACTTTTGTCCCACTGTACATACTCGTAGAGCAATGCATTTTTTCGTGTAGTAAGTCGAAAAGAGTCTACCAAACCAAAGAAAGAAAATTTTGAGCCAAGTTTGAACCAAGAGTCGCGAGTATTTTTAAACCAATTATTGAACAGAAGATCTCTGGCGAATTTGTTTCTAATCTTAAGTAGACACACCATTTTTCTCGCATTCTCGATATCTCTTTATATAAATATATATATTGAATGATGTACTTACTTCTACCAAATATATGTGTTGTATGTAAAAATGTAGCCCAAAGAAGAGATCTATAAATTATAATTAGCAAAAATAATGTGCCATTGAAAATAACTTTTAATTCAAGAACACAGTTTATAAGGTTTACGATTTAGTTATTATATATATACATATACCATATACAACAACAAATACTAAACGTACGTATGTGTGTCATTTCGATTCGATTACCAAAATAGTTAAAGCAAAGCACTAAGTTTTACGAGTACGTGTAAGCCTACAAATATATATATATCTATATATTATATAAAGATATATTTTATGTATTGTATCGTATTTTAGATTACGTACACTAACAAAAAACCACCGCACTAATTTGTACTTGTCCAAAAATTTATTTCTAACAATTTATTCATTTACTATTCACGTACTTTTTTAAATTCATTTTTTCGATTTCGATTTAAGTGCCTTAATTTAGTTTCATTTTCTGATGCAATACAAACTAATAAAAAAAACCAAAAACGAAAATAAAGAAAAATACAATTTTAAATATAAATTATCATTTACATTGTATAACAACCAGTTCAGGTTTCAAATGGGCCCAAAAATTCACACAAATCAAACTAAAAATAATATTTAAAAAACCCAAAACACATCGAGCAACATTCAAAAATGTTTTTTAGTCAAAACCAAATTAATTAGTTGTTAAATAATAAAATACTCACCAACAAAAAAAGATGAAAACGCAAAACCTTGTAGAGTTGACATTTTATGATAAATAATTTCCAAGTTACGACAAAACAAGCAAAATGAAATAAATCTAAATGTAGCTTACGATTAAGTTCATGTGTAAATAACAAAATAATAATAAAAAAAAACAATATTTGAACGTTTAAATTTTATGGATCAACAAAAATAAAAGACACAGAAAACAGAAAATCAAAATAGCAAAAATGTTAATAAACAAATTGCGTTTGGCTTTTTCATTTTCGAAAATAAAACCCAGAAAATGGTGTTTATATGTTGGGAGCGTTTGATTTTTATTTATTATGTTGTTTTTTTGTTCTTTTTATTATTTTTGTTTAACTGTTTTATTCATTTAATTAATTTATAAATATTATTACATAACCTAAACGTGTTTTAATTATTGTTTGTTGTTTTTTTTTAAATTAATTACAAAAATAGTTCAGTTGTAAAAACAGCAGAAATCGGTGTAATTATAATAATTAGCATTTAGTTGAGCGGAAATCAAAAACGGAATCCGGCAGGACAACATTTAAATTAATAGTTTCAATAGTTACAAGTACAATATATAGAAAAGGTTCGCTTTGCATAGTGAGTTAGACTTATTAACTAAAGGAAAATTAAATTGTTTAGTGACTATTATTTATATAAGAAACGATATAGTGAAGAAATTAATAGCGTTACAGTTACAACTGGGTGCAGAAAGTCGATTCCTTCTTTGTTTTTGTTTTGGGTGGAGGGGGAGAAAGGCTTATAGAGTTGGCTACAAGTTTGTTTCTGATACAATTTGTTTTTTTTTTTGTTTTTTAGTTAAATGTTGTATATAAATAGTTTGTTCTGTTCCTGTCGCTACAATTACATTTTATAGGGAGTTTTGTTTATGCAATCGGTTTCTTTTTTTATTAGTTTTTTTTTCAATTTTTTACGTTTATTAATAATAAACAATTACACAATTATTGATTTTGATCATGATCGTTAACAATCATCATTTCTTTTTTTCTTTTTACCGTCGATCAATATTTGATTCGTAATTAATAAGTAATTAGATGTGTGTTTTTTTGTTTTTATAAATAATTAGTAAGATTTATCGTTATATATCATCAATTGGTTTTTTTTTATTTCGCTTTTTTTGTTATATTTTTCTCACTTTTTGCATAAGTTAAAAGACGGCGCCACGTCCGTGTCTTTGTGTGTGTTGTGGTGTGTCTGTGTGTGTGAGCGCGTGGGTGACCTTTGTGTGTATGTGTGTGCGGATGTGCCCGTGGTGGTGGTGGTTACTCTCAATCATGAGGAGGACGCAGCCGACGAGTTCTTTGTGGAGCCCCCACCCGAAGTGCTCGGATTGCGCTGCTTATCAATGTACACGTTGAGCAGTCGCACCTTGCTGGGATTCATCAGCGCCAGCTTCGGCTTCAGCTTATCCTCGCCGAGCACAATGTACAGCTTGACAATGCAAAAGACGGCCGCCTTGCGTACCATCGATTGCGAATCATCGGCGGAGCGTGCCAGATTCTGGAACACCATATCCAGATGGGCATCCGTGATCTCGGAGCCATGATGCTCGGTCACCTCAAGCAGTATCTTGATGGCGCACATATTCTCGGGAAACGTGCCCGTTGCTATCACCGGATTCACAATGTTGATCGTCAAATCGAGGGGCAGAGCTGGCGCTATGCGCTGTATCATTGTGTCGATCTCACGTATCGCCTCCTTGCTGTGCTGATAGCAATTGATGATCTTCAGCAGTATGAGCTCGAGGAAGTTGAGCCAATTGTGACGCATCTTCTCGCTGCGCACAATCTTGCGCAGCACCTGCAGTCCAGCGATTAGCACATCCGTATGCTCCGCCTCCAGCATGTTGAGCAGCATCCGCATGATCGATTTGAAGTGCTTGTTGGGCAGCTCACAGTTGCCGCTGCGAATGCAGATGCCCAGATTCGTGAGCGACGTCTGCAGCTGCTCCACGGGCATCTCTTTGTTGAGCGTCAACGCCACACGAATCACCTCGCTCTCGTGAAGATTGCAGGGCAATATCAGTTCACCGTTCTCCGCCACATCGATGGGTATCTTGACGGCAGGTTGCGATGGCGCTGCGACATCCAGACGCATGGTGGCCGATTCCGGGGTATTCGATTGCGTGGTGTTGGCCGATGATTGTGTTTTCGAGTTGGATGACAGCGAGTCCTGCTGCGCTGTCAGCTCCAGATGTTCACGCTTCAACTGCTGCTCAATCGAGTATTGCAAGTGATGGCCGTTGTAGCCATTGGGCGCCAGCGAATGATATTGGCCACCGGAGAAACAGTTGCGTATCTCCTCAGATGTCTTTTGTATGTTGTGCTTCACGTCCAGGTCGGAGCAGCCGAGTATCAACTCCTGCTCCACCGACGACTGACGCGATCGTGGACTAGACTTCAGATCCATGTTGAGCGACGCAAACGGTCCAACGCTGGGACTCTGCAACGGCTTCGGGCTGCTGCTGCTCAACGGCGAGCTGCTCGGCGAGTTCGCGCCGCTGCTCTGTCGCCGCATAGTCGACTGTATGCAGAGCCGCGCCGTATCCTGATATCCCTTGGGCAACGCGGCCAAGAACTTGGTCATCTGTGGCGTATTCAGATTGTAGAGAGCCACCAAGCAGGCGCGCGCATGTGAGCGCAACTCCATCGATTTCTGATCACCCGACATCTGGGCTAGCTTCAGCACGGTGCGTTCACAGTTTTGATTCTGATCGCTGGGGAAATCGCTGCTCTTGCAGTACGTGTTGGCCAGATCGGTGAGGAAGCGTACGATGGCGATGCGTGTTTTGGTTGTGGGCGTCTGTGTGTTGTCCGAAATGATGCGAAACAGCTCCTTGAGCTGCAGCTGTGTGGGAAAATACTCGTGCACCACCAGCAGCGTCTTCCAGATCTTGCTGTGCATCGAATTGAGCAGATCGGTGCCCAGTTTGTTGAACAACCTGGTCAACAGTATGAACAGCCAATCGTGCAGCTCGGGTGCATGCACCAGTATCAATTCGGTGACTGTATCTAGAAACAGAGAGTAGACTTTAGTGTGGTTATCCATAAACATTTTGCGAAACATGTCCAGGACACACTGCAGCTGCTGTGGCGTCAACTCCTTGCCATCGGCCAGATACTGCGTCAGACTGATCAGCCCATCCTTGCGCTCCGACCAATGCGTCGAGGCGCAATACTGAATAATTGTCTCAATGTCCTCGAACGGTGCTCGCTGACTGCTCCAATCGAGGCGATTCCGTGAGCCGCTCAGCGAGTAATTCGAATTTGAATTGTTGCCACGCGTATAGCTCGAGTCGAACGAACGTTCCGAGCATACCGAACTCGCCTCCGAATCAATGTCGTCGGACTCATCGCGACCGAGGAGCTTGCGGCCAATGCGCATGCCTCCGGTGCGCAAAAAATCACCCGAAACATAGTCGGGTGTCTCTATGTTGTTGCCCAGCGTCAGTTCCGCTTCACGGGATTGCGCCAGCAAGCGGGCAGCAGCTGTGGGACGCAAGGGATTGTTGCGCTCCGGTGTGCGTCTCGCGCCCGATCCCGTCGAGTACATGCTGCGCTTCATCAGACCGCCGCCGGCACCTGAGCGATTGGGACTCGTCTCCCGGGAGCTGGCCGTGCTGCGCGGTATGCCGGAGGCCTTCTTGGGTATGGCACCGGTGGCGCCACCGCGATAATAGCTGCCCATGCCGTAGTGATCCCTCAGCTTGGTGCTGGGCGAGGTGGAACGTGAACCGGGCTGCGATTGCGAGACTCCAGCGCGCGAGCGTCCCACACGTGGCGTTGGCGTCACGGTGCCTGGCGAGACGGTGTGATGTGAGCCGCTGTTGCTGTTGGAATTGAGACGTGGCCGTGGCAACGAACCGCTGCCAACACCTCCTGCTCCACCGCCTGCCGCACCCGACGCCGTATTCACAGAGTTGCTGGGCACCAACGGTTTCTTCTGACGTGAATAGAGCGTATATTGAGCACGCGCCTTGGCGCGTTGCGCTGCCGCCGTGTCCACTGCCGAGATGGAGCGCATGCTTGCCGAGGGCTTCTGCAGTGTGCCAGGTGTGCGTCCAATGCGCGTCGGCGCCACCGTGCGTCGCGTCTCCAGCGATTGCTGACTGCCATTGGCGGTGCCGCCATCGCGCTCTCGCTCCAGCGCACGTTGCGCGTTAATGTCGAGTGTGCCGTAGATCTGATCGGCCAGGTCGGGAAAGTGGCGACGGAATGCCCAATACGCCAGACGCGAATGTCGCCGCGCATCGCTGTCCGCATCGCCAATGGACTTCTTGAGCGTGTCACGCAATACCAGAGCATGGCGTTCGAGTGCCTTCGTTTGCCACTCCTCGAAGAGCAGCACCATCAGTTCGCAGAGCGAGGCGCGTATGTCCTTCGACTTGGACTGCTGCAGCGTGTCCGTGTAGATCTTTAGCAGCTTGGGCGCATGGGTATATTTGATAATATACTTGAGGGCCAACGTCGAGGCGGATGCAATCACCTTGGCCGAGTTCTGTATCAGCAGTATCAATTGCTCCAGTATGCTCCAGCAGAAGATGTCCAGTTTGTTGCGCAGCGTCTTCGACATGTATGCGATGGTGATGCACGCCTCGCGTATCACCTGCGAGCGCAACTCCTCCTTCAGTATGTCAAGGAAACTGATCGATAGCTCCTTTTGCTGCACAGCCTGAAATTGCGGCTGCGCATGATAATTGAGCATCAGCAGTGCACGTATCTTCTTCAGGGCATCCACACGCTTCTCCCAGTCCATTGTCTTGTCGCTGATGACCAACAGTATCTGCTTGTAGATGTCGTCCATGTCCTTGGCATTGAATATGCTTAATTGTGGCACCTGCTCGAAGCTGGCCTCAAAGATCTCCATAGTCACAGCGCCCGCATCGCCAGCAGCGACCTCGTTTTGACTTGGCTTCGGTCGCATTAGTGCCGAGTGCAGTGGACGCTTCACAATCTTTGTGGGACGCTCACGCACCCCAATGTTGTCCGCCTCATCCATGCCATTGCCATTGGAGCTGCGCAAAGCCGAGGGCAGCAATAAGCCTTCGACTTTCACCTGATCGAACTTCTGCTCGAGCAGCGCCAACTTGGAAGCAGGCATGTCATCCATACGTCTCAGATCTGGTCTCAGACGATCGCCCACATGTTTGTAGATCTCCACCAGCGTCTGTATGGCGGATTCGCGCACATTCACCGTGGGATCACCAAGCAGCGCGCACACTGGTGCTATATAGACTCGGACACTCAACTGCTGGGTGCCATATTCGTGCAGAGCATTCACAATTGTCTGGAGAAACTCTTCGCGTACCTTGGCATTCTTGTGCTTAAAGCAACTCGCAGCCAGTTTGTCGATTAATGTCTGTGGTGTTTGCACTTTGTGCTCCATTAGATCACGCAACAGTAGCTGGGCCTTCTCGCGCACTGTGTCGCGACTATCGCCCAAGCGATCAATGACATGGGGCAACACTGTCGCTGTGTAGGCATTGAAATCGCTGCCCAGTCGCTTGATCAGCTCCGAGAAGGCCTCGAGAGACTTTTGTGCGATTTTAAAGTGGCTGCCTGTCAGCCAAGGCATCAGGTTATCAATGAGGAAGCCCATGTCAGTGCACACAATTGAATTGGTGTCGTCACTTAGGAATGTCACCAGATCCTCAGCCAATTGCACCTTGACGCGCATATCCGCCTTGGGCATCTGTTGAATGAAGCCATCCAAATCGCTTGGCTTACGATACGCCATGCTGTATGAGTGTCTCTGTTTGCTTCACACACGAATGGATAGTGTTCTTCTTGTTGTTTGTGTTGTATAGTTGCAGCTGCAATAAAAGTGAATGGAGAGGAAAAATTGATTTTAGTTCGTCGTCGCTTTTGCAAATTATATTAAATATTTATGGGCAGCAGCAGTTTGCCAAAAATGCAGGTCACTATAGATTGGTTTGTGTCGGAGATGCAGCAAAACTGAATTTATCTCTCGAGTGCATACATTATGCAAAATAACGAAGACTACGAGTGGAAAATGAGACATGATGGAATTTATACAGTATTTTCTTTTTACAAACTATACTTTTTCAAATTGCGCGCTCATTTCAAACTGCGTGCGCGCAGTACAAAAATGTAAGAAGAAGCATCAATCCGCAACCGCTATCGCAAAACGAAGAAGAAGCAAAAGCAACAGTCGCAACAATTTCTGTGTTTATGCATGCGCGCGTGTGTGTGTATTGGAGTGCGTATCGATGTATGCGTGCGTGCGATGTTTGTTTGCTTGTGTGTGGGGAGTGAATATGAAGTCAGTGTTTGGGCTGCGAAAAAGTAGGTGAATGGCTATGCGGGTGGGGATGGGCATGGACAGATGGCTGTGGGCTGTGTGTTGGAATGGCTGTCTGATGGGGGATGGAGTAAAGGACGGGACTTGATGTGCGGGGCGTTGTTACGTCGTGCACACAAAAATGAATCATCTCACCGCGATGAGCGTGACGACGGCGTCCAGGAGTGGAGTATTGCAGTGGGTGGTGTTGGGTGGCAGCCTGTTAAAAGGCAGTCAACGTGTTGTGTTTGGGTTTGTGTCTTACTCTGTGTATGTCTCTTATTACGTTTTCGGCTAAACGAGCAGCGACATAAACGGTGAACGACGTCAGCGCCACCGTCGCAGTTGACGTCGACGTCAAGCCGTCTATGGAGAGAACGTCGGCAGCGCAGCGCAAACACAGAACGCTGACGTCGTCGGACCAACGAAATAAAATAATAAAAACGAGAAGGCAACAAAAACGAAAAAATAACACATATTTATGGAAATGGCTGAATGAGATAATATGACAACAGCGAAGAGGAAGAAGAGGTGAAGAGTATGTATACAATTACTAAGCAACAACAGCGACTTGTTTGCTCATTTTAGCGCTGACGAGAGAGAGAGACAGAGAGAGCATTGAGCGAACAAGCAACAAATTAGCATTGCATACGCAATTTTCTATTTATAATAATAAAAAACAACAACATCAGAAGCAGCACCACAGCAAGGCAAGAAAAATTACAAAGCGCTATGCGAAGCTTTCGTAACTCGTCGAGTTTTAACTCTTTACTTTTTTTAACTAGACGATAAGATATGGCCAATTGATTAAAATGTTCGTTTTTAAAACAGCTGCTGCTCTCTTACTCTTTCACATGCTCTGTCCAATTGGACTAAATGTGTTGACTGCGCTGCCGCAGCGTAAATTTGTCAAATTTAAATGTCACATGAAAATAAATATATAAAACAAAAAGGAAAATCAAGACGGAAGCGGAGGCGACTTTTGCGAATGCGTGTCTTGGCCAAATAGTTGCATGATCTTTTTTTAACACGCTCACAGATACGCACACTCACACACATACACTCAAAATAAATACTCTCTACTCACTTTATTTGCAAATCCGGCTGCTGCTGCTGTTTCTTCTTCTTCTTCGTCGGCTCCCTCTCTTGCTTATTTTTCTTTACGCTCAATTTATTGTTTTGGGTTGGGTCTGACGCCAGAGCAGAGCGGAGCAGAGCAACAACACAACTGCTGCTGCTTGTTGGCCTCTTGGCCGATATTAAGAATTGATTTTCCAGTTGGTAAGTTTAACAAACAATTTGCAACGCACACAAATACGCGTATTTAATAAATTCTATGTCGTTTTGAGCACAGCCAATTGAACAATTGCCAGACAGACACGAGAGATCACAGTTTTGCTTGCTTGCCCCTCTTCTCACCCACTTCTTTATTTGTATTTGTTATTGTTGTTGCGCGCAGTTTCACTTTGGCAAATTAAATGTCATTTGTTGTTGCTATATCACTGCGCTCTTTATCTCTCTCGCTCTCTTGCTCTACCGTTATTGATGACTGCTGGAGGTGGACGTCGCCGTCGCAGTCGCAGCGCCGTCGACTGCCGCGGGTTCAACACAAATTCCAACGTCTTCAAAGTCTCGTCTGCTGCTGCTGCTTCTACTGTCTCTGCTGCTGGCTGATTTCGTGAACTTTTTTTCACTGACGCGCTGCCTGCTTGCTTGCTGGCTGTTTGTTCTCTCGTCTCTCTCCCTTTTCTCTCTTTCTCATTGCTCATGGGTCATCAGATTTACATTAAGAATTTTGGCCGCGTAGCCGTCCCGTGGCTGCAATCGACAAACATCACATTTTGTTGCACATTCGCACTGATTGTATTTTGTTGCGCCGATTTAGACAAATGTTTATCAACTTTTCACTTAAATTTAATACCGATTTTGTTGCGCGTTGCGAAAAAATCGCTTCTTCTTGTTCATCGGTTGTTGATCAGTGTGACTGCAAAGTTATTTGCAAAATCTCTTGTTTACCGCCGAAGAATATACTAGAACACACCACTTTCACAATTAAAAGAGTCCGATTTTTTTTTTACGTGAGCGGTTGAACTTATATCTCGTTTGGTTTTAAAAATTTTATTGCTGCTTAATTGTATTGAATAATTTTCGTTAAATAGCAACTTTGTTAAAATGCAAATTTAAAAATATTAATGTACAAACGAAGTTCAAATAAAGGTTGACAAATTAAATTCAGTTTACTTAAAAATATACCAACAATTACTGTGTTATTGTTGTTATCGAATTTGTAAATCGATGTCAACTTTGTCGATAAATGTCCACAATTATATCGACTGCACGAGTAACGCTGGGGCTGCCACTCAGTTTAATCCAATAGTATGGCAATATTAACAATATGCGCGACATTTTTAAATTTTAATAATTTTGCGACTTTTTCTGTGTCAATTTTTTCTTTATGCAGTATACATATATCTTAAATTTTTTTTTGAATAACATACTAAAAAAGCTGCAGAAATTAAAAAAATGTTCAAATTTTCCCCTTCAGGTTAATAAACGTTGACTGATAAGCAAGTTTACTAGGCGTCGACAGATATGTTTGATTATCGGATAATTTTTTTCCAGGAAGGTCGAATTTCGGGAATAGTTAAGTTATTGTATTTCGTTTGTCAAGTCTGGCGAGTCTTATCAACTTTAATAAGCTTGCCAGATGCCAGACCATATCGAATTTACTCAACGCTACTCAAATTCGCTGACTCGTGAATTAACACAACTACAAAAATTGTGTGTGTGTGTGTCCATATTTATTTATGTTGATAAACAATTTAATGTTTGTTCAGCAGTTGTGCCAGATTTATTACGAAATTAATATAACAAAGAATAACGTATGTTGTGGGCATATTTGTACTCCAGTGAATTTAATGCGGTAAATCTAGAACAATTTATTCATACTAAGCTAATCAGTCTTTATTAATCTGATGCACGGCCTGTGCACGTCCTGACGGATCCTCGGGACATCCCCAATCGAGGCGTGGGACCCACCTAACCACAGTTCGTGCCGCAGAATCGCCTGGAAACTGTTGCTCGAAGATGCAGCGATAGTAGAACGCTTCCTTCGTGCTCGGTGTGTTGAAGGGGAATCTCTCCGATGCCAGGGCAAACTCCTCGTCCGTCACATGACTGGTTGCCACCCGTCGAATGCTATCGATCCAATCATAGCCAACGCCATCGGAGAACTGTTCCTTCTGACGCCACAGCACCGAGTCGGGCAGATAACCATCAGCAAACGCAGCGCGCAACACAAACTTCTCCAGTCGCGACTTCAGCTCGCTCTTAAAGGCATTTAGTGGCCCGGGGATTTTATCCTCCGGCCGTATGTTCATCACATAGTTGACAAAGGACGTGTCCAGGAAGGGCACACGCAACTCCACGCCCTTGGCCATGGCCACCTTGTTGGCACGCAAGCAATCCGAGAGATGCAATTGCCGCACTCGCTTCACCAGTTCCTGATGGAATTGCTCATAGTTGGGCGCCTTGTGGAAATACAGATATCCGCCAAAGATTTCGTCTGCGCCTTCGCCAGAGAGTATCATCTTGATACCCGTGCTCTTGATGAACCTCGTGAGCAGCAACATGGGAAGACTGCAACGCACAGTGGTCACATCGTAGGTTTCCAGATGGTAGACAATATCCCGAATGCCATCGAGCGCCTCGTCGATCTCAAAGATCAGCTCAGTGTGCTCGCTATCAATGTACTTGGCCACCTGCCGCGCAGCCTCAAAGTCCGGCGCATCTCGCAATCCCACAGAGAAGGTCTTTAGCCTGTAGTTCGGTTTGGTTTCCCGCATAATCTTCGTGGCAATCGAGGCAATCAGACTAGAGTCAACGCCTCCGGAAAGCAGGGCACCAAAGTGCACATCGCAGTGAAGATGAGTGCGCACCGCAGACTCCAAACTGGTGCGCAGCAGGGACAAATCACACGGCAAGCTGGGCAACTTTTTTTGCCAGGGTTGTTCAAAGTGCTGCCAGCGACGCAGTGCACCAACGCGTCCGAAACGCGCCTCGCCTGGAGTAAAGGTTTCCACCTTGCTGCAGCAAGGAGTCAAGCACTTCAGCTCGGAGGCAACCCACAGATTGCCAGCTTCATCTTCGCCCACATACATTGGTATGATGCCAAAGGGATCGCGGGCCAGCAACACTTCCTTGCTGCGCTTGTCGTACAGGGCAAAGGCAAACATGCCCGTGATTTGTTGCAGCAAATCGACGCCATAATCCTTGTAGAGCTCAAGTATCACATGGCAATCGCTTTTGGGCTTGTAGCCATGTCGACGCTTCGCAATCTGTGCGGAAATTTCCAGATAATTGTAGATCTCACCGTTGGCAACGAGCACCAAGTTGCCATCATCGGACACAAATGGCTGATCGCCCATTTCCACGCCCACAATGCGTAAGCGTTCATGCACCATGGCCACGCCATGTTCGGGAACAATCACCACGCCCGTGGAGTCAGGGCCACGATGTCTTTGTCGTCCACTCTGGCGATAGGCCAACTCACGCAAACTGTATTTGCTGCCCTCCAATGTTTGGGCGCCAATCGCTTCGCCATCGCTTGAGAATATTGAAAATATACCGCACATTTTGTTGTATGTTACGCTGCGTTCCTTTACGCTTGCAAGTTCAATGACAACTGTTAATGTAGCCCGCAGTTTTGCCGACTTTTAAAGCCGCGGTGACGTTTCTTGCTGATTGTCGCTCACGTTCGTGTTGCGTCATGCAATTTATACCGTTGCTTGTCTATCGATTCTATATTTATGCTCGCACGTTTTGTTTTCTTTTTTTGCTCTCGCCCATGATACAATTATACAAGGTAGTCCCGTCGTCAAAAAGCTGTCCGTAATCGACACCGTACATAAGTGCGAGTGAAACGACTGCGCCTAGTGAGTGCGAAAGAATCGACAGTAGAGCTTTGTGATTAACCCTTCAATGGCGCATAGGGTTTAATTGTTTCACTATATTAAAAAGAGTTGAAATGTTTTTTATAATTTAATATTTAATAGTTTAGAAGTTGACAGTAATCGTTGTTTTTGTTTTTGATTACTAATTATTTAGTTCAGGTTCTTAATTTTATCATAAAGTTCATATTAATATATAATATAATTGCATTCTGACATTTTTGTCTTGCACAAGGGTTAATATTTAGGGAAAAAATCGTCCGCGCACAACCGTTCACTTCAACAAGAACGAGCGCACTGAGCGATAACACTCTGTAGCCGAACGAAAAAGCGTACGACGGCACTACCTTGTATAATTGTATCATGCTCTCGCCCATGATACAATTATACAAGGTAGTCTCGTCGGAACATGATACAATAATACAAGGTAGTCTCTTCGTGTGCTTTTTCGTTCGGTTTCTGTCCGCTATCGTCAGTGCGCTCGTGCTTGTTGAAGGGAAAGGTTGTATGCGGACGATTTTTTCCCTTGATATTAACCCTTGCGCAAGGCAAAAATGTCAGATTGCAATTATATTATATAAATATATGAACTTTATGATAGAATTAAGAACCTGAACAAAAAAATTAGTAATAAAAAACAAAATCAATGATTACTGTCAACTTGTAAACTATAAAAAATTAAATTATAAAAAACATTTCACCTCTTTTTAATATAGTCGAACAATTAAACCCTATGCGCCATTGAAGGGTTAATCACAAAGCTCTACTGTCGATTCTTTCGCACTCACTAGGCGCAGTCGTTTCACTCGCACTTATGTATGGTATAGATAGCGGACAGCTTTTCCGACGAGACTACCTTGTATTATTGTATCATGCGTCGGAAAATAGCTTTCGTCAGTGCGCATTCGTATTTCGACGCAAGAGGTTGTCTGCGGACGAAATTTTTAGCGCAATTAACCCTTATGCAAAATGACTTTTTGCCATGTATGCCGTAGACACCGATAGAATTAAAACATTTAGAGAATTAGAGAATTCTCATATATATTATTAATATTGTTCATAAACAATTTACATTTTAAAAATATGTGAAGGAGACATTAACATTAGCTTCAAAATATGTAAATATTAATATCATCTTCTAAGGGTTAATGCGCATTTCATTGTCGTCTCGTTCACACTACCACGCTGTGCCTCTTTCACTCGCACTCATTGCTAACATAGACAGGGTACCAGCTTTTTTCCGACGAGACTACCTTGTATAATTGTATCATGCTCTCGCCCATGTATAATTGTATCATGCTCTCGCCAAACAAGTTATGCAGCAGCAACAACAACAACACGCAATGCCAGCTATAAGCATGAGCTTTAGCATAAGCTTTTGCCGCTTTGCCACGTGCTTGCTTTCGCTCTTTCAAAGTTCGCTCTCTTTTGATTTGCCTCTCTTTGACTTAGTGACCCGGTTTCTAAATGCAGCTCAATTTGATTGCAATTAAGAAAGCAGATGCTTAGCACTCGTGTCGAATTGCAATTTATTACTATTTTATTATTTTAATAAATCAATTGAATCTAACCAAGTTCAAGGTCAAAATACTTACAAAGTCCGCATGCGAACGCTTATAAATAACACAATTGATGTGTTGCTAGCTGGGAGATTCACTGCAGTGTAAGAGAAGTGGGAAAGCAATAGACGACTATGGAATACCCGGTATAATAATTTGGTATCGCTATAGCATATTCACAAATCTCTTTGTAAATCAAACTTTAAAAATCTTTAAAATTATATTCTCTCTTTTAAATTTATTTTTGTGATAGTATAAAATTTTTTATTTATGGTATAAAATAGTATTTAAAGTATAAAATTTATATGTACTTGCACTTAACATGCCTTTAATACACCCTTTTTAGCTGCCGGGTATCAAAATACATCAAAGTACAATTCAATTGTATTTTTATTTGATTGATTGAAGTAGCGGGTAATTATTTAAATGTATGCGAAAATGAAACGAATGAACTTTAATGCAACTACTGAATTTATTTGTGAATAAGTAAAAGTAATTATCACCTTTAAGTGATTTGTAATGCATTTCCAAACTCATTAACTATGTAATTTGTGTGTGTTTACAAATACTGTTCAAGTTATACTGTGACTAATGTCCCACACCGTATATAACACATTTAATACATAGTATACATTTTTATATATATAGCTTATATAGTATACTCAAACACCATAAAATAAAACTAAAAAAAAAATATTTTGAGGATTGTAAGATTTGTCCTTCGTATACAAATTAATTATATTAAAATTTATGGAATATTCAAACATCCTTATTTAAAATTTACCTATTAAAAATATTCGATCACCCTTTAACAACGTAAAACAATCAAAAAAATTTTTTTTTTAGGATTTAAAGATTTGTCCTTAATATGGAAATTAATTATATAACATTATATATATTTTTGAAATTTTCTGTACATCTTTTCGCACTCTATTTGAAATGAACTTCTAGCATTATTCATTATATAAAATAATCGTGTTTATAAACTTTTGTAAGAACAATTTTAAAGTAACGAAATTTAAAAAGAGACTTTAGATAATAAGAACATATAAATATATATATTTTATCACTCTTCGTAGAAAAGGTAATTTTTTTTAAGACAGTAAAATCTAAAATACTCGAACACCATTAATATAAACATTAGTTAAAAAAAATTAAATTGCTTTTAATTATTAGAGAATTCCACATATTATACAGAGTAATTAAAAACTTTTTAAGGTTTCTAGTAGAGGTGGGCACGGGCCGGGCTTTTTTTCGTGGCCCGCGGGCTTACACAGGCCCGGAGCGGGTTCGGGCGGGCCCGGGCCTTAAAATTAAGATTCGTACGGGCTTCGTGCGGGCCCGGGCCTTAGCAAAAAGGCCCGGCCCGTAAAAACCCGAAATAGGCCCGAAAAAATTTTGATTTGATCGAATTAGAACCGCCATTTGTCGCATTTTAATTGCTTATCGATGCTACTATTAATTTGCTTATACAATATTTTATTTGTTTGCACACCACTAATTCAAAATTGGCGGCTTATTGTGAAATTAGCAAATCTGTGAAAAATAAAAATGTCGCGACAAACAATTCAGGACGCTGCAAATAAAAAAAGTGAATGTGTAAAATTTATACAAAATGAAAAGGGCAGGAGTGAAGTGTGGAAACTTTTCGATTGCGTTAATTATAATGGCAATAATGTTTTCTTATATGTGTAAATAAGTTTCGTGCCGGGCCGGGCCGGGCCCAGGCCTTGATGAAAATGTTTCGTGTTCGGCCGGGCCGGGCCTCTCAAAAAAGAGTTTGTTTTCGTGCGTGCCCGGGCCTCAAAATACAGGCCCGCGCCCACCTCTAAGTTTCTAGCTTTAAACATAAGATACAAATGAATACTCCTTATTATTAAGAAACTAAAACTACTCGAACACCATTAAAATAAGCTTTCGAAATTAACAATTAAATTTTTTGTGTACTTCCTTCTAGCACTTTCCATAGGCTTTGTCATGCGCTGCTTGAGCTCTGCCTGACGGATCCTCCGGACAACCCCAGTCCAAGCGTGGCGCCCACTTCTCTACGGTTCTCGCTGCAGCATCTCCAGGATACTGCTCCTCAAAGATGCAGCGATAGTAGTAGCCTTCCTTTGTCTTGGGCGGATTGATGGGAAAACGCTTCTCGGCCAGCAGCAACTGTGCATCGCTCACATGCCGAGCTGCAAACTCGGGCAGAGCATCGATCAAGGCATAGCCTACACCATCAGAGAACTGTTCCTTCTGACGCCAGAGCACAGCATCTGGCAGATAATCTCCAGCGAAAGCTTGACGCAGCACAAACTTCTCCATGCGCCACTTGACTTCGCCTGCGAATTCATTCAACCGTCCAGGAATTTTATCCTGCGGGCGTATGTTCATCACATAGTCAACGAGAGCAGTGTCCAGGAAGGGAACACGCAGCTCTAATCCTTTGGACATGGTCACCTTGTTGGCCCGCAAAATATCCGAGACATGCAACTGCTCGCAGCGTGTGACCATCTCGTGATGAAACTCCTCGTAGTTGGGCGCCTTATGGAAGTACAAATAGCCGCCAAAGATCTCGTCTGCGCCTTCTCCAGAGAGTATCATCTTAATACCCGTACTTTTCACGTGGCGAGCCAAATAAAACATGGGCAAGCTGCAACGCACGGTGGCAATGTCATAGGACTCCAAATGCCAGATCAAATCGCGGACGCCATCGAGGCAATCCTCCACATTGAAAGCAATCTCTGAGTGCTCGCTGCCAATATGTTGAGCCACCATCCGAGCATGCTCAAAGTCTGGAGATCCTTCCATGCCCACAGAGAAGGTGCGCAGGTTGTAGTTGGCATCGCGTTCTCTCATTATCCTGGCAGCAATTGAGGCAATCAAACTGGAGTCGACGCCACCGGAGAGCAGTGCACCAAAGGGAACATCACATTGCAGATGCGAACGCACTGCCAGCTCCACCTGGCGACGCAGCTCCTCCAGGTTCACATTGTTGTTGGGCACCAACTGACGCCAACTCGGTTGATAGTATCGAACTTGCTTCAGCTGCTTCACAGTGCCCGCTGCCAGGTGTCCAGGTGGAAAGATCTGCAACTGTTCACAGACCTCCACTAAGCATTTCATCTCGGAGGCAATCCACAGATTGCCCTGCAAATCCTTGCCCATATAGAGAGGGATAATCCCGAAAGGATCGCGTGCCACAAGCAGCTGCCGCGTGCGACGATCGTACAACACAAAGCTGAACATGCCCGTGATGTGTTGCAGCAACTCTTGGCCATGTTGTTCGTACAACTCGATGATCACATTGCTGTCACTCTTGGGTTGATAGCCAGGCAAATGCTTGACAATCTGATGCGTCAACTCCACGTAGTTGTAGATCTCACCGTTGACAATCAACGAGATGTTGCCATCCTTAGAGTACAGCGGCTGATGTCCTGTCTCCACGCCAATTACCGCCAGACGTTCGTGCACCAAAGCCACGCCTTGTTCGGCGATGATCTCGACTCCTGTATCATCCGGGCCACGATGACGTTGCTTGCCACTCTGACGATAGGCCAACTCCCTTAAACTATGTTCACTACCCTTAAAGTTTTGCACCTTAATCGGTTGTCCTTCGGGTGAAAATATGGCCAGAATGCCGCACATTGTTGCAGGGACTTCACTTTATACTTTTTATTTTTCAATTCTTAACAACTTTTTTTTTTTTTTTTGTTGATCACTTTGCACCTTGGAACCCGTTTCGGCGGCAACTGTTTGACTTTCACCACAAAATGTGGCTTATATAGCATTGGATTAACCTAAATTATACAGTGATTTTGGTTAATTAAATCAATTGCAATGATTCCCAACATTTGCTGGCTAATTCTTACACCAAGAGAAAAATAATAGTAACACATTAAATTAACAGCAATTTAAAACCTTCCAATTATTTTGGAGACTACTGATTCTAGATTATACAGTAAGAAACTTGAAAGAAAATTTATATTATATTATTTTTTCAAGAATATTTCAATTTTATATTGGTTTTTATATAAAGGGCTCTTTTGATTAGATTAATATTGAGTTACCTACAAGGCAGCTTAACCTAATTTTAAATTAAAGATTAAACAGATCTTGAGAATAAAGAAATATTTACATTTTTACAAAAATATAAATAAAGAATTATAATCATATATACAATTAATCAAGTTGTATCTAATAGATACTTTTGTAAAATGCATTTTACCATTATTATATATTCTATTAAATGAACAATATTAAATTTAGTATAATTATCTCCAATTTGTGTTAAAATATTATTTAATTTTGTTTTAAAAAATCAAGAAAAAATTTAAATAAAATTATATTATATTTTATTCTTTCTAGGAAGCATTCGTAATAAGTAATAATAATAATAATAAGTAATAAGTAATAATTCTAGTTGGTTCAACTTTCTTTCAGTGCACCTAGAACAAACATCGAAATCCAATTTAATATTGAAGTTTTCGGTGTCGATGCTGAATAATTTCAATATGAATAAATTAGCACAGTCTTTTAATAGGGCAATTTTTTGTAGTTTAATTAACAGCTTTAACGCCTTTTTTTATTTCACATTCATGGCATATCATTTGAATGAGACTATTATTAAATTAAATTAGTTTTCGAAACAAAGGTTGGCGGCGAACATAATTATTTTCTGGTGCATACTTTATATATAAACTACATAGTACAGTAATACAGCTTATTAAATTGAACAAATGAGAAAGATACATTTGAGTGTACTCGACTTTGAGATACCTGTTACCCATATTCAATAAAAGCAAAACAATGCGGTATTATTCTTAAAATATACCAAATTAATAAAGCAAAAGAATACAAAAATATACTACAAGTTACATATGGTATTTGCAATATACTATATACCATTTATACCTTATGGGCAACGGGTATAAATATATTTACAAACATAATATATAAAAACGCAACGCGCTTCCAGATTAATCATGCATATTTCACATTCTACTAAAGGTTATCAAAAGTGCAAGCAGCACATGTAATCACATATTGTTTTTTTCCTCGTTTCAAGATAAGGGGCATTCACTTGCTGTTTAGTTGTGAAACGAATCGGAATAAAAAATTAAAATGAATATTTCTAATTACACGCGTATATTGGCAATATTGTTAATTGTAAATCAAGTGAATAGCTCGGTAAATATCTTTATGAAATTATAGCCTATAATATGAATACTAAGTTCAAACTCCATTCAGTGCTCCGATTACTCAAAAGAATTGGATGATCAATGCAGTACCTATTGCTATCAAGTCGTGAAGCCCCTTCTAAAACACGTAAACACGGTTCAATCAATGACACATGAACATAATCAGCTGCAGCATATTATCGAGTTGCAAGCAGAAACAATAAAGAATCTAAATGAATTGATAAAGTCTAAAGACAAATTGAGTGAATCGTGTGAAAGTCAAAATCAATATCAAAAGAAACTTATTGATCAATATGAGATTCAATTAACTACCTTAAAATTAGAAATCTCTTCGAAAGATAAAGAGATTAAAGATTTGAAATCAGAAAATGTAAAAACAAAAGAACTTCAAACTCAAATCACAGCAACTAAACAAGCATCCAGCTGCTTCGGCAATTCGACGAATATTCAGACCTTAAGAGTCCCCATTATTCAAACAATGCCAGTTCCATGTGAATCGAATTTAGCTGAAGCTGGAGCTGGTTGGACTGTTATCCAGCGTCGTAAGGATGGAAGTGTGAATTTTAATAGAACGTGGTCAGAGTATAGAGAAGGCTTTGGAAATCTTCATGGTGAATTCTTTCTTGGACTGGAGAAGATTCATTTGTTAACACAATCCCAACCACATGAATTGTTTATATTCCTTGGAGACTTTTTTAATGAAACCCGATATGCTCGATATAACAACTTTGTCATTGGTAACGAATTGGAATTCTACGAGTTGAAAGTGCTCGGAAACTACTCAGGCACTGCTCCCGATTCAATGCAACCTCATATACATAAAATGTTTTCAACACCAGATAGATACAATCATACTAAGATCCGGTGCGCTAAAGATTATAGTTCGGGGTGGTGGTTTTCCAAATGCTATCGGAGGTAATAATATAAGATTGTTGGCTATAGGAAAGTTTTCTTAATTTTGTATTACATTTCAGTAATCTTAACGGAGTGTACAGGTATTCTGATATTGGTAAGGATGTGAATGGCATTGAATGGATATCGTGGAAGTCTCGGCCGATGAAATTTGCACAAATGATGATTAGGCCACTCGAGTGAAAATTTATAATTATTAAAAAAAAGTTGTGTAAAAAAGTTTTTCAGCATCTCAAATAAATTAAAAAAATGTCTGTGAAAATGTCTTGAAGTCTTTAAATGATAACTTAAAATCAGATTCTGTCTGTGACTGATTTAGATGTCAACTACAAGATACCCACTAATAATTGTCAATAAGACGAAAAGCAACTAAATATACCATATCAAAAAATACTTATTCATGATATTATTATTACCAATAACTATAAAATATACTAAAGACTGCAAGATATACTATATTGTCAATGAAAGCAATTAATACCAGCTCAACAGCAATCGTGTTTTGGCTTAGTATAAACATACAGACAGACAGACGAACAACACTATATCGTCTTCGATGTTGATGCCGATCAAGAATATATACACTTTATGGTGTCGGAGATGCCTGCTTTTGCCGGCAGAAATATAATTTCCTTTTAACCTAGGTTTAGCGGGTTTAAAAATGATTCATTTATGTAATCTATTTTAAATAGTAACCAATTAAATGTTGTCCAACAAAGTATTTTTTGTTAGAACGTTACACAAAATATTTGGTATTAAAAAAGCCTAATACTCATATTCCACATTTGAAATGTTAATTGAACCCTAAAGCACCTTATCATTTGAAATTATTTAGGCGCACCTCAAGGCTCAAATGCATTAATTCAAACCACGTGGAAATTATAATTGTATTTATGAATGCAATTGCATCGTTATCGGGCGGCTATTGATTGCGGGTAAATTAGATTTAAATTTTAATATGCTGCGCCAGCAGCTGGCCAGCATCATAATAATGCAATTAAACGCACACACTTTTTATAATGTTGTTTTAACATGACAAACAAAACGAAAAAACAAATGCAAAGCAAGCGGCAAATGAGTAATGCAATCAAAACAAACGTGAACAGCGAAAAAAAAAGCTTGTACTTAACAGAGCGCTGTTAACAACGCACGTATTGAGGACGCTGCTAACAGGTGGTTCCCTGCAATTCGTCCACGTTGGCGGCAAACAAAACCTGACGAAGATAATACTGTTATTATTATGCAGACAGATTAATTGCCATGACTAACACAAACCCAATCCAAACAAGAAGTTTGCCTTCAAACGCCTACTTAGTTGCTTTGGCAGAGAATCTGGTATATTGTGCCATCTATGGTATATTTTGAATGTAATACTATAACAATATACCAAATATACCTTTTGGTATATTCTTAGTATTTTTGAAGCATTTTTGGTATATGTTGAGAATAATACCGCAATATTTTGCTTTTACTCAAAATGGGTACCGGGTATCTCACAGTCGAGCACACTCGACTGTAGCTTTCTTAATTGTTTATTTCACATTCATGGTATATTATTTGAATGAGACTATTATTAAATTAAATTAGTTTTGGAAGTGAAAATTATATTAACAAATCAAAGGCTGGCGGCGAAGATAATTATTTACTGGTATATGAACTATATAACACAATATTACAGCTTATTAAATTGAACAGACACAAAAGCAACATTAGAGTGTGGTCGACTTCGAGACCATTTTCAAAAAAGAAAATTATTTCTGTATTATTTTTAAAACATACCAAAATAACATACCGGAAGAATACGAAAATATACTGCAAGTTATATATGTTATTTGATATATACAATATACCAAATATTTACATTCATAATATATCAATATGTAACTCGCTTCCAGATTAATCTTTCAAATTTAATACTCTGTTAAAGGTTACCAAAAGTGCAAGCAGCAGATTTAATTACATATTCGAAGTGCATCTGGAAACTGCAATTTTTCTTTTACTCGTTTCAAAATAAGGAGCATTCAGCTGCTGTTTAGTTGTGAAACGAATCGGAATAAAAAATTAAAATGAATATTTCTAATTGCACGCGTATATTAGCAATATTGTTAATCATAAATCAAGTGAATAGCTCGGTAAATATCTTTATGCAAATTATAATATATAATATGAATACTAAGTTCAATCTCCATTCAGTGCTCCGTTTACTCAAAAGAATTGGATGATCAATGCAGTACCTATTGCTATCAAGTCGTGAAACCCCTTCTAGAAAACGTAAATACGGACGAATCAATGACAGAAGAATATAATGAGCTGCAGCATATTATCAAGTTGCAAGCAGAAAATATAAAGAATCTAAAAGAATTGATAAAGTCTAAAGACAAATTGAGTAAATCGTATGAAAGGCAAAATGGAAATCAACAGAAACTTATTGATCAATATGAGATTCAATTAACTACTTTAAAATCAGAAATCTCTTTGAAAGATCTAGAGATTAAAGATTTGAAATCAGAAAATGTAAAAACAAAAGAACTTCAAGATGAAATCACAGCATCTAAACAAGCTTCTAGCTGCTTCGGCAATTTGACGAATATTCAGACCTTAAGAGTACCCATAGTTCATACAATGACAGTTCCATGTGAATCGAACTTACCTGAAGCTGGAGCTGGTTGGACTGTTATCCAGCGTCGTAAGGATGGTAGTGTGCATTTTAAGCAACCGTGGTCAGAGTATAGAGAAGGCTTTGGAAATCTTCATGGTGAATTCTTTCTTGGACTGGAGAAGATTTATTTGTTAACACAATCCCAACCACATGAATTGTTTGTATTCCTTAAAGACTTTTTTAATGAAACCCGATATGCTCGATATAGCAACTTTGCCATTGGTAACGAAAAAGAATTTTACGAGTTGAAAGTGCTCGGAAACTACTCAGGCACTGCTTTCGATTCACTGCGACCTCACGTAAATCACAAGTTTTCAACACCAGATAAAGACTTTACTTCTAAGAAATGCGCTCAATCTTTTAAATCTGGATGGTGGTTTACCAACGATGGTTGCTATCGGAGGTAATAATATAAGATTGTTGACTATAGGAAAGTTTTCTTAATTTTGTATTACATTTCAGTAATCTTAACGGATGGTACGTGTTTTCTGATATTGGTAAGGAAAGGAATAGCCTTGAATGGAGATTGTGGAAGCATCGGCCGATGAAATTTGCACAAATGATGATTAGGCCACTCGAATGAAATTTTCAAATATTAAAAAAAAGTTGTATAAAAAAGTTTTGCAGCATCTCAAAAAATCAAAATATATAAAATATCAATAACTTGATATATTTTGCTCATCTCTTTAAAATTGTAATGAGGTTCTGTCTGTAACCGATGAACATGTTCAGAGATAGCCACTAACAGGTTTCAATGAAAGCAAAACAATACAAAATGGATACTTTATATTAAATATAGTATACCAACTAAATATACAACATACAAAAAATACGACATATACTTATATTTAATATTATTATTAATGACCACATAGAAATATACCAATAAGTACAAAACATACCAAAGACTACAACATATACCATATTGTCAGCCAAAGCAATTAAAACCAGCTCAACAGCAATCGTTTTTTGCCATTGTATAAACATAGAGAACAACACAATATCGTCTCCTCTTGCCGGCAGAAATATAATTCCCTTTTAACCTAGGTTTAGCGGGTATAAAAATGATTCATTTACGTAATCTACTTTCAATATTAGCTGATTCAATGTAGTTCAACTAAGTATTTTTTGTTAGAACTTTACACAAAATACTTGGCATTAAATAGCCTAATTCACATATTCCACATTTTAAATGTTAATTGAACCCTAAAGCACCTTATCATTTGAAATCATTTAGACGCACCTCAACGCTCAAATGCATTAATTCAAACCACGTGGAAATTATAATTGTATTTATGAATGCAATTGCATCGTTATCGGGTGGATATTGATTGCGGGTAAATTAGATTTAAATTTTAATATGCTGCGCCTGCAGCTGGCCAGCGTTGTTTTTTTATTATGCGAATAAACTGTATTCATAATAATGCAATTAAAACGCACACACTTTTTATAATGTTGTTTTAACATGACAAACAAAACAAAAAAAACAAATGCAAAGCAAGCGGCGAATGAGTAATGCAATCAAAACAAACGTTAACAGCGAAAGCAAAAGCAAAAGCTTTTACTTAACAGAGCACTGTTAGCGGCGCTGTTAACAGCGCACGTATTGAGGACGCTGCTAACAGGTGGTTCCCTGCAATTCGTCCACGTTGGCGGCAAACAAAACACGACGAAGATAAAACTGTTATGTGTTTAATTAGGTAGACAGATTAATTGCCATGACTAACACGAAACCAAATCCAAACAAGAAGTTTGCCGTCAAATACAAAGCGCGTGAGATGTGCGATATGATTTACGACTGCGATGAGAGAAAAAGACTTTTGTGATGTCAAAAACCCGCGTGCCGCTCCTGTAAAATGGCTTGTTGCTTCCAATGTTGCCGCCTGTTTTGTTCGTCGTCGTCGTCGTTGCTGTTGTTTGTCGTCATCGTCGACGTCGTTGTCGTTGTCGTCTTCGTTGTTGGTTGTCGGCATACGAAACGCCGAACGGTCATTCAGTAGCCGTTAGAACGCGTCGCAGTGCGGCAGGAAATTGCGTATACGACGCGTCTGCCTTGCCATAAAAGTACATTCAAGTGCGCGCCTTTTTGAAATTTCCCGCTTTCTTCTTCGAAGGTGTTAATTAGTTGAAATTTAATTAATCGCAAGGCGGCGCATTTTATCAAGTAAATTACTTTAATGTGAATTCCTGTCGATGCCTCCGGATTTCTTAATACCAAAATTTTAAGTCCTCGGTGCTCGGTCTCTCGGCTTGTACTCTCAATTAGGCGCACAAATTGCGTGTAAAAGTGGCAACAAAAAAAAAAGGGGCAACCCAAAAATTGATTAAGTGAATTTCGAGCAAAGTGAATTTCAAATGAATTTAACGTGAATCTGCGAATTGAAATGCAATCAATAAAATTCAATAAATGCCAAAATGAATTTTAAGTACGTATGAAAGTTAATTTCGAAATAAGTTAAGAACTGGGAAACATTTTATTTATAACAACGTAATCTAATTTTCTAATATGGAAATTTGTCTATTCATAGAACGCAGTCATCTGCTAGGCAAACAACAAAGTTTGATTAACCTACAAAAAAAAGCAGTAGCGGTTGGAATAAAAAAAGTAAACAATTTTGCAGTGGGCAAACACGTAGATAAATTTATGTGCCAAAACTGTTCCCCGATAAAAAATATCAAATCAAAATCAAATAAAACAAACTTTTCTCTGGTGCAGCAATAGCGGCAACAGCAGCAGAATCGAATCAAGCATGACCTATTACTGTCACGTCCGGGGCGAGTCCGAGAAGGAAGAGCAAACAACTTTTCGGGTCACGTTTGACATTTGGCTAAAACACAAAAAAACAGACAGATAGACCGACAGACAGACGGACAGACAACTCGTAAAGCCTGAGCACCCAATCCTAGTAACCACAACACATCCGCTAGAGAACACCACAAGCATTAAAAGCAAACTCCGCAAAACTGGCAGCAATTAATTAAAAAGTTTTCACGCGCCCAAATCAAATCAACACAATTTCGCAGGTATTTTAGCGTCAAATTGTGCGGCATCCTCTCCACATCAAGTTCAATTTTGGGCTGCGGGATTCACTTAGTTAGTTAGTTCGATGGCAGCAGCAGCAGCTTCTACTCTATGCTGCCGGATCGATGGATGGGCTCGTAGCAAAATCAATGCGCATTACTGCAGCCTCGTTGCGCCCCAAAACAGCCAGCGAACTCGGTCGCCAGTAACGAAAATAAATTCAAGTTTAAAATACAATCTGCCGCGGGGGTTTGCGGACCCAACCATCCACTTATGCGGCGACTGCGACTTCGACTACGACTACGACTACGGATCCGGTTCCATATCCGCATCCGTATCCTCTGTTGTCTGGCTGCAAATTCAGCTAGTCAGTTGACCAGCAGCTCTTGACCCCATGCCCAAAATAGGCGCCAACTTCGCCTTGTTTTTGCGCTTTGTTTTGCAACTATTTTTGAGCTGCGCTAAAAATTCACTGCGCTGAATATTTATAACAATTATGAAAACAAAGTATTTAAAAAGAGTTTGTTTTGAAGTTGAGAGTGGCTCACAGAAAGGTTTTAAATACATTTTTTGTTTACTTCTATTTTTTTTATTAAGAATATTTGTCAATACTTTAATCAAGCGTGGACCACAGAAAATTTTTAACTTATATTTTTATGACGGACTTGAACATATTTAATACCAAATTTCTGCTTAAAGTTGATTATAGTTCGCAGGTAGCATTTAAATTCATTTCCTATGTATTTATAATTTTGCAGAATATTTGCAAATATTTTACTTAAAGCTTAAGCTTGGATGACTAATAAATACCCTCTAAATGCAAGTCGATTCACCATACAAAATACATATATATAGTATTCGATTAACAGGATTTAATAAATGTTGTTTTGTTTACTTATATTTTATAGCATAGTTCAAAATATTTCGTACGAAATTTTACCTTGAAGCTGAAGGTGCTTCACAGACAGTTTTTTTAAGAATTGTCTTACGTGTTTATCTTTTTGCAGTAAATTTAGCTTGACTGACTCAAAAATATCCGTTAGGCGGGCCATAAATAAAAGCCTATTCATATCGTTGTAAAAATTACTTTTAAATATATATATAAGTAAATAAGAAATGTATTTATGTCCTGTTTATCGTCCACTTGGTTTATTAATATTAAGTATTATATACTTTTAATTTTACAGAACATTTACAAATTTTATTTTTTATTTTACAAGATTTTAACTTGTCTGACTAATAAATATTTTTCTAGTAGGGACCTATGCACTTAAATATATGTGTTATTTATTTACATTTTAATAAAACTATCTAAGAACACTTCATACAAAACTTCAGCGTGGCTGACTAATAAAGTTGTTTTAGAATGTCGTCAAATAGAAGCCAATTCATTATATCAAATTAAGATGTCAAATGGTTGATAGATAGGTTTTAAGTAAATGTTTTGTTTACCCAATAAATATTTTATTCTAAACTTTAGCTGGGTTGATTAATAAAAGCCTATTCATTACATCAAATTAATATGCGAAGAAGGCAGACTTAAAATAAAAGCTTTGTTTTTTTATCGTACACAATATTTATTCTACAAATATAAAAAATATACCGCAAAATATTCAAATATATCGACTAAAACTGTGTTTTAAATAAAAGCATTTTCAATGTATTTAATTAATATGTCAAGTTCAGACAATTTTCTTGAATATTACAAAAGCAAAACTTAATGTAAAAATATAAAATACAATTTGTTGACAAATTTAAAGCCTTCAATTTATTTAGGCAATTACAATTTCTTCTTAAACATTTTGTGATGAATTTTTGCAATCACTTTAAATTTGAGACTCATTTCAAGCTGACAACAATTGTGTTTGGCTGGCAAGTGTCTGATTGATTTTTGTTGCTTTAATGTTTGACGTCGATTCTATGACACGCCTTCAATCCTTTTGCTCGACGAACTCATCAAGCTGCTTCTCTCGGTTGACATTGTTTCGTTCAGAATCCTTTTCGATGAACTGAATAACCTTGCCACGTCTGGCTGGTGCGAGTGTTGCTCAAGTTGTTAATGATTTTCTGTGACGTGACAAAAAATTTAATTTTTGTTTTTTTCTTTGGGATTTGCAGAAAGTAAGTTGGCAAGTGAAAAAGCCAAACGAAAGAGAAAAGAGAGAAAAAAGTAAAACAAAGGCCTTGCCGCCTTTCAGCGGTTGTCAGGACACGCCTTTGGCTAATTGTGTATGTGTTTATGTGTGTATGTCGGTGTGTGTGTAATGGCATGTATATATGTGTATGTGTAGCTGTTTGTCATAATCAAATGAATGCCCAGCAATAACTTAACACGCAAGCCTTGTGTCCTGTTGCTACTAATGGCTATGACTAGTAATCGGGACCAGGACGAAGTAAAAATAGAAAAGTAGAAAGCAACCAGCAGCAAAGAGAAACAAAAAAACAAAATAGAGAGAAAAATAGAAAGAAAATGCCACTGTTGCAGTTGTTAATTAGCTATTTGGCGCATTATGTTGTGACCCCAGGCATATATGCGGGCATTAACCAGGTCACCTGTCAAAGGGCAAGGGAATGCGAAAAGTCGCCTACGACGAATCAGCGAAAAGGGGGGAAAATAGCCAAGGGACAAAAAGGGAAGCAGGTGTAGGAGGTGCGTGTGTGGGTGGGAGGAAGGTGCATAATTAGTACAAGTTGATTAAATGCCACATTCAGTATTCTATGAGCATTCAGCAAGTTATTAAACGCAAACAGTTGCCATGAATTATTTAGTACAGTATCGTGATGAAACGATTAAATGCGGGGCAACAAGTTTAGGCCAGTTTATGTTGACCCTTTGGCAAAGCAGCTGTCGTTAATCAATAGAAGAAAGAAAATAGTTTATTGACCTTTGATTAGGCATTTTTATATTTTTATTTCGTTAAAGAAAACTGCTGTGCAAAAGACATTAAGAATGAAATGTCTTATTTTATTTTTATTTTTTTTCTACAGTTAGGAAATAAAACAAGTAAGAAAGCTACAGTCCTATTTTGAATAAAAGCATATTCTGGAAATATACTAAAACTATACCACAAAATTACTAATGAACATATTTGGTATATCGATATTGTACTGCATTCAAATATACCATAGAAAATATACCAGACTGTCAGCCAAAACAAATAAGACCCGATTGCGTGGGAGTTTTTTGTCTTGCAAAACTATTAAACTATTAAATAACTTTTTAACTTATATGCTGAAGTTATTATTGTATGTATATAAATCTCTTTTCTAGCTTTAAAATTACGCTTACTATTCTATTTTTTCGGTTTTGCGGGCTCCAAAAAAACACCAATATTTGTTTTCTAAACTTTTTTGTAAGCTAAACAAATTTTTGGAATTTTTTAATATAATACAAGTTAAATTTGAATGATATATTTAGCTGTTTCTTCAATGATGCTTTTAAGTAGAGCTAATTTCAAATTCGCTACTAAAGAAAACAAATTTGCTGTTGACTTTTGCAGTGACAGTTCTCTATTCAATTATATTGATTAGTTAATCGTGGAAGCAGAATTCGACTTAATGCCCTGTAATTATTCTTTAATCAATGCCCTAAAAAAGACTTTTCCCATTTATATTTGCATTTACTTTCACATACTCAAATTAAACCAGTGAATTTTGTTGACTGCAATCGAGCGTTGCTCTTGAAATATTTCCTTTAATGTCTCCAAAAAAAACCCACTTAAATTTAAAGCTACTTTAAAGACGGATAATCTTTAAACACGCTTAACATTTAGCAGTATTTTAAAGATAAAGTTTTGCAGCAAATGTCATTGCTCCGAATCGGAGTACACAAATCAGTTGAGGGACAGCCTTAGGGCTGCTGTAAGTAGTTTGATGGCGGAATAACAAGCTCACGACAAACTAGTCATAGACAGGCCATAGGCAAATTATCCATCACACTCATGACATCGGCACAATCACATTTTGTGCCGCAGCCTTGACATTGAGAGCAAGTGGAGAAGTGCGCAGGGAGAGAAGAGCAGATCGGCAACAATAAAATTAGTAGCCACAAGCTGTGGGCATAAATAAGGGAGAAGGGCAGCAGTATTATTATTATTATTATTAAGGAATTACCAGCAATTATAAAGTGCGGGTAATTTTGGTTTGTGTAAAGCGATAGCTACAAAGGCCTTCTGCTTAAAATCTACTTTATAATATGAGATAACTTAAATAATATGAGATGACTTAAATAAGTATTTACATATATACAAATGTGTGCACTTATTCTAGTTATGTACAGTAAGGATGAATTTATATACAAATGTGTGCACTTATTCTAGTTATGAATAGTAAGGATGAACTTATATGCTGTTGTAAAGGTTTATGGATTTAAGGAATTGGATAGTTGTGGTTATATTTATAGGATCTAATATTTCTTCTAAAGATTTTTGAAGGAATTTATGTCTGAGTTGATTGTAGGTAGGGCAATCAAGGAGTATGTGAGATATGGTGAGGTTAAGGTTACATTGTTGGCATATGGGTGGAGGTGTTTTATCAAATAGGTGGCTGTGTGTCAGTTTAGTGTGCCCTATTCGGAGTCTCATAAATTTGATGGTATCTAATCGAGAGATATTTGACTTTAAAAGTTCGATATTGCTCTGTTTTTTTGTGTTAATAAGTTTGTAGTGTATAGATGTATTGTTCCATATAAGGTAATTTTGCTCTTTCATGTGATTGTTGATGTATTTAAGAGTATCTGATACGTTGTAGTTATTTACTGCTATTAAAGGTAGTGAGGTTGCTTGTTTAGCAGCCAGGTCAGCAAGCTCGTTGCCAATGATGCCGCAATGGCCTGGGACCCAAATAAGAGTAAATTTGTATTTGTATTTATATATAATTTTTCTGATTTCTAATGTGTAGTAAGTAGAGTTGTTTGGGTTTTCAAGAGCAGTTAGGGCTGATAGTGAGTCGGTGCATATAGCGAATTTTCCTGTTAGTTTTTCAGCATATTTACATGCGTGAAGGATGGCTGCTATTTCAGCGGTGAAAATGGATGAATAAGGAGGTAGAATCTGCTGGGTTATGATGTATTGTGAAGAGGCTACGCTAAAGGAAACACCATTGATGGATTTGGAGCCGTCAGTGTAAAGGAATGTGTGTTGCTTGAGGGTGTCTTTCAATTCTTGGAACTTTTTATTGTAGACTATCGGAGGTGTGTTTGGTTTTATTGAAGTATGTAAGGATAAGTTTATTTTAGTAGAGTTAAAGGACCACGCAGGCGCGGTTTCTTTTTTAATTGTTATGGGGATAGGGTGTAGTAGTATTGCTTTGCAGTGGTCAATCGTATCTTTTATTGTTGATGTATATTTAGGAATTCGTTTTGTATTCTTGATCTTTTTGATAATTTGTTCTACAGGTGTTTTCTTGGCGGTGGAAATCATTTTAAAGTTTTTTAGGATGGCATGTTTAGTTCTGTCTTCTATTGGTCTAATGTTAGCATCGTATAGTAGGTTGTTTATTGGTGAGGAGCGAAATGCACCGAAGGCTATTCTGATAGCTGAGTGGTATATTGTTTTTATTTTATTAAGTTTTGATTTGGGTGCTCTTCCGTATAAAAATAACCCGTAATCAATTTTCGACATGATTATTGAGTTGATTACATAAATAATGGATTTAATGTGACAGTTAAAGTTAGTGCTAGAGAGGCATTTTATAATATTTAATCTTTTAGAAATTTGTAATACTAAATGATCAATGTGTGCGTCCCATTTATAATTATTAGTTATAGTAATACCTAATATTTTTAGCGATTTTTCGTTTTTTAGCTGGAAAGTGCTAAGTACTTTGAAGTTACATTTCTTCTTACGACAAACGTGTAGATATTTGGATTTAGGGATGGAGAGACTGGCTCCAGAGTAATTGCACCATTCTTGAATGTCAGTGAGGAGAGGATTTAAGTTTATTGACGTGTCACTTTTTTTGTGTCTATTTATAATTGTGTAGTCGTCTGCGTATGCTGTAAATTCGAATGATTTGTGAAGACCTATGATTCTATTGAGTTTGTTATAGGCAATTGCAAAGAGGATTACGGATAATGGTGATCCTTGTGGGATTCCATTCTCAAGTGGTAAAGGTTGGGATTGTGTGTTTTGGGTTTGTACGCAGATTTTTCTATTAGTTAGGAAGTTTATTATATATTTCATCATTTTTGGTCCTAACTTCCAATCAACAAGTTCGTCAATAATAGTGTGGATTCCTATTTTGTCAAATGCTTTTGAGAAGTCTAACGAAATTAGAGAAAGGTGACTTTTTCTGGATAGGGCGGTGGTAGTCAGATAATCTAGCGTAGCTAGAGAGTCAGATACCGATTTACCCTTTCTGAAGCCCATTTGACGACTATCGAGTAGCTGGCTGTTGTTAACTAGCCACCATAGTCTTTTAGAAATAATTTTATCAAGGACTTTGGATAGACAACTATTTAGAGATATAGGACGATATGATGGTATTTCTGTTTTGTTTGAATCTGGTTTTAATATTGGGATGATGTTGCTTATTTTAAATTGTTGAGGGATGTGTGCATTGAAGATATTGTTGTAGAGCTTAAGGAGTCTTATCATTACCGAATCTGGTAAATTTTTTATCATTGGGTAGCTGATTCGGTCTCTACCTGGTGTTTTGCCTTTAAGTTGGTTTATGGCGCTTTTCAATTCAATAATAGAAAAATCACATTCTAAGGGTAGGGTTAGGGGGGAGGTACTGTGGGAGAAATTGTAGCTTATGTTTTCTTTGTGTGATCTGAAGGAAGGATGGAAGTTATTGTTGAGTGAAGCATTTGACCAGAATTCACATAGGGCTTTGGATATATCATAATTGTTTGTATAAGTCTCGGATGTATTGTTAGGGTTGATGAGACAATGAATCGGGAGGTTGGATTTGAGGCCACAGAATCTATTGATTTTTTTCCAAATTGTTGGAATGGGAGTATGAGGATTTATGTCTGCAGTAAATTCGTGTAAGGCTTTGCGTTTTTTTTGCTTTATTTCTCGTTTGAGTATTGCGTTTGCTTTTTTGTAGGTTATTATGTTGGTAGTGTTTATATTATTACGTAGGTTTTGCCAGGCTAATTTTTTTTTTGTTTTTAGTGCTTGAAGGTCAGAGTCCCACCATGGGACCAGTTTGGATGAGATTGGATGATGTTGTGGGATGGATAAATGAGCGCTGTGCCTTATGATGGAACAAATGTGGGCAGTTTCTTGGTTTATTTGTTGGCTGGGAGGTCTGTTGTCGGAAAGTTGTTTACTGAGTTTTTGATAGAGAGGCCAGTTGGCTTTATCTATGTTGAATTTAGGTTTAATGGTGGAGGAATCAGTTGGTACATTTTCAAAGAGTTGGATTAGTATCGGGAAGTGGTCACTACCTGAGAGGTGGTTGTCAATTGACCATTTACAGTATATGTATAGTTCGGGGGAAGCTAGAGAGAGGTCAATATGTGTAAAGGTGTGGTGTGTGGTGAAGTGGGTAGGGGAGCCATTATTAAGAGTGGTTAAAAGGGATTGATTTATAAATTTGAATAGTAAGTTACCCCGCGAGTTGTTATTTTGTGATCCCCAACTCCTATGCCAGCTGTTAAAATCACCTGTTATTAGAATAGGAGTGTCGATATGATTGTAAGTATCTTGCAATTCTTGTAGAGTGAATGGTTTGTTCGGAGGAATGTAACTGGAGATTATAGTGAATTTGATTTTAGATTGTACGGTAACGGCGATTGAGTCAAAGCTTATATTGTGAATTTGGGTTTGTTGTTGTTGTAGGGAGTTGTGGAGCAGAAGGGCTACTCCGCCATAAGGATTGTTGGAGTTATTTATGTGGTAGAGAGTGAAGTTTATTGGGATGGGAATATTATTTGTGGAGTGGAGGTGTGTATCTTGGATGGATATTATTTTGGGGTGGTGTTTTTTTATTAGTATTTGTAGGTGGTTATAATTATTAAGGTATCCATTTAAATTTAATTGTAATATTTTTAGCATTTTGAGAATAGGAGTATAAGTTAATTAGAATTAAGATAAATTTAATTTGGATAATTTATATAATATTATAATTCAGAGTCTTCGTCTGTACTCATTGTACATTTATCTTCAGATGTCTTATTTTTTGTTCTTTTGTCTGTTTTAGTTTTTTGGTTTTTTTCTTTAGATTTCATGTTAGTACTTAGCTTATTTGGTTTATTTAAGAATATTTTAAGTTTGAGTTCGTCGGAAATATCAGTACGTGAGGAGTATAATGGTGTTGATGTGTTGGTGTCCATGTGTTCCTCAGAGATGTCGCCGTAGGTGATAATTTGTCTGGCTGAAGTGTTTGGAGTTGATGAGTTTGTTTTTGATGTAGTAGTTGTGTCTATTTTTTTTTTTATAGCTGGTGTTTCGTGTGTTGGAATTGCTGCTTTTTGTGCATAGGTAATTGGTGGGTGAGTATGGCGTGTGTTGTATATAAAGCATGCAGTCTTGTGATCCACTTTTTGGATTGTTTTAATGGCAGTCAGTTCTTTTTGTTTGATGAAGGCGGGGCATGATTTGTCCATTGCGTTGTGGTGTTTGATATTGTCGTCCTCGTATTTACAATTAATACAGGTTTGGTTATTGGTGCATGTTTCATTGTCTGCAGTATGAACTTTTTCAGAACAATTGGCGCATGTTTTAGGGCTTTTACAGTAGGCGGAGAGGTGTCCAAATCTGAGGCAGTTGAAGCATCTCATTGGGGGTGGGACATATGGGCGTATATTGACTACTTCATATCCTATCCACAATTTGGCGGGAAGGGTAGTTGTTGAGAATGTTAGCACGATTAGGCCTGTTTCTGTTGTTTTATTAATATCGTTGTTGTCTTTTTTTAGTATTTTGCGGACATTAGTAACATTTTGAGGTTTGAGTTCATCCAAGATATCTTTCTCGTCGATATTCCGTAAATCGTTGGAGTATATGATGCCTTTGGAGGAGTTTAGCGTTTTGTGTTCTTCAGCGTGGACGGGAAAGATGTGAAAAGTCTGCATTTTAAGTAGCTTTTGAGCTTGGATGAAGCTTTTTGTTTTGATTAGCAGAGTACCAGATTTGGTTTTCTTGCATGTTTCAACTGCTCCATTGCAGGTAAAGTCAATTACTTTTTTTATTATAAACGGTGATGTTTTTTCAAAGGTTTCATTGTCGGTTCTACTTATAACAATATATTTGGGTTCACTTGTTATTGAGTTTATCATTGTCAATGTACGGTCGGGTGGTCGAGACATATCGGAGCTTTTTTTGGGCTCGGGCCCAGCCACGTGTAAGTAAGTTCACTTGTTGTTTGTGTTTATTGTAATATTTGTAACTTGAGCGCGAAGTAGCTGTAAATCAGCTGATCTATTTATAGATTGGGTTGTTAAGCTTTCGCTTGGAGTGTAAGTAGTCGCACGTCTTAACTCTTTGAAGTTCGGTGTGTAACTGAAGGGCAGCAGTAACAAGCTGCTGTGATTCCCATGATTGAATCAATAAGATGACGACGACGACGACAACGCATTGAGAAGGCCAGGAAATGGACTTGGCTGCAGGCCAATGTGAAGGTTTCCCAGGCAACGAAAATATTAAGACAGCGAAAGAGAGAAAGAAAAGAATGAAAACCTGTTGAGTGAAATGCCAAATCAAATTGCATTGTTCAAAATACTCCAAAAGACAAATACGTTAACAATTTGATAGCTCTTTTGATGAGGTACGAGCACATAAGTATTTCAACAACAACCCACAAAATAAAGCATAGAAAGAAAAAACAAAATTGAATTGAATTTATTTATGCTTCAATCACACGCCATTTAATTCAATTCAAGAGCAATGCGAACATATTTTCTTTTGTCAATTGGCACAATGCGGCTCGAAAATATGATTATTATATTCTCGTAATTCTCATATAGATATATATATATACATATTGAGTACCCAAAGCAAAACGCTGGATGCTTTAATAAATGTGAAATTGGGCACAGTCATTATGGGGTGTCATGCGGCGTATACTTAATAAGCATACGCAACGTTGCCACGTGTCGACTCAGCGTGCCAAGAAGAAGAAAATGGCGTCAGTAACGAGTCAGTAATAGTAACGAGTATTAAGGCAGGTTGATATATTAATTTACTGCCATTTTGGGAGATCACATTTAACGCCTCTGTTGTAAAATTTTCTATCCTCGCCATAACAGGAAAAAAAAAACAACAGCAACATAAAAGAGGCAGTTGAACAACAACAATTATGGCCAAAGTCAAGTGCGTTCCCTAGGCGCTAATAAACGCGACATTCTCTTAACTTTTTTTGTTTTTTTTTTGCCACTTTTGCCGCCACAACTTATGACTCTTTTGTTGCCGTTGTCTTCGTTGTTGTTGTTGCTGTTGTTGTGCTAATTGTTGTTACAGCTTGTTCTTGACTGTTGTCCTCCTTCGACTTGTTTTTTGTAGCCTAGTTTTAGGCGTACGAAAACTTGTAACTGTTGCAGTTGCCACAATTTTCTCTGCTCGCCTTGTTTTAATGCTCTTCCCTGTCGGCTTATTCGACTCACTAAAATGCCTTGTGACGTATGCCAAAAAGTATGAGAATGACCGAAACTTCTTGCAGTTTTTATACTCACAGTTTATCAACTGCTCTTTTTTTTGTGGTGCGTCTTAATGCAGAGGATTTTGGGGCTTTATTGCCACCCAGTTTTAAAGGCAGTTAAATGCATATATATTTTGCTTTATATTTTTGCACATTTTGTTAAGTCTGCTATAAACTCAAAGGTTTGCCGACCAACATTCGGCATTCCAAAGAAATTTCTTAAAGAAATATGTTGCACACTTTTATAAGCTTAAAGTATTTAAAATAAAAATGAAATAATTTTGAATAATGAATATGTTACAATCTAACATGATTCGAAGGCACCAGTATAAAGTACTCTCTTCTCTGTAAAATTAAATTTGTTAGATAATTTTAGCTAAAAAAAGGAAATAGTAAAATATATGAATGCATTATTAAAATAACTGTATGGATAAATCTTCTTTAAGTAATAAAAGAAAATGTAAAAATTTGTAAAGTGATTTTCACTTATACAATGTAGTAATTAAGTCTTATTTAAGTAATATAAATTTTGCTGGCAGAGTATTTAGCTGAAACTAATATAAACTGTAAAATTCTTTGGCCAGTTTTGTTGTTTATTTATGTCTGTCAAATTGCTGCCAAGGCTGCGACAGCGCAAAAAAACAACTGCAACTGCAACAAAACCAAATCAAACAAAGCAAAAACTCTGCTAACCCGCACTACAAACAATTTGTGGAACGAACTTTCATTGGTTTTCCAGGGAAACGCAAGAGAGCTCAGGGGATTTGCTTGCAGTTGTTTTTTTTTTTTTTTTTTTGGCAAATCCGAAAATTGTTGCCTTTGCACAAGCAAAAATTTTTTGGTTTTTTGGGCCACATTCAGTTGGCACATCAATTGCAGTCAGCCGAACAAACAAATTAGTTGGCTTTAACAATAAAATGAAAATTCCAAAAAAAAATCACTTAAGCTCCCCCGCCAAAATGTGTAGTACATTCAATTTTTCGGGGGCTTAAAAGGTGAACTCATTAAATGGAAAGCACAAAACAAATAAACAAATTTATAAAAATAAATATATATCTATGTTCTAATGACTGCAAACATGTGCCAAAATGGGCAAAATGAAATATATATAGTATATGTAGATTGAACTAGACAATGAGCATTTCCAATTATAGTTCTATTCATTACTGCCCATTTAGAGGCAAGCCAGCGAATAAAACTTGTGCGTTTGCATGACTCACTAAATGAGGGTTCAACTTGGCAGTGACACTGCCAACTGTTTGGCTTAACTTTCAGTGATAAAAATGAGATATACGTATACGTAATATTTTGGGACATCTAGTATATTTACTTAGCTTTTGTTATACCCGCTACACAGAGGGTAAAAGGGTATTATAACTTTGTGTTTCTATGATATGTATGAATGAAGTATATATATTCTTGAACAACGTCAACAGCGAGACGATATAGCAATGTCCTTCTGTCCGTCTGTCTGTCTGTCCGTCGATATGAACATCTAGATCTCAGAGACTACAAAAGATAGGGATATCATTTTTGGTAAATACAATAATAACTATAGTCTTTATGATTGCTGAAAATTTGATTGGTATTAGATAAACATTATAGAAGATATTTAAGAAATACTTTTGTATGGGCAAAAAAGGCTTAATTACGACGGGTTTTAGTTATTTTGACTGACAATTTGTCAATATATCAAAACTTATCTTTGGTATATTTTTAGTATTTTTGTGGTATATTAATTTAGTATATTAAAAAAATAATACCACACTAATACTAAAATAATACCATACTCTTATTCAATATCTATTGGCCATCTCACTGTCGAGCTTACTCGATTGTAGCTTTCTTACTTGCTTTTGTTTTAAATTTGTATTTTATTTCGCATTGTTTATCTCCGCAAAACTGTTTTAATAGCCGCCCCAAACAATTTCATTCATATGTGTGCGCGCGCGGCATTAAAATTTCAATTTTCAAATTGAGTCAAAGAAAATTCCACGCTAAAAACAAAAAGCTACAAGAATAATTTATACGAGGAGGAAGAGGAGGAGCGAAGAGGGGGAGGCGGGCGACGGGTTTACCCAATGTTGTGTTGCCAAGAATTTGTTGTCTATTTGCTAGTAGTGCTGATAAAAATTCACTTGATACACTTTGGCTTCGCTTATTTGCCGCAACAAGCGCAAAGCAGCAGCAACAGCAACAGCAACGAGCGTTTTACGAGTGCTTCTTCTCAGCGGTGTGAAGTGATAAGGGAAGGGAAGGAAGGGGGGAAGGGAAAGGGAAAGGGGCAACTCAGTGAAGCTGAAGTCGTTACAGACGCAGACAATGGCGTCATATAAAGCCAGACAGCGACAAAGATGCAGCTGCAAATGCAATTGAAACTATCCACTGTCATGGCTAAGTGCCTGCTGAAAGTTGATCTAACTTGAGAGAGAAAGCGGGAGATGTTTATTTAATACCCCACAGCAGCATTTTACAGTGTAGAATGCTTTAGATGCAATAGTTAGTTATCTAGATTATAGATGCAGGTATGAGGGGCGTAACTTAAAATGCAATTCCATGGCTCTTAAGACATCCTTTGTTCTATGCTCGAGTCTTTCATTGACATTAACAATAGATGTTTGATTTACGGTTTGAGATATTGGAGGACTCATTGAGTTCTTTTACAAATTTATTAATGTTTGTCTTAAAGTCTCTTTGAGCTCAGTTGGCGTTGTCTAAGGTTTGATGTTTGTGATAAAAAACAAAATTAAAAAACGATTTTTTTGTTATATCATATATAGCAAGTTAAAAATTATATACATATTTATTTTATTTATACTGCGGTATTTTAATATTAGTATAACTTTAACATAATAAGATTTAAGTACACTTAAGTTATGTATATGTGAAACGATGCTTAGAGAAGCATCGGCTACTTTATGTTCACGGAGAAAATAAGGATGACATGCGTTCACATTATTTATAACAATTTCTGATGATCAAAACTACACATATTATATATACATTTTTAACACTTTTTTAGCGCTGTTTTTAATACTTTTCCGCTTGCTCGCAAGTTTTGTTTAGAGTTGAAGCTTTGAAAATTTCCAAGAATATTTTGTGTGGAGCTTTGCGAAAAACTTAACTTGTCAAAAAGTTTATTAATTAGAAATGTTTACCTCTTATTAGCCACAATATTTTAAAAATATATCTGCATACTACGGGAAATAGATAACTACCTATTATTTTAAATTAAAGCAATGCATAATGTGACTAACAAATATAATAAAACAAAACAAAACAAAATAAAAGAAATGAAATGAAATAAAAAAAATTAATAAAAATGGATAAATAAGAAAAGAGCGCTGGCTGCTGTGGCCTTTAGCTAGTATTATAAAGCTTTAAGCTTAAGATGAAAGTAAATATGCATTTTAACTCTCCAAAGATCATTCCTTTGCTAAGCATAGAAATCATTTGACCTTTCCCGCTCAGCAAATTTTAAACTCTTGCAACAATTGTTAGCATTCTTGGACACACACACTCTCTCACCCACACACACACAAATAAACACACTCAATCGGGCAGAGTGCAGATGTAAACACTGAGAAAAGTCAAGTGTCAACTGCTGTGGCAAATGCAAGTGCTCACAGTTTGTTTGTTGTTGTTGCAGCGGAGCGTTCACCCTTAGAGCGCAACATGTTTGCCTTAGTTTTGTGCTCTCTCTCTTTTTGCTGCTTGTTTGTCTGTTTGTCTGTCTTCTCTCTAGCTATTCCGCTACCAGTGCGCTCCCCTGACGCCTTTGGTTTAATCTAGGCACTGTTAACAGTTTTTGCCAAAGCTTTTGATAAAACACCGATAAAAGTCGCATTAAAATATTTTCGGAAAAAAGCAACAACAAAATATCGAAGGGGGGAAACCTGGCACCTTACCTTGCGTCTGGCCAAAAGTAAACACAAGTTAAGGCCTTATAATTGAAAAATTAATTATACACGCTGCTGCCATCTTAATTTATTAATTTGCTACGTACACTACGTATTTACATACCCGAAAACAGAAAACACAACACGGAACCCAGTCGAAGAGCAGACAAGAAAAAAGCCTGATAAGCTAGCGCCGCTTGAAACAAAAATATTCATACCCAAAAAGGCAGCAGTAAAAGCAAATAACAACAATAACAATGCACACACAAGCACCCAAACACACAAACACACACACACGATGACAGTGTCATAGTTTGTCATTGTCCACAGAATAACAATCCAAGCAATAACAACAAAAAAAAGTACTAAACGTAAAATAGACTCTGAGAAAACATTTTCCAGCTCATTCAAGAGTGAATTAAAAATGAATTTTAAAATTATTACTGCAATATATTTATGCCACACCCAATAAATTCTTCATTTATTTCAATTTATTCTCTCTGTGCAACGAAATTGTGCCTTTTAAGATGCCACACGGATAGATTAAGACAATTTAATTACAATTACAGCAATATTTATTGTGCAGCGTAGAATGCTAAACAACATCTCTGCTGTTAAACTTAACAGTGACAACAGCACTGCCTTTTAGCTTAACAGTGATACATTAGCAGTGGCATATTAACAGCGTTATTTACTGTTAACCTCGCAGAGCAGTTGGCAGAGCAAATTAAGTGTTTCTTGTTTTGGTGTTGTTAATTGTGTCAACATTAATATTCAAAGCAGTTACATTGAAGAGATTAAAATACCTTCTTTATTAATATTTTCTGGAATTTGTAATTACTGAGAAATTTGAGTAATATTTGGAATATACGTTTTCTTACAACACCTAATGAGTAATGTTTATTGAATTAAATAGTAAATAGTAAATGATTCATATGGGTAATTCTATGACGAAAATATTTTTTATTTTGCGTAAAGATGAATCTTTTAGCTCGTGATATGCATTTAATTTAGATCTTAAGTTGATTATTGAACTATTTTTCTGTTTTAAGATAGTTGCATAAATGAATGAGTTCGTATGCAAGCTAACAACTGAACGAAAATATATATTTTAAGTTTATCAAATCAATCTTAGCTCTAAATGTAATGCTAGTCCAGATCTATAAGAATAACCTTTAATTATTACTAAAATTGTTTCAATTTTTTTTTTTTCGACAGTAAACAGTGTCTCACGCGACAAATTCTGCCAGAGAATAACTCATACTCCTTATCAACTGTCAGATCAATAATTGTTTATTATATAGCAATACATAATTAAACCTATAGAACATTAAACTGACAGTTTTGTAATTCAGCAAGTCAAAACAGAATATTGAATAACTTTAAGACATTAACAATCGTAATTCCCTTGTGCTTTCTGCATAATTTAAAGGAGTCTTAAATGAACTTGCTAGATTTCATTGATGTTCATATCACAGCTCACCAAAGCAAATAAAGAAACTACACAAATGAACAAATAAGCACATTAATTATGCTTTGGACAGTGGACAGCAAAAGAGTGGGAAGCATATTTTTGCCGCGAAACTTTAGCTAAAAACATAACCCCATTTAAGTCCTTTATTTAATCATAATTTAATGCGCCTCAACGTCACTCAAAGTCAACACAACTTGGCATCGCAATTATTTTTCAAAGCGGATAACAACAGGATACTTCTACCCCCTCCTCCTCTCCTCTTCCCTTCACGCGGCAAATAGCAAACGCTTTGTTTTTAATTAATGCAAAATTTATCAGCTTGTTTACCCCTTTTTTGCTCTTGATGCTTTCACTACTGTTGCTGTTGCTGTTGTTCTTTCCCAAGTTGTGGTCATTTTTTTTCTTGTTGTTGCTTTGTTGTCATATAAAAAAAAAAAAATGAAAAATAATTTGAGCTGAAAGCAAATGCAACGCTCTGCGTTTGATATGCAAGCTTCTGCCATTGTTATGCTTTGTTGTCTTTTTAGCATTCCGTTTTTATGACTTTCAAATAAAGTTTAATATGCCTCGAAGACTTTGTGCTTTACTACCTGTCATTATACAAATTGCTTTTGCAGTTTTTACAGCCTCAATTTTCGGATAAATTTCTAAATTTTATATTTAAATAAACGCCCCGGGCAGAGTATTTTATTTGCATTTCATTTGTAACTCGTTTCGTTTGTTTTGTGTCGATGTGAATAATGTAAAATGTGTTTGGTTAAAATTACAAAGCACTTTAGGGATTATTGGGAAATTCAACCACAGCTGCATAAAATAAACAAAACAATTACTCAAAATTTGTTACAAATGAGCAAATCACCTGATTAGCCATCATTTGGTTAGATCGCATTACCATTAGCGAGTAAGTGAACAGGAAAGAGCCAAAAATGCATTTGCCGAGTAAAGCGAGTAATTTATGAGACCCACCCACAACAGAATATTGCAATTTTCGCACGTGAACGACAAATTCAATTAAAATCGAAATGCATTAAATAATTATTTCTTAATGTGTGTGTGTGTGCGCACATATACATTTATATTTGTCAATAATTAAAGCTAATTAAAACTGAAAGCCTACAAAATTCGCACGCCGTAAATCAAAATAACAATAAACGCAGCGCCTAACAGTATGCTACAGTTTTTTTTTATTTTCCCATTTTTCTGTCGAGTGCTGTCAAAACACGCATACGCCGCGTATGCGGAATTGGTGGCAAAAGCAATAATGAATTATTCATGAAATAAGCTGAAAACTATAAGTGTATAAATTAAAAGCGTATAAACAATTTATGGCAAAAATGAAACAAAACTGCGCGCGCCCATTAAATAAACTGCAAAGTGACATACTGTATATTTAAATAATTATTGCATTTAAACAGAGCTTTTGGTGTTTAATATTGCAACTGCAAAGTATCTATAAGAATAATATTAGCAAAGAAATAGTTAATGAATGAAGAATTTAAAATAATGTTAATAGTTTTCTAAGTTTGCAAAAATATTTGATGCATATTATTAGCAATGAAATTATTATTGATTTTATGTAGCATTTAAAGAAAGTTGCATTTATTTTGGTATTGAATATCGCAATTGCAAAGTCACATAATATATAATATTATATTAGCGAAGACAAACTTATTGAATTTAAATTATCCATTTTAATGATTTTTAATATATTTCATATTTGATATTGCCCTACAAAATAATTGAATGCATATTATTAGCAATGAAATTATTGCATTTAAAAATGGCATTTAAAAAATGCATGCTAACAACATTTTAAAATAATCAACAAAGAAATTAAATGGAAATTAATTAAAATTAATTAATTAATTATATTTCAATACATATTCAGTGTAAAGTCTCGACACTCTTAATGAAATAACACGTTTAATTCGGTTTATTTCTATGATTTTAAATTCAATTAAATTAGGTTCGTTTCAATTTCGTTTCAAGTTTTTTTTCTTACTTCTGGCTTTTATCGATAACATTTCGCTCATTAAATTTATCGGTATTTTTTGTTCATTCGATGTTATGCCTTATAAATTAAGGGTCACACTGTTTTGATAGTTTTGCTTGCAAACTGATATCGATAAATAAGAATCTTTAAATGCAGCTCACAAAGTTTTCTTATTTCAAGCAAATCTTTTAAGTAGCTCTCTCTCAAGTATAGTTTACCTAATCTGCTTTGGGTGGGTTAAACTCAATAAGGCTTGAAGTGTAATTAATTAAAAAGGTTGTAAGTTCAGCTGCAACAACGCTGGCAACAACAACAACAAGAGCAACTAATTACCTGACGACAGTCGCAGCAATCTCAGGCTCACTCAGTAATTTATTTTTAAGAAGCGCATAATTACCCGGCAACAGGCAGACAACAATGACAGGGCAGAGCTACTTAACCCGTAGAACAGTTCCGGTTGCCAGTTTCCAGTCTGCGAGTCTGCCAGCTGCACGGCAATTATTTGATATGCCTCCGTGTTGGCCATGGATAAGCATAAATGAAGCTGAAACTTGAGTGGATGTAGCTTGTAGTTGGCTGTTGGTTCTTCGCTGTAGAGCTGAAGCAGCAGCGTTAGCATACTTTAACTGCAAACTGCAACTCAAATTGCATGCTTGCTACGCTTTTAATGGTTGCTACTGTCTGCGGTTGCTTTGCCTGCCTCTGTGTGTGTGAATGTTTGTGTGCGGTGAAGTCGTCTCGCTTTTTTCATGCTACTTGGCTGCATAAATCGCAGGGCTTAATGTGAAAATATGGTGGAGGGGGGGCAAGCAACGGAATCAACAAGAAGTGCAAGCAGCCGCACTCGCTGTTTGCCATCGTTTCTTTGTGCATGTTGAAACGTGTGTCCTTGCCTCGCATTTGCAGCAAAGAGCCGTTGGAGTTGCCGCAGTCATAGTCATAGCCATAGTCCTGGTTGTTGTTGTAGTTGTAGTTGCAGTTGTAGTTAGCGCGCCTTTGTCTGTGGCTGGCATCGTCGACATGAATCAAAAACTTAATTATTTTCAGGCGTACGATGGCAAAATGTTTTCCTCAAACAAACAGCAAAAGCAACAGCAGCGGCAGCGGCAACAATAACAAAGAGAAAGGGAGTTGGCATAAATCGTCAGTGGACATTTTGACGCAGCTCGCAAAATTTTACAACTCTTCTGCAACGCCGCTACAAAACAGCAACAAAGCAATCGCAAGCATATTTACAGTCAATTTGTTAGTCCTCCTTCCTCTTCCTCTTGCTCTTCCCCTTCCTCTACTCTCTCGTTCTCTTGTTATTCGCACAAAGGTATTACCCATGGATTTGTATGCATGTGTGAGTGTGAACACAAAATGCGTGGGGGACAGAGCGAAAAGGAAGAAGAAGAAGTGGGAAAGGGGAAGGGGGGAAAGGACGACTACGTGATCCAAGTGTCATAAATTTCTGTTTTGTTGTATAGAACAGAGCGCAATACGCATTGCGATTGTATTTGTGGCCTGAACGGAATCAACTCACATGGTTTGCTCCATGAATTTAGCTGCGACAAAAAGGCGTAAAACCCTTTCGATGTATTGCGTTTTGAGTGCTGACCAAATGAGTTGATAAATAAACAAATTTTCTGTTTCACATACAAATATATTATATATTCAACTATAATGTAAAACAAAAAAAATAATAAGAAGACACACAATTATGTTAATAATTTCAATTAAATTGTATTTAATATAAAATACTGGAAAAACTAGAAGAAATAAAAAAAAAATTAAACACTAATTTTAATATTATTTTTCTTTTATTATAATTTGAGGACTTCAACCGATTTTTTCAATCTAAATTACAAGTTCACATAATAATTAATTAGGCACAACAAAAAAAAAATAATAAGAAAAAAAATATATATATAAATAATGTAATATTGTTTTAAATATAAATTTAAAAAATATAAATAAAAAGTAAAAAAAAAATTAAAAAATATATATAAATAATATAATATTGTTTTTAATTAAAAATTAAAAAAAAATAAATAACAAGTATAAAATATAAATATGTATTAGAAGTTCAATATATTTATGTTTATTTTGTTTGTATAAAATAAAAGAAAAAGAAAAATAAATTGATAAAAAACTAATCAAAATAAAGTGAAAACTAATGGAAATATGATTAAATAACTAACAATTGTTAACTATGAAATATAATACATAAATATTCGCAATTAATATTTATTAAGTTTCTTTTTGATATCGAAATCGAAAAATAAATTTTTGCAAATGAGCGTGTCTTAAAAATTAAAGGAAAAGTACTGGCATTAAACGAATTTCATGAAACGTAATGCAAAGTATACAAAAATGTTGTACAGTAACAATTTCAATCGCAAATATTTCTTTTTCTCTTCTTATGTTTAAGCTGCAACGCTCTTAAGAATCGATCAGCTCTTTCTTAGAACGTTTTAAGAGAGCTTTCGATCAAACTCAAAAGTTTTCGATCTAAGCCCTCATATTGCCGCAGCTAAATTAGTTGCAAAGTTTAACGCTTTGATGACGGTTCAATTTTTGCTCAATTCTTGCAGTAGTGTTGATAATCAAGTTTCAAATATACAGAATAAATTTCTAAAGAAATTGCAATCATGCAAATTTCAATAAAATAAATATTTATAGTGAAACGCAATGTTAAACGAAAATGTATGATTCAAAAGCAATCGAAAGCGTGATTCAATAAAATGTATTTTTAATTTCAATGCAGATAAGAGATTTATTTGTGAGTTCTTTTATTAGTCGATCGCCATGGCAAAATTACCAAAATCAGGGTAAAGTTTGCAGCTAAAAAGTTGATAAGTTTTGTGGAAATAAAATAAAGTGCTTGGTTTTAGTTTTGAACGTGAAACTTTTAATGAAGATAAAGTTGTGGCTTATGTTTTCGTTTTTATTGTTATTGTTGGTGAAATAAATAGTTGCTGGTTAGTTGAGGAACGACCCTCGCATATCGTGTGCTATGCAGCAGCAGCATAGCAGTCATAACTCTTGACACATTCATTGTCGTATATATATCCTGGCGCGGCTAAAGGCGGATAGCGGATAACAGGATAGCGCTACTCATAAACTTGTTACATTGTCAACCTGCGCGACACAAAATGTGTTAAAGAAATTGCAGCCCACCTCCTCAAATGTTTGCTGTTTCCCCTTCGCACGAACGACACACGCAACAGGATGCAGCTAAATCATTGGAGCGCTATAAAAATTCCGTCATCGCTGTAAAACATGTGCCATCGTCTCATGCTTCCCTTCTTCACGTATGTATGTATTACACAGCTACGAGTAGTATGAAAAATTGCCTTTAAAATAGCAGAAAAGGGGGCTAATAGACAGCGTCGTCGTCGTTGAAATGCGATTACGCGTAAGTGCATCCCATTTAAACGTCTTAAATTGAGTTTTATGACTTAATAATGCGACCACCGGACGCAGTTCAACACAGAGAGAGAGCGAGAGAACCAAATGCGAAACACAGTCTTGCAATTACTTGCAAATGTCAACCAATGCATGAATGTGGCCAACCAACAAACAAGGGCAGGCAGACAGGCTGTAAGGCTGCAGACGGATTGCACAGACACAGGCACCGCAGTGGCAGCCACAAACAGCATCGCCAAGTGGCCACCAAGCTGCACGCATTGATTGAATTTGACTTGCTGTTTCATGCCGCCTCACTGACTCACTCAACATCCTCCCTCTCCTTTTCCGCTCCTCCATCTCCTCTTACTCCTTCTCCACCACATGGCAAGAATTGTTGCCGCCGGCAACTGTGCGATATCGGCTGCTGGTTGCTCTCCTTCTGCCTCCTGCCTCCTACTGCTGCACTACTTTTGACATCTGTAGTGTTTGCAGTGACAGACACAAACATAGACACTCTCTCCCACGTTAACAAAGCTGAAGGCAGTTAGACGCTAGAGTATTGGAAAGCGAATACTCTACCTTTTGAGCGCGAGCAAAAAACTGAAGAGTTTAGCTAAAAAAAAAGTAAATGTGCAAACTCGTTAAGTGCAAAGGAAACTATTTCTATTTATATGGACGTTTTAAAAAGAATAAATTTATTAAGCAAATTATTAGTTAGTCTATTAAAAAGTTAAAATAAAAAAAATCTTTAAATTAAGCTGAAGAGCCAAAAATAGTTTTCAAAATAAATTCTTTTAAAACGCTATTTATATATTTATTTTATACGGATACAACATTTAGCAACTATTCCTCCTCTATAACAAAATTATAAAATACTTAAAAAAAAAAAATATTATGTAAAAGCTAAGTGCATATAAATACTTGAAAATTGTAAAAAAGAATATATTTCGAACGCTAATTATGTTTTATTTTCTAGAGATGCAAAGATATTGAAAATATATCTATTCTATAAAAAGAAAACAATACTATAAATTGAAGATACTATATATAAAATAATAAAACAAATTAATTTAAAATACAATTTAAACGCTAATTTGGTTTCCTAAAAATGCAAAAATATAAACAAATATACCACTTCTATTTAAAAAATAAAATAAAAAATACTACAAAATACTTTTTATTATACACACATATGTTATAGGTAACTTCGACATAAAAATATCAAAGTTCAATAGTATGTATTCAAAATGTATTTATAGGAGAGCAATGATTAGTATAGTATAATTATTATTATTGTAAATCGAAGAGAGCTGAGTTGTGTTCGTCTCTTCTTTTTTATACTGTCTCCTTCGACAACGAGAGTTCAATCGTTTCTTAACAGTGACAATAATTTTGGTGTCTAATACTCTAAAAGTCATGTTAATATTAACAAATTCTCTGTCTATTTTCGTTTCCTTGATAGACTACACACAAAACATTAATAATAAGATTTTTTTTTATATATATTTTTTATTTATTTACAATCTATCTATCTAAAGAAATTACAAATGAAATGACAAAGAGAATGAAAGAAAATTTTTAATTTTTTTACAAATAGGGGATATTTACAAGAAATTGTGTTTACTACCACTCTTTGGGCCTAAATGATAAGAATTGATATAACTAACTATAACTAAAGTACATATAATTCCTTAATAACTCAACTTTATTACGAGTCCTTCAGAAAGTGCATTTCTAATTCGTTGTATTAAAACTATCACATTGTTTATTTCTTGATTTTTTATGCCACTTCTTGCACACACTTTTGCACTTGTCGTTGCTGATATACGAGTATTGCTTTATAGAGCCATTGTTGCTGTTGTTATTGTTGCCAGCACAGTAAAGTTGCTGTTGCTGATGTTGTTGTTGTTGTTATTATTGCTACGGCTTGTGCGCCTCTTGTTGGCGACTATGTGTAGACAGATGGAAAAGCGAAGCAGAGGGAGTGACAACAACTTTGAACGCCCGTTTCCACTTGAAATCTGTCAACTGCAACTATTTATTAAATTATATACTCGCATTGTTAAATGTGAATGACTTGGCTGAGTGGAAAGTCGTCAGAGCGAGAGTGAGAGGGGAGGAAGGAGGCAGGACATATGGCCATCTCCCTCACAACTTATTGTGGTATTAAAGCATTTATGGGACATTCATTTGGGCATACGAATTGACAGCTTTACTTTTTTTTTTTTTTTTTTTTTCTAAGTATTATTTACTATATGCGATTTCCTGTTGTTTGCTTTGCCTTTACAGCCCAACGAATCTCTGGAGAACAGGTCCAAATCCAAATCATGTAATAGACAACATCCTTGGTGGCCTCAGCTTTAGCCTCAGCCTCAGCTCGACGCCCCAGTGTGGCATTAGGCAAATTGACAACAGCTTAAAACGATTTGCGGCACCTTAAAGCCCAGCAAATACTCTCAAAATTCGAGGATTCTCAACTGCCAGGCAGCTAGCCTGTCTGTTGGTGGCGCAACAACAAAAAACTACACAAAAAAAATTCAGCAAAAAACTCACACTTGACAAGCTACAAAAAAGATAAAAAGAAAAGAGAGAGAAAATAGAGGCAGCAGCAGTGAGTCAAACGGGACAACACGATGAATGCTGAGCAGGAGGAGGAACGAATCTGCCTCAGGTGAGTGTATCGTTCACTGCGCGCTGTCTGAGTGTTGTCTATGTGTGTGTGTGTGTGTGTGTGTGTGTGTGTGTGTGTGTGTGTGTGTGTGTGTGTGTGTGTGTCAGTCTGCTCTTGTCGTTGTTGTTATTTAGCTGGCAATGATTTACTAGGTTTGCCTTTAGTCAAGCCGAAACTTATGGCTTTAAGTTGATTTTCAGTCACACAATTAGCAAATTGGCTATGAGCCAGGCAACTCGACTTAATTGGCAGGCATTTTAACCACTTTAGATGGTTTTAGTTGGGTTAAGCTGTTGGAATCTTTAAGCTTAAATCGTAATATCATAATATTCATTCATTAAATCATAATATTCAACTAAGTCAGCTTATTTTTGATGCTCAGCTTACTTTGATGCTGTTAAATATAATTCAATTCAACCAAAATGTTGCTCACTTTATTTATTTCGGATAAAATGCAAAACAACATAAATCCACAAAATCAATATAGCTAGAACTCTAAATTTTTAACATATTTCGTATCTAAGAAAGCCAATTATTAAGTTGACATTAGCTCAACTTATTTTCCATAAATATCACAACATATTTTAAAAAATCAAAATTGGGTATTAGTTCAGCTCATGATGCTCAATTACTATTTTTAATTTAATTCCATAAAAAGCAAATATCGCTCTCATTAATTACTATAAAAAATGCAAATTTTGTGTGATTAAACCCATGTTCCATTTTCCCAAATTCTATGATAAATTTGCAATTACCTCAACTTGTCTTTGTCTATCCAAATGTTCTGTTGAATTCCATCAAATTAAATAGAAATGTTGTTTATACTTTATTTAATAAAATTAAAATTGCATTTTCGAAAATCATTTAATTAGTTCATTTTAGTTTTCACTTTTCGTGATTCTCAAATAGTTTATTTAATTTAATCGAACTAAACCAAAATGTTGCTCACTTTATATATTCATACAAATTTCAAATCAGTGTGGTTAGAGCTTTAAATTGAAAACGTGGGTCAATCCAAAAGAAATCGATGATAAATTGCATTAAAGCTGCTCTAAATTATTTTTGTAGTTGTTAAAAATGATTCTCATAAATATCATATTTTGGGATACCCAGACATAAATTTTATGCACATATTTAATGGGGTTAACAGGAATAGTCATGCTCGCATACGCCACGTGCTGCTCAAAATTAACATGATTTCACAACTGCTTAACATAACAGAACAGAACTTTACATGATAGTCGAACATTGCAATATATTGCTTTCCCTTTCTGCTGTATTAACATAACAGAGTCGAGCACCAATGAGAGTGAGAATGTTAAATTGCATATTTATGTTAAAGCAATTAAGGAAAGTCAGTTTCATTTACTCAACGAACCACATGGAAAACGATTCTTCATTTGAGTCGCTGGTGAACCTTAATGTGAGCCCTAATGTATTGTATTTAAGCGTATTTAGTGACAGATGCCAGACTTGCGGCCCACGATAAATAAGTGTCAATTACACGCACATTCGAGTATAAAGCGAGTAGGGGATGGGGAGAGATCAACAAACTGCACTTTGAACGTCGCTTTGCTAGTCATTTTGCGCAGAAATTAAATATGATGGAGAGTTTGGAGTGTTGTTTTCTTTTATTTACATTAATCAATTAGATGCCGACGACAATAATAACAACAACAACGAAAGAAATATTGTCGCAATGGCATTGTCAAAGGCGCAATCCCCAACAAAAGTGGCGACAACGACACCAACAACAACAACAATAACAACAGCAACAAAAAAAGGCAATACAACAACAAAGCGTTGCTATTCAATGTCAATCTCATATTTCAATTATGTTTTATAAATGGCTGCAGACAGGCTGGCGGTGCTTCCACTGAACTCGCATTTGTTGTCGCTATGTTGCGAGTGGAAACAATATGAAAATGAACTTTAACTCAGTTAACATTTTTTTTAAATTCAATAAAAGTAAACAAACCACTTGCTTATTAAATTGCGCCCGAAAGTATGCAACAGAAATTTAAAAAGTGATTGAATGAAAAAATTACACATACGCCGCGTTTAATGCTTTAAGCAAGTGCTCAACCGCCACGCCCCTCGCTTTATTATTATGGGTTTGCAGCTGACTCGTGGCCTGATCGAATTATGAAATTTTAATTACATAATAACGCACTGACAATCAACTTCGCCGTCTTTTCTGCCAGCTCAATGCACAAAAACCACGCCACGCCCCTCAGACAGACAAAACAGACTGAGGAAAGAGAATTGCTTTTACAAATGGGCGTAGAAAATGTTGAATGTTGTGCGTGCAATAGCTGTAAAACAATTTAACGTTGGAATTTAAAAGCGTCATAATCAGAATGCCGCCTGAAAATGTGAAAATGTGGGCGAAACGTAAGGAAAACTTTTGAAAAATGATATCCTACTTAGACAAATTTAATGGGTGAACATTTGAAACAAGTAAAACTGCTGTAAAGTGATTTAACACTTCACTTCACATTGCTCTCATAACTTTTGGTCATTCATCATATTAACAGCTAGGCAAGTGTTTTTTCGGCTTTTGAGTATTACCCTTTATCACACACATACCTTTGTCAACTGTCAAAAGTCAAAAGTCTACAGACTTTTTGGACATTAAGCCGCTGAGCTAACTGACAGTTATGCAGGACAATGCGGTCTAAAAATAGCTGTAATTAACATTGATTCTAAATTGAATTGAATTGAACTTTCGCTAGTCCAGATTACATTCTATGATTCTGACATTCACGTCAAGACGCAGCTGTAGACACCAAATAGCTTAGATGACAGCAACAACAACTACGACATCGACGACGACGACGACGACAACAGCTCAAAATGCCTGTTTAATTTTATGCTAATTTCTTTTACTATGCAAATTTCGCGATGTAAACAACAAACGGCAAAGAAAACAGGCAACAAAGCGACAACAGCAGAGACCCAAATGCTTATAACACGACAGTTTCCATCTTAAATAATGGTTGACTAGATTATGCCCTAGATAACAATGCATTTTATGGATTTTTTAACCTTTAACGAAATATAAGAATTTTATGAAGTTAATCAATGTATCTGAAGTATATAAAATTATGAATTAATTCTCAACAAAATATAATTGCAAAAATAAAATGTGTAAATAATCTCTTGCATATCTAAGGATAATTTAACAAAATTAAGTTTAGAATTTTCAATTTTACCTCCAATTGAAATGAGACAATCGGAGAATGTTAAAGAACAAAAAATATAAAGCTCAATAAATTAAGAATATGAATACTTAAACAAACTTTTTACTGGAGTTTCCAACATGAGGTAAACTGAAAATTCTAAAAACTTAAAATAATTAAAACTGTGACTTATGCTTATTATAGAATCTCAATACATTAAGAAAATTGAAAAATTAATTTTCAATTTTTAGTGTTTTTCTTTTCAACTATTTTTACGATATTATAAAATTGCATAACTCATTTTTATTCAATACGCATTGTCTACTTACCACTTTAATATTCATGTTTTCAATTTATATTCCAATTAACATGAGGCAGACAGAAAATGTTAAAAGTTTAAAAAAAATATAGTTCATTTTATGCTGAGAATAAATTCTCAATAAATTGAGAATATGAAACTTCTTAAAATTAAACTCCGAAATGTTTCTTCTTCATTTTACATCTAATAAACACAACCCACTTCACCTTTTCTACAGGGTACATTAACGCGAATTCAAGGACTCGCACCTCGAACTAGACGAAGCTGTTCTTATTTTCACGGCTTTTGCATGGGGGACTGCGTCACGTTTCGCTTTGCAAAACTGAAAATTGTGACGCCCAGCCAACATAAACTTGTTCGACAACGAGGGGCCACAAAATGTGACTCAAAAGCGAGCACAAGGCGGCAGGTCGCTTTAACTTAAATCAAATGATATCGCAAACTTTTAATGGCAGCAAACTTTTGCGACAAGATTTTGCGTAGTAGAGAAAAAATTATGCACAGCTAATTAGCAAAATCTATGAATGTCCATTGAGGACACTCGCTGCACTCATTTCCATGCATTTGCCACAAAATTCGCAATGTCAAAATCGAAACTAGATTGAGTTTCACCTAAAAGTTATTGCTCACAGTTGTTGGCCGCCAGTTATCGAGATTTGTGTGTCCCTCGCATCGACAATTTATCAATTTTAATGGCTTTCGAATTGCCGAGCCAAACACTGGCCACGGCAACGGGCCAACGGGCCAACGAAAGTGGCCACTTATACGGCTTATTGCCTTTTTTCTCTTCTTTTTAGCTTAGTGAATTTTAGAGCCAAGCGTCCCTCACAAAGCGTCCCAGAGACCCACTTCAGTGTTTACTCAAATCAGCAAACGTCCGCCAAATAAATAGCTTTGATTTCGTACGAAATACACAAAAAGAAAGCCCTTAGAAAAAGGACATCAAAGCGTTTTTGATGGCGGCGACTTGTGGGCAACCTAAGCGCATTTTATGCATAATAATGCGTAACAGAAACACACAGAGCCGAAACAACGTTGGCATTTTATAATCAGACCACTTATTGTCTCATCAACGTGAATGTTCCCCAAATCATTTTCGCCTGACTGTTATCGTGCAATATCGAAAACAATCATTGAAGATGTCAAAGCTTGAAATTAAACAAATACATTTAAACTTTTAAATGCGTAAGGCAGAAAAGAAGAGAGTTGAGTTTTTTACGATTCATATATTGAAGTGCGTATGCGTAATTTCTACATATACAAAATACATAGAAAAGTATTAGATTTCTCTTTACTCTATATAACGTTATTAGAAACTCAATCAAATAATATAATTAAATTAAAGTATATTGCCGAGCAAACATTTGATAGCTTGAAAATTAAAAATGGCGTTTTATACAAGACAAAAAAGTTTAGTATTGAGAATATGTAATTTATACATAACATATTTCATTCAAATATATAACTCAAATTAAACTTTTAACATGCAGTCAGGTTTTGTAATTCGTATTTTTAAAAAAAGAATCGATGTGTGTAAGTTAATTTCATTTATTCATTTCAAACGGCATTAAAAAATGTTCACCTATGAAAGTTAAAGACTTCTATTCGAAAACATTAACAAGAACTCTTCTTGTGCGTATACTTAATTTTGAAATTTGTAAAATTAAAGGGCATATTTGGAGGAAATGATTTCAAATTTTTACAACTCGAAATATGATATGCGATAAAGTTTTAACTCATTAAAATTCATATATCAAATGAAATGAATTATATGCAATGAAAGTACATCGTTTTTGTAAAAACATGCGTATACTTAATATATACATTTCACAAAAATATATAATATAGTTCTCAATTTCTCAAAATTTTTATACTTTTGTGAATTCTATGCGAAAGCATTAACTGGAATTTGAACACAATAATCAGACAGTCAAGTTGAGTGAATTTATTTACTTGAACAAGCTTTTCTTTGCATTTGAATCCACAGCAGACGTGTCGACGAATTGTGATGGAAAGGGTTAACCGGAACACGTGCAATTGTCCCTTTTTATTTATCTATGTGTATGTGTATGTGAATGTGTTGTTTTCATTTTTTTGTGAGTTCTTCTTCTGTTCAGTTCTGTGCCGCTGAGTAATTTTTCTATTTTCTGCTTTGTTGCGCCCTTTCAAATGCACACCCATGTTGACCAACGTCCAACATTAACCCAAATCCAAAAGATACACACTCACATACACTCTCTGACAATGAGACAAACATGGAGACTTGGCCACTTGACAAGGTATCTCCCTCTTACTCCATCCTCCCCTCTCTCTCTTTTCATGCTTTACTCGCCTTTCTTGCGAACTTGTTGGGGTCAATGAAGACACCGACTTGTCTTTCGCTTGTGTATTTCAGCGTTTTATTGTTTCTGTGCTGTGTGCTGTGTGTTGTGCCCGACTTTTAGCTAAATGAATCAGCCATATCCTGTACACAAACACACACACAGATACAAATGCGAGTACATACTTATTTAGACCGTAGCAAATTTGCCACCTGCTGCGTTTCCTTTTTTAGCCGCTCGTCTCCGCCTGCTAGTGAAGTGCCATTTGGAGCGCATTTAGGCTTGTGCCGGAAATTAATTACATCGACTCATCAACTTATTCCCATAAAATGCTTTAATTGATTGCTCCAAGCCACAAGTACTAAAGACCAACTTACAGATAATGATAATGCTTGGACTCAACTCAACTCAACTAGATTCAACTCGAGTCGACCGCTTGATAAATGTAAATTAAAGTGATTCAATATTAATGCATTCACAAATTGCTAAGCCAACTTTGCCAAATTACACTTGTTGTTGCTTAGAATTCGACCATTCGACATTTTGAATTTTGTTCAAATTGCATAGCTATTTGATTTTATGGACAGCAAGGTTTCTCTTTATAATAAAGTGATTATATACATTGTGTGCGGTTTGTCTATTCGAAAGTTTAAATGTATTTTGGTGTTAAAGTTAATGATGTGTATCTGTGGTTATATTTAAGGACAATATTTTGAAATGTTAAGTGCAAAACTTGTAAAAATAAAGTGACAAAACTACAGTCAAGATTACATTGATGTGATGTACTATATTATTGTCGAAATATACCGAAAATACTAAACTATACCAATAGCTATATTTCGTCGAATATTCATTTAATATGTGTCATTTATGTAAACTTTTATTTTCAAGATTTCACGACAAAATTTTAAATTGGACTCAGCAAATGTAAATGACAAAAAATTTAAAAACTTAAAACATGTATGAAAACTACATTCATAAATGCTCTACTTTAAATTGAGGTATTATTCTTATAATATAACAAATTAATATACCATAAAAATAATAAAATATACTAAAAAATATATTCAGTACATAAATACTACCGAAGCAATATTGAACTATTGGTAAGAATACCGAATTAATATACCAAAAATACTCAAATATATCAACAGCTACATATGCATGAATATATGTATAAATATATAGTACTATAGTACTTTATTCAATATATTATTGAATAAAAAAATTACCAATTTGTCAAGATCCGACATCAGAATGCTTTTTTTTGTTCTATCATACTTATTTTGTTGACTAACTTTTTTATTGTACAAAGTTAAAATACCCAATGGGTAGTAGCTATAAAAGGAGTTTTTCTATGAAACCTTTAATGTTTGTAATTCGTGAAAAATGTTCAAATCTATTTGACATTATTTTAAGTTGACTTTATTAAAAAATTCCTCTAAATATCAAAATAATATGTGAAAGTGAGTTTATTATGCAAACTGGTAAAAAAGTCCGTTCAAAATGTAAGCAAATAATACGTTTATCAGTTTTCATATTAAGGTATTGCAAGTGGGTCCCATTTCCATGAAATGATTTTCCACTTTAAAGCGCGAACTCAAGTTCATATTACCTTTCCTCAGAAGCGATGCTTTATTTATTTATTATGAAATAGCAGCGTTTCCAATTTAACAAAATTTGTCGCGCATTCCTTGGGGTCTCAAAATAGAATTTATATTTGACTACTTTAAGCTCAATTTCTGACTAAGCGAGCAAATTGCTTTAAAGAATTTATATTAGTTTACTTTAAGTTCAATTTCAAGCTAAAAATAGAACTTGCTTTACTTATTTGAAATGTATTTACTTTAAATATGTTATAAGTTGTAGTCGTGCAATGTGCTTAAATTTATTGAAATCTCATTAAGACATTCGTGGCCAAGTGCTTTACTTAAGAGTGCGCTCAAGTTACAAATTAACAAGCTGAATATTGAGACAAGCAATGTGACGTTGAAACGTTTCCTGAAAGCTTTTTATGGCAAGAAGCATGAAAGAAAAGCGTCTATTGTTTTATTTTTGCCCTCCCATATGCTGCTCTCAAGCTGCCCTTGTCATCTAATGATTCTGTATTCATCTCTGTCAGGCCTGAGACTGAGCCTGAGTGTCTGTGTCTCTCTCGGCATCTTGGGCTAATTATCTTTAAATATTTGCTTCACACATTCAACCTAAGAGGCGACGTCTCCGCTGTCTCCCAACACCTTGTTAACCCCTCTGTGCTGTTGTCTAACTGTGTTGTCAACACATTCCTCAAAATGCCACCACGCCCACCGCAGGCTTAAACGCTTAATAAATAAAATAAGCAGCTTGCCAGACATTCTTGTTGTTGCCATATCGATGGGTTGGCCTTGTCTTAATTGTTGTTCTTATGGCTCCTGCTGTGCTCTTTCCCTCTCTCTTACTCTCTCTCTCTCTCTCTGTCTTGCACTCGCCGAGTTTTGTTTGTTGTTAGGGCATAATGCAGCATTGTGGATAGCACGTTGCGCCTCGGGGCCAAGCATAAATATGTCAAGTGTTAATTGCTGCCACTTAACGCACAGCACAAACTCAAACACAACTACAAAACACACACACACACACACACACACACTCACACACATGGGAGATGAGAGAGCGACGTGTAAATATGACTTTAATCTACTTACCAAGTAGCTAAGGCAGCTCTCCTTTGCCCTCGCTCTTTTGTCTCGCCATCTTCTTGCTCAAGAGTTCGTAAGCCGCAGCACAAAAAACAAACACACACACACAAAGTCTCACTCACACACACACGCACTTGTTACACACCCAATAATACGCTTTAACAAGTTTCTTATGGCCATAAATTCAACAAGCCAACAAAAGCTCATAAAAAGGGCTGACTCCGTCTCATCCTTGACGACTTTGCAACTGAACCCAGAACAGCAACAGCAGCAGCTGCCTGCCTACATAAATAAAGCGAACATTGCAGACATGCCTTTGACATTTCATATCATATCACACACTCACACACACACTCACACACCCCCTTCTACACACACTCACACACACACAACAGCTGACAGGAAATTTCAAAAGAAACAAGAATATGCTGCGCAAAAAACAAAACTGCACCCTGACAAAAAAGGCGACCAAACCCCAAACAAAACGCGCGGCCAACACATTTGACAGCCAATAACAATAACAACAACTACAACAACAAGTACAACAACAACACAAGCAACAATCACAACAACAACAACAGCAATACACTCACTCTAAAGTACAGCTCTTATCAAGCATATTTATCGACAAACCATCCCATTTCCTATTTTAAATATCTTACTTACTTGACTTTCACTTCCCTTCCCCATTTCCCCATCTCCTTCCATTGCTTGTCCGCCTTTAGTCCTTGCCTGATTGTCCTTGTCAGTGGTCGCTTCCTGTGGCCACTTGTTTGTCCCTCGTGACAGGTGAATGTTTATGATGTTATAGAAAGGGGCGCAGCTTGATGCGGATGCTGATAGTGATTCTAAAGAAATATATACTACATATAGTATGCTAGAAAGGAAACGCTTTGCCATTCTGCTCTATAAATAGTTGGTTACATTAAGGAAAAGAGATTGTATTGTAGATGTAATTAACTGTCTTGCGGGTATTGTTGATAAGAACTGAGATTGGTCATCAACTTAAACTATATACAATGTTTGATATGCTAGACATTTCTTGGAATACTTGACTTGTGGGTTTTGTAGCTAAATATATATTATTGTGCAAGGTCTTTATAAGTTTTTTTTAGATTAATGTCTTGTAGAATTTTGTAGCTAAATAAATGTTACTGTTTAAAATTTTAATAAATCAAATATTATATTAGACATTTTTTAAGATTAATATAAATATTAATAAAAAGAATAAATAAATAAATACAAATAAAAATAAAATTAGTTAAATCTTCATATTCAATTAGAGACTTTGCAGATATTGCTTGTCATTAGTTTTAAAAGGTAGAGATTAAAGTCAATTGCAATCTACTCCAGAATTATTCAACATACTTTCTATATAATACTCATTTCAAATATTCGAAATATAATAAAATATAATTACTTCTAAATTAAAAAAAATTATATAAGTTCTTCATTACCAGCACTTAATACAATAGTTTAATATACCAAATATATATATATATATATATAATATATATACCAAATAATAGTCATAACACACACTCGAGCTGATATGATACTTTTAAAATAAAAACAATACAGCCTTTCATTTAGCAGGACTTGGTATATTAATATACCAAATATACTTTTTGATATATTACAGTATTGTTTCTAAATATTAATCAATATTCAATATACCAATTACTTATTTTGGTATATTACAGTATTTTTTTTTTTTTTTTAATATTGATTTGGTATGATTTCAAATGACAATACAGCTTGATTTGCATTAAATGTAAAAGGATAGCAGGTATTTCACAGTCAAATACTCTCGACTATAGCTTTCTTACTTGTTGTATTCTTATTCTTTTCTATTATCGCATTAAACTCTACAAAACTTAGTTGTAAAATCATATTTCTTATTTTATTTACTTTTTTTCAAATACGCATCTAACATTTTACGATATGATCAACAGTGTAGTTTTATAAGCTAGTTTTTTTATTACATTTCAAAAACTTTTTGCCCATTCGCAACTTAAATTTCGTTTGAATTTCACAATAATTTATGCAGCATACTTGCTGGAACAAGTATAGAGTAATTAATCTAAAATTAACTGATCTGCTGATTCATCGCAGCCTAATCCAACGTTGTCATTATGCCATTGTTAAACCGCTCCTGTTTGATGCGTGCCGATAACAATCGATTTTTGATTATCATTTGTTCTCTTTATCTTCGTCATCATCTCAGTTTCAATTACCACATACGTATCAGCGACACAACTGATTTTGTCGCTCCGTGAGAGTGCCATAATTCATATTCCCCATTTGATATTCCCCATTGAGTATTATAGACAGTCTATGGTCAGTCGCTCACTTGTCGCTCAGTTGCCCAACGTCAGTTCGATGCGAAAGACGCGAAACCGAAACCGACACCGAAAAAATACAAAGAAATAAAAAAACAAATAAAAAACTATAACTTAGCACGCCGCTGGCGGCAGTTGCAAAATAAATGAAACATTAAAAAGTACACAAAATAAAAGCTAATTTAAATAAATTACACTTAACACTATTATATTTAATTGCGTGACGGTGCAGTTGTAAATAAACAAGTGCAAAAAAAAAAAAAACGTTTGAGAGTGTTCAGAAAATATGATTAATATGGCTCAATATTATCATGGTCAATACGGATTCAATATGCTGACTTTGATTATCGATTTTGTATTTTGTATTTGAATATTGTTGCGCCATTATCAACGTATTTATATAAGTGATAATTATATTAGGCGTTTTATCTCGCCCTCGCTCGCTCTTGCCATCGCCCCTCGCTCCCCGCTTTCCCTTCTCAGTCCTCTTCATTATTCGAGTTGGAGTTCGGCACGGTTCGACGCTTGTGTGTTCTTTGTTTATCTTTTGGATTACTCACCCGAAACCGAAGCCGAAATCGAAAACGAAAACGCAATCGAGAGCCCACAAAAACACAAAAAAACACAACACCAACAACCGGTTTAGTGTGCGAAACTAATGCAACTTTCAAATACTAACATCAAGTTGAAGTTGCTTCTAAATGCAAAATCGTAAAACGATATCCAAACACAAGTCTCAAGTGAAATGTGTTAATCATATGTAATGATTGAGAGAGAAATAATAATAGACCTCAACTACAAATCGCATGTGTGATATCGCAACCAAACGAAGATCTAATCAAACAGGTGCGTGTGTAATATTTGGATTTTAACGAGAAACTGAAGTCGATTCAATTGTTGATGAATTCGATTTCCTATGCAGGTGCTAAGAGCCTCTCTGGCTTGTGGAAAATAACCAAGTTAAAGAGCAAACAACTGTTGTAAATAATACTCATTATGATATGAAACTCAAAGTAACTTTGCGCAGCTGTTTAACATAATGTTGCAGCGCCTTAAAATATGCAATGCACAAATTATGGCATCGCATTTTTCCTCCCAGTTTATTAATGTGCGTGAATCACGCAATTGACAGCACGCATTTCATGGTCTGCTCTCGCGGTTTATCAATCTCACCGACAAACGCGGCATTAATCAAACCACAATTTTGTTGGTTTTCTTGTTGTTGTTGTTGTTGTTGTTATTCCCTAAACCGATAACAGATAACAGAGAAAAACAGAGAACAGAGAACAGCTATTTAATGGCCCGGGAAGTGCAGTTGACTCCGAAATACAAATACTAATAAAACGTCAACTCTGTGCGTAAACAAGACCGAAAATAGAACAGATACTAAACACAAATTACTATAATATTTTTGTCTATTTTCATACTACGTGCAGTCAGTAAAGCGATAACATTCAACAGCAGTTTGATAAACTCGTTGTATTACCAACTTTTTACATACACAGTTTAACCAGCAGCTGGTTGCATTTACAACAAAAAAAGAAAAACAAGGAAGAAAGCTACAGACGAGTTTGCTCGACTGTAAGATACCCGCTTCAAATTTTGAATAAAAGCGAAACAGTGAGGAATTATTTAAAAATATACCTAATTGATATACCGCAAAAATATTGGAAATATGGCAATGACTATATTTAGATATGTGCATTGATACATACATATATGCATAAAAATACCATAGAGTTCATAATATACCAGATTGACAGCCAAAGACTACTAAGAGCCTACTACTACTGATACTTAAATATACCAAAGACTATAATTCGCATATTGTTTATATAGTACTGCATTCATAATATACCATAGAGTGCAAAATATACCAGATTGTCAGCCAAAAACTACTAAGACCCTACTACTACTAATACTTAAATATACCAAAGTCTATAATTAATATATTGATATAATACTGCATTCAAAATATACCATAGAGTGCAAAATATACCAAATTGTCAGTCAAAGCAACTAAGACCCGTAGTAAGAAGTCGTTTTCCCCCATACAAAGGAATTTCTTAAATAAATTCCCTTTTTATCTGATCGCTATAAAATGCAAGAATTTGTTTTTAAAAATTCACAACTCTAGCTTCCAAATTATCAAACTACGATTCAATTTTTTTTAGATTCGTGGGGCCAGAAGTAGCCCTGGCAAGTAAATGCAGAGTTATAGCTCTATATCTTATAGTCTCTGAGATCCAGTGTTTCATACAGGCAGACGGACATGGCTATATCGCCTCTTCTGATAGAGTCGGAGTCCTTCTGCCTGTTACATACATTTCCTGCAGGCACATATTCGTAGTTATAATACCCTTTTACCCTTGGTATCGGGTATAAAAACAACCAAAGCAAACCGCAAAAACCAGGAAAAAACAAGAGAACTTTTCGTGTCGGTTGCAAAAGTTCATCCTCAGCGGCAGTTAAACTAAATTAGACAACTGCAAAGCAAGCGAGGGAAACAAAACAGTCACTGAGTCAGTTGGCCAAAGCATAAATGAGCGTAACAAATAAAATGTTTAGTATTAATGTTGATGGGGGCAAATTTGCGAAGCCAGCACAATGAGCATTTGACACTTTATTGAATTAGACGCTAAAGTATCTTAAATTTAATTTGCTGGCATACACAATATTTACTTATTTATACACACACATATGTGTGTATGTCTATGTCTGTGTATGTGTATGTGTGTGCAAACATTTCGCTTGGCTGCTGCGATTTATTGGCATTTTCTTAATGTTTGGACACAACATTTTCTTGACAGCATTTTTGGGGCTCAGCCGAAAAGTATGCTACGATTTCTATACATGACGCATATGAATGAGCGGGCGACGTGATGTGTTTTTGCATTTGAGTGCGTGAGATTGCGATTGTGTGTGTGCGTTTGTGTGTGTGCGTGTGCGAATGTGTGCAACGGTGTGTGTCTAAATGCTAATTTGAATAATGACAACGACATCAACGCGCCATTTTCTAGTTGTTGACTGTCCCCCGTCGCCATTTTGCGTTTTGTGTTTTCCGCTGCGCCATCGTGAATTTGCCTTGAATACGGCTGAGAGTACGAGTAGCTGGCATTATTATTGTATGCTATATGCAATATGGGTCTAAATATACATACATACATATATACACAGACTTACTTAACATATATACTACACACAAACGAGCATTTGATGTAGGTAACTTACACGACAACGCCTAGGCTGGCTGCCTTGACTTGACTGGCTGCTTGTCTGGCGCGTGCCCGTCTGCGCTCTTCATCATAAGCACACACAACACACACTGAGAATTATTCAATCTGTAGCTGGGAATTCGTAGACGACGCCATACACCATACACAGAGGCCCATGTTAAAGTTTTAATGCTCTACACAGTTCACGTTGCATGCCACATTATCCCTTAATGCCTTTCAAAGAAAGTAATTCGATTGATTACGCTGTCGACACAACAACAACAACACCAATAAAAAGTAAAACAAAACAAGCTTTGCATTTGATTAATCAAATTGAATTTTAAACAATCGAGCAGGCAAATGCTCTCATTAACATTTGTCTGTTAAGTGCTAAAAATAACATTGATGTGTTATGTTAACTAGTTAAGCTCTGTTATATGCAAGAATATCAAGTATACGTTTGAAAACACAAATTAAACCAAAAATAAATAAAATTAGAACAAATTTAATATCGGATTTCATTATATTATTTAATCAATAATCATTATTGCAGACGGATAACATTTATGTATTATGTTCAATAGTTGAGCACTGTTAACTGCGAAAATATCAAGTATACGTTTGAGTAGAAAAGATTGAGCTAAAAATATTAACATGCAATCTTTAAAATTAATTAAAATTAAAATTAGAACTAGTTTATAGTGCATTTTACCACTTAATTTAAAGAATTCCAGTAATGTAGCAGGAGTTGAAAAAATATTATAATACAAATATTATTGAAAATTAGAAGAAATTCAATATTAGATTTGATTCATAATACATCCTATTACAGCTTACCCAGACTGTCTTGATATAATAAATATGATAAATATATTACTATAAAAAAAATATACAAATTTAATTAAAAATCAGAACAAACTCAATATTAATTACATACTGCATATAATATATCCTATTATAATATTAATATTAAATTTGATTACATAATATATCCTATTACAATATTAAAAAGAAGTTCAGCTTACCTAGCCTGCCTCGATATTATTCATTCATTATTCATTAGCACATTATACATACACTGATAACATTTTATCAGCTATAATTATAACTGCAAAAATATGAAGTATACGTTTGAGGAGACAAGGTGGAGCTAAAAATAATAACATCCAAAAAAGTAAATTTAAATTAAAACTATTTTATGTTCGACTTGACTACATGCATAAATATATTTCTATAAAAAGAGTATACAAATATAATACGAAATCCCAACAAACTCAATATTAAATTTGATTGCAAAATATAATCAATTGCAGTATTGCAAAGTGGTTTAGGTTGCCTACACTGCCTCGATATTAATCATTAGCACATTCTACATAGATAACATTTGTTATTGTTGCTATGTTAAATAGTTAAGTGCGTAAAAGCGTTTAGAAAGCCATGCAAAAATAAATTAAGATTGGAACTAATTTAAAATTCGATTTTATTACAAAATTTTTATTAAAAAAGTTAAAAATAGCAAACAATTTAAAATTAAAGCAAATTAAATATTAGATTTGATTACATAAAATGTAACCAATTGGAAAGCAGAGGAAAGAGGCTCAGGTTGGCAACGATATTAATCATTAGCGCATTCCAGACAGATCTCGCTGCCTAGCTTATGCGTTAACTTGGCAAGCGTCTTAGATTGGCAAATGGCTTCACGCCTCGCCGAAAACGTCGGCGCTTAGAAACCGTTTACATTTTGTGTGCCCGACTCAAAAGTTGATTGTGAGTTGAGCGACGACGAGAGCAGGGGCATGTTTGTATTCATTAGAATGAAAAGGTCTAGCAATCAGACCTGACGACATTAAATCCTTGGCGAACTTCAAAGCGTAAATTGAATGCTAAGGCTTGAGTTGTGTGTCTTTGCAGAAACGAGGAGGAGGAACAGGAGCAGGAACAGGAGCGCAACATGGATGACGACGACGACAAGCTGGTATCCGATGAGGTGCATCTGCGGCAGCTGAGCACGACGCCCAGTTCAGCTCTGCAGCAGCGACGTTGTCAAGCAAACAATGCGACACATTCCGCGCCGCCTGAGCTCACACAGCGCAGTCCGGAGAAGCAGCAGAAGGAGTCGGAGAAGGAACAAAAGGAAGAGGAGGAGGAGGAGGAGCAAGGCGTGGTGCTGCGGCGTGCCGTCGACAAGGGTGCCATTACCTTAGCACAAATCGACGACCTAAGGCTGGAGAGTGACGACGACAACGACTGCGACGATGACGTTGATAGCGATGGCGATGGTGAGGATGACGTGGACTATGCGGCCAATGGCCCCGGACTGAGCAATCCCGCTGCGCTGACCACAAATGATGAGCAGCAGATTACGGCCACAACAACAAGTCCAACTAAAGCGACGTCTGCCGCCGAGGTAAGTTGTGTGTGCACTTAGGGCTAATTAAAAGCGTAACTAAACAATAAAAACAGCAGGCAGGAGCCGCAACCACAACACCGACTTCGACAGCGACAACAGCAGCTGCGACAGCGACAGCGAATTGGACTCCAATGCTGGCTTTAACCATTGCGCCGGACATGTCGAAAATACCACGACTTCCAGGCGACGGCGCCCAGATGGATGACAGCGGCGATCTGCCGCATTCGCTGCGTGCCTCCACAGCATCAATTTTGTCCAATTTGCGCAAGAAACAGCAGGCCATGCTCAACGCTGGCATCGGCATCGACCGTGGCAATGGCCATCACAACGGCAATGGCAATGGAAGTGGCTCTGGTGGCTTGGCCAAACAGACGCCGAGACGCGTGCAATCGGTGCGCATTGTGGAGGCCAAAGCCGGCTATGGACCAAAGCGACGCACCGAAAGCTGCAGCATATTTGGCAACAGCAATTTTGGTAAGCCAAACAACCAACGAAGGCTTGACCTTTGTGTAGGGTTTAAATTGATTGGAATTGAGACTGAGACCAGGCCAAGCCTCAAATTAAGCGAGAGAAGCAGCTGCTATTGAGCTGTAGCAACGTAGCAACGTAGCAGCTGAGCAAACACAAGCTGAGCGAAGGATATAGGAAAGCTAAATTAGAAGTGACAGCTAGCCATGAAACTAAAGAGTGTGTAGAGAGCAATAAGAATGTTTGGCTACTTTTAAACATTTAAGTACATTTTTAGTGGCCCATTGCGAATATTTAGGCATCTTTTATCAGTCAGAAAACATTTACATATTTAGATCTATCAAATATGTTTTTTCTGATGAAAACTACAATATGCAAATTATTTTAATCTCTTCAGTAAATTAATATAAGTTCATTATTTTAGGTTTACAGCTTAAATCTTAAAAATATTTTCAGCTATCGAATACGGTTAATGCCATAAGGGAATCAAAGAAATTAAAAAACTTATCATATGAATCTGTTCTGTGACTTTCAGTATCTGAGTTCGATTATTTTTCCATCAGTCAAACTATCATGCCTTTTTACTACTATGAAAACAACAGAACTTATAGTTAGTTGTTAATATGGCACAGTTCTTAATAGTTATGCCTTAAGTTACCGATACATCTTTGTTACATAAATTTGTTTCCACACTCAAGTAATTTTAAGTAAATTTAATTCTCAAATTCCTTAATAGACTACGAGTTGGAATCGGGTCAATCCATAGCAAGCATTGCAGGACCGCAACGTCCATTGACCAACGAAACATATTCGGCATTTAAGAGCGGCAACGTTGTCAAGGGCATTCTCTGCCCCTCGCTGACCAACTCCTTCAAGCAGAGCTCGCTGGAGAGAAGCTATCTAACCTACACGCATCGACAGCGACAGAAATCGCTGATCATTGTGAATGTTGTGGACTTTGTGCTAAAGATTGTGATGGCCCTGATATGGATGTTGCAGCCCAGGGAGAATCGTTTAGCGACAGTAAGTTAGCACTTCATCTTCCCAAGTGAACCTAAAGCGACTCTTATTCCTTGACAGGATGCAACTAGCTCGGCGGATGCGGCGAGCACAGCGACGGCAATAACTTGGTCCGTTTGCTGTGGCATTGCCAATTTGGCCATTTGCTTTTTGGGCTATTGGCGTTGCTTTGCCAACAATTATTTACACTGGGCAGCCGTCTGCACTTGGGTGCTCTTCAATATACAAGGTGAGTGGGTGATTCAGGATCTGAATTGGATTCTGGGTCTCTCTACGTGTGTGTGTGTATGCAAGGCATAAATCATGCGTCACATGCGCTGGCCATTAAATTTGCTAATCCTTTTGGGCAATGTCATAAATGTTTTATTGCTTCTCCGTTTCGACTCGCTCGCTTCCACACTTGCTCAGGATTCATCAGCGAAGGCGTTGGCTTCGAGAATCGTGAGTACCTGGTCTGGTACATTTTGTTTGTCATCTTTGTGCCCTACGCCATGCTGCCGCTGCCCCTCAAATGGTGCGTTTTCGGTGGCACAATCACAGCCAGCTGCCACCTGGCCGTAATTACCATCAACAAACTGCAGGACAAGCAGGTAATATTGCCTATACATACATATTTTTGGATATACGTATTTTATATTAAATCTACGTCACTTGATTGCTTTCCCCTTAGACTCCCATGGATCCCAATTGTGTTTTGTTCCAAATCATTGCCAATTTCGTGTTGTACACGGCCATCAATGTGGCTGGCATGTACACAAAGTATCTGACTGATCGTGGTCAGCGTTTGGCCTTCATTGAGACACACAAGGCCATGGAGCACAAGAAGGAGTCCGAAAAGGAATTGCAACGCACCCAAAAGCTACTCGATTCAAGTGAGTTCAATTTGAGATTATTTTAAGTAGATTGGGCAGTCATAAATAGTAAATTACTTCCAACTGCGAGTATCTTAAAAGTTTCTTCTATTAAACAAAAAGGTTTCATAGAATTCTTGATCAAATACATTTTGTCTGGCCATGTAGTATTAGTATTATTTCAAATTAATTGGGATTTGATTCAAATATACATAATAAAGGAAGTGGTATTAAATTTATAGAATAAATAGAAGTACATTTCATAAATTTAATTACAAAATAATTAGATTGGATTCACCAAAAAAATTCATAGAGTAAGTAAGCTCAAGATTATACAATATTTACAGAATAAATAACTTTTTCATTTTTATAAATTAATTCTACAAAAAAAAACAAGAGAGGATATTCAAATTTTTAGATGCCAAGCTAAGATAGTTTTCTAAGTCAACAGAAACTTTTAGCGAATTAAATGGGGTTTAAGAATATCTCTTTACCGGAAAGTAATTCATTAAAACTAATAAAATACGCCTACTTATGGTCTCTAAGTTATTTTATTAATTTAGTGCTATAAAATATAATAAATATAGCCTTTGGTATATTTTAGTATTTTTGCGGTATATTATTTTTGGAATTTAAGAATAATACCGTACTGTCGAGCACAATCGACTTGTTTTATATTGTGCAAAAGAATATGAAACTTTAAACAAATATTTTTAACAAGCTAAATTGAGTTTAAAAATTGTCTTTCCCAGAAAACGCACCAATTTTGTTTTTAATATTCAACGCCATTTTTTTTTATGATGTATAAAGGAGTAGAGTCAGTAAAGTTCTATGTCAGAACTGAATACCCATAGCAAACATTCTAAAGTCTAAGTGCGAGCTCTTCAATTTGCATCTCTATCCAAGCATATTACTGTTGAGCATATCTGCAAAGGAAGTTCCGTAGTTTATCTTTAAATGAGCAGCCGTAGGTAACTGCATAGCTGACTGTATTTGTCTGGAAGTGCAATTTCCAACTAAGTATCTTTGGCTGTGGGCCAGGTAGACAAATCAGCGGAGTCTGCTGGAGGCAGGTAACTAAAACGCTGCTGCCAAGTTGCACATTTGTGCCGTGGTTTTAGTTGTTTCGCGTTGCTTAACAACAGCAGACAGTCGAGGGTATAAAGCAGATAGAGAACAAACGTCTCAAGAGTTCACTTGTGAATTTATATTGGCTTTTTGGTTCAGTTGAGTTTTGCTGCAATTTTGTTGCACTTTTTTTCATTCCCGGTTTACAGTTTTGCCCAACATAGTGAATAATCAAATACGCAGCGAAATGTACAAAGGCACGGATCCGACGGTTGAAACGCAGTTTAACAAATTATACGTGTATCCCATGGACAATGTCAGCATATTGTTCGCCGACATCAAGGTAAATAAAATGCACATTGTTTTTGCATGAAATATTTTATTAAATTTTTGCGGCATTTTTTCTCAAAAGGGTTTCACTGAATTGGCCAGCAAAACATCGGCGCAGCAGTTGGTGAAAATATTAAACGACCTTTTTGCGCGTTTCGATCGCATTGCCGAGGTAAGTGCACACATTAAATTGTTTTACACTTTAACATGGTTTAACTGCAAACAAAAAAACGACTACAACTTGTTTTCACATTGTTCTCTCGCACACACGCAGGACAATCATTGTCTGCGCGTGAAACTGCTGGGCGATTGCTATTACTGTGTGTCGCAGTTCGAAAGTGACAACTGGAAGACACGGCCGGATCATGCGGTCTGCAGCGTTGAAACTGGCCTCCATATGATAAAGGCTATCAAGGATGTGCGCCTGCATACGCACGTGAGTAAAACGAAAATTTATATTTTATGGGTTGCATATTAATTAAGAGATTGGAAGCAAAAGTAACATATAGTACGAGGAACTATTCCAGGATATAAAACGAGAAATTACATTTTTTTGGTTCACATTTTTTTATTAAGAGTTTGAAAGCACAAGCAACATTTAGTACGAGGAACTATTCCAGGATATGCACATATTAATTGCAAATTTAAATGGATGATTTTTTTTGTCATCAATTTATTATATTTCACTGATATAAAGGCTCAAACAATTGTTGTCTCAAAGTCAACAAAAAATTTGCACCCAGCTGACGGACTGTTTAAAAAGTGTTGCATACTTTCAAGCGCCGCTTGAAAAGTAACAGCCAACTGTGAATGCTTAACAGCCAACATGTTGGCACTTAACAGCGCACTGTTAGTGACCTGCTGAGCAATCTGTTAAGCGGCTGCCCGCATTATGTTTACGTTTTCTTTTTTTGTGTGTGCAAATTTAATGCCGCAAATTTTTCAGCTGTCAGCTGTTTTGCATTTCTTTTTTGTTGGCACTTGAAGCACCATGTTGTCGCACCATGTGACCCAGTATAGGCGGCAGCATAGGCTGATGCTGCTGCTGCTGCTGTTCGGCCTGCTGCTGGACGTGTTGACAATTCATTTGTATGCAAATCTCCGCAGAGCCAAAAGACAACGACAAACGGCAGCAGCAGAAACGACCAACAGCAGCAGCAAAAAATATGTGTTAAATTTTCATCACAGTGAACGACAAGTTTGCCCCCTCGCTCAACCATAATTGATTTTATTTTCTCTGTTTTGAGGTTTTATTTTTATGAAATTTTTGGTGCAATGGGAATTTTTGAGCTATGCCACTTTAAGCATATTTAATGCAATTGGATAATGTTAATTGGTCTGACCAAACCAGATGACTGACAAACTGAGTGACTGACAGACTCAACTGCAGCAGCAGTGTTCGCAAGTTTCTGTTGCAGCTAAAAGTGCGTGCTTTGCATAATTTTTGGAATGAATGTTGCATTTGCAAATTTTTGCGTTGTTGTTTGTATTGCATTTTGCAGGTTGACCTCAACATGCGCATCGGCATCCACAGCGGCTCGGTGATGTGCGGCGTTCTGGGCAACAAGAAATGGCATTTTGACGTCTGGTCTAATGATGTTATCATTGCGAATCACATGGAATCCGGCGGCATACCCGGGTAAGTCCAGTCACGTCCTATCCAATGCCCACCAATCACACACAAAAGCAGTAGTTGGATTCACTCTCTGATATACATACAATACATATTTGCGTGTGTGTGTCAGTTGCCTGGTTCTCATTTGAATTAGTTTGAGTAATTATGCACAAAGCATTGTCAATCCCAAGGCCTGGCAATTATCCATGTTGTCGTAAACAAGCATGCGAGATAAACAAAAACAAGGCACAGGTTAATTACCAACTGGAAAACAAGTCGAACACACAGCTAATAAAAATCTTCTCTGCCTTAAATTAACATAGTTTTAAACAGCAGAAAACAATGTTTGTTCAAGACAACTTTAAAGCATACTTTCGAGCGCACACATAAATATTTTATTGGCGAATTGAAATTGTGAAAGTAGATTTCATTCCTTGGAATACTTAACAACTTGAATTCTACTTTGACCATCTCGGTCTACAACTCTCAGCTTCTGTTTACCACACATACAACATTTATCGATTTCCAGCCTTGTATTCGACGATTCACACATAATTGTTTCATCTGCCTTACACACACTTGCACAGCTGCCATGTCGGGCATGCGGCTCAAATTTATTGGCAAGAATCCAAAGAAATAGTGCATAGTGTGTGGCCAAAATGCTGCTTGGCAAATAACTAACTACTAGGCGAGCCTTTAAATCTTAGCTGCAGCCGCATTTTTAATTGGCCAATTACGGGGGCTTGCTTCAATGCCGAGGCTACTGCCATCAACAATTGCTGAGTAATTTCTGCAAGCTTGGCGTGTTTAGACACAAGAAACCAAACAGCAATAACAACAAAGAGCAACAAATCAGCGCAGAAGCCACAAAAACCAGCAAAAGTAAAAGGTTCCATTTAATGCAAAATGCTTTGATGTAATTGTGGCTTGAGCACAGAGCAAAAGAGAAAGCAGCAAGGACTAGAAAACCAAAATCGTAGAGCAACCCAATTATGGCTAGAAACACACACACACATACACACTCTTACACAGCTGGCTCAACTTTTGTGGGCGGCAAACTTCACGCACAATCGCCGAACATTTTTGGGCAAATATTTGAATTTAATTTTGGACCAACTACAAATCCCTTCTCTTTTATTCTCCCCCCTTCTCTTTAGACGCGTGCACATCTCGGAGGCGACACTCAACTGTCTGAACGATGCCTACGAAGTGGAACCGGGCAACGGCGGCAGTCGGGATAATCATCTCAATAAGCTCAACGTGACAACCTATTTGATCAAGCGTACCGAACCTTTGCGGTAAGTCGAACTTTTGATACCCTTCAAGTACGCCCCAATAAGTATGCTATGCATTTTGTCAGACCCAAACGACGCTTTGGCACTCGCAGCAGCGCTCATCAGAGCAGCAGCATTGCCACAGCGGCCACAGCTCCAGTTCCAGCTACGGGAGTCCTGCCCAAATCAATCTCGGCCAGCGGCAGCGGCAACGATTGCAGCATGGGCAGCACCACAGCTGTGGGTGGAGTCAGCGGTGGCGGTGGCGGTGACGGTGGCAGCATCGATGGACGCAGTCTGGAGTATGCCACCGCTTTGGCCATGGCCACACAGCAACCCGCTCAGCTGTTGCAGCAGCAGCAGAAGAAGAACATCTCGCTCAACTCGTTGCCCAATGTCGTCGAAGGCGTCGCCTTGGAGAATCGTCGACTGCGAAATGGCGGAGCTGTGGGAGCTGGTGGTGCTGGCAATGCTGGTGGAGCAGGCGCACCTACAGCTGGTTTGTCCACGGTTTCATCGCCCACGGCCATGATGTCGGCCCCATTGGAGCAACAGCTGAGGCCACGCAATGGCGCTAGCATACAAAATCTGACGGAGGACATCAATGCGAAGGGTTTGATCATCGAGGACGAGAGCACTACGGACTGGATAGCCGAGATACCTTTCAGGAATGTAAGTACATAGTAAGAAAATTAAAGGAGCAAAAGTTTTTATAAGTATCAGTTCTAAATGTCAATGTTACTTATAATAGCAGCAGCCAATTTATAGAATTAACTATTTCTCCGTTCGTCCGATATTCTGTTTAACCTCGCTATTTTAGAAACAACTTAGCTGTAAGCTTTAAATTGATTTGATAAATATTATGCTTAGAATTTATACTTTTCCACAGTTCCTATAAATCCACTTATTTCAAGATTTTTTTTCGTTATATTGATGATTTGAAAGATTTGTTTAAATACATTTCGAATTGTGTATTTTATTATGAAATTTTACGCAAAGTATTACTCTTAGGAATTTATTAGTGTAAGATGTTTTCAATCCTATCTTTCTACTCCTATCTTTCTACTAAAAGAAGCTAAAAGTAGTTAAACACTTTGTAATGTTAATAAGCCAAGCAACTCTGATATCCAACAGAAATCATCTTCACTTTTATTACAACTTATACCATCATTACCATCATTAATTCCCAAACAGCTCAACAGCCCAGAGGAACTTTTAAATCGCACTGATTCCATATTAGTTGATCCCAAGCAGGATCATCGCGTCTCCGTTACAGTGTTGGACGAAGAAGTAAGTGAACATTTGTTTCAGCCATTTGTCATTGTTTCGTATTAACTATGTTTAACAATCAACAGATTGATGAGTTCATTGAGCAAAATATACAGATAAATTCGAATAAGGAAATACGGCGAGAGTATTTAAATGCCTGGACACTGAAATTTATTGACAAAAGTCAGGAGCTGAAATACTGTCAGCTGCGTGAGGACATGTTTCGGTGCGTATACGTAATCTGTATACTTTTCTTTCTCTCTTTCTCTTTCTCTTTCGCCTGCAACTTAATTAATGAACTGCTTGCTAATTGATTTTTGCCATCCATTCATGTGCAGCTCGAATATGTTGTGTGTATTTGTCATTTGGATATTTATGGTGCTGTGTCAGGTGATTATCATACCACGCTGCACCACAGTCATCATTTGCCTGGCCGTGGGCACTTTGGTGCTCACCTTTTGCTGTGTGTTGGTGATGGCCGAAGAGTTCCCGGGTCTGCCCAGCTGTTTGAAGATCAACTCCGCCAAGCTGGTGCATCAGCGGCGACGTCGCACACTCTTCATTTGCGGCGTCATCGTCTCCATGTGCATGCTCAGTGCCATTGGCCTGATGCTCTGCCCCACGACCACTTACAATGGCACCACCTCCGAAGTCTATACTAATTTCTCGGCCTCGACCTCGACCAGCAAACGAGACTTGACGCTGAGTCTATCGAAAACCATACTAACCAATCTTACCATCACCACGCCGGCAAGTGGACAATCTTCGGCTGTCTCTCTGCTCTCGCAGTACAATGAGAGCATTCACAATGCCTCTGGTGAGGTGGTGCTTCGCAGGCTGGAATCGTTTGAGGAATCCCTTCGCTCGCTGGCCCTAAGTCAATACACTGGCGGCGCTTTGCACTCCTACATTGAGGATGAGAAGGGCTGTGTGCATCAGGAGTACATCGTCTTCACTTGGGTGCTTTGTCTCGTCTCCCTAGCCACAGCGTTGAAGCTTTACTATCTGGTTAAAGCAATTATGGCATTGGGCATGGTTGCCTTCTACACCTCACTAATCTTTATCAGATTTCGATTTGAGGATACTTTCAGTTTGATCAACCTAAAGGATCGCGGCATGCCGTTGGGTGTGCAAATGATCATACTACTGATTACATTTCTCATTATGGTCTGCTATCATGCTCGACTCGTGGAGGTAAGCTAACAGTTGACAATTCATGCTTGACTCCTTGTCCTTCTTGCCTCATGTGCGGAATTTTCTTACAGGTTACATCACGCCTGGACTTTATTTGGAAGGAACAAGCTGAGCGTGAACTGACCAACATGAAATCGAATCGTGCTCTTAATGACACATTAATTAAGGTAAATTCCAAGCAAGCCACAACCAAAAGCATCCCACTCCCCGTCGCTTGATGATTTGCTCATTAATTAATCGCTTGATTTGGATTTGCTGAACAGAACGTATTGCCCGACCATGTGGCTGCCTATTACCTGTCCGACGAGCACACAGATGAACTCTATTCAAAGAATCATAATCTGTGCGGCGTTATGTTCGCCTCCATACCCAACTTCCAGGACTTTTACTCCGAGGACATTGACAATGGCAAGGCGTGCATACGAATTCTAAATGAGATTATCTGTAAGTTGATTGATTAAATGCTCTAATGATGTGCGCTAGACTCCCCCCTTTTTGATTTGTTCTTGTTGCTATTGCTGCTTCGTCTGCTAGGTGACTTTGATGAATTGCTAGAGGAGCCACGATTTGCTTCGGTGGAAAAAATCAAAACCGTTGGCGCGACTTACATGGCTGCAGCTGGACTCAATCACGAGCATTTGCGTGCACGGGGCGAGACCTCAGAGGACAGCGTCTGTGATCTGGTTGAGTTTGCGTTTGCCATGAAGAAGAAACTCGAGGAGATTAACGGCGATGCCTTTAACAATTTCCAACTGCGTGTCGGCATCTGCAGCGGACCCTTGGTCAGTGGCGTTATTGGCGCCCGCAAGCCTGTCTACGACATTTGGGGCAACACGGTGAATGTTGCCTCACGCATGGACTCCACTGGAGAGAACTGGCGTGTCCAGGTGCCCGATAATACGGCGGAGTTACTCTGCTCACGTGGCTACACTTGTGTGGTAAGTTCAGATAAAAACAAGTAAGAAAACTACAGTCGAGTGTGCTCGACTGTGAGATACCCGCTACCAATTTTAAATAAAAGTAAAATATTCCGGTATTATTTTCAAAATAAGTATTTTCGGTATATTTTGAAAATATTTCCGGAATATTTTACTTTTATTTAAAATGGGTAGCGGGTATATACTATAGACGGCACAATATACTAGATTGTCGGCCAAAGCAACAAAGACCCCTAGTAAATGAGCGTTTTTGCCCTTCCTTAATAACTTCCACAATTTTTATCTGATCGCAACCAAATTTTCAGGAATCTATGTAATTATTGTATATACCAAAATTCGCAGCTCCAGCTTTAGAAGTACGCTTGTTATTCGATTTTTTGATTTGCGGGGGCGGAAGTGGGAGTGGCAAAAATTGAAACAAACTTGATCTGCGTGCAAACATAACAAATGCTATTGAAAATATAGCTCTATCTCTTATAGTCTCTGAGATCCAGTGTTTCATACGGACAGACGGACAGACACACAGACACACTGACTTTATAGGGTCGGAGATGCCTCCTTCTACATGTTGCATACGTTTCCTGCCGGCACAAAGTTATACCTAATCTGTCTGACTGTCTGACCGCTCATAAATGCAATTGCATTTTGTAGATTTACATTACTAGAACCATCACATTTTGTAAGCAGGATAATGTCGGGAGAAAACTCTAAATTACATTTGAGCAATCCTCTTATGATAAGCTTAAACGCCCATATAAGCACTCTCATAGACTAATAGAGTATTTATATCACAATCTTTAGAAAAAATGCTTGCATTAAATTATAATAAAGTTAGTTTAATTTTCCTCACCATATTTGTTTATTGATGAACATTAGCTAGAAATTATAAAACACAAACACGTCTCTAAGTCGAACCACATACGTATTTTTTAACCGATAAATTGTAAATTACATTTTGAAATATACAAATCAGCTTTCAGTTTTTTAATTTTCAAAATGTAATTTTCAATTTTTCGGTTTAAAATATATGTATGTCGTTAAACTTAAAGAACTTATTAAGCTATTTTAGATAATAGTACACTTAACTTTCTGAGCTGTTAACTTCACAATTTGAACGTATTTTGAATGTGTTTTTCCTTTTCAGAAACGCGGTGAAATCAATGTGAAGGGCAAGGGCATGATGACAACATTCTATGTGCATCCCAAGGGCATCTCGGACAGCCAACTGATCTCACCAGTGCGCATGCCAGCGGGCATTCCGCTTGCTCCAACCCCCAACCTACAGCGTCAGACATCGCATCACGGCTCCTTCAGCGCCGTTGTCTTCGGCATGATGCAGGCAACCAAGCGCAGCACAGCTATTCCAGGCACACGTAAGTTGATACTGGACTAGACTTCGATTCAGTAACACTCCACGATCACATGTCTTACTTTTAGCCACCGGCACACCTTCGCCGCAAATACGTCGTGGACATCGCGGCAGCACCTTCAGCTCCGTGCGTCTCTCCCAAAAGTCCACCACAGTGAATCCAGTGCGACGAAATACGACGCGAGTGCGAGCACGTTCCTATCGCCAAAAGAAGGTAAATTAAATAGCACAGCACTCTTTAATCCGCTGCTCACTCACTCAAATAGATCACTCTTTCGCTGCAGAGTTCCTCGAACAATTCGATTGTCACGCAGGCGAGTTCGACATATATGCCATCGTTTCGACGGATTGATCAGATCGAAACAACCATATCCAAGAGTCACAACGACGCTTTATAGCCTACGACGCGCAACAATTGGGTTTAAGCGCATCTCTGCATCCACGTATATGTATTAGTAAATGTTTTGTGTGTGTGTGTGTATTAGTGTGCTTTTTGACTCAACACATGACTGCGATTGCTCGGAGCTTTTAAAGCTCCAGTCCACACGCGTGTGTTGTGTCGATGTGCAAAGCTGGAAGAATTTATTTTTGGAACGATTTTATGATTCGCAGATTCAATTATTAAAAAAAAAAACTAGAGAACAAATCTAATTAATTCGTAGTCTATAAAGTAGATCGTAGCGATTGGCACTGAGATTACTTACTAAGTTCTTAAGCCAATTATTAAATGTAATATAAATAGTAAATGTGCTAACGTATTTCTATTGTCACATCTCAGCACAGTTCTAGTCGTTTGAAATTAGAGAAATAAGCTAATGAGATATGCCAATTGGTTTAGTTTACAATATATGTATGTGTGTATGTTTGTGTGTATATGAATGTTAACTATATGTGTTTCTGCAGTTTTATATCTGAATTACTATAAATCAACGACTCTGCAAAACTCTAGCCACTAAAGTCTATGAAATAATAATATATCTACTAAAATTTCGATTTAGCATAACTTTGATTAGCTTTAACATTTCGATTTATAGACTAAAAACCTATTAATCAACAATGGAAAAACATTTTTAAATGACTGTACAAATATTTTCACAGGTCTTCATTACGTCAAATATTTTGTATATAGTGCATTAATTAACAATTAAAAAACAAACAAAGAAAGCGAGTCCACACTAAAGCCATCTTGTAGTGAGTTTATGTGTACAAGTCCAAGAAATTTGTAGATAATCGAACCTAAATACAATATTAAATATATATTTACAAGTGTATAAATCTATTATCAACCCACAGCCAAAAAGGACAAACCAAATACCAAATACATAATTAAAATATATATATTCTATATATTGTATGCACCATATTGTAATTTAATAAAAGTTAAAGAATAAATGTGATAAATTCAAAATGTCAAAGCGGGGGTTGTCTTAATTTTGGTTGTTAACGCAATAAAATAAGCACAATGAAATGAAGAAGTATACTAGCAAAAAAAGAAAATCCGACAAATGTCATAAACATTCATATAAATGCGGTTAAAATAACGTTGGCTACGTTCCGTTGAGTAAAATGTTGGAATGCAAAGGACATTTGGACGCACGCCGACTAGAAAATACCTTAACTAAATCATAAAATTCCATTATGATAGCTAATATTTAAAAAAATCTTTACAATTAAAATAATTAAAATATTATCAATTATGTGTAAGAAAGAAAGAGAATTCCCCATTCGATAATAAAGAATGAAATTCACAAAGGCTTACATAACATCAGCTCACATACAGAAATACCAAGTAACAACTACAACAACAACAGAAAATGGCGATGCAACCATTTGTGCCCTTCCTTTCACTTATTCTTATTGGCGGCGTTCACAGAGGCTAATAAATATGTATTGTCATGTGTGAATGCATGTGTGCGTGTGTGGGCAGCAGAACACACCATGAATGAATGTAAGTAAATTTAATTCTTCAATGCTTCGTTTTTGTCTTCTTTCAATGCAGTTTGCTGGTTTCCGTTTCCTCTTCTGCTTCTTTAAAAGAAAAATGCGCTATAATCGACGAAGTGTGGCATATGGCCACAGAAGAGACAACAGCGAAAAGTAAACACCATATTGCAAGTGTGTTTGTCTTGTGTATACATTGCTAACCACCTGTAGCGCACCTTGGCGCAACATGTGTGCAGCAGTTTTGACTTATCAGTCTGCGGCGTGGATCTGTGTAAGTATTGGTACGTATAAGTACATAGTTATGCATGTGTATTGAGTTTGCGGATGCGCAACTTAAAGTGTTGTTGCTAGGCCATTTCAGCTTCATTCATAAATTTAAAACATTTGGGTATATACTTACACTTATACTTACTTGTATGAACGCGTATGAGTTTATGTTTAGTTAATATGACTATTTTAAATGGCTTTTATGTGCAAATTATACTTTATAGGAAACACTCACTCCAACAAAACAAGTTTGTACATTATTAAATTCATTTCAATTTGGCTTTCGCGCCATCACACAGAGGCTTAGTGTTGTAAAGCATTGCAGTATTTTTACTCACGAGTAATTTGGCGTGCAGCATTTAAAATAATAACTAGTTATATATATTTAAATTTCTTTAAGTCATAAATTTCGTTTTGAAAAACAAAAATTATTTTATAACAAAAAAACTGCATTTTCATATATTTTTGTGCGTTTTGAGCTTGATACTTTTATCGTGAGCATCAACAAAATCCAAAGTGCTGGTATCGGTAGCGATAAATTAGACAACCAGGGACGCACAACACAGTAATCAGCTGTTGTGGCAGTGTGTACTCATTTGGAAAGTATGAAAACCAATCAATATACACACACTTACACATACGTGATCAGAAAGTGTGTATTTATTTATTTTGTGTTAAAATTCTGTAAATATTTAGCATAAACAGATAAATGAGATAAAGTAAAGCAGTTTGCAAATTTCATTCAATTCGCATGGTGCTTTGGAGGATGGCAGCAACGAAAAGCGCACATTTTGCATGTGAACGAAGACAGCGTCGCGACAATCAATCGACAATAATTGTACAAATTGTCGACGCTCTCAAAATGCAATGTGCATAATAGTTATATGCATACAAATGTAAACAATAAATGCAAAAAGAGAATACGACGAATACACAAGAACGCCTGTCACATATTTATTGCTAAATATTAACGTGAAAGAGGAAATGGATGCAGGCAGACTCCAACAGCAAAGCAGACAACAAAAGCAATAACAAAGTGCTCTTGAACCAAAATAAATGCATATGCATGTACTATCTATAAGCATGTGTGTGTGTGCGTGTTATGTATCAAAATGTGTTGACTGAATTCTGATTGGATCGCTGGAAAACAAATTAAACCACAATTCACTGATAATTCATACAATTATCAAGATCTTTACGAAACTTTATGTAAGTAGCAAGCTCGTAAACTAGAAGCTCGTGTAGTATTGTTATCATTCATCCCACACACACCCACTTTGCCTGTGTGATAAACGCAACTACAACGAGAAATCGTATTAAAAACGTGCATCTTCTTCAGCCTTGCGTCGCTTCACTTCCGCCGCCGTCGCCTTGCGCACTATCTATCTACTATGTACGTACATTGAAGCTGTGTAGGCCATGTTTGAAATCAGGCCGTTGCGTCGTGATTTGTAGTAGCGTAACTGTTAATTATTTATTAAATAAACAGTGTATACGCATAGTACCGTTATCGCGTTATTGTACTTTTCCACCGCGCCAAGTGCCAAGCACCCAAAAAGGGGCACACTGTGCTCTCATTAGAGCGAGATGGCGCAATCAGTGTTGCAAACTCTGATGAAAAAAGCTAAAAATTCTACAAACAAAAACGATATTCCGCTAAAGTTTATTTTTGGCGCAAATAGTGTAGAACGAATTCATTAGATAACTGGTATCAGCAAGATTGCAGAGACATAAGTAATTCATAAATTTATTATTTCTCCCAACAAATGTTGCAAACAAGTTTGTTCCCACATTTTGAAAAAACCCGAATGTACAGTATAATGCCGATAACCACCTACGTACATTTAATGGGACCGCCAAGATAACGTCATAAATGAGAATAGAAACTCAAAAATGGTTTTAACTTTTTATTTAAGTGCATATTGCTGTTAATTTTAGCATGTATTGTGTAAATGCAGGATATGCGCTTATTAGCATCGCATCGAATTTTTAATAAATCCAAAAAAAAGAGCTACACATTATTATAAATTTGCTGCCACAAACAAGCTGGAAAACAGCTAAATTTTTGGCGGCAGGAAGAAATATATTGAATTCGCAGCACTGACTGTGAGAGCGCAATTCAAACTGCATAACTGCATGAATGTGTAAGTGTGGCCGCGTTTTAATTGCAATTTCTGCTGTTGTTTACATTCATTAATAATTAGCTAAGCGGTCGCTGCCGCCGTCACCGTCGCCGTCGACGCTTTCAAACGCTCGCTAAAACGTTGTCAGTCCCTCATTTCGGTCTTTTATCGTTCGCCGTGTACTTTTGACATTTAAAACACAATCACAGAACAATTTCAAGCGCAATGATTGTGCACAAATATTTTTGAAGCACCCACTGCTGCTGTGTATGGTGACGCTCTTAACTAGTTTGCTTTTAACCGTTGTGATGTTGTTGTTTAACTTGTAGCTCAACAACTTCTTCGGTCTCGAAATATGTCCGACGGCGTCAGCGTACTGCACATCAAACAGGAGGTGGACACTTCATCGGCCAGTCCCAGCTCAAAGGCAACCACAAGCTCAGGCACAACGACGACAACGTCAACGACAACTGGCCACAACAACTCGAGCAACAGCAACAGCGGGATGAAGTCATCGCCATCGGTGTCGCCGGAGCGTCAACTCTGCAGCTCAACCACTTCACTGTCCTGCGATCTGCACAATGTCTCGCTCAGCAACGATGGCGACAGCAGCAACAAGGGAGGCGCCTCCAGTGGCGGCGGTGGCACAAATCAATCGAGCAGTGGCAATGCCAATGCCAATTCAATGCGCGATGAACTGCGTCGTCTGTGTCTGGTCTGCGGAGACGTAGCCTCAGGATTCCATTATGGCGTCGCCAGCTGTGAGGCGTGCAAGGCATTCTTCAAGCGTACCATACAGGGCAACATTGAGTACACATGTCCGGCGAACAACGAGTGCGAGATCAACAAGCGGCGACGCAAGGCGTGTCAGGCGTGTCGCTTTCAGAAGTGCCTGCTCATGGGCATGCTCAAGGTAACTACATGAATAGCTAAAGTATACAGTCTGTTAATCATCTTTGCTTTGCAGGAGGGCGTGCGTTTGGATCGCGTGCGTGGCGGACGGCAGAAATATCGTCGCAACCCCGTGTCCAACTCGTATCAGACCATGCAGCTGCTGTATCAGTCCAGCACCACATCGCTGTGCGACGTCAAAATACTGGACGTGCTCAACTCCTATGAACCGGACGCGTTGAGCGTGCAACCGGCTCAGCAGCCGCACACCACAAGCTGCACGGATGAGGCATCCTCATCGTCGGGCAGCGTCAAGCTGGAGAGCAGCAGCAACAGCACTTCGAATGGCACCACAACAGGCACATGCATTTTCCAGAACAACAATAACGGCAATGATCCACACGAGATACTGAGCGTGCTCAGCGATCTCTACGACAAGGAGCTGGTCAGCGTCATTGGCTGGGCCAAGCAAATACCCGGCTTCATTGAGTTGCCGCTCAACGATCAAATGAAGTTGTTGCAAGTGTCGTGGGCCGAGATCTTGACGTTGCAATTGACATTTCGTTCGCTGCCATTCAATGGCAAACTATGCTTTGCCACCGACGTGTGGATGGATGAGCTGTTGGCCAAGGAATGCGGCTACACGGAATTCTACTATCATTGTGTGCAGATTGCACAACGCATGGAGCGCATTTCGCCGCGTCGTGAGGAATACTATCTGCTGAAGGCGCTGCTGTTGTCCAATTGTGATATACTGCTGGACGATCAAAGTTCGTTGCGAGCCTTCCGCGACACCATACTTAATTCACTCAACGATGTCGTCTATTTGCTGCGCCACTCCTCCGCCGTCTCGCATCAGCAGCAGCTGCTGCTGTTGCTGCCCTCGTTGCGGCAGGCAGACGACATATTGCGACGCTTTTGGCGCGGTGTTGCACGCGACGAACTCATCAACATGAAGAAACTGTTTCTCGAGATGCTCGAGCCGCTGGCCAGGTGAAAGGGCAACCGGATGGAAGGGAATACGTGGAGGATGACCAGGAGCAGGTAGCACCACAATTAGGCAGTTAATAGTTGCGGAAGAGAGTGTAGCTCATAAGTCAAGGTGCAAATATAGTCGGTTTAAGATAAATCTTAGTTACTAATCTAGAACATTAAGCATTCAAAAAAAAAAAGGTGTAGCTCATAAATTGTACATAGCATTCGTGTTTGTAGCGTGTGTAGAATGTGAGTGTGTGAGCATTTGCAATCGCAATTGCAGTTGCAATCGAATTAATTGATTAATTCATTAAAAACATTAAACAACAATTGTATTGACAAAAACTTAAAGCCATTTAATGAACTCTACCAACTACGGCTACAGCTACAAAAAGGCAGACAATTAACACGTTTTATACATAATTGAACTTAATTATTATTGTAGTAGTTTTTCTACCCGCTACCCAAATAGAATAGTATAAAAACTGCATTTTAAATCAACCGTAACGATCGTCTGTCTGTCTGTTTGTATGAACACAAAGATTATCAGAGCGAGAAGCTTCATGTTGTATGAAAATATTTCAGCTTAGGTTCTTCTCTTTTTACAATTTGGTATACAAATTTTAAAGAAATAGTTTACAAGGTTAATAATAGTTCTAATTGGTTTTTTGAGTTTCTTTAAGATCGGATCTAGAAATCATTTTATAAGTCAAAAATCATTATGTTCTAATCGCATTCAATTGTCTAATAATGCCTTAAAATGGGTAGCGGGTGACTTAAAGTCGGTTACACTCGACTGTAACTTTGCTATAACTAGTTTTTATAGGGTATTCTGCGATTGCACGTTGTCGAATGAAAAGAAAACGAAACAAGAGCGAATTCACTAATTATATTACGTATATGAGGCGCAAACTGCAACTGATGATGAATTAATTGATCGTTACTATACCCTTGGAACACTTAATACCTACGCTTATGGAGAATCGTTTAGCTCTATCGATGGTCATATTTACATTTTGCAGACTAGAGACGTTTCCAATTATACACAATTAATTGGCTTTTACAGGCACACACAAGTTTCGATATGCTGCTGCAACTGCTGGTTGGCTTCGTTTACGGCCGACTTCGCTGCAGATCCGGTGACTCAAAGTACTTGCGCGAGTTCTCCTGGAAGCGATCGCTGCGCGCCAGTTCATTGCGAAAATAGGAGATGGTCTGCAGCAGACCCGTTTCCAGGGGCACCTTTGGCTCCCAGTTGAGTCGTTTCTTGGCGCGCGTTATGTCCGGCTTGCGACGCTGGGGATCATCCTCCATGGCCTTGATTTGTTTCACCTCACTCTGGCCACCGACCAGATGCTTGATGATGTTGGCAAACTCACCAATTGTTTGCTCCACGGGATTGCCCAGATTCACGGGCTGCGTATAATTGGAAGCCATCAGTGCAATCAGTCCATCGACCAGATCGGAAACGTATTGAAACGAACGCGTCTGCTTGCCATTCCCATACACCGTAATTGTCTCATTGCGCAGCGCCTGCAGTATAAAGTTGGACACCACGCGACCATCGTTCATGTGCATCCTGGGGCCGTAGGTATTGAAAATGCGCGCCACGCGCACTTGAACCTTTTCCTAATGAAGCGAAAATATGTGAATTAGTCAAGTATATAATACTATGTATATTAAAACCGAGAGGTTTTTTTTTGTAATTGGTACCTTATCATTTAAATTAAAGACGGAGCGAAACAGACTTATTGATATTTATATATATCTATATCGATTCTTATGTTTTTAAGAAAGTCTTATGCAAATATGGAGAACCTAGTTTTTAATTTTCGATAGTTGGTTGTATAAATTATAAGGCAAACTAGTTTAACTGTATAACTAGTCGAGTCTGCTTCGAGTGACCTAATTACTGGAAGGCATGTTTACAGTTTAGTGGTTGTTCACAAAGTCAAGGTTAGAAGCTACTTTAATTTACTCAAAACACTCGTGTACATAAACTCACGAGATCATTGTTGAAAGAACGTGTTATTTACTAATTATTGTAGAATAGAATGTTAACAAGGCATACATAAAAGAAAGTTAAATATTTGCTTCTTGATTTCACAAAGTGATAACTGAAACGACTTTTCGTATACATAGTTAGAATACTCCATATACAAAAGATTCTTTTTATTGTATATACAGTTGTGCATTGATAATCAGGCAGTTATCAAAGCACAATTCAAATCGTAAAAGCTGCAAGGTTGAAATTTGTAAACAAGGTATTTTGACGACTTTTGAGCCTGTCATAATAATGGCATTCTCTATATTAGAGCTCCAAATATAATAATAAAATATTTATAGAAATGTCTATACCAAATTAGTACTTAAGAGGAAAGAGGCAGCTTCCAGCTTTTGCTTGCACTCAAAGCTTCGTTGCAAGTATTTTAATCTACTTTAATAGAAAAGACCTTGGAGGGGTCTTTTCTTAGGAAAGTTGGCAGAGCTGTTTCAAGCCCTAATGTATAACATTTTTGACGTCATCTTACCTGCTTGGCGTACGCATAACTGAGCGTTTCCGAGACACGTTTGCCTTCATCGTAGCAGGCACGTGGTCCAATTGGGTTCACATGGCCCCAGTAAGTCTCGGGCTGTGGATGCACTGTGGGATCGCCATAAACTTCTGATGTGCTTGCGATTAACACTTTGGCCATTACCCGCTTCGCCAGGCCAAGCACGTTGATGGTCCCCATCGTGTTCGTTTTTATCGTCTTCACGGGATTGTACATATAATGTGGTGGCGATGCCGGGGAAGCCAAATGATAAATCTCATCGATCTCAATGAAAAGTGGATTGACAATATCATGATGGATGAGTTCAAAGTTCTCGTGACCCAGCCAGTGTTCCACGTTGCGCTTGCGCCCCGTAAAGAAGTTATCCACGACAATAATCTCATGGCCCTGTATCATTAAATCGTCCACCAGATGGGAGCCCACAAAGCCGGCGCCACCTGTGATTAGGATGCGTTTGCGATTCTTATAATTGAGATATTTCACTTTCGGATATTTGCGTGGCGTCGCTGCCTGGAGTGCGCGCACTTGTTCCTCCAAGTGCGCCAATTGTTCTTTGGTGTGAAGCAGTTCCTGGCGCTGTTGATGCAGTTGCGCATTTTGTGCCTCGTAAGCAATTCGCAAATTTCGTTGCTCCACATCTTCGGTGGGTGGCCATTGATGTTGTTCCTCGACGACACCATTACTCAGCAAGTGACTGCTGCTGCTCCGGCTCGCCGAGATCTCAGTGGAGGTCAACACAACTTTGTATAAATAAATCAGCACCAAAACGGTCAGAGAGGCAACGGCAACCATTCTTAGTCGTTTTTTTGTCAAGCTCATTGTGACGCGACAGCAGATGTGGCGATGATGACAGAAATACAATACTCTCGCTCGCTCGCTCACTCACTTCCCGCTACTGCTGTTTGTTCTTATCAGCAAACACAAGTCCCACATCCACATTGCATTGTTATATTCTTACATTTTTTGTTTACTCCCCCAAAAACAGCAAGCAAAGCAGTTTTTTTCCACACACTGAGTACGCGCTCATCAGCTGTTCCAGCATAACATTTATCTAGTATCGATAAGCGATATATTAACTAGACGAATCGATTACATATACTATTCTATATGTTTGGGTGGGCTTTTGTTATTTTTGGCGTATTTAGCATTTATTTCAACCCTTCATTACCATAATCAACTTTTATTGGCATTTAATGTTAAAAATTGATTTTATTAAAAACTATCGATTTTAATAACCATTTTCATCGAGTGACCATAGTTCACAACTTATCTGGCAACTGCAGTGTTGAGTCAGCTGCTCGGCGTTTTGCGATTTCATTGCAATAATTTTTTGCTAAATTAATTTATTAACCTGAAAAGAGAAAAACGGTAAACGCTTAAAAACATGCCGAACGCAGACGAAACACCAGCCGCCAACCAAGACGACGAGAGTGAGCATGAGCTGCATCAGAAAACCAAAGATGTGGCTAGAGCCACAAAGGAAATGGTGGAAAGCGCCGTTGCCGGCTTGAAGCTAATGGAGCTGGGTTCGGCGGCAGCAAATGAAGCAAATGCAAGTGGCGCTACAGAAGATGCCAAGGAGTCGGGCAAGAGCTTTATAGCGTCAGAACAAAGTAAGTAAATACATGCAGCAACAATATTTACAATTGGCGAAAAAAAGCGCCCAATACTAAAAGCGATTAGCCGAAATGAGGTTAGGTTTGCTAAAAATGCACAATTATGTGTGTATGTATGTTAATATGTATATGTATATTATCATGCCGCAATGTAAATGGAAATATTTATACATATTAACAATGAAATGTCTCTTGCAGACAGGCAGGCCCTGCTGCAGGCGATGACGGATGCAATGGCCAACACCCGCCAACAGGCAAAGAAATTTGCATTTTGGTCAACGCAACCGGTTCCTAAACTGGATGAGCATGTGACCACCAACGAGTGCATTGAGCCCAACAAAAAGACCGATGATATACGTGCCGAACCCTACACTTTGCCCAGCGGCTTCAAGTGGGTGACACTCGATCTGAACGATGCCAGTGATTTGAAGGAGCTGTACACGCTGCTCAATGAGAATTATGTAGAGGACGATGATGCCATGTTTCGCTTCGACTATCAGCCGGAGTTCCTGAAGTGGTCTCTGCAGCCACCGGGCTGGAAACGAGACTGGCACGTTGGCGTTCGTGTGGAGAAATCCGGTAAATTGGTCGGTTTCATTTCGGCCATTCCCAGCAAATTACGAACTTACGAAAAGGTGCTCAAGGTGGTCGATATTAATTTCTTGTGTGTGCACAAGAAGTTGCGCAGCAAACGTGTCGCTCCTGTCCTCATTCGTGAGATTACACGACGCGTCAATCTGACTGGCATCTTTCAGGCTGCCTACACAGCGGGCGTTGTGCTGCCCACTCCGGTGTCCACATGCCGCTATTGGCATCGTTCGTTGAATCCCAAGAAGCTGGTCGATGTGCGCTTCTCGCATCTGGCACGCAACATGACCATGCAACGCACCGTCAAGCTCTACAAACTGCCTGATCAGCCCAAGACAAAGGGCTATCGTCGCATCACAGCCAAAGACATGGATAAGGCGCACAAACTGCTTGAGGATTATTTGAAGCGCTTCTCGCTGGGTCCCATGTTTACCAAGGAGGAATTTAAGCATTGGTTTACGCCTCGCGATGGCATAGTTGATTGCTTTATTGTTGCCGACGAGAAAGGCAACATCACCGATCTGACCAGTTACTACTGTCTGCCCTCATCCGTTATGCATCACCCGGTGCACAAGAATGTGCGTGCCGCATATTCGTTCTACAATGTGTCGACAAAGACCCCATGGATTGAGTTGATGAACGATGCTTTGATCTCGGCGCGCAATGTCCAAATGGATGTGTATAATGCGCTTGATCTGATGGAGAATAAGAAGTTCTTTGTGCCGTTGAAGTTTGGTGCTGGCGATGGTAATTTGCAGTACTATTTGTACAATTGGCGATGCCCGGCCATGCAGCCCGAAGACATTGCATTGATACTCATGTAGGATTGGGATTGGATTTGGACAGTAAAGGCATTTGATCTACACCTACCTACAATTCATCACTACACAACATTGGCAACATCCCAAACAACAACACCACTCACAGTAATGCACGCAAAACGATTCAATCATTATTATCGCCTGAACTGCCGCCGCTTTAGCTGCTGCCGTCGCACTTGGAAAGTCTAACTTTAGATATTTGAATTATAAGTATCATTTCGATGTAAGCAAAAATCTGGAAATTTGGTTTGCGTGTGCTTTTTGCTATTGATATTTTTGTAATTCCTCGTTTAACGAATTCTGTGTACTACACACAATTAAAATTGTTTTTTTTTACTTCTGTAATTAGTTGCTTCCCGAAGACACATGAAATGCAACTGCTAAGCTTCTGTATAACATAAAATGGAAAATGATTATTGAATAAAACGCTAAAGAGAAGTAAAAACTATAAAATAAATTATGGGAAATAAATATTGGAATGTAGCAATTCTTATGTGAGCACTTCTATTATTATTGCATGTTGCAACTAATGCAACTTTTGTCATCACTTTTGTAGTAGTTTACCAAATTAGGTTTCCAATAGGTACGCATCTAAAATTTAACAAGAGTATTTCAAATTTGGCGCCCAATAGCCAGAACCATGGCCACTAAGACAGTCTGGCACCATTGCTATGGCAACTACAAAAGTTCTGGCAACGCCGCCCTTGCAACTGCTGCCATTGCAGAAAAAGCGCGCGCTCAGCAAAAAACAGGTGTGTTATCCATCTGCCTTATATTGCTTAGTTGTGTGTTTTTAAATGTAGTAAATGTAATAATTCCCAACAACGCTATGGACGAATCAAATTTTAAAGATAAATACCAAAAGTACAAGCTGCGCGTCAAGATATGGGAGAAGGATTTCAAAAAGAAACACGGCCGAGTGCCCTCCAAGGTAAATAATCAATCTTGTTTAGAGTTGGGTGCAGAGATTAATCAGATTTATTTTCAGTACGATATAAGAGAAGCCAGCCAAGAGATACGCGACTCTTACAAAATGTATTATAAGCTGAAGACATCGTTTCTCGAGGAGACCCTCAACGATGTGCTCAGCGAAGATGGTTTCGATGTGCTGGAAATGACGCAATCCGAGGATTTGGGTGTCTCAGCACTCGATGACGGTCCACAGCTGCCGTTGGACATTTCCGCTTTGGTGCAGCAAAGTAACAGTGAGAGTTTCTCCAATATTCAAGAGTTGCCCACGCCACAAGCAATCAGTAATCTGGCCAATCTCGATGAGAATCACGTGATACGCAAATTTGAGGCTGCCGAAGAGTTGGCCCAAAATCAAACCGCCTGGGGTGAAAACGTTAGCAAGAAGCAACCGCCGCCAGTGGAGCAGCATAACACCTCTTCAGAGGAGTCCGCCAAATCGAAGACGCCCAGCATTAAGCCGAGCATCACCAGCAAACTGTTTCAATCGTCTCGCAGCTTTGCCAAACGCAATCCTCGCAAGCCCATGTCACGTAGCTCCCTCAATATGAGTGCTGCGAGTGCACTCAATGGCGACACCGATACATCTATGATGGAGCAGCTGCCCGACTTGGAGACGATACTCATACGCAAAGCACAAGACTTTAAAGCTGCAGAAGCCATTGCTGGCAATGCGCTGCTGGCGGCGGATCCCAAGGCAAGCAAGGAGTCCATCAAAACACATGTGGATGAGCGTTGGTTGCAACGCAACACGGCGCAGAACTCGCTGGAGCCACAGGTGGGACAAATGGAGCCAGAACCCAATAATAATGCCACGCCGGCTGGCAAAAAACATAATTTTGGACTGTCCAACATCGATGTTAGCAAGCTGAAGCCAACAGTGATGAAATTAGAAGAGCCTCCACATGAGCAGCCAGCTGTAGTGCAACCAGCTCCAGTGATGCAAGTTGCAGCTCCGTCAACTGCAGCAGCGCCAGTTGTTGAGGATTCCGACTCGGATTCGGTGGTGGAGGAGAGCGAGGAGGAAGCAGAGCAGCCAGAGTACCGTCAAATTGCTAAGCGGCGAAAGATAATGACCACAAATGATTCTCCATCAGCTCTGACCGAAGTAAAGCAGGCAACTGAGTCAGCACCAACTATAGATCCACCACAAATTGAAATGGAGCAGAAACTTGAGGCGGGTGAGGAGGAGGAAGAGGGCAAAGACTTTTCGGCGGATGAGGAGCGTGATGCGACTTACGAGCCAGAGCAAACAAAGAAGGCGAAGCGCAAGCAGGCCACAGCCAAGCGACAAAAACCCAAAACTGAAAAGAAGCCAGCAGCAAAGCCCAAGACTGAGAAGCAGCCGAAGGCAGAAAAGCAACCGAAGGCGGAGAAGCAGCCAAAGCAAACGAAGCCACGTGCTGTAAAGGGCAAAGCCAAGGCAGCTGCTAATGATGCAGCCGAGGAGGGGGAACCCGAGGAGCAGCCACTCAATCCCGAGGATCTCAAGTATGTGCTCGCTCTGGAGTCGGGCGACATTACATCTGTGCCGCGCATCCAGGCCGACGACTTGGAGCAAGCGGACGTTGTGGCGCAACGTTACATTAGCAACTTTGCTGCAGGAACGGGAGCAGAAGCCAGACCAAGTGCTACGATAGATGAGAAGCGAGCCATGGCGCGCAAGAAGCTGGAGGAGAAAATCGCATCTGGCAAGTTGAACGAGAACTTTGTCACCATCAACATACAGAAAAAGAAATTTGCACGTGGCAAGAAATCCATCAATTTCTCCAAGTATAAGAAGACACAGTGGCGTCACAAGAAGCGAATAGCAGCTTTGACTGGTCCCGACATGGACATGGGTGGATGTGATGGTGGCGTCCTCACCTGTTTCAATTGTGGTGGAGTCGGGCACTTTGCCCAGAACTGCAAGGTTAAAGGCGATGCGCTGTTGCCATTGAGCGCTCAGCTTGAAGAGGATCCATCGCCATTTCCCACGCTGGAGGAGGCGGAACAGATGGCCACGCAGGGCGCACTGGCGGCGCACAGTCGCAACATTGAGCGGCTGCCTCAGGCAGCCAATGCAGCCATCTATCAAGGTGCCGATAGCAGCAGCAGTAGTGATGAAGAGGAGGAAAATGCAGCAGCTGAAATGGATGTGGACGAGGCGAGCGGAACACCCGATGAACCACACATGTCGAGCGATGACTCAGACATGGACTTTGAAGCACTGGATGCTGCAGTAGCTTCCTCGCAAACGGCAAAGCAAGTCTCGCCTATCAAGAGCTATGTGGGTCACAAGATACCCGAGGAGTTTCTCAAGCAGGCGGGCCTGGATGCCAGCTCCACTGCCGGCCAGGCGCGTAGTGGTCATGGTGGCGTCAAACCTCTCTATGATCTCAACACGGATGGTAGTGTGCAAGAGCTAACGGCGGAGGTCACCGAAGCGCTGCATTTGTTTGGCCACAAGGACTTTCGCAAGGGTAAGAAATTTAACTTTTTATAGCTGAGTAATATTGTTAAGAACTTTTTCTTTCCTTTAGGTCAAGATCGCGCTGTTATGCGCATACTCAGTGGACTGTCCACGCTGGTCACTCTCAGCACGGGCAGCGGCAAATCTTTGTGTTATCAGTTGCCAGCCTACTTGTACAGTCGTCGCGTGGGAGCAATCACCTTGGTCATCTCGCCGCTGGTGTCGCTCATGGAGGATCAGGTGACGGGAGTGCCACATTTTCTGCGTGCTCATTGCCTGCACACGAATCAGACGCCGCAGCAACGGATGAAGATACAGCAACTGATTGCCAATGGCGAGATTGATATACTACTTGTCTCACCCGAGGCTGTTGTGTCTGGAGAGCGTGCGACGGGTTTTGGTGCCATATTGCGAACATTGCCGCCCATTGCTTTCGCGTGTATCGATGAGGCGCATTGTGTGTCGCAGTGGAGTCACAATTTTCGACCCAGCTACTTGATGATCTGCAAGGTGCTCAAGAAGAATCTGGGAGTGCAGACAGTATTGGGTTTGACGGCCACAGCAACGCTGCCCACGCGCATCAGCATCATCAATCACTTGGGCATTACGGATGGCGAGCGAGGCATAATCAGTGATACTCCTCTGCCTGATAATCTTGTACTCTCGGTGTCCAAGGACGAGAATCGTGATGCGGCCTTGCTGCAGTTGCTTAATAGCGAGAGGTAAGAGGCAGCTACGTAAACTAGATGCACAGAGTTGTCTAATTTAATCCTATTATTGTTGCAGATTCGAGAGCTGCCAATCGATCATCATTTATTGCACAAGACGTGATGAGTGCGAGCGCATTGCCGGCTTCATACGCACCTGCATGCAGGACCGCAAGTCAAAGGCTGAACCAGAGCAGACCAAGAAGAAGCGCAAGCGTGTAAATTGGCAGGCGGAACCGTATCACGCCGGCATGCCCGCATCCAGACGACGCACAGTACAAAACGCGTTTATGGCGAATGAGCTGCGGATTGTGGTGGCCACCATTGCCTTTGGCATGGGCATCAACAAACCAGACATACGTGCCGTCATTCATTACAATATGCCGCGGAATTTCGAGAGCTATGTGCAGGAAATTGGACGCGCTGGTCGCGATGGCCTCACTTCGCATTGTCATCTCTTCTTGGATGCCAAGGGCAATGATCAAAGCGAACTGCGGCGTCATGTGTACGCCAATTCGATTGATCGACATGTCATCCGCAAGCTACTACAACGCATCTTTGTGCCCTGTTGCTGTGACAAGCAGCGTACTGGAGGCAGCAGCAGTAACAGTGCAGTAGCTGTCGAGGAAGGCACTGTAAGTGAATTAAAAGATGCGGCGGATTTCAGTGATACGTCCGGCGCTCGAGTGCATGTCTGTCCTGGCCATGAGATTGGTTTCTCAGTGGAACAAACGGTCGAGGCACTGGACATACCAGCTGAGAATATATCGACGCTGCTCTGCTATATGGAACTGGAGCCACGGTGGTGCATGAATGTGCTCAGCTCTGCCTACATTATGGCTAAAGTCATCTCCTACGGTGGTCCCAAATACCTCAAGTAAGTTGGAAAGACTATTTCAAATTTATTGAATAGCTTTTATAAATCTTTTTCTTCTTTCTAACAGACATGCAGCCAAGGAATGTCCGCCGCTGGCCATGGCTATTGCGCTGCAGATCAAGAATAAGACTTTCAAGGAAGACGCTAACATCATTGAGTTCTCTGTGATTGATATCGCTGCTGGTATTGGCTGGAACAGCGGTGTGGTCAAGTATCAGTTAAAGAACCTCGAGTGGATGCAAAGTAAGCTGAGAAAAAACTTTATTTAATACTCGCTTGCTAATCATTTCATCAATCCTTAGTCAATGGCTATCCCAAGCGCTCTCCCATTACTGTCAGCTTCTTTGATCTCGGATTTCGCATCAAGGCACCGGGAGATTTCAGTGAGGCGGAAATTGACAATGCTCTGGATACGCTGTACTCTCGCTCTGTCAAGCAAGAGCGCACCCAGCTCATTCAATTGCAGTATGTGGCGCATGGTTTGTCCGCTGTGGCTTACAACATGTGTGCGCATTGTTGCAGCGCCGATTTCCCGCAGGATCGTTCCACTCAATTGAAGGGCATTGTGCGCAACTATTTCCGCAACGATTATCCACAAGATTTGGAGCTGGAAATCGAGGTATATCAATTATATCCATTAAATTTTATTCAATATCTTTTTAATATTACTTTATATTTACAGCCAAGCAATGTGCCAGATGATCACATTATTTCCGATGTGCATGCATTGATCAACATGTATCCCGATAATGCGTTCAGTGGCCGCAACATTGCACGCATTTTCCACGGCATAACGAGTCCCAATTATCCGGCCGTAATGTGGGGCCGCTGCAGCTATTGGCGCGCACACACTAAGGTTGATTTCAATCGCATTCTCAAGCTGGCCAACCTGGAGATTGTGAAGCGACGCACGTGATAACTACTATACTAATCTTTAACTTTGTCATATATTTTTTTAAATGTTTATTTCTTTTCTAAAATGTTCCCAAAAGACTGTAACTCCAATCACTTGTTTCATTTTGAATTAGATAAAAGGGAATTCCCTCGAACAGCAGCAGTTCAGTTATATTGCAACCCTGCGATATATCGCAAAACACCTATCGTATACGTGTTGCGGGCACACTGCTTTCGTAGGTGGGTTGTTTGGTCACCCTGTTGAATGCTTGAGTGGTGTTTTTTTAGCTTTTACGCGAATGGTCACGCCGTCAGTTGTCTCGAAAATTTTAACAAAGTTGCAAGTGTCGAGTGCTCGCAGTTCTCTTGCATCGGAAACACAAAATAAAATAAATAAATCAAAATCGGTAATGCGCAGCATACAATGAAGGCATAAATAAAAAACAAAAGATATTCTCGACAAGTGCACGTGCTAACTGTGCTAAACTGCAAAAGTGTGAATTGCCTTGCGAATATTGTTGTCAATATACTGTGCATACATACATACACATGTATATTGTGATTTCAGACTGTATGTGTGTGTGTTAACGTGTAGCGATGTCATTATACGCTGTGTGCACTATTAGCAATACACATACACTGGCACATGCATACGATTTGTATGCAAGTATGTGTGTGTGTACATAAATCAGGCGTGCCGTGCGCCTTGCCACCCGCCCCCACCCCCGAGACAGCGCAGGAATTTTGCGCGTGGCGTGCAGAATTTTACAAGATAACTGTGCATACTACGCGTTTTCCTTTTAGCATTTATACTTATGCGTATGCACCCACTCAAACAATGCATTGTTTATTAAGAAGTATTTTGTTTTGCACGCGTTACAACGGCAAATAACGTATTGACGACGTCAATTTATCGGCGCTTTGCTTTGCCTTTATCACAAAGCGTTTCCCCCATCTCACCATACATACACACACACATAGAAGAACGAGAGTGTATTGCATGTAGATGAGAGCACTCTGCTCAAAAACACACACACACTTGCAGATGTAGGCGCTGTTGTAGTGAAAATTAATGATAGACTTTGATAGCGCGAGCAACAGCAATGTTATAAATTAGTAATAATAATACTTTGTGATTGTAGATAAAAATCAAAGCCGCTCTTCCTGCGGCCTACAAAACGGTGTGGATAACAAGCACCAAACTCAACACCAACAAAAAATAAAACACATTCAAAAGCGCCGGCAACAAAACAGCTTTTAAATTTCGGTAAGTGCTGCTTCCCTCTTGCATTCTCTCTCCCTCCTTGTCTTACAAAGGTAGCGTATAAGTCAAATCCGAATCTCATTGAGAAATAGTGAAAGAACATCCAATTGAAGTGTATGCGTCTGTGTTAGTCTGTGTGTGTGCGTGTGTATAACAAACTCACAGGAAACCTGTGCGAACTTGCTGTTGTTGTTATACCCGCTAACAATAGTTTAGAAGAGTATTATAACTTTATGGGAATAGGAAATTGAGGATGGATATATTATTTCTAAAGAATATGTTCACAAACACATCGATCTTAGTGACTACAAGAGATGGAGCTTCCATTTTTTTTACAACACTTGTTGGCTGTGCTAGCCACGCCCCTTGCTGACTCCGCACATCGAAACGAATACCACAATTTTAGAGCTACAGTATATGGTATAGAATACAAAATATAATATATCTAAACTTGCTAGTTATTCACATATTTTCCGTTCCTTAAAGTTTGTAGCGGGTATCTTAAAGTTGAGCTTACTCAATAATTGCAGCTTAGCTTGGTGTTGTTGTTGCTTTAGGTCAGCGAACTGCGCGCTCTCACGCCCAAATGGGCGGCAGGTACACGACTCAGGCACACAGGTAGGAAAAATGCCATCCACCTCCATATTAGTTTGTGTGCGGATGAGCCTCAATAATTGTTGACATTCGTGAAAAACTTCTTGCTGTGCCGTTTGTTTTTCCCTTGGCCTACCTAAATAACGTACTATGAGCATGCACGTGCATGTTTATGCCTGTGTGTGTTTCTCTGTGTTGTTAAAATTGTTCTACTGGTTTCTGGCTGCATCAGTTACACGTTGAATCACATTGCCGGCTACCTTAGCAACTGGTTTTGCCCCGTTCACAGTCTGGAGACGACGTCTTAGTCATTAGTCGTAATCATCATTTGGCCATGACCATTTAAATAAATATACTACTGATTCATGCTTCAATTTTATCTTGTCGGTTCTTCACCCATCGTCTCGTTAAACACTTTGTTTTTAGTTTTTTCCCAATAGATTGTTATTTGCGGATATTCACAGTCATTGTAAGCGTCATTCTTCAATATTGAATCTTTATTCCATTAGTCGTTTCCTGCTTTAATTGTTAAATCCATTTATTGGAAAGGCAGTCTCAGAAAGTTCATCAATCTATTCTTCTATGATTTATTTTTTCTATTTCGTTATTAAGTCAATCTATCAACTTTAGTATTTCAGCAGATTCAACAATTTTTCCATACAATTTTGTTGTTAATGAAATTTTTGCTTATGATATTAAAATAACTTTCTTTTTTTTTTCAATTATTAAAGCTTATTCACCTATCGATTCATTGATCCATCTGTCAAATTACCAGATTGCTGTCCATCCAATTATCTATCTATCCTTCCATATGTATTTCTAAGATATGAGCATTAACATTGTCTGTTGCTGTGGCATTTAAGCGCGCCCTCAGAGAGCGTCGTCAGGTTTGCCATTTTCAATTATCGTTTAAAGGTCACGCTCCATATTGAGGCAGCAACAACGAAAGCTGCCGCCCTCTTCTCCCACCACACCCTACTGAATTCCCCTTTTGCCATCAGCCGTGCGGTTTTTGCTTTGTCAATTATTCCAATACAATTGAGTGCAAAAAAATCAATACGTGTTAATTAAATTTCGCGCCAAATAAGATTCATTTTGTGTTTATTAATGCATTTCGCTTTGTCTCCCATCCAATTTACCAAAAGTACAATATCAATATTTGATTTATAGTTGTAAATAGTGTGTACCACAGAAGTAGAACTAGAACTAGAACTTGACGCACTTTGAGAACTGGGTTATGTTTGTCCAACGATCATAAACGAATGCTATAGATTTATGACAAAAACTAACTAGGTTAAACTGCCTTCATTTCTGATTACTCTAATTAGCTGGCCAGATAAGCCAACGCAACGATCCAAGAACATTTGCTCTCTGATAACAATTGCCTTTGCTTTTCGCTCTAACAAAATGTGCAACTACAGAAGGCGAAAGTCTCGCATCTGTTCGACAATATCCAACAATATATAGTATGTATGCACATATGTCTGTCTATTCGTGCTCAGCTTGTTTAGGTAGTCGACATGAAATGTAATCTGCTGATTGATTTATCAATAAATATTGTACGTCCTCATTTTTGGCATACTTGAATTTCCGATACCCTGCACTTGAGTTTACGATAACGAAAAATGCAACTAGACTCGGTTAATCCCACGAAAACCGAGATTTTGTTTGCTAACACAGTGCTGTCAACTCCAGCTTACGGCGCTGTCAACTTGCTTTTTGTTCATCTGTCGTTGCCACATTTTTCATTTTGATATATTTTTATACTTAGCAATTGTAGTGCATAAAGTTATAATGTATTTGTACTTATAATATATAGTAAACTATTCAATATGTGTCTATTAGAGATCTGTCTAAAGTTTTCTATATTATAGTGCCTTTATCTCAATACACACACTTGCAGATGAAGACGCTGTTGTCGTGAAAGTTAATGACAGATTTTGATAGTGCGAAACATATCAGAGACATCTCTAAAGTTTTCAATATTAAAGTCTCTTAATATACTTCATAACTTAACAAGTATCTCATAGTCAAGCATACTTGACTTTAGCTTTCTTGTTAGCAACAGAGCTGCAGATTGCAATTTTTGGCCGCCGCTTCAACAACTACGACTGTCAACGCATTGTTGTAATGGCTGGCGGGGAAAACGGCGCTCGGGTAGCCTCTTTGGAAATTGGGTCAGCAGGTTAGCTGCTATATACAATATATGTATACACAATATGTACACCCGCCCTTCTTTTTTAAATCGCGCCACAGAATTTGCATAAATAAATCAAAAACTGACTCACCTGGCCCACTTTAGTTGTCCAGGCAGCGCAGGGCTGAGCACAGTTGGGTCAGTTGTCTCTCTATGCGTTTCCTTCCTACGAAGCCAGAATGCGCTTTTCCGCGCTCTGCAAACAAACGACTCGACGCTCCGCCTCCTCATCCTCCTCCTTCCACTTTTTATTTGCCATTTTCCGGGCTGCGTGGAAAAGCGGGTTAATTGTCCGCCAGCCACGTAGTCAATGGCTAAAAATCGTTGCCGGCACAATTTCCGCGATTGTTGTCGTTGCTCTCATTGTTGTTGTTGTTGTTGTTGCTGGTGGTGGTGGGGCGGAGACCTTGCGGCCCATGCAATTTTCTAATTAAAATAATTATTTGATTTCTTTTGCTTTGCTACAGTTGTTGTTCGCCATCGCTCTACACTAGAGTCGTTAACTGAAATTGCACAATTTACATGAATAATCCACAGGATTTCCAGCTAAAAAAAAAAAGGGTGCAAAGGAAAAGCTTTTAAGAGCTTTGCAACAGCTGCAGCTTCATAATGTTTATGACTCTGCTCCAGGGTCACATTTTTTGATTAACTTAACTCTTCGTAGTTAGCTTCATTCGTCCGTCTGTCCATTTGATTAAATGAGTGATACCTTTTTTTTGAGTTTTCAAGGTAACTTTATGTAACTTGCTGTAGGTTCATGCTATTGTTAGATGTATATTCTAGTAGGAAATATTCGACATGCGATACAAATAAGTTTGTTTGTTTAAGTAGGTGATATTGTATTACCAATTCCTAACATTCTTGATTAAAATCTGTCAATTGTAAACTGCTAAGATCATAACATATTCTGGGAATCTTTATAAGTACTTAATGGGTAGCTACTTATGTTTTTTTTTTTTACTTTTCAATTCTGTGCCTATACAGGCAAAAGAAAGCACTTCTCTTTGATTACAATCTGTTAAAAATCTTAGAAGTTTTTCCAAAAATAATTTAATTTAATTTTGTCAGGCTTTAACTGTTTTGTCTGCGAATCTGGTATATTTGATGCTCTATAGTATATTTCGAATGTATCAGTATATAGATATACCAAATATGCATTTCGTAATATTGCTGTATTTTTTCGGTATATTGATATATTTTATGAATAATACCACACTGATCTGTTTATATTGTAAAGGTTGTTGTAGTTGAGCACACTCTACTGGGGCTTAATCGTTTTCTTCTCGTAGCATCCTTGTTATCATAACCAGCTCTATTTCAATTAAAATACTAAAATGATATACAACTATAATCATCGCTTAAGTAGCCAATTAATTAGTTTGCTTGAAGTACTACCACAAGTAAATTCGTACTGTTCAACTGAATGTCTTATCTGAAAATATCGCATGCCATTGATAAAGCTTTAACCACAAGGCCGAGCGGGCAGCATTAATGATTGCGAGACCATCCGAAAATGTGTTATCGCTGGGTGAAATATGTTGATGCCGCTTGCGACAGGTTGTCATGTTGCCATGTTGCCGTTGTCGTTGCCATGTGGCAGCCTCTGCAACAGCAGTAGCAGAAACAGCAGCAACTATTGCTTAGGGCATAAAGTCCACACAGCATATGCCAAAAGTTCAGCCATGTCCGAAACTCAGTTGAGTGGATGGTTCCCACACACACACACACATACATAAACACACTTGCACTCAGTGCTGAACTCGCATAGAGAGCGGCCAATTAAACAACATGACCTAGAATATTGTAACCCAATTGTGGCCTCCACTCTGCTCATATCACAAGTAAACAAGTGTGAGTGTATATTTATGTTTGTTTGCCTTTGTGTATTTGTGTGCGTGTGTGTGTGTGTGTGAATAAGCTACTTTTTTGTTGTTGCTGCCGCACTTGCAACATTTTGTACAGTTTTGAAGCATTTGCATGCGAGCTGCATGTTTAATTGCCGCAATAAATGCGTAGGCAAATCACGTGCTGCAACTAAATGTATTCACACTCTATATACATTGTCATCGTTTTAGCTATAAATAAATGCATTCGTGTGTCTGTGTGTGTATGTGTGCTTGTGTGTGTATGGCGCTTTATCCTTGAGGGACGACGAACAAAGCGGAAACTTATAAATATGCTCGGAATCTGCACCAGATAAGGCAAAAGTTATTATGGCTAGTTATGCTTTATGAAACTTTGTTTCGAGAACTAACTACTATTTAGTTTGAATGAAATTCTTTGAAAATTGATATAAAAAAAAAAATAAATAAATAAATTTTGTATTTAATAGTTACTGAAAAGAATCTCGCAATTCACTATATATTGTTAAACTGGAATACATATGTAAATATTAAATGTATTATATTAAAATTTTGAAAATTGAAGAAGTTTTATTTAATTTGAATCTTTATAAATCTTGAAATTACTGTTTTGAAATTTTCAAAATTTTTATATAATGCATTTAATATGAATATGAAATTAATTATTTAGTATTTGTGTATACCTCAGTTTAACAATACAAAGTAAATTGCGTATTTAGAGTTCATACAAAACTTGAACCACATTTATTTAAATTCAAAAGTATGCATTTTTTAAATTAGGAATTTATTTACAACATACTTAAGCAATAGGAATTTTAAGGATCTTTAGTTTAAGTAGTAAATCATGAATTTCTTACTCTTACTCTTATCAGTTCTCTACATTTTAATCATATAAATTAGTGTTTAATTTAAATGGAATCGTTACGAATTTGACTCCTTTGATTTAGTTTATTTGTTCCACATTTTAGCAATAGAAAGCAAATTTCTAGATTCTTCATTTAATTGGAATTCTTTTAAAACTAGGAATTACAATTATTACTATTCCAAAGTTTACATTTTTTTTTAATTAGTATTTATTTATTACACATTTTAGCAATAGTATTGGATCTTTTAGGATCTTAAGTTTAAATGGATTCTTGCTTGAAATCAAATTCTAAATAACGAATTCAGTATTTATTTGCTCTCCAAATTTGAGCAATATATAAATTATTATTCATCATTCGATTCTGATTTCTTATTTTCAATCCAATAGCTTCTTCAACTATAAATGCTGCACTTACAACTAAGGCAAAGTTTTTCTGTTGTTCAGTTACAAAAATATCTAAATTTTACATTATATATTTTATATTAGTGTAGCCTCGTTTTGCTTTAGTCATGGTCAAGTGCATTTGTGAATGAGAATTTTAATTACAATTCGTATTATATATATTGTTCGAGTACGTATAACAATTACATTTAACTTGGATTTCCCTATAGCTATAGCTAAGGTATCGTTGGTTCTACATAATGATGATAATGATGTCGGTACTTGGTTTGCAATTAGTTAAAACTATCACGTGCTTGGAGACTGGTTTTTGCTTTGACTGTGACATAACCATGAAACGCAACTACTAAATGGGGATGGGAATGGGGAGGGGGAGGGTTATGTGACCCGATGCCGCAAATGCCAAAATGTGCCAAGCGACAAACCAAAAAAACCGAAACAGAAACAGCAACAGACCAATACAGAGAGAGAGAGAAAGAAACACTTTGATTTCATCAAGCAACAAATGTGTTGTATTTTTTGTTTTTAGTAATAACCACGCAGTTTTCTGTTTTTTTTTGGCTGCCTCCTGTTTTAGCGTGGCTAAAAACATTTTGGTTATTGGTTAGTTACTTGCTTGGACTTCGCTTCATTTTGCTTTTGCTTGCCAGACACGTTTCCATAAATTATTTTATCGCCCTCGTCCAGCCAAGTTGTGTTGCGGTGTCTTTGCGGTTGCTGGTCTGCTGCTGCCTCTGCCTCTGCTATCGGACAGTGGCTTAAAAGCTCATGTACTCTCTTGGCTATCAGCTGCATTGAGTCCCTGTCACTAAGACTGTCAAAGTCACACCGCCCGCAGCAGTCAAGTGTGAAGGTGACAACTTCACTACCAGCACAAGTAAATGTTATTCATACTCTTTGTTATATAACATCACAATAGAGATGTGACGTTATCGTTAAATACAATTTTTATTTTGATTAAAAATATATTATTTATTTATTTTATTTAATTATATTAAATCTAGTATTTAATACTACATTTAATAGAGAAGAGAGTACTGGTTGCTGGGGCCTTCGATCTTAAATTTAGTTTTCATTATAAAATTGTGCATTTATCATTTGAAGGGGTTTGTAATTTAACTATCCTAGAATACAGCAAAATCAAATTCACTACCAGCATAAGTAAATGTTATTCATGCTCTTTGGTTTATAACATCACAATAAAGATGTGACGTTATCGTTAAATACAATTTTTATTTTGCTTAAAAAATAGTTTAACTATCCTAATATACAGTAAAAACAACTTCACTACCAGCATAAGTAAATGTTATTCATACTCATTGTTATATAATATAACTTAAAAGAGATGTGACATTATAGTTAGCGTGTTATATTCATTATATATATTTTCAATTAGGAAAACAATTATTTTTTATAACAACTTAACCAGCATAGTTATGACAGCGCGTGTTTAATTTAAAGTTTCTTTAATGAAGCAAGTAAAATTGTTCATTGATACTAAAATTGTGGTCAGTGCTTTAAAAGTTTCGTATTAGTATTTTTATGTTTCAGAGAAATAAAGTAGCATGCTTAATAAAACTTGCCACTAAAGTTTGATCACTAAAAACACGCACAAAACTTGAAATTTGCTGCTATTTTATTACTTGGAAAACATATTAAAATAAATTTGCAACTTGTTCAGCAAAATTCCCATAACAAAATAAGTATAGACTAGTACTTTATTGTTATTATAGTTTTATTATTCAAGTTTTTTTTCTTTCTATATTACAAAGTAATTTCATAATAAATTGAACTTATTAAGCAAAATAAATATTCAATCAATGTCACCCACAGTGAAACCTCGACACATTGTCTCTCTCTCTCTTTCTTCGGTCTCTTCTGTTGTAGTTGTTATTTATACTCTCGCCGATTCTCCTACGCTTTTTTGTGCTTCGCCTTTTAATTTTACATTTCACGTTGCTCAATAATTTCTCTCAGTCATTGCCAAAAACAACAACAGCAGCGGCAAATATCGCATTCGTTTTATTTATATACCCTAACCAATAGAGGTCTATAAACAAATACTGAGCATGTTTGCAAAAAACTACTGCAAAGTCTAGACTGTGTTATCAAGAAGGGAATTCAGCATCTTAGTCATAATTGAAATGCGTGTAATATTATATATCCAGAGAGTTCAGTTGTTCACTGTTTGCTTAGCTATGAATAATAAGTTTGCCCGCTTCCTAATGCTTATCACACAATTAGCTCAGCAACAATGTAATCATATTGTGCTCTTACTTATTATTATTAAGTTTGTTAACCCAACACAGAAACCATACACACACACACAATCCTCGATAAGCATTTTGCTCTGTATCATTTTTTTTTTTTTTGCGCACGTTCAACTTTGGAAATGATTTCGCTTATCGCAATAAAGGGTTCTTTTTTAGTGGGGATCACTGCAGATATTTATCTATTCACATAGTGCGGGCGGGAAGAAGGAAGAGTAGGCGGGTTGACTATATCATATCACAAGTTGGCATCTGAATTGTTGTAAGTGCGATTAATGCATAGTTGATGGCTGATAACACGATAAAGCGCAAATATTAGCCCAGATAACGAAAACCCCACTAAATGTAGTCTGTGCTTGACTGCAGAAAGCAAACTTTGAGCGGGTCGAGCGCAGTTAATCCACATTTTTGGCGTCTCGTGTGCCGAAAACTTACGAAATATGACTGAAGAGATAACAAATTAGCAAAATTTCAACTTGACGTTGATTTAAAACACTTTTCGAGAATGTGGGCATATTTGTAAATATAAGTAAAGTTATTAAAAGAGATCAACTAAGAATGTTTAGTCTGCTCGACTGTGGAATAGCCGCTACCCATTTTGAATAGGCACATGTATTGAAAAACGAAAACTAAATCATATCGAAGGATATATTTGGTATATTAATAGTGTACTGCATTGAAAATATACCACAAAGTACAAAGTATATCAGATTGTCTATAAAAATAGTTAGGACCCATTTTGAGTAAAAGCCAAACGGTATTATGCTTAAAATATACCGAATTAGTATACTAAAATGAAATTAAAACATACTGAAGGACATATTTGGTATATTTATTTTGTACTAAATGAAAAATATGCCAGAAAATAAAAACTAAACCAGATTATCAGTGAAAGAAGATAGAACCCATTTTAAGTAAAAGCAAAACAGTGCGGTATTATTCTTAAAATATACCGAATTCATATACTAAAAGTTTGTGAAACATACCAAAGGTTATATATTTGGTATATTGATATAGTACTTAATTAAGAATATTTTGTATTTGATCGCAACAACATTTTCGGAAATTATAAATATTGTAGTTATTATTGAAAATTATTATTAAATATTGTAGTTATTATTGAATGTATCATAAATTAGATAAGATAATGAATATATTATATATCAGAAATTACGGTTAGACACAAGCTAAGTTTGTTGGTATATTTTAAGTTTTTAATATTTGTATATTCTAAAAAGCAACAATCTAATTAAATAAGGTACCATAAAGAGATTTTAATGTGTGCCTGACATTACAACGGGGACGTAAACACTGTGAATTTTTCAGCCATGACAAATTGCAAACTTATTTGTCTATGTGATAATTCTGAATAGGAAGTGCTTTTAGCAATGTAAATATTAATACTTATCGCTTTATTTCTAGGAAATTGCATTCCATGACATGTTTCCTAGCTCGCTTATTATTTGAGATCATGTTTTTGGATGTATTTGCATTTTGTATATAAAATATATACATTAAAACAAACTAAATTTTCTTCCACTAAAATCTTATATTGTTACCTTTTTAAATATATCTTGGGAGAAGAAAGCTAGCCATTCAAAATTCTTATTATAAATAGGAAGTAAATGCCAAAGGCGTGCAAAGTCAAGTGATTCTCATTTGTGTTTGGGTAACTGATCCGAGTTTGTTGTCCGATTGTTTTGCTGTTTGAATTATTTAGACTACAGCACGACAATCAATTTGTGTACATATTTTAATACCCATTGAAGCCAAAAGGAGATTGTAAAATCAATCGTTGTTGGGCAGCAGCAGAAAGAGCTGATGATGCAGTCGGTGCCAATGGCAATGGCCTCACTTCCTGTTCATGGCCAATCACTGCCTCTCTTTGCGTCTCTCTCCCCCACTTCTTCGTCTCGAGGGGGCGATGTTTTGCTTGTTTGGGTTGCTTAGTCAACGGGGCGATCGCATAAACTAAATGCGAATATGCAAATTGCTTTCTTAGCTACCACAACAGAAAGTCTCATCCCTTACATGCTCCCCATTTCTGACTCTCTCGCTCGCTCTTTGCTCTCCTCTCTCTCTTTCTCTGCCCCTTGACAACGACTGTTTGGTGCTTCGGTGAATTTCATTCGTTTCACTTGAATTTGTTTTATATTATTGTTTATACAAAACTGCTGTTGCTGCTTGCTACTGTTACTGCTGTTACTGTGAGTGCAACGAGAACGCGACTTGCAAGTTGTTTCTTGATAAAAAATGGCCAAGGGGTATCCGTATCCATGTGGCTAAATCGAGCTGCCATCAATTGCCAATATCAGTTTATAATTCATAAGCACAGCCAAAGGCAACGAGGCAGCAACGACAACAAAATCGTTGCAGCAGTAGCAGCTGCTTCCATTTCACAACAATCCTGCAATAGCAAAAATGCAGTTCTTTGTGTAAGTTCAATCAAATATCTCTCTCTCTCACTCTCTCTCCCCCACACACCCTTTTTCTGTCTACTCAAGCATAAAAAACAGCAAAGGAAGAGTGCATAAATAAATACGAGCAAAAAAGAAAGAAACAAAACAATTACCAAACCCCCCATCCACACCCAACCAAAAGGGGGCGTGGCTGCGACGCCTGCTCAAGCGTAGCTTAAATTGTTTTCCAATTTGAACTTTTTTCATTCAATTAAACCACTTCGCTTCCACCCACCCAATGCAAAGTTGGGAATAGGAATAGAAATTGAAAGAATGAGATAACTCAATTTGTTTGCTAATTTTTAAGCTAATAGCATTTGTACAAAGGGCTTGGCTTTGGCTGTTGGAAAACTTAATAATAGATTGATGCAATCTTCAAAGTTGAATGAACTCGAAAGTTTTGCGCGTAAAAAACATTTGATATACTTCGCTTTAAATGTGAACTTTTAGCAGCAGCGTAAAATGTTCTTTTAGGCATCTCATTTTTAAAAAGTGTGTTAAGGGAATAAATTCTATAGTTTAAAGAAGAATTTATATTAAGTTCTTAGTTCTTGACATACTTTTTTAAATAATAGATTCTTAAGTTTATGTTTCAGCAAATTTTTTTTGAAAGATTTTCCTATTCAGTTTGTGTATTTATTCTTCAATAAGTTAATCTTCTTCGAATTAAAGTTTACATTAAATTATTGTATATAATTAAAATTATTATTTATATTATTATATTCTTAGTAAGCATTTTAATTCAGTGAGTTTTCCTTAGTTCTAGACATACTTTTATAGGAATTAGTTCTGTTTAAGTTTAGGCAACATTTGAAGAGATTTTCCTAGATAATTATTCTATAACTTAGGCTTATTCTAAGTATAGTATCTACTTTAACTTTTAATTAATTTTCTCTGTAAAAATTTGAATTATATTGAATTTTCCTTCCCTTTACACTTGCAGTTTCTCCAAGATGTCCAAATATTCGGGCAAAAAATGTCGCCTGCTCTCGATGATGTGGCTAACGGCCTCGTTCTTCTTCGTGGAGATCGTTGTGGGCTATGTGACCAACTCGATGGCGCTGGTCGCAGACAGTTTTCACATGCTGGGCGATATTGCAGCCCTGGTCATATCATTCCTCTCAGTCAAGGTGAGTCACAGTGAAAATGTTTTACAAAAATCGGTAATTTAATGGTATTTTAAATCTCCCACAGATGTCACCCAAAAAGTGGTCGAAGAACACCTTTGGCTGGGCACGTGCTGAGGTGCTGGGTGCGCTCGTTAATGCTGTATTCCTAGTGGCGCTCTGTTTCAGCATCACGATCGAGGCGTGCAAAAGGTGAGACACCTGTTCCATGCCAAGCTAATCACACACTCAAACACAAAGAGCGAATTACACACACACACACACGCCCTGTGAATGACGACTCAACAGTTGCTGTTGCCTTGTCACCATTTATTTTATTTTAATTTCAATTTTAGCCGCTTTTTTGTGAACATTTTTGTTGTTGCTTTATTTGCTTTTCGATTGTTGTCATTTGCATGCCATGTGCATATCTCGCGCCACTTTACGATGCGCATTTCGATGTCGTCGTCGACGTCTCCGACGTCGTCGTTGTCGTTGTCGGAACGTGCAAAGTAGAAACGCAAAGGGGATTGGCTTGGAATTACAAATTGATTGACATATTTCCACAGTGATTTCGTTCTTATCTAATCTGAGTTACGAGCATCTATCTAATCCAACTGCTCACATAAGTTATATTGATATTGATAGGCGCACAATTATCAGCGCCATCATAAAAGTTAATACCTCATCATATCCTTAAGAACAACTTAAGCTCCAATACTCAATATAAAGTTCTTCCCCTTTTAAAAATACTCTTTCCTTTTTATAAAATTAGTCAAATGGAAGGTAAAGATTTAATATAAAATTATAAATGTATAGTAATAATAAAGATATATAATGATAGAGATATAATATGATATAATATATATACTATAATATATTTTTACATTGTATATTTTGCACTAAATTCATTTTGTAAGTAGAAAAGTTTAAATTGGTCTGTACTTTTATATTGCAATATAAATTTACGTCGCCTATTAAGATATTCATATTTTTAATACTTGTATAAAGTAAAATAGAATAATTGAAATCATAGAAACGTTTTTCAACCAATAATTTACATTATAATAAATCATTCACAAATATAATAACTATAATTTAGTTGCACAAATTTGTATTAATAATTCTAAAACTGAAACTTTTTAATCCCTTACAGATTCATCGAAAAGGAACCAATCCATGAGCCACGTCTGCTGCTCATTGTAGGTGTGCTGGGTCTGCTGGTCAACATGATTGGTCTTTGCCTGCTGTATGGTAAGCATAGTAAATATTTATCTATATATAGTGCAACCAAATAATCAAGATACTTCTCCTTCCCCACAGAGCACGGTGGTCACCATGGACACTCGCATGGCGGTGGCTTGACGCGCAATCACAGTCGCCTCACTGAGCTGGCGAACATGGACGAAGGCGATGACGAGCAGAACGATTATGCCTACGAGAAGCAGAAGGAGAAACAGCAGGTGAAAAAGTCAAGTCACGGTCACAGCCACGATCCTGGTCAGATGAATATGCGTGGCGCTTTTCTTCACGTGCTCAGCGATGCTTTGGGCAGCGTTATTGTGGTGGTCAGTGCGCTGGTCGTTTGGCTGAGCGACTGGGAATATCGTCTATATATCGATCCAGCGCTTTCCATTGTGCTGGTCGCTCTCATCTTGCACTCCGTGTGGCCGCTGTTGCGTGAATCGGCGCTCATTCTGCTGCAAACTGTGCCCACGCACATCCAAGTGGATGCCATACAGAAGCGTCTGCTGGAGAAGGTCGACGGTGTGTTGGCTGTGCACGAGTTCCATGTCTGGCAATTGGCTGGCGATCGGATCATTGCCTCAGCACACATACGGTAATTGGCAATCTTTAAGCTATTGCAATCACTTGTCTAACTCGAAGTATTTCACAGCTGTCGCAACTTGTCGGAGTACATGAAGATTGCCGAGAAGGTGAAGGAGTTCTTCCACAACGAGGGCATACACTCGACCACCATACAGCCGGAGTTTAGCGAAATCGAGGGCTGCAACATGTCCGATGGCACCTCCAGCATTAACATGAGCGGCTCCGATTGCTGTGCCCTCGATTGTCCCACCACGGATGAGGGCTGTGTTAAGGCAACCTGCTGTCAGAATAACAACAAATTGGTAATAGGAATTATTATGAGCTGTTAACAAGTTGAGTTCTCACTTTGCCACTCACTTACAGAATCCACTTCCTTCGCCCACAAATTCACCGTATCTGTGTCGTCAGCGCAATGCGGCGCGTCAGGCTGGCGATGTTGAGGCTGGCTCCTTGCTAGAAGGAAGCGCTGCCGCTGCCGGCAATCAGTCGCTGGGCAATGGAGGAACTGGCTTAACGGCAGCAGCAGAGTCAACGCCAAAGAACGATATAGTCTGACAACTGCCGCAGCAACAACATCTAAGACAACAGCAACAACAACAACAACTGTCGCCAGCACAACAACAGCATCAGCATCAAGTACACTTTGCCACCAACTCGAGCACAAGCACAACAACAACAACAGCATCATCATCAGCAGCAGTTGCAGCATCAGCAGCGACAACAACAACCAGAACACGTGATATATTGTACGAGCCAACTAACCAAGCAACTTCCAAAGCCATCGCTGCCAACGATGTCGTCAGTCTATCCTTGACCGCCCAGCGACGACGCGAACTCCAGCTGCGTGCCGAGCTGCAGTGCCAGGAGCAGGTGACGCTTAGTGGCGGCGCCTGCACACGCAACGGTGATGAGGTGGCTCTCTAAAGCTTGCACTTTCGAGACGATGGAGACTGTCCTCTGTTTTTTGTAGGAAAGTAGGAGGGGGTGATTTTTAGCAGCAGCAGCAGCAACGCGAAAAAAAAACAAAAAACTGTTTCTTTAGTAGAATTTTACGGGACATTTAATTGTTGTGTTGTGGAGGCGGCAAGTGGCGGGTTCTCAACGTTTTGTTGTTGTTGGCAAGAAGCGAGTTTAGTTAATAGCGTGCATGCGTGCGTGTATGTGTGTGTGTGAGTGCGTGCGTGCGTGTATGTATATGTGACCCTGCTCCTGGCCCTGCCACCACCCAACCTCTAGGTCTTGTGTGTGTGTCCCCCCTTCTTTTTACACAACAGACACAACCAGCGCACCGTATTTTATATTATAAATATTAATAAATATTATATTTTGTGCTAGTTTAATTGAAATCAAAATGATTAGACATAATAATAATACATCAAATAGCGTGCAGTTCATATAAATTATACGATTATATGAGATGTTAATAGCATTAACTAAACAACAACTTGATAGTTAATTCTTAGCGTTAAGCCCAAAAGCAAAAACAAACAAAAAAAAAACAAAACAAAAACATGAATATGTACGATTTTTTACATTTTGAAAAAGTTTATACGTGAAGAAAACAAAAAATAAAAAACAAAATCTATATACATAGCAACTATATTGTATTTAATAGTTATAAATAGTTAATAATTAAAGACAGCGATCGTTTTTTTGGAGACGTGTTTGGTGCGATTGTTTAGTGAAAAGTTGCAAGTATAATTACAAAGAAAAGAAGAAAAAATACTTTAGTGTATTGCTTTATGCAAATTGAGAGAAAGAAGAAAGAAAAGTGCATTGCAAGTTTTAGGCATTAGTTACTATTATTATTCTTAGTAGTTGTAATAATGCAAATTGTATAAATGACGTTTTTACAGACTTTATTAATTAGAACTCTTTAAGCAAATGCAAACTAAAATCTTTATCATAAACAGTACGAACATACGCTGTATTATTTCACGATCGATTGTTTCGTATTCCTCTGTGTATATGTTTGTAAATATATATATATCAAAATATATGATATATTTATATATGTATATGTATCAAGCATAATCATAAAAATTAAATGATACAAAATGAAAACCAAAAAAAGAAAAAAACCACACATATAAATTGCATTTCGACATTTGTTTTATTTACAGAGTTATACTTAGCTATATACAAATCTATATAAATATTTTTTTTTTTTAATAATTACAATGAAAATGTGCCGAGTTCGGAATGTGGGCATCCAGAATAAAGTGTGTTTCTATTACACAAGTGTAATGTGGTTAAAATGAAAACAAAAAAACAAAGTTGTTGCAATTTAATAATCTAGCTCTTGCTCCCCATCATCGATGTGTTGCATCTCCGAGAAGCGAAGCTGGCGCTATAAGTTCTCATCGAGATTCTCTTCGGTGTTCTCTTCAACGATTGCCTCGTCCCACGGTCCGTGGATGTTGAACTTGTAGTGCTGCTGCCTCACAAATATCAAGGGACATGCAAAGTTGATGAAGAGTGTGGTGCACGCATACAAATAGAGCACGGGTCGCGACAGAAAGTAGAGAGCGCCACAGCAGATCACAAAGATGGGCACCATGCAGTAGGGATGCCATCTGGCCGCTGTCATAATGGGATACAGCACAAAGAAGATTGCCGCCTCGACGAGGAGCACAAAGGCGTGATAAGAAGTTGACAGTCTTGAGGCCAAACAGATGGCACCAAATATGGCCGCATTCAATGAGATCGCTTTGGATACCATGGCCACGTCCAGGCCGTAATCCGTAAACATCAGATTGAAGAGCATCACAAAGAAGGTCGTTGTATATATGGTGTCCGTGCTGATGGCCTGCGTCAGTGTGTGCAGCATGGGCGAGAAAATGTAGCCAAAGAGTAGGACAGTGACGAGCGTCTTGGAGTCCTCGCCCAGCATTATCATGGTGAGGCTGCTGCCACGATAATACAAATAGCCAATGGCAGTGATAATGCAGGTCGGCACCAATATGCTTGTGGGTGCTATCCGATCGCACAGCATCACATGGTAGAGTATCAGGAAGCCGGTAATGCAGGAAATTTGATTGTTTAGCACAGTGATGCCGCCGAGAGCCTCGCGCAATGTGTAACGCCGTACATGCAGATTTGTCTGCATGTCCTTAAGGAAACTTACATCCGTATAGTTGTCCGGATACTCGCGATTGGAATAGAGGTTTTTCACCCAAGGTTTTCGCTTGCCTTGCGGGGTTTTCGCCATTTTTCAATCAATATCAGAAACATTGAATGTCACAATCGTTTGTTTACATCCGAACAGCTGTCACTAAATAAATCGATAACTCATTGACATACACATGCTATCGAGCTAATTACTAGGGTAGAGCGCGAAATTCAAATTGGTATATTTTGCATGCCGATTGATTTGCATATCGTTCAGTAAACTCACAGCATATACTTAACCTGGCACTCACTATTCAAGAAAACAATTTGCACCTTCGAGTTTTAGACGTTTCTTTCAACATTACTTATTTTGAATCGTTTGTTTACATCCGAACTGTCACAAAATAAATCGTTAGCTTATTGCTGGCTATATTTAATCGAGGTGTCGTAGTTCACAGAGCGCGAATTCAAACAAATAATGCCGTACACAAATTTATAATTTTTGTTAAAATGTGTGCTAATTGTTTATTATTGCTTAAGAGTTAGTTGTACAAAAAGGCCAAGAATAAGGCTGAGTTATTTAAGGTTAGGCAGGCAAAAGTGCCTCTGGCTAGTGATTTGTGTTAAAAACAAAATCAGTTAAAATCCATGGGATTAGTTTAGAAAAGGCATCCATTCAAAAGTGGAAAGGATAAATCCTGTAAATTGCATTAAAAATCAAGTGCAGCATTATAAAAATGGGCGCTGAACAGGGCCACTGTCAACAAATAAAATAAAGATGCCTATAAATATTCGAAATAACTTTGAAATAATGTTCGCCAAAAATATTTTACGACCAACCGCCCGTCAGCTTATGGAAGAGCTCCTCGTTGAGCGTCTGATTGTTATCCTTGGAGCGCATTGACATGAAAATGTATCCGCCAATAAATTCATGCACTACCTTGCAATCGGCCGAGTGGCAAGAGAAGACGACATTCTCGTCGTGAAATTGAATCATCATGCACTTAATGCCCCAATTGACATTCCAGGCCTTCATCGTATTATAACGCCATGTCTTGATGTGATCTCCTGTGCTCAGATCCATGCGCATAATGCGATTATGCGTTACACCCAGCAGCTCCTCCTTGCGATGTCCATCGAACTTGATGACAAACAGCGAGACACCAAAGTCAGGCAGCGATTGCCAAGCCTGAATGTATTTCATCTTGGCCTCCAGCAGCGGCAAATCCCGCACATTGGCATGTGCCTCCAATATACGTTGAACCGCTTTGCCGGACAGCTTGCGCAGCATTTTGGGCGAAAGATAATCCACGGCATCCACGGTACGTGGATCGATGTTGACATGCACACCATGTACAGGGCGCTGCATCTGCAGCAGAGACAAAATGCCATCGACTTCCGATTCATACGAACTGTCGGCCAATGAGCGACCCTTGGCTGCCAGGCGACAAGCAGCCAACCACTTGGCGTACTGCTGCTCGTTCTCGCAACGCACCCAAACTTCGCTGTTGGGTCCATGATTATCCTCCGGCGACACTTCGAGACGAATGGCATATTTTCCCTCGGCTAGATTGACATCGGGAGTCACTTCGCAGCCGCGCAAATTGATGCGAATTGAGGGCGATGCAGAGTGTCGGGATTCCTCTGCATTCTTGTACAACAGCAGATGCAAATCGCGATAGATGAAATAGTAGCGTTTGTAGCCGCGCAACAGGAAGCGTTGCGGTTTAAGGAAGCGCAAATAATCCGAAAGTTCTGGTATGCGTGTGAGATTGATGCTCTCATGTGGATCACCACCCTCTAATGTAAGCTGCAGTTCATTCAATGCCGAATCAATGTCGTCGTCGTCATTCCCCTGACTCGATGTCTCTATACCCGAGTCCACGGCAGTTAAAAGAGGCTGCATATCCAGCTGATGATTGATTTGAAACTGTAGAGCTGCAAACATGAGCGTTTCCTGCTCGTTGCAGTCGAGTTCCTCATTCAATATGGACCATTTGGCCTGCTCGTACAGTTGATTGATGCGCACCTGATCGTACTTGGGATTCAGATCGAAGAACGTGTAGTACTTGAAGCGCAAACAGAGTGTATCATACTCTCGTATTCCCTGCTCCATTAGCGACAACGAGCTGTCCAGCCAGCCCACATTGAGACGCGCTTTCTCAACCAGTGACTTGGGTCTCAAAAGCTGCGCTCGCATCTCTGCACTGAGCGGGCGCGGTGAACTGGCCAAGTTCTCTTGGAAATCACCCAAACTGGACGACGACGAATCATAGGTGGCATACCCTGCTTGACTGACTTTCCAAGCGCCATGCGTGGGCGTTGGCGATCGCTTTGCATTTGGCGCATTGTGCGGCGAGAGCGGTGCACAAAAGAATAGAGCTGGCGACGAGGGTTTGTCCAGACTTCCAGTGCTGCCGCCATTAAACGACGAATTTATAGGCACAAATGAATTGGTATCCAACGCTGGCTGCAAATATGTGGTGCCATCCGGTTCGGCGATTGGCACACGCTTGGCATGCGGCAGCTGAGCGTAGTTTTTCTTTAAATGCTCTGCTTCGAGTGGCTTGCACAGCGACAACTCCTCCGCATAGCGGATGTCCAGCTGCTTGCAGAGATTCAGCACAGCAGCAAAGGTCTTGACCGAATAATCGACACGACAATCCAAATAACGCAAGTCCGGCAGCTGCACCCGCAATATTTTGTGCATGGGCGTAAAGTAGAGCAGACTATCCGCCTGGACGCCACATTGATCCAGCGTTGCGCGTGTCCTTGTTAGCCAAATGTTCTTCGCCGGCCAGTAGAGTGCGTGATCCGACCAATCCTTGGGATTCTCAGGATCCACCAACTGCAGCATAATGCTCCCCAAATGCTGATCGCCGCGCACGCGCATTGTGCGCTCCAGCGCCAGATCTGTGATGCAGATGCGCAGATTCCATGAGTTGTCGCCAACGTGAATCATTTTGCTGGTATTTATTTTTAGTGCTACGCCAGGTGTGCCCTTAATTTACACACTCACACAGCGACGTCCTTGGTGGAGCGCCTACGTTAGAATTGGAATAAGATTTGTGAGCCAGCTGTTCAATTTATTCACTTATTTAACACAAACGACACAATTTGGGCAACTCACTTCAATGCGGGCACGTTGGGGATGCCGTAATACTTCTTCCGGATGCGCGTAATTGCATTGATTGATTTTCACTTAAGCAAAATTGGGAGCAACAAAGAACCAAAAAAAAAAAACGCTCTGTGGGGAGAAAAATAGAAAGCGTTCAAAAGACGCTGCAGCTGTGGGTGCAATGAAAAAAACCTGACTGCTTTGAATGAGCAACAGCTGTTTGTCTGCAGGGCGACAAGGAGCTGACTGATATAATTGTGCAACAGCTGATTAGATGTAAGGAATTACAAAGCTGCCTGCTATTGCTGACTGCGATTGACCGTTAAAAGTGCAGTTTTTAAAAGCGTCGTTAATTTTAATTGTTTTGTAGCTCATTTTTTAATTTGCCAATTGAGTAATAAATAATTAATAAATTGAAAATATTGTATTTTTAAAATGTGTTTAACCTGCTGCAGCTGCGCAGCAAAAGCGCCACAGCTGCCATGGTAACGACGAACTGCAGCCCCAAGTCGGAAAAAACACTCAAGGATTTTGCTTGTTTTTTTTTTTTGGTGGGCAGAACAAACAATAAACAAACGAAACGAAACAAATAATCGTCGTAACCACAGCAGCAGCAGGAAGCAAGCGTTTCAATTTTCAGTCAACTCGCCGGCTTTAGCAGCTCAGCTCAGCAGCACTCCAAACAAAAATATATTATCCACAAATAAATTTACACATTTTGAGCTGCAAACAACAACAAAATATAAATTGTGTGCGCAATTGAAACACATAATTCGGCGTTGTGGCATTTTAAATGGTATCGCCGCGCAAGTCTGCATCCGCAGTAAGTAGTGAAGCTCGCTGGGATAACAACATGTCGTGAGTAATTCCGTAAAAAATCGCAACAAACAAAATGCTCATCTCCCTTTCCCACAGTTTACCGGCCAAGAGTTGTGAAAGTCTGTTCTCGGGCAGCTCTCGTGAATCCGCCAGTCAAATCTATCAGCGCAAGCCGCCACAACGTGGCATGAAACAAGGCGGAGGCATGCGTCAGCCAGCCATGGTGCCCAGCAACACCAACAGCGACATCCACCAGCGTGTGATGTCCGCACGCAACTTGCGCGTCAAGACCTTTCAGAATCAACTGACCGATGCCCAGGCCGAGATTGCCAACTTGGCCCATGAGAATCGCATGTTGCGCACCATGCACAAGCGTCAATCAACAGCCTTGAATAAATACGAATCGACTGGAGCTGAGTTGCCTCAATTGCTGCACTCGCATGCGGAAGAGTTGCGTGTTTGGCAGACAAAGTATCGCAATGTTCAAGCGACCAACAAGGAACTGGAAGCAAAGCTCAAGCAGAAGGAGGCGCAAATACTTTCGCTTAGCGATCAAAATCGTCACTTTAGTCAGCTCATCAAGGACAAGTGAGAGAGCGTAGGAAAGCCTTAACAAAATTTAGATTTATTAACGTTTTTATCTTTTTAGAAATCTGGATGAACGTCAGAAGCTGCAGGATCGTTTGCGCACCTTGGAGCAGCGTCTGCAGGAGAAGGATAACGACATGAAGCTCATGTCACGCAAGGTCCAATTGGAGTCGAAGAATTGTCGCCAGCAGCTGCTCAACGAACAAAAGAAAACCAAGGAAGTGCTGCTCAAGCTGGAGAAAGCCAGGCTCGAGATTAGCGGCTATCGCAAGCTGGAGGAGTTCACAGTAAGTCCAAAGAATATTAACTAAAAACCAATACCAACTCTGTGCTCTCTCTTAGATTGACAAGGCCAATCCTTTGACATCCGGTCGCCGCACCAAGTTGAATGCAGTTGATGAAACCGACAAAATCGACAAGCTGGAGAAATCCTTGGAGCTGCTCGACAAAGCCATTGAAAAGAACAATCAAAGCGAGTTTAATGCCTTAACCGATGTCCTCGAAACTGACTCCAACTTTGACTTTGACAAAGACGATGCCGATGAGGAGAAGCATGTCTCTTCCTCCTCACCCTCTAGTGATGCTGTGTTGGATAAGGACAACAAAATGAAGCGTGGCAAATTGACGCTGCCCCCAGCTCCCATTCCACCCAAGCCTGCAGGCAACAATAGCTCAGCATCGCGTCCATCACTTAGCCAGATGTTAAATCAAAACAAGACAAAGCCAGTGGCTGCTCGTTTGCGCAGCGGCGCTTCAGTTAATGGCAGCATCTCCACGCTGGCCAGCAGCAATGTGCGAAGCAGTGTAGCTGGAGTAGCAGCAGTTGGCAAACGACGCGAAGGAGCAGGAGGCGATGGTATGCCCAAGCTGGCCACAGTTGAGGGCAAGCTCAACAAACTGCAGACGATGACAAAACCCTTGGAATTTGATTATGACGAAGATTCTGATCATGTGGACGATGATGAAGATGCTGACGATGATGAGGAGTCGGCGTTGATCACAAAAATGTGCCATGGCGCCGAGGAAGATGATGAGCCAAGCGATGATGTCGATGAAATCAATCCCAATGAGGATGGCCCTGTTAATTATGCGGCTTATTTGGACACCAAATGTGAATTATCCGAAATGCTGGAAATGGAGGAACCCGATGATGACGATGAGTTCGACGACAGTGGCGATCAATCGTCGCCCAAGCTTGCTATTGATGACTTGGTGAGTAACCCACACATATATTTCTCTCTATGCAAAATTAACTTTTATGCTTTTACTTTAGAAGATGAATTCGCGCCAGGGGCCCAACATGAAGGAGAACATGTCGAATATACGTAAACTTATCTCCGATGACTACAAGGAACGTGAGAACTTCTTGGACATTCACTGTCGCCCCGCTTCGGGCAACAATAACAACACTAAACCAATGCGTGAGGATCCCGCCAAGAAGAAGCGCAACAATATCATTCCGACTGGCGCAGTCATTGCACCGGGAGCCATGCCCGCAAGTCGCAAGCATGCGTTGCTGGCGGCGCTCAAGGTTATCGATGACAACAAGGACGAGGATTAGCCGCGTCGCTTTTACACCCACGTTTAGAGTTTAGACCATAAGCTGCGTTAAGTTATATTTTTTAATTGATTTCGAAAGTAAAAACTGCTCCGTGTGCCACAAGCCGAGGCAGCTGTGCAACAAGGGCTGAACAAACTGCTGTCCGCACATTTATGGTTGGCATTCCCATGCCATGACGGTATTTTGTCCAGTGATTGTTGCAACTGCAACGGTCAAAGGCCCGCTAATTAAGGCAAACATCTGTAGCTTGATAACTTCAACAAGGGGCTGTTAAAACATTGACAACCAGCATTTGAGGCATACTTGCTTAATAGAATCGATGGGATCTGCAAAAATAGGCAGGACCTTAAGGGAAACAATCGTAATTTTGTCAGGTATATAGGCAAAGTTTGACCCTAATGCAGGAAAAGTCGATAAGTATATTCTTTCCATTGCTTTTACTTTGACCCTTAAGCGAGGTATATATGCCACTAACCGAGTTTTGGTATTAAATAAGCAAATTTCTGTATTGAAAACTAAATCCCGTATAAAAGACCCCTAAACGAAGCCGTTCAGTGACTACGCATCTTCTCTAATATTTGTATTTCGTTTATACTGCCCAATGAAATTTGTTATTACATGAAACAAATTGGCAGCTAAGCAAACATTTGAGTAACCGTTAAGCGAGATATGCTTCTATTTTCGTTGCCCGCATTTCTACATCAGTTTTAGGTTTAAAATTTTACAAACATCTTTATTTAGTCCTATAGTTCCTATCTACAATCGAATCCACTTTACTTTTGGCTCTTGCCACGCATCTTGCTAATGGCCCGCGAGACCTTCTTGCGCAGCTGCTTCTGATGCTGCTGCTTGGAAGCCTCATCGGCACGTTTCTGAGCGCGGAACTTCTTCATGCGCTGCTGCGTCTCTTTGCGATCCCGATTGCGTTTGTCCTTGTAGTTTGTCTCGATCATCTTCATCATTTTGGCCACCTTCTGTTCATACGGCGAATCAACCACAGCGACGCGCTCCAACGCTTCGCGTGGATTCTCTGGTCCCAACTTCGGTTTGTCCTTGTAGGGCAACGCACGCTGCAGCGCCTTGGGTATAACAAGGGGACGGAAGATCTTCGGTTTGCGCACAATCTCCGTGTACATGCTGTCCGGCTGCGCTTCGTTTTGCAGCGCACGCTCTCGCTTCAGCTGTCCGAGCGTCTTCATACCCTGCCACTGACTCTTCTGCTCCGCGGCCAACAGCAGCGAGGTTATTGGCGCATAGAAGCGCGGCACCTCAACTCGGAACCAGGTGCGACAGAAGACAATGTCGCTGAGCACAATCTTATCCTCGAAGGTGGCACGATACGAACCTTCGGGCGTATGGTGCGACTTCTTAATCTGACCACGTATACCGGACACTGTTTTGATTTTGGCTCCCTCGAACTTGGCCACTTCAAGCGACGAGTGAAACATGTCTTTGATATACGCCGTGTTCTTATAGATCTTGAACGGATGTCCCACCAACTTAAGTTTCTTCATGATCTGCGACGATTTGTCCAGCTCCGTGACACAACCAGTGGCCGCAATTCGAAAACCGAGACGCTTCATCTCCTCCTGATCCTGGCGCACAGTTTGCAGCGCCAAGAAGCCGGTGTTTTGGGGTGTAATTGGTCCCCAGAAGGTCATGCTGCAGGTGACATGATTGGGCGTATACTTGAGGTAACGTTGCCTGAAGTTATCCTCCACCTTGGCAAAGATGGCCACCGTTTGGAAGCGTCGCCAGCCCATCGACACAATCAGTGGATCCCCCGTCTTGAGGATCTTCTTGTACCAACGATGCTTCTTCACCTTGCAGTTCACATAGCCCACATTCTCCTCGGTCATGTTGAGGGCTCCAACCAACACCGGATAGCTGGCATCAAAGTTCTCCACAAACTCGGCGGGCATCGTTTTGAAGCCCAAACGCACATAAAGTCCTGCACGGTATCCCTCGATCTGAATGCGCAGTTCGTTGTCCAGATGCGCAAATTCGCTCTTGTTCAGTTCGCCCTGCTTTTGTGCTTCCGCCTTCAAATCCTCGTAAAAGGAATGATCTCCAGTTATACGACCGCCATCCTCTTCACCTTTCTCGCCATGATTATCGTATTCGGCATCGAATTTCGCCTTCAACTTGAGCTTCTTGGCCATCAGTTCCTTTTTGGTTAGATTCTCCTCTTCCACACGCGTCATTTTGCGCTTTTCACCGGGAGTTGGCGCTTCCTCTTCACTGCCTGCGGCTGCCTCGTCTTTGGGTTTGCCGCTGTGCTGTTCACCCGTTTCTAGATCCTCAAAGTCGCCATAAACCTCGCTGTCTGCATCGCTCATGTCGTCCAGTTTCAGCAGATTTTCGGCATCCTCCGAAGCCTTCCATTTGCCCGTGACAAAGCAGTTCTTGATCAGCTCTTTATTGTCCTCCGTTAACCAGTCACGGGTGACACCTAAATGAAGTATTCGATAGGTTAATATTGTAAAGCATCTATGTAAGTGAAGGACACTTACCACCCTGATACTCGAAGAAGCAGCGTTCGTCCTTGTCGCGTATATCCTTATCCTTTTGCAGCTCCGTCTGTTGCTTGGCAGCCACACGAAACAGGCCACCCAGCTCCTCATCGGAGTCATTCTCCTCCTGCTCGTTCTGCTGTTCTTTGCTGCGTTCGCTCTGATTGTAGACGCCATAGACAATTCGCATTAGATTGCGGGATTCCGAGTGACGTTGAAGGAAAGCATCGCGTGCCTTTTGCGCCAGATTCGTCTTCCAGCTCATGTTGTTCGCCAATATGCGTGACTCCTCGTCGTCTTCATCCTCATCCTCATTCTCCTCATCATCATCGTCATCTTCTCCTTCTCCTTTCTGCTTCAGACTTTGATACTCTTCATCTCCTGAAGAAGCATCACTCTGTTCCTCATCCTCTTCTTCCCCATCGCTATTCTCGCCACGCCAATCGTTAGCAGCAAATTCATCGTCCTGTTCTTCATCACTGTCCGCCGCATCCAAGCCTGAATCATCTGCTGGTTCATCGTCCTCCTCTTCTTCTTCATGGTCGCTCTTGTAGTCCTTGGATTTCATAGGCGCCGCATCGGAAAAGAGTCGAAATTGCTGCTCCTGCATTTGCTCATCCATGGTGGCCTTCTTCTCAATCAGTTTGCTGACCAACGCCTCCTGCTCCGTTGCCTCCGCTGTCTTTTCCTTGTGTGAATGCGATCCCTGCAGCTCAATGTAGACGGCATCCTTGTCATACACAATACCGCCCACTCCCGACATCGGAGCATAGAGCAAACGCTCCTTCTCCAGCAGACTACGCTTCTTCTCGGTGCCGGGCAACGGACAAGGATCCGGAATCATGCTCAGTTCATCGATGCGAGCATCGCCAAGGCCAGCAATGTGTACCATATGCTGCTGCTTGAGTGGCACACCACGCACATAACCATAGAGCACCACTTCGCGATCACACTTGGGATTGCGTCGCACTGCATCCGTATTGGTGACATCTTCCACGCGATCCACCAGCAGATAGCTGTGAGCACCGCGCCACTGCAGCGGACGGAACTTCATCACCGAGATGAAACGACCCAGATTCTTGATCTCATTGCGCAGATACTCGCCATGCAGCAAGCCAGAGAGATAGAAGAGCTTGGCTCCATCGTAGACTTCAGTCCAGAAACGATGTTTGAGTTCCTTTTTGCGTTTGCGCAATTGCTTCGGGTTCTTGATCATATCAAGATGCGTGAGCACGCCCATAATCTTGGGCATGCCGTGCACTTGACAGATGTTGAGGAACTCAAAGATTTCCATCTCGAAGCCATAGCTGGCATCGCAAAGCAGCAACACAAGATCCGCACATTTGGCGACATCAATCATTGAATTGATGTCATTGTTGCACTCCAGCAGCGTGATACGACGCTTTTTCGACGTAACTATGGTGATAGGTCCCTTGATATCCGTGACATTTGTACGCGTGAAGCTCTTGATCAGATCCTTGATCAGAGTTGTTTTGCCCACCTTTGGTGGCCCCACAATAGCAATCAGCACTGGCGGCGGTTCATCGGGAGTCTGATCCACCACAGGTATGTGCTGTTTCTTGGCCGTAAGATCTTCTTTACGTCGGAAATTGCGCTCGGCACGTTGCGCTGAGTTGATTGCAAACGCTTTGGGGTTTCGTTGGCGCGCCGTCAATTCGGGCTCCTTTTGATTGGAGTCTCTCTTGGCTTTCTCCTTCTTTTTGTCCGCACTGACGCCGGACTGGCGGGCACGGTGCTGCTTCCGCTTGTCTTGGCCAGCAGCATCGTCGGCCATTATTTCGTTAAAAACACAAAATATTAAATTGCCACAAAGTGTTTACGAATTTCTGTTGCACGTGCTAGCGGCACTAGCACTGAATTTAAAATACCAAGATTTAAACCGTAAAACCAAGAGTTGGTCACACTAAGGAAGAAAATCGATTTCAATGAAAGAATAATCGATTATCCATTTTTTCAATCGATGCATTTTTAAAAAATCTGTTCTCCAACTCAATAATTAAAAAAATTGTGTTAAATTTATTCTTGGGAAATGCAGTCAGGCTAAAAAGAGGAAAACTAAACTCATATTATATTTTTTGTTTTGTATTTAAACTGGCAACAAAGAAATAGAAATTGCGCTCAATGTCTATAAAAATAATATAAAAATTTTGTATCAAAATGCCGACATTCCAAAATACGCTCATACCAAATAAAGTGTGACCAAACTTAAGCAGTCAGTAATTTATATGCACAGTAAATTGGTATACTCAAAATTACAAGTTTCGGTCACGCTGCAGCACTGTGAAGCAATTTTTTTTCGCATTATTCATTTTTAGACAAAAACTTGCAAAATGTTGGTGCGATTGGGTAAAGTGGCAACCTATTAAATAGGTAACGAGTCAGGCACACGCAAGCGAATTCCCTTGTTCGCCCTCCCCCACCCCACAAAACGGTTAGTAATACAGTGCGACGGGAGCTGTGTGCAGTGCAACACAACAAAAAAAAAAGGAAAAAAAGCTCAATACTCGCCCTGGCAAGAAGAAGCAGCAGTAGCAGCAGAGGCGGCGCGTAGTAAAAAAGCAAAAAAAAGAAGCGAATCGTCGACAATACAAAACTTCAGGTAAATTGTAAATGGTAATAAAAATGGCAAGTATATATATTCAAAGTGTAATCTCTTTCTCTGTCGCTTTGACGGCAACAACTGTTTCGTTTGTAGTTGTAGTTGTAATATGGGTGAGGTGTTCAAAAGGGGGTCCTGCATAAAGAGAGGGTGGGGTGAGGTGGCTGCTGGAGGAGCCGCCTGCAAGGCGAGAGAGATGATTTCAATGCCACGCTCTCACGCTGACCTTGTTGTTGTTCTGTGCTTAACTATCGATTTCTGAAATTGCATAAAAATCGCCCAAAAAGAATGAAAAAAAAAAACCAAGAAATAAAATCAACAAAATCAAGTGAACCGCAGCGAAGAGTGAAGGTTAAACATTTGCTGCCATTCTTTGTTTGTAGCAAGCAACAACAACTGCGATCAGAGTCCCAGAAAAACAAAAGCAGCAACAACAGAAGCGTATACATTATTCTTTGTGTTTTATTTTTTGTTTTTCTTTATTTTCGTTCAGTCTTGTTTTTGTTTGTTGCAGCGCAAAGAAACGAATTTTGTCTGGGCATTAAATAACATTCTCTTTTCTTCTCTTTGCCGCAGCTATGGAGAGTCCTTGTGAGTCGGAGAGTTCACTTGATGGCGGCACCATGCTGCCCCCCAGTCCCGTATCCCGGGAGCAGCTACAGAAGCGCATCGAGTCGCTCACCCAGCAAAACAAGTAAGTAAAGAGAATTCTCTTAGTGTCTTCAACTAAACTACTTCTCCGTTCCCAGAGTGCTGAAAGCAGAACTGGATACGTCGAAGACTAAATTTAAGGTGGTGCAGGAAGAGAATCGTTTTCTCAAACAGGCCTCGGTCATAATCGTGAGTAATTGCAATATTTGTGAAGCTCCCACTTAACTCGTATCTCCATTCCACAGCAAGCCAAGGCGGAACAGGAGGAGGAATATATTTCAAACACACTGCTAAAGAAGATCCAAGCACTCAAGAAGGAGAAAGAAACGCTGGCGCATCACTATGAACGGGAGGAAGAATGCCTCACCAACGATTTGTCGCGCAAACTCGACCAGCTGCGTCAGGAAAAGTGCAAGCTGGAGCAAACGCTTGAGCAAGAACAGGAGTGTCTGGTCAACAAGTTGATGCGTAAAATTGAGAAACTCCAGGCAGAAACGGATAATAAGCAATCGAATTTGGAACAGCTACGACGCGAAATGGTTGAGCTGGAAAATACACTCGAACAGGAGCAGGAGGCGCTCGTGAATAAGCTGTGGAAGCGCATGGATAAGCTGGAGACAGAGAAGCGTTCGCTGCAAATCAAATTGGATCAACCGGTGTCGGATCCAACAACGCCACGTGATATCACCAATAATGCCAATGGCGACACGGCCACCAATCTGAGTGCACACATACAAACGTTGCGCTCAGAGGTGTTGCGTCTACGCGCCAATCTTGCAACCGCCCAAAAGGAGGAGAAATCCTATCGCGAGGAGAATGCACGACTACAGCGTAAGCTGAAACAGGAAGTGGAACGACGCGAGGCGTTGTGTCGCCATCTCTCCGAATCGGAATCATCTCTGGAAATGGATGAGGAGCGTTTCTACAATGAGAATCTAATGGCGGGTGGCTCCACCACAGCTGCTGCTGCGGCCGCGGCAGCCGCTGCAAATGCGCAACGACAGCGCACGATCAGCAGTCCAGTGTCGCACAGTCCATCGAGCAGTCGTCCACTCAGTCCTGGAACGGCGGGACAAAATCGCTGCTATGCCTGCGGGCAACTTGTGGTGAGCATGCGAATTAAATACTTAGGGAGCATTGATAAATATTTCTTTCATTTGCAGAATCGTCGCGCTAGCGAGCGCTTCATTAAGCCAGCACTGCCTACGCCCATGCTGGGTCTAAACACTTCCGCACCCAATGTGCTAACCACAACAAATCCATTGCTGGCCACTGGTTCCGCTGCCATTTACGGGGGCAGTGCAGCTTCAACTGGCGGTGGCGGTGGCATGGCTGGGTTTCTATCGAATCTGAGCAGCGAACGACTGAGCTTAGGTGCTGCTGCTGCAGCTGGACTGCCTCAATCAGCGGGCGCCGCTGGCACTTTTCTAGCGGGCGGCATCTTATCACTAAACAACCAGCAGCTAACTGGCGGAGGAGGAGGAGGACCTTGTGGCGGTGGCGGTACATCGAGCAGCGCTTCATCGTCGTCGTCCAACTTGATGTTGATGAACAATTCGTCCAGCGGCAATTTGATCAACAACAGCAGCAGCAACTCTTCGCTTTCGGCTTTTACGCCCACCAATCAGCCAAGTGCAGCAGCCACGGCGTTTATTCAGCCAGCCAGTCCCATGGATACTTCCACATGCAAGGAATAGGAATATATATAGATAGCATTGCTATCAAACACACACATCTTTTCTCTCCCCACACACACACAAACACACCCCACACACATACACATACTCTCAAGCACACACAAAACACACAAATTATGCACGCAAGCAAAACCAACCAGTTTAACGAAAGTATAAAACATTAAAACCCCCTATTAATATAAGGCTTCTCTCTCTATGACTCTCTTTATGGAGGCGACTCAAAGTCGCATCATTTATTTCTCTATTTGTAATTTGATATCAAAATCTCTTAAAAGTTATTGTGCGACACTTTCAAAATATTATTATATATACTATCTCGGGAATTCCTAGACCGACGTGCGCACCAATCGATGCAGGAGTTATTTAGCGCTAATCTATATATATATACTAAGAATGAAGCGATCTTTTTTTGTTTGTTTACTTCTGTTCGGTTCCAATTAAATTAAACAAATTGCAACAAAACACAAAACAAAAGAAAAAAAAAACAATACTACATCGTATGTAAACCGATTGCCCACTTTTTCCTCGCATGTGGGTCTACAATTTTTTGAAGTATATGTATGTAAGTCAAACAAATAAAGTTCAACAATTACAATTTAAAATTCAAATTAATTTTTTAAATTTAATTTACGCGGGCTGATGATATTCAAAGTGACGAAATATACCGAACATGCCAGCTTTAAATACAGGTCTGGTTACACTTACTTGAAAACAACGGCTATGCAACAGTGCAAATTTAAATTTAACAATCTTAACAACTAGACAAAGGAAGACATTTTGAATGAAATTTATTATGTTAATAAATAAAACCCAATTTGGTGTCCAAATATACCTATATAACAAGATTTGAATTCCAAAATAATATATGAGAATACCGCATATGGTCACACTTCGGCAAAATATAACAGCAAAATGAGCGGTAAAATACTGAAAAATTGGCAATTATGTTAATAACATTGTGTATTGAGCAGACGCAGCTCGTGAGAGCGACTACAGTTCAGCTGAGCATTAACATGGACATTTTCGGTATTTGTATTACAGTATAACAAATAAAAAGAGACTCTGTGGTCGCACTCGGGTCGCTAGCATCAAAAGAAGAATAACATTTGTTGTTGTTTTGTCGTCGAGCAGGAAGCACGTCGCGTCCGCAGCGCGTGAAATGAAAAGTAACACAAATAAATAATAGATTGTTTGAAAAACAAATCAACAAAAAAACAAAATTAAAGCTTTCGGCCGCCGACAACGCATACGAATCGTGCATATGTGTATATATGTGAGCATAAACAATTCCGGAGATATATGCAACAACAGAAACAACAACTGCAAATCCAATAGCAACAACAATAAATACATCTTTTTTTTGGCCGAGACGAACGTCGTGTGGGCGCGCAAAATCGTTAAATATTTTTGTTGATCGAAAGAAGTGCGAAAAAAATAAATGCACACAATATATATGTGTGTGTATGTATAAGTGAGTGAAATAGGCAAAAGAGCACACACACACCTCAGCTCCCCCCACCAAACGTGAAATAAACACAAAAATAGCAAATATTCAATCAAAAAGAACAGCGCGTGTATTTTGTTTACGTATGTGTGTTAGTGTAATTTGGCCAAGACAGGAAGAGATCATTTGCCAGCCAGTTTGCCAAAAGAGAGCAGCAGCATCATAACGTCTGCATCTGTATTTCGTGTATATGTGTGTTTGCGTATTTGCTTGCGTGTATTAGTGAGTAAATGTCAATAAATAAGAAAAAGAAAAGTGCAAAGCGAAAGTTTCGATAGTGTGCGTCTATATAATAATCTAAAGTGCGTTTTAGTTGCGTCCGATGCATTAGTGTTGGTGAAGTGTTAGACGAACCCTCCACCGTCCCCCACACGAAAAGGCGCAAAAGTAAGAAAAAGAAAGAAGCAGAGCGCAATTTGTGTGTTTCAAGTAAATTGCAATAATTTGTGTTGGCTGGCCAGATGTTGTGTTTAATAAATGATTGCGATTCTTGTTGCGCCAGTTGTATATTATTATGGCCTTGTTGAATAAACTGTTCTTTCCGTCGGTACCAGCAACCGCAACAACAACAACAGCAGCCGCCGCAGTAGCAGCAACATCGCCCACGCAGCAAACAGCACCTCAAACAACAGCAAACCAGATAACAACAACACCAGCGTCAACTACGCTAAATTATAGCCAAACAACAACAGTAGCGGAGGCGGCATCACGTACTCACGCCTCTGCCGCTGCTTCTGCTGTCGCCGCTGGAAATGCCGGCAATAATAATAATAGTTCGTCGTCCGCAAAAGCTACGCAAACGTCCAGAAATTATCTAAGGTAAGTGTTTGACTCTGACTGTCTATCTATCTATGTGTGTGTGCTTGTTTGCTTGCTAGCTCACAATCACACATTCACACACTCATGCATATCAATAACTGTATAATTGTTGGAGATCAGCACGTGTCGTGATTCTCGTGTTGAAATTTGTTTGCCGAGTAGCAGTCGAAATGTCTGGCCACACTCACGCTGTCATATCTAACAAAGCCTTAACTAACACCTGACATTAAGTAGCCGTCGATAAAGGACGTTGGAAAACAAAGGCGCAAACACACACAGGCACACAACCCCTGGGCCGATAGGCAGCTGCTGCATTGCACATGCAGTTTACTCATGGGCAAAAGCGAAATCGAAAATAAGCGAATAGTTTGTGTGCCTGCTCGACTGCAAGATACCCGTTAACGTAGAGTATATGAAACTATTAAGGCTATTAAATTCTTTCGTGCCTCACTTCCTTCCTTGCTTGTAATCAGTTAATTAATGAATTTAGGCGAAACCATAGCGATACCTTTCTATGAAAAGCATGCGGGTATAAGAAAGAGTGCAAACACATTCAGACACACACACATTCGCATTCGCCACACACAGATAACGAGAGGTAGTGGAAAGAAAGCATTTCCATTGTCGCCTAGCCTTTGTCGTCGCTCTGTCAATTTGCGACGGCTCTTTATCTCTTCCTCTTGGTGTCTCGTACGCAAATTGGCAAACGCAAACGCAAAACGGGGACAATAAACCCAACAAACATTTGGCAAATGCTTCGATAGCCGTCACGTACGCCAAAAAATGCACTGCTTTGTGTGTGGGGTCCAATTCAATTTGCGTATGTGTCCATTGTGTCTGTGTATGTGAATAGATAACTGTTGCTCTTGTTGTTGCTGTGGGAAAGTCAAAGTGCAAGTCAAAGGTGCGCCCTCTCCAGCAAGCCACCAACACTATTACTAACCCGTGCTGTGCTCTCGCTCTCGCACGCGCTCTCTCTTTATTTCCACTTCCCTCTTCCAATGCATTGCTGGTCACACGAGTGCTCACAGATTCGTTCGTATACGATTTCGCTTATTCGTGGGCGCTCGTATATGTTCGTTCTCTCGCTCTTGCTTGTGCTGGCACCAACTTGTCGATCGGCTTGCTGTGGCGTTTGGGGGCACTGTGGGCGACTCTGTGTGCGCGTGTGTCTTTGTATGTGTGTGTGTGGGCAAGACGTGGTGTGGAGGGAGCGGGCGTCAGGCGCAAATGTAAATAAAAACGAATCACATGACTTGCTAATCGGCGTTCACAGTCGCTGCCTGCTCTCGTGATTATTATGTCATACACATTTTGTTGTTGCCTTTGCCGCTGCGCTGTGTGACGTACTCTATAGGCATGTGTGAGTGCGCATACGCATGTGTGTGTGGATTACCCTTCTACAAAGGAGGATATTCTTAGTTGAGCATTCCTTTTAGCTAATTGCGTTTACTTACGCAGCAGCCTGTAGAGTATTTGGAATTCGTTGTGGGAGCGTGGAGGCATGTGATGTGTGTGCGTTGCTTTGTTTTGTTGTTTCCCTGTTAATTCATTTAATTATTATTTATTACGAGTACTGTTTATTTGCTTATGTAGTATGCTGAACTGTGCTCGCGTTTACAATGTTGATTCTTGACGCTTGCACTTTGTTGTCAACCGTTCTGATTGTTGTTGTATGTTTGTTTGTTTGCTTATTGATTGTGTGTGAACGCTCGATCAGCAACAGCAACAACAACAACGACAACAGTAACAATATCATGAAGAACAATCGCAATCACAATAATAATAATAACAACAGCATTTTCAATTGTTCAATTACAATTTGCATTGCCCCATTCAGTGCTCAACGTGCGCGAATCGTTTGCCCAGCGCGTCTTTTGTTAAATCGATTAACGCGATCAACACATGTATCTATCTAAGTGGGGTACTAAGACGGTGAGGAGGGGAGTGGTTTGCCTCCTTTACCCCTGTCAAATGGCCGATAAGGCATGAAAAATGGCATATGTATATCACATTTGGCCATTTGGCAGTTTCAAGTGTATATTGGCCAATACAGGTGCAAGAACTATACACATATTTATGGCCAACACTGTGGCACACACACACACACACACACTCAGTGTTGTTGCTGTTCTGCTCCATTCACCATCACGTGATAAACTTTTCACTTTGCTAATTAATTGCGGGGTTTTTGCACTTTGCTAAATGTAAACTTTAAAAATTTGCTGTAGTCGTTAAACTAATGATATGTACGAGGGGGAGGAACACACTGTGTGTTGTCTGTCTGGTGTGTTGGGGGGCAGAGGGACGGTCACATTGTCCGGTGGGTGTGAGTGTGTGCTTAAAGTGTGTCTTAGGTCAGTTTTTGGTTGAGTGCTGTAAAACCAAACAAAAATATAAAATAAATACATTTGTGTGTTTACTTTTGCTGACACTTAAAATTAATTTATTAAATTGTTGTTTATACTGACGACACGCCTGGGTAAATTTCCATCAGGTTCTGCGCGCACGACTCTCTATCTATCTATGTGTGTGTGTGTGTGTGAAAGTGTGACCGTCTGTGTTATCGTTCATTTCCATTTTCAGTTTTTGTGACTCTGTGGCTTGCGACTAAATTCTTTAGCAAATAGTTGAATATTATTTTTTTTATCTACACTCATAATCATAAGCAAATAATAATCATCGTCATTATGTTAACTACTATCTGTGTGGAGTGTGTCAGTCATGCGACTGACCCGACGACTCGTTCCAGCTTTCTAGCCAAGCCCCCCTGCCTTCTTCTTCTGTGTGGCTGTGTGAATCATGGCCAAGCCGTGTCCATATTTAGACATTTGCTAGCCAGTCACATGACTGCGACTGAGACATTCGCATATTTCGTCGACGTCGCCGTCACATTCGAATATGCGAAATTTAAGAAACAACCAGCAAAAAAAACAAAAAGCAAGAAAAAAAAACAGATGGAGTGGCATCATGTGTTTCAGCTGCGGCAGCGCAAAGTCCCTAACCCAAATAGCCAAGTCATTTGACGCAGAAGCACACATACCACATACACAGATGGTCATATATGTGTTTGTGTGCTTAGTTATTAGCACGTGGTTAATAATTTCCGATAAATTGCCGCCAACTTTCACACGAATTAGCCAAAGCGAGACAGCTCTATACAATCGGATGTATCGGATATTGATAGACGGACTCGAGTCTAGTAGTATATGGTATATGGGTATGGTATGGGAGTTTATCTGTGTCTATGCCGCAATTAGCACTCGATTGTGGAAATTTTATGCCAACAAAGTCTTTTATATTCTCTTATTTCTTACCCATTTTCATGTATATATCTGGTTTTTTTCTTGCAGCTTTTTTGCTTTATGTGTGGGGGATCGTGTGAATCGATCGATTTGATTGCTCATCGAATTTGCGTATAAATCAATCGAGCGACCAGATGTGTGGTATAAATAATATCGTTTAGAGCCTTTTGCGGGTTTGCGGTGGTGTGTGCCAAAAATTGATTGTGAATTGGAAATTCATTAATGTCGATAACTGAGCGCAAATTGTTTAAACAAATGTAACGCACGAACGCACGCACACTTACAAAACACACACACTCGCACACACACATACAGAGACACATCAATCATTAGCGCTTCACATGCCCTATTAATAATACCCCCAAAACCTCACGAGGCTTATGTGGGATATGAAGCTATTGTGCTATTGTTGTGTTATATTGTGATTTACATCGATCGCGACCACCCATTACGAGATCATCTAATGGGCGCCCCAATGTCTAGTGTGATCTATTTTGTTTGAGCGTCGTCTGGTCACATTTCATTTGGTCAATTATGTATTTAACTTTGCATTTGTCACTTTGCTGTTGTTTGTTTTTTACTTGATGTGATTGTTTTGTTTTCCATTTCTATTTTTATGGAATTTTGTGCACCTTGCGAGGCATAATGTATTTGCGTCGCAGCAGCCTCGTGTCTTTAGTGCAAACAATCACCCTGCTCCATTATCAGCGGGTATATTGGTATATGGGTGTCTGGGCTCTATCTCTGTCTCTGTCTCTGTCTCTGTGTGCATGTAACTGTGCTAGTGTGTGTGTGTGTGCGTGTGTACTTGTGCGAATCCCAGTCGCAGTCTCGACAACAGTCATTAACAACTAATTAGTATTGCTAGACTAATAAACTCGCTATAAATTCCGCTACCTTAAAGTGCACTGAAAAGTGTCGAAGGCGCAATAAAAACTTTCAAAAGTTACATTAGCTTCAAAACATATAGAATTTAGTTTTATGAACCTATATTTGATGCTTTATTAAGCTTCACAGCTACGGATACAGTAAAAATAAATATACAATTCATTTTTTACCTAATTTCTTACACAATAAGCATTAAAATATAGGAAATATAAATTTTCAATAACAAATTTAAAGTTTGTTGAGTATTTTCTCGTATAATTTTGGGCAGGAGTGTAAAAATAAATATATTTATTTTTTTTTTACCTAATTTCTTATACAATAAGTATTAAAATATGTAACAATATGAATTTAAACTAAAAAATCTAAAGATTTTTGATTATTTTGTGATATTAAAGAAACGAAAAAGTTAATATAAATTTAAAAGTTCAGACTCGCATTTCGCAATTCTCTTCAGTTGAAGTAAAAATAGGAATTAAAAGCATATTTTTGAGAAAAGGCTTTGTTTCTAACGAAAAGCTGTTAAAAGCACATTAAAAACACAACTTTGAGCGAAAGCTTAGCTATTGAAAGTGCTTTCAAATGAAATAGAATTTTTAAAGCTTGCGAATTTCAAAGAAATAGACAACTACAATTGTTTCTGTTGAAGTGAAAATATGTATTACAAACACATATTTGAGAAAAGTCTTTGTTTCTAACGAAAAGCTGCTGAAAGCACATTAAAAGCACAACTTTACCATTTAAAGTACTTTCAACAAACAAGTCTTTTATTTCAAATTAAACATAATTTTGAAATTTTGCGTGTGAATTTCAAAGAAATAAACAACAACAATTGCTCCACCGCAAATATTCCCAGTTACAGTTCACTTGGTTTTAGAGAGTATAATCACATTTAAATGCCAACGTAGTCGACGTTTGCCACTGTGGCTCCTCCATGTGTGAAGTCTCGTGGTCTGCCAAGTCATATGAGTGAGTCGTCGCAGTCATCGCGCTGTGGCTGCGGCTTTCGTTGTTTTTTTGTTTTGGTATTCGAAGTAGTTGTTGTTGTTGTTGTTGTTTGGGACTGATAGCTGGACGCGCTGCGTTGTCTGCCTCTGCCTCTGTCACTGTCTGTCGTTGTCGTTGTCATTGTAGTTGTCGTTGGTAATTATCAGTTAACAAAATTGCTTTTGCTTTTCAACGAGCAACGTCAAATTAGACATAATGCCCAAAAAGTGTAGAAAGTGCTGCTGCTGCCCGTCAAGGTGTAAATAATGCTGCTAAGCTCTGTTCACGTCAATTTGGCCTCTTGTTGTTTATACTGCACATATCTCTGTGGCATATCTTGTTATGCATAAATCATTCATCACAATCAATTCCATCTTGACTGCCGTTTGCCTTCTGCCTCCCGTTCACCGTCTGTCCTCGTGTCTTTTCGGTATTATGATGTCCACAAATTTATAGCTACAATTGCGAAATTGAAGTCATAATAATAAAAATGCACATTATGGCGAATTATGGTTGCTAAAAAATCAACAGAAATTTTGAAATGCACATATGTATATATATCATGTGTGTATATATTTCTTTATTTATACTATAAATGTATTCATGCAATACACAGTACAATCGCTGAGATTATTATTAATGCCGTGGCAAGTGGGGCCAGCTTTGTGGTGCCTCATGTGGTAAGCTGGTTAGCTGGAAAGCTGACACAGCGCTTTCTTTTCGCCGCTATCTTGAAATGAGGTTTGCGCTCATGTGACGCAGTTTTGATGTTTGTGAGCGTGACTTGGTAGAAAGAGAGCTCAATAGTATTTCTAGATTAAACATTTTTGGTATGTGGCATGTGGTAAATGGAAAGAATGTGAAGAACTTGGTGTATTTATTTATATTTTCTTATTTCTTAGAAACCATAGTTTAAATGATGTAGATTGTAGCACTATAAAACAAAGAAATAACAGGAGAAAAAAATAATACGAAATATTCAAATATAAAAAAGAATAATGTTCAACTTTTGTTTAATTTTTTTTAGAAATTCCATTTTTAGTTGCATTTTATTGCTTAGATTTTATTTTTTTTTTAATGTTAATATTTTGTTTTGTGTGAATGAAAGGAATGTAAAAAACTTGAAGTATAATATTTATTTATATTTTCTTTTTTCTTAGAATCCATGGTTTAAAAAATGAAGATTTCAGCACTATAAAACAAATAAATAAATGAAAACTAGAGTAAAAAATAATAATACGAAATATTACATCTAAAAGAGTATATAGTTCAACTCTCTTTTTAATTTTAAGTTGCAATAATTCGAAATTTCATTTTTAGTTCATTTTATTGTTTAGATAATCTTTTTTTAAGTTGAATATTTCCATATTAGTCGAATATTTCCATTAAGTCGTAATTCAACTCTTTTTTTGAATTTTAATCATTTTATTGCTTAGATAATCTTTTTTAAAAAAGTTGAAAAGTTCCATTAGAATAATGCAATTAATGTAGGTTTAAAACGAAACTATTAATGTATACAATTTCTACGTTCATGTTATTGAACTTTGGGGTTCAAAAAGATTAATTTTTTTTAGCATTTACTTTCAGGTAAACAAGTGAATGTGACGCTGTCAAAATGTTATTGCACTACCCGAAAGGCAAAACTTTGACACTAGCTTTATAGTCATTATTTCGTCATCGGGCGGCACAAAGTTTACTCACATCGACGTGTTGTGTTGTGTTGAGTGACGCTGTTAATGTTAATGCACATTTAAGTCCAATTTCCTGAAACTTACGTATGTGCTGACAATGTTAATGCTTAACTGGAATCTGGGCATTTAAATGAAATTACGCTATTTGCATTGGCTCTTTAAATTTATTAATAACCCAAACCACCCCACCCCAAACAAATGTGTATAATTGGTGGCATGATCAATTGATATTTTGCCTATGCCTAATGAGTACTCGTTTATAATAATTTCACTTATGTTTACTGATTTTATTATTTTTATTGACTTTCGCTCAAAATGTTAAGCTCATTTTAATGAGTGCATTGCAATGATGAATCGCCATTTGTTTTGCTTTGGTTCCGTCACCTTTATTTTGTATTTCGTTGACCGCTCCCATCTTGACTCACCCTCCCATATGGCAGATATATCTAGGTGTGTGTGTGCGTGTGCGTGTCTCTGTGTGTGTGTGTGTTTGTTAATCCAACGTCACATGATCAAAAGCAACTCCCCCGCCGAGCTGTTGAACTGGTTCGCAGTTCCACTTCGGCTTCTGGTTTCTCCGTCTCGTTCTCGTTCTTTTTGTTTTACTTTTTGTTTTTGCGTTTTTAGTGGTTCTATTCATTGATCGCTGAGTGGCGCAGAGGGCGCGGCTTGGGGAGGCGAGCAAGGCATGCTGCTGGTACTTCATTCATTGTTTGTGTTGATTTTAGCATTGCCTCAAGTGTCACTTGGCAATCAGACGACGTCGCGTCGCTGTCGTCGTCGTGGTCTGGTCGTCATTTGCTCATTTGTTTGCCTGATACATTTCTCATGTTATTGTGGGCTATTACCTGGCCCACCACTCGCCTGGGACCTGACAACGTTGGCAATTACCACGACAACAACAACATCGACAACAACAACAACAACAGCAACAACATCGACAACTACTGTGGCCGATGACAGACAACGCCTTTTGGCAATTTGCTTTGAACTTGACATTCGATTATTTGCGCACTTGAACAACGGGCTGCTTGGTTGACGCGGGCCGAAGCGGGGCCGGGGGTGAAGGTCGTTTGCTCTTTAACCACTTATCTATTGCGCACAGCACAGTTATTTACATTTATATATATTAAATATCTGTCAATATAGGGTATATATATTTGTTTATAATAGAGCTGCATCTCATGATAATGATAGGCAATTTGTTGTTGTTACCAAACAAACGACTCTGCGTTGTCTCTGTCTCTGTCTCTCTTGTTCCCGCTGCTGCAGTCGACGTCGACTGCGACCGCGACTCGCCTGACTTTTGCGCCTTTTGCCGGCAGAGGCAGCTTGTTGTCATTTTCATTGTCGTTCAACAGCGCTCGCTGTGCTTTTAACGCTGCCAACGTCGCTGCCGGCAGCGACGCCATCGTCGCCATCGTTGGGTTGGTTTGGTCATGTGACTTGTTGTATGAAGCAACTGGTTGTTGTAGCTGCCGTTGTTGTTGTTGCTGTTTCTGTTTGCTGCTGTTGCTGTTTCTGTTTCTGTTTGCTGTCGCTGTGTTGCTTTTGCTTTGTTGTAGTCACTTTGGAAATCTGTTTTTATTTGCACGCTCTCTTTCACACACACACTGACACACACTCAAACAAAGACACACATACAGTACCACTTGCACACACACTTACACACACACACTCACACACACAGACAGTGTAATGCGATTAAAAGATGTTGCCGCTTGATTTGATTATGGCTACAAATTGCAGCCTATATATACGACTATATATAGTCTTAGGCACGTATATACGTGCGCATATATCTGTACTTACACTCACACACTTATACACTGTATTTATAGTTATTATATTCGCTGCAAGAAAGAGTTTGATGACTGCGTGGCAATGTTTGCTTAAGTTAAAGACGTTTTTTTTTAAGTGCAGAATCTGGCAATGTTTGCTATAACTAAATATACTTTTTGTTTAAGTGGAGAATCCGTACAATCTAAAAGTAGTCTCTAAGCAAACACAATATTGCATCTGAAATTTAAACCAACACTTTTCGTTTTGAAGCTTGTCTATATAGGCTAATTTCAGTAGAAAAATCGTAGTATCTAAAAATAATACCTTAGCAACACATTTTGGCATCTCAAATATAAATCAAACCTTTCGATTATTGACTTACAATCTTAATGACTTGGTAACTAGATATTAAAAGTCGACTTTTACGCTCATTAATTTAAAGGCAGCATTCACCTCAAACACTGGCCACAGATCAAGTTTGCCACACCCACTGGCGCAAAATGTATTTTCAAATTACAAGCAACTGATAATAAATGTGAAAGATTTAGCCTTGGTTTTCAGCTGACCAACTGACCCGAGAGTTCTGCATAAATTCTTAAGTAATAATTTGATTAATCTAATGTGGTATATACTACGATTTAGCTCGATTCCTTGCAAAACGAATGCGCAGTAGCAAGCTGTCGATCACGGTCGTTTGTTCTTGATTGCTTGCGTTATAATTGCTCGATTTATAGTAAATCCAAAAGGGCTAATCAGAGACACTTAACATAATTCAAGTGTTTGGCGCTGATAAGCGAAACCGTCCAGCATATCAATCATATTTGGAACGTAGCACCCACCGTACTTCCCTCCCCCTCCCCGTCCCCCTCTCCACTCTCCCCTCTTTCCACAGTGGTGCTTCTCTGTTGCCTTGGCCCAGCAAGTTAACGGCAGCGGCGCCAACACAACGCAATCTGCTCAACCAAAAAGCCCGCGGGGCGAAAAGAGTCTCTTTTTTTTTCCAACCAACACATATGCACATTTCTGTTTGTACATAATATACTTGAGTGTATGTGTGTGTGTGTGTGTACACATAAGTTAATGTATTTGCTTAGTATTGTTTCTGCTGCTTTATTTTATTATTGTTGCTCGCCTTTTGTTTTGCTTGCGTAGCTGAAAAATAAAGCATGTGATCCAAGGCATATGCCAAGCAACAAGAGGCGCGCAGGCAAGATCAAAGCGACTGAGCGAGATGGCACCACTGCCCGAGCAAGATGGCTACAAAGTGCAAGAAAGTGAGAAAGAGTGCGAACGATGCGATGCGTTGCGTTGCGAGGCGAGGTGAGACGACCGCGAGCTTAAGTCGCCCTTGCAGCAAAAGCTCAATCTGTCGACAACCCCCACAGCAACAGTAACAGCAACAACGACAACAGGGTGTCACGGCATTGTGTGCATCGCAAAACACCCTGTACACACAATGCGATACAGTTACACATTTCCAGCATCGTGACTGAGAGTTCGATTACCCGCTGCAAGGTTATGCTAGGTATCAGTCGCCGTTGCTCTTGAGTTGACTTTAAAGCCGTGCGCACTCTCGAAGAATACTTAAAAAGCTCGTTTCCTCTAATCGACAAATGAACATCGAAAAATTAAATCTAAAAATACCGCAAATACTTCACTTGAACAACACAAAATGTTAAGCAAAGTATTAAGGAAATATAACATAAAAATGCATTCGCCAAATTCGATTTAAATTGTTCCTAGGGGAAATGCGCAAAAATAAAACCACAGTCTGGTCTTATTTTTATTTTTACACTCTTGAGATAATTTCGTTCATGTTATGTTGAAACATGATACAGCTGAATCAAATGCATATAGGAAGTTGTTATTACAGATTTCTGTCATAGGAAGTATTAGATGAAACTTAAGTAGGCTATGAAACCTTATACTATGCGTTTTATTACAGCTTACTTCTGTAATTTGGAATCATTATTTATTGCCTTTTGCCGGAAATAATCCAAAAGTCGAATCGAGCAATTGTAATAAGAGTAATTCACTCTTTTTTTTTATGCAGTTCCAGCAAAACTGACTGCAAAGAAATGCAAAACTTTGCTGCAAAGTTGGCAAATGTCGCAAGTTTATTTATTTTTAGTGTTTACCCTGGGTGAATCATATCGACAAATGGGTCGATTGTATCGTTTTACAGTTATGGTTTCCGCCCGTCAAACTGATGCACAACTGAAGTTTGAATTCCATTGAAAAGAAGTGGAACAAATTCAGTGATAACACGGCTAATGCGAGGACATTGATTACAGTCGGTTAATAGGAATCGAATACCAATTCGGATACCCAACAAACTTACTAAGTATAAATAACAAATTAAATATAGAGTGAGAGATTCATTATCTGTAGATTATTTGCTAAATGTTGTGAAATTACGGTATCAATGAACTCCCAACTGCGCGAGTTTTACGATACCAGACTGATTAGCTGCGCTATTTCATCATCATCATGCAACGCCAAAAAAAAAAACATCTATCTTGAAATATTATACCATTAAAGAAAACTTTAATGAATGAGTTAAGTATGAAAGTTAGTTTTGATGGGCGCCTGGCGTTAAGAGTTGAAGCAGTTAACTAAGTGTAGGTTGTTGTAGGAAGTCAGTGGGTCAGTGGCAGGTCGATCGCTCATACGACACGTAGGCCAGTGGCAGGTGTCAAAGTCCAGTTCCGCGGACTTATCGACTCTCGACTCGCTGCGACTCTAATCCATCACAAAAGTGTCTGATTTGTTTTTATTTTGCAGCTTTTTTTTTGCGCGCTGCTCTTTGTTGTTGTTGCCTGTTTGTTAAACAAAATATTAACACATCACTCTTCTCTGACAAGACAATGTGTGTGTGGTGTTGTTCTATCTGTATGTGTGTGGTGGTTGTGCTTGTGTTGTTGTGTGGTGGCACATGTGATGCTCGTCGTCGTTGTGTGTCGCAGCTGGACGCGAATCATGTGAGCAGCGCGCGCCGTGCTTTTTGCCGCACCTCGTCTCTTTGAGTGCCTCCACTGACGACACTGCTGCCTCGCCTGCTTCGCCTGCCTGCCTCGCCTGCCGCGTCAATTGAAGTGATTCGCCCTGCCACCGCGCACAGAGAGAGACTGTTGTGCCTCATGAGGCGCAGTCGTCAGTATTCAGTGTTCAGTCGACAGTCGTCGCCGTATCTGCATAAATATATATACTATGTGTGGCTGAGAGATACGTGTATGTGTGTGTGTAGTATGTTATATCGATCAGGCGCGCGCGAGTACCCGAGTCTATACCGAGTACTAGCAGCGAGCACTCATACTTACACTCACTCTCATATTCAGACGTGCGCGTCGCTGCCTTGAGGTACTTTTCAGTTCTGTTCTGTTCAGTTTCTGTTCGATTTTTTTTTGTTTCGTTTATCGTTTTGTTGTTGCTGTTGTTGTCCGGGACGTTCCGATGCGATCCGATCCGATCCGTTCCGATTCGCCCCATTTCGCGATTCACAACGCCTTGAACTTCATTTGGCGTCTAGCATCGCGGCCATAAACACTGCGCTCGCGTTGCTCGATCGTTCTACTTCCAGCCAAATATTGGATATATATATATATAAAGTGTTCACAGCGCGCGAGTTGGTTGAACGCGTCCACTTCCAACAACCCACAAAACAAACCCTCACATCCGCATGCATACGGCGCCATTTAGATACACGTAAGCTCCCCCTCATTTACTCATTTACTGACCAAAGCTCACTTTATGTTGCCTCCGCCTGTCCGTCCGTCCGTCTGTCTGTCCGGCCTCAATTTTTGAAAATAACCGCGGATCTGCACTCGTGATCCCAGTCGGGCCCACACTAACTAATCTATGTGTCTCACATAGAAAATTCCCCCTTGGGCCTCTTATCGCGGTCTCATAAAACACGACCAAATTAAGCAATAAAGCAGAGTATCTACCTCACTCCACCCCCTCTTTGAGGAGGAGAAGGAGGACTAGTCATAAAGCATTAAGAGCTGAAAATTTTCGTTAATTATAGCGCTAATTTAGTCAGTTGGCGTATTCTCAATTTAGCGCTACTTATTGTTAGAAGCCGCACAATCCATTTATAAGCCCCACTAAAAATAAATTAGAACCTCAAATCTGAAATTGGTTGACGCGATGTCGAGTGCTTTTTGAAAGTGTGTGTGTGTGGGAAGTGATCAATGTTTTCTGTGATCAGGAATTTAACGATTTCCCCTCTCACTTTGTGATTTTGCAAGTCAGCATTTGTTTTCACATCCGATAACCGATAACACGGACAAGTTATTCTCATGTCTGGCACACGATCTAATCGCAAACATCATAAAAACGCCCAAAAAAAAAAGGAACAGAAGAACACAAACTTAACTCGGAACTACAGAAAGAAAGAAAGAAAGAAGAGTAGCGAAAGAGAAGAGAGCAAAAAGCAAAGAAAGCCAAGTGGGGAGAAGTGGGGAACATGCGGAGGGGGGTTATCAGGGTCGCAAGTATTTTGTATTTTGTATTTTTGCCGTGAGTAATCGTCACGTGCCGTGTGTTCATGTGTGCTATATATAGAGCGAACATACAATTTATACACCCCATTCCCTCCTTCCTCGCCTCCTCCCTCCCAATTTCTCGATTTGACAATGAATAGAGGAGCACTTCACTAAGATTATGCTACTGCGACGTAGCGAGTGAATTTCTTGAGGAGAAGGAGAAGGAGAAGTGAAGAGACGCTGTAATTTGTTTCGAGTGCGGATTCATTTCATTTCATTTTCACTGATGATGGGGAGGAGGATGAGCAATTGTTGACCCAACTGCGGTTGCCTTCAGTCGGGGAATTACTCACGCTCTCTAGGAGAACTGTGATTAACATCTCTCTGATATCATATGATAGTAAGCGCTAATCTCTATATTTATATTTGTGAATTTACTTATATTCTGAACTTCAGCCACTACGTTTGTGATTGTGATTGTTTGATTGCGATTACGATTATGATTATCATATACTGTATTTACGATGGCAAATATTTTTGTCAGCTGTGTGTGGCGATTTGTTGATTGATATCAGGCGAATTAATATGATATGATAGTCAGCTGTTATCTGCTCCAAAATTTAAGTGGAACTAACGAAACTAACATTATCATATTGCCATAATAGTCTATTATTTTATTTGCATGATAGTAAATTATATTATTGTTGTCAAATTTCTTTGGAATTTTGTACTCAAATTAACGTAGTTCTCGTGATTATTGCTATCAGTCAGCTTAATGCGATAGTTTTTTCCTAGAATATTATTAATGTTTTGATTATGTTCGAAGGAATTTTTTAATGCTTTCATTGAGCGATTTTCTTGAGTTGCATTTAGTAGGTAAATCTTTTTATTTTTGGAATGTTGGAAAGCAAAACAATGGTGACTGTGTATAAAGATTATTTGACTATCTTACAGTAGCTAACGATAATCATAGCATGTGATGTCTTTTTATAAAGCAAACGAGTTATTTTGAATTAGGAATGTGAAATATCACCCTCAAGATAAGTTTTCATTATTTGCTATGCCATAAAAATTGTGTGATCTACGCAAAGAAGTCTTATGAATAGAATTTCACTTTCTTCAATAATAGGACTCTTCTTTTTTGACACAATATGGGATCAGTTGTATTTTAATGGTTAAATAAAGTTGGCAAATGATATTTTATCTATTTCTACGCTATGTCTATTAATTGCACCTTCACAGCCTTCCTCATGCGAAAGATTTGCGTACATTGCTCGTGACTCATGACCTTAACCATTGTCGCAATCCCCAAAAACTTTGTGTAACATACGATTCGTGGGTGTCGACTGAATGTGCCAACAATTTGTGCGTCATCTGAGGCATATATTACCTATCTCTTTCCTATGTCTCTAACGTTGTTTCTTTCTCTTGTATTTTGCAGCCAATTCCCCTTCGATGTCAGCCAGGTGCGCGTTTTGCTTTACAAAGAGGACGACAGCCATGGACGCCGGCTGTTGTTCGACTCGCACGCTTTGCAGAAGGTGACGTTAAAGGATACGTCGAATGCTGCAGCTGGCGGTGGCAAGTTCCTCAAGAATGAGAAGTTCACGACGCTGCAGAATGGCAAATTGCAGGCCAAAGCACATTCCAACAACAACAGCAGCAACCTGATCGAAGTGTGCCCCGAGTATGGCTACAAAGTAAGTGAATCACTATTTTTCTTTTTAATTCCTAAAATCTTCTTTGTTTGCTTATGGATTTTCTTTAAGTCTTTCATTGTCTGATATAATCCCGATGTAATCTCCTTCCTTAAATCACTATTACTACTCTAAGTTCTTCTTAAAATGTCGCTTTAATACATATTCTGCAAATCTTTGTCAAATTCCTATCTCTATTATGACATATGATTCCTCCTCAACTTGTATCCCATTTTCCTTTATCGATTCATCTTAAATTCACTTTCCTTCCTTAAGTCGTGATGTAGCATCTGGTATCCTCACCTTCTCATATATTTAAACTTTTCTCTTTTGTTTCTCAATTTCATCTAGATCTTCTTCTTAAGTTCTTTTTTGTAATTCCGCTGCATTTCTTGCTCAAACTCCTGTCTTTCTTCTTCCTTAGCTTCTGCTGCAATCTTTGAACTCAAACTTAGATCACACTATGCCCTTCAATTGTAATTTAAACCCTTGTTTCTTCACCTGCTTAAAAATCCCTTCTTTTCTTCTTAAACTCCTGTTATAATTTCTTTGTAAACGTTAGTTCTCCCACTTCTTCTACTTCTTTAAAACCCTGCTAGGTTTCCATTCTCCGTTTTTACTCAATTTAATCTCTTAATTCCGTATGTGTATTCCTTAACTCGACTACTAGGATCACTCTTACTATAATCTGTCTTTCTATAATCCCTTATTTCTTCAGCTACCTCACACTCTTCCTTCCTTTCTCAATTCCTGCTAGTCTAAACCTTCTCTAATCTCTCTTCCTCTCTCTCTTTTCTTCTACAGCACAATCGTCCGTCTGGCGCAGACATCACGCCCATTGGCGAGATGGTCTTTGGCTCGCTGGCCATGTCCTTTTGCGGCACTGCCTTGAAGGTGCACTGGTTGCCACAGCCCGCAAGGATACTCTGCTCCCAGGTCTATCTCACACCCACTGCCAATGGCGCAGCAGGAGGAGGCGGAGCAGGTGGCCACTCACCGTACTCGACGCTCTCGATGAACAGCCTCACCCCGCGCAGCTCGATTTGCAGTGAACACGGCTCGATGGATGGTCTCTCGATGAACTCGTTCTCCATGCCGTTCAGTGTGAGCGTGGGCGGCAGACAGATGAGTCTGACGCCACCGCTGGATGTGCCCATCTCGACGGTGGCTGCCGATCAGCATTCGCTGTCGATTGCAGACAGCGGACCGCGTTTCTCCTCCACGTACAGCAATGCCACCGACTCGGGTTACTCGGCCAGCGCCTCGGGCAGTGGGAGTGGCACAGGTGGCCCCTATTCCAGTGGAGATCAGTGGTCGTATCAGTATTCCACACGCAGTAGTCTGGGGAGTGTGATCTCCGATCAATCGGATGCCATGCGCAAGCTCAGCCTCGACGATTGGACCTTCTTTGCCAGCTCGCCGCAGCTGGATGAGTTTGCCAGCGATGGTTGTCTGCAGCGTCGAATCTCGCGCAATTTGCGCACCTCCTTCGAGTATGAGCATTCCAAGCATGACCTAATCGGTTTTCTCAGCGACAATGTGCAGCTGAATGGCGGCGGCTCCGTTGGCAATCAGGCTGCCACAGCCGGGGGCAGCGAGGGAGGCGGCATGGCGCCACCGCAGTACAGGCGAGCCAGCTACTGTGCGAACGAGTCGCGCAGCAATCCCGAGATGGGTCGCCGTCAGGCCAATCAGCGACGCAGACACAAGCTGGGTCTTGCTGTCTGCATTACGATGAGCGAGTCTTTTGAGGAGGAAATGGAGCTCTTCTGCAGCGAGCACATTGCGCTGCTCGAGTCCATGCTGAGTCGCCTGCGAGCGAGCACCGAGCATGCTTACATCAATCACAAGAACTTTCTGCAGGTGAGTCTGGGACGAAGTTAACCTAAGAGTAATGAAGTATATAGAAATTCATAGATGAACATAATATTACATTGGAATATACAACCAGGTTTTGATTCAAAATGAATAGGCAGAATTACCTAACAGCTTGTTTGAGAGATCAGTAAATGACCAAAGGGTCTCTAACAGTCGAATGTTGGTATCATACTTTGCTGTCAAACTCACCTTCGATGCAGTTCAAGAAGTAGGAATAGCTATTAAACTTGTTTGATGAAGGAATTGTTTGTTAAGGTTCACTTTTGGGATAGATTTTTAAAAATGATTACAGAGAACTAAAAGAACTCCCACATTAGAATGTTGCTATCATAATTTATTATTAAATTCTTTACATTCTAGTCTACAATAAAAATTAACAAATAGTCTTATTTGATTGAGAACTGAATATGATTTCGGATATAATGTTGTGACGAATTTTCGAATCGATTTTAGAAGATGAAAGTGTCTATAGCAGAAAAAAGTTGGTATCATACTTTGCTATTAAACACATTTTTAGTTGAAGTCCCAAAATTGTACTAACTAAGACGCTAGTTTGGTTAGATTATAAGGAAACTTTATAATTTGTTAATTTCACATTGAGGATGAAAGGGTCTCTCACAGTCAAATGTAACTATCACATTATACTAATATATTTTTCTTACTCTTGCTTGCAGATCATGTTCCAGGCGTGGCAGGATGCACAGCAGTGGTTCAGTGATCTGTTCACGGCGCCGCGCATCAAGACGCCCGTCTGGTTGAGCATCACGACCAGCGGCAGCAAGTACTCCAAAACTGTGGCCGAACGCTTCATCAAGGAGCTGTGCGATCTGCTCTCTTTCGCCGACACCAAAGACTCCAACTTGTAAGCATTAACTAACGACTATTTTCCTTAGTAATCTGCTAACATACAATATCTTTCTTGCAGCTTCATTAGCACCATGTTGACAGGCATTCTTACCAACCATCTGGGCTGGGTGGCAACCGTCTCAGCGTTTAATAGCTCCCGCTCCAGCGGCTCAGCTTCCTCGGCTGCTTCGGCGGCCATCGAGCGACGTGCAAAGCTGCTGCAAGTGGCCCAAAAGCATCCGTACAATGCGCTTTGGGCACAGCTCGGAGATTTGTATGGCGCCATCGGCATGCCGCCTAAGCTGGCGCGTACCATCATCTATGGCACCGAGAAGATGTGGGTAGAGAAGCTGCTCAATGTGCTCACCTATTTCATACGCTGCAGCGAGGTGCGACGTGCCGCCAAGCGAGAGGATTTCAATAAGCAGTTGATCAACGAGCTTGTTGTTGGCCAAACGAATCAGGAGCGGCACAAGAGTCCGCCCACGCTGCGACGACGTCCGGCAGCCACAACGGGATTGGGCGGCTTGACGCGCACAACAACGTGCAAGCAGAACCTCAACGCCATTGTGGATGATGATGAAGAGGCTTTGCTGTTGCAGCAACAGCAGCAGCTGGATGAGCTGGACAGCGGCGATGATCAGCAGCAGCTGGATGAAACGGATGCTCAGTTCATTGGCACCACGCTCAAGAAGAACGAGATTCCAACTGTGTTGGCATTCCGTGACTCGCATTTTGTGCAGCAGGAGCTGCGTATTGGCAACTATCTCATGGACACGGGCATCGAGAAGAAATCGCTGCTGGCGAAGCAGGCGCAGCAATATTTTCGCACTGGCAAAGATGGACGCATCAGGCTGACGGTGACGACGCCCGAGAATGTGGAGCTCTACATGGAGGAGGAGTCGAATGCTGGCTCTGTGGGCACCGGTGGCAGCATCGATGATGGCGCCATCGAAGCTTTGGAATTCGATGAAGTTAAATCGATGCCATCGCCAGCTGTAGAATCATCAGTTCAACAGCAGCAGCAGAGCAAGAAGAATTTCTTCTGGAACATGGTGCCAACGGCGGGCGTTAAGGAGGGACTGAGTCTCAGTGATCTGGCCAAGCTGCAGCAGGGCGTCAAGATGATTAATCGTAAGCTGGAGCGTCGCTGCAGCAGCTATTCCGTGGAGAGCAGTTCACCGCCTGAGCCGCTGGAGCCTTTGGTGCATGAGCGGCGCGTTTCGCATTTGTCGCTCTCCGATTTGATAACTCAGAACAGCATGGGCAAGAGCGGACGCATGACGTGGGGCATTGAGCCCATTAAGGAGAACGTTAGTCTGGAGGAGCAAATCCATTTCGATCACTGCAAGAAGCTCATTGAACGCGAGCACGGCATCAGTCGTCAGACCGCTGTGGACAATGGCAACGGCGTTGTCTTTGTGCTGGGCGAAAATGAGCCACTGATCAATCTCAAGAAGAGCAACGAGGATCTCAACGAGGACAACGAGTCCAAGCCGCAGCTGCTGTGTGCACTGCATCAGCGCACCCATGACGCCTCGATGGCCAACAAGAAGCACTCGGGCATGAAGTTCAACTTTGAGCAATATCCGCAGATTGCGACCAACTACATGAAGAGCAAAAATCTGGTCATGTCCAACAACTACGATCTGCTGATGGACAAGGCCAGCAAGCTGGAGGCCAACGAATCACTCAAGCCCAGTGACAGCAGCGTCACGCTGCAACAGCAGCAGCAGGAACAACAGCAAGCGGAACTGGCAGCCAGCAGCAGCTCAACAACTGTGGGCAGCGATCGTTGCATTGTGTGCATCAACAGCGGCAGTGCAACCTATCAGACTCCGTCAAATGCCACCGAGTTGGAGTTCGAGACGGACGAAGTGCATTGCTACAACGAGAGCAGCAACAGTTCGAGTGTGCTGCAGACAGTCAATTCGGCTGCCTCCATTGACACACTCAAATCGATGCCGGAGCCATTGACCACGCCCAATTATACGCGTCGGGCGCAGAGCAAGCGGCTGCCATCGCAACGTAGCTCTGTTTCGTCGGTGGCAGCCAAGTGTGCGGCTGTCAATGAATCGCAGCAACTGCTCAAGCTGCCAGTGCCGGGCATCAAGGAACTGCCACAGGAGGACGAACCACCGGGCGATAAATTGCGTGCCGGTTTCATTCCATCGCTGTTGCTCAGCGTCAGCGATCACTACGTCTCCGACATGGTGCTACAGGTGAGTTCAATTAATGATCATTTTATGTCAAGCAATTTCTATAATAAGTTTCTTCTTACTCGATTTTTAGGGCACCTGTGCGCCGCCCAACAAGTGGGAAATGAATCTACGCGAGGATCTGGCGCTGGCCGCACGTTCTGCCTCGCTCATCTCACAGCCGGCGGAGAATATCGCCATTGTGGCCGATATGGACAAGTGGGATGTACGTTTAATCTCATCACAGCTGCAGCAATTCCCCTATGCCGGCGGCCAAAGCTCGCCAGTGGGCATGTCACAGCTGGTCTCCAGCATGCTCGAAACTGTTCAAGCCATGCACGTTGGCGGCATTCCCGCCTATGAGGTAAGTCGAGCACGTTTTTCTGTTGACTATAATCTCATTAATCAACTCTATGCTTTGCAGTGTCTGGCATTTCTGGAATCGAAGCTGCAGGAAATTTATTTGCAATCAGAAACGCTGGCCGCATTTCTGCTGGAAACGGATCCGTGTCGCTTGAGCGACATCACAACACCGTTGCAATTATCGGAGAACGATGTGCCACTGCTGCTCTCCATTGCGTATATCCACACGCCGAAGATTAGTCGAAAGTGTGGCATCAGCTTCAGATGACAGACGCTCAGCTGCAGCTGAGAACAGGACCAAACCATTGCCAAAACCATCATCATCATCAACTTTATCATCGTTAGCATCCTTATGTTCATCTCACGCATCATCCAAAGCATAGCGAAACAAGCAAATACTCCAGCGAATTTTCATTTCACTGATTTTGTGATATATTTTTATGAATATAGCGTGTAGTAAAATCAGGTTATTCTTAGTTAGGGCGTATATAACAAACAGGCAAGCAGCTCACTCAAACACACAATACACAAACACACAGGAGAAATGCATGCACTTATCCATCCATCCAAATGCATAAATAACAAGCACTTAACCATATATTCATTATGATTATTATATATTTGGGATATGATTTAGGGAACCCACTTATCGCGCAGTCACATGAAGAAGTATTGTAAATTATTTGATTTAGTTTTTAGTTAGCATGATTGTGGGACACGACTTAGCAGCACTCCAGCAGTTTGCTATTATCGATCGATCGATTGTACTCGTGCTCCTCCCCCATCTAGTGTTTCAATTAGATTTAGTAATTTATGACAGCAATAATCTAATTATCGATTTAATACTTACAAATAAGTTTACACACACACACACATACAAGGGCAGGAGCGCAGCTTATAATTGTAAACATTCGAGAATTAATTACATCGTAAACGGTACATATATCATATGTATATAGCAATTAAGTATAACAAGCAATGGATAAATTTGTATACGTATTTTTGAAACAAAAGATAAAAAACACTTCTAAAAACTTAACATTGCATTTTTTTAATGGGCCAGGAAATCTGGCATCAATTGAAACTAATTTAACCTAATTAGATTTGGTCTGGCGTGCTTTACAAATTTTGTTGCCTACTTTTAGGCAGTCGCAAGTAAGGAAATTTATTGCGGCTGCGCGCAGTTCAACTGACCAAAAGTGTTGCATACTTTAGGGGCGAAAACATCTTTATTTTGTTTTTTTCTAGGATATCCTGCGGTGTCCTGGCAAAAGAACATATTTTTTATGCTCCCTGAAAGCAGCTCTATCGACTGGCATTCAAGGATTTCTAGAATTTTCTGAAAAATTTGCTCAAATTTTTATAGGGGGAGGCATGCAAAAATTGGTAAAAATTCAGAAAGTCGCCTGTAACTCCGTTATTTAAAGGACGATTGGAATGTCCTTTGGTATGCAGATATTTCACGTTAAGACAAATAGAATGACTATCTAAAAAGGACGAAAATCCTTCCAGGAAACGAAATAAAAGGACTTTTTTACTTACGGAAAATAAGCTATAACTCGAATGTCCTTTGAAGGATCTGGTTAAAACTAGTGCCAAACGACGCCTTTTAGATAGCCCTATCGATGTACCAAAGGACATTCAAGTTGGATTTTTGGTTTTGCAGTTATCAAGAATTTTATGTTTTTGAGCACTTTTTATATGATTTTCGAGTGAAAAATTTTCTTAAACATTTCCAGAGTTTGTTTTTTTTTTTATCTTTTAGTCGATAGATAACAAATACAAATATTGTATATTTATAATATTTTTTATTCATGCTTTTTTGAGTTTATATTTAAACATTTATACATTTACAAACATTTATTCATTTGTTTATATATATTTTTAAAGTAATATATGATATTTTTTTTAAGTAGAATTAACATAGAGTACATGGATATATGTTGACATTACGACTGAATTGATTACAATTGAAAAGTTTACAACTAATTCACATAAATTAAAGGGCAGCAATTGATTCTCACTTTTTGTTTTCTCTTGGTTTTTCTTTGTTTTGCCTTTTTAAACAAATATATTTAATTAATTATCACATTTCCTAGTTGTTATATATAATCGATCATATATATATATATATATATATTTATATATTTATATTTCTATCTGCTGGTAATGGACTACAATATTTGAATACTCGGCCCACCTTGGATGTGGCCTGATTGGAGATGGCGTGGATGAGGATGCCCACATGCGTCGCAATCACTTCACCTTCTGCGCCTCTAGATAGGTGGCGGTGAAGGTGAGGAGACGATGGCGCTGCTTGAGATTGCGGGAGCGGACATGCGATGAATTCAGCTCCTCGGTGTAGCTGCCGGGGAACCAGCCGACGGCTCCGTCTCGTATGCGCTCGCCCTGGTACCAGCCTGAGAAAAGATATTACTCGTATAATAGCTGGAGAAGATTAATAGCTTCACCATGTACTCACCATCTGGCAGCTTGCGTGAGACGTTTACAACGTCGCCTTGCTCGAGCTGAAGCACATCTGGCTCATCAGATTTGTAGCTGTGCTTGGCAATCACCTGCGGACAATCCCACGATTCATACAACTTCTCGCCAGGCGTTTCCGCCTCCGGTGGGCGCATGGCTTCCAGCCAGCGCTGCTGATCTGACACTGAGGGACACGACAGCACCTAAGATAACAGGAATATTAATATAGATTATAACTATAATATGTATTGTCTTACAAGTTCAATTGTCTTGCGCTCGTAGTTCTCCAGCAGCGTCATCAGCATGAGATTTTTGCTAGTCGGATCCTTAATATCTTTGGTGGGCAGCTGCGGCAATGTGTCGCCCGATGCGAGTGTCAGCATGCTTCTGGGGCAATAGTCAAACACACTAAAGTTCGATTCGCCCTTGCGCTTGCAGAGCACCAGCAGATCGGAGAAGAGGAAGGCATAAATACTCGATTTACTGAAGCGTTTGCCAAACGTCAACTTGGCATCGTCGCCACGCCACACGAGATGCGTCAGCTCACCGCGTTTGACCAGGAAACGTGGCTTGGCTCCTTGCTTGGGCACTCCCATTGGTGCGATGGCCAGAGCGCGTATGTGCGAGGGAAACTCGAGCTGCTTGGAGATTCGCTCCAGTTCGTAAGCCTGTTCCCATCGATTGGCTGCCTCGTTGCACTGCGCCACGATCTTTTGAACCAGCGCCAACGTTAACTTCCAGCTCTCGTATTCCTCCGCATTGTTGGGCGATTCCTTGCTGAACACCGCATCGATGAGCAGCGGCAGTCGAGTGATGCGCTGCATGGGCAGCATAAGAAACGAGTGCAGATTGAGGCCACAGCAGCTGGGACTTGCTTCAAGTTTGTCCAGGTGCTGTTGGAAGGCTCCATTCTTCGTCTCCTTCAAGCGGCGTAGCGTTCGATCCATGCGTCCTTGGTGCTCACAGAACGTGATGTACACATGGAAATGCCGCTCGGCAATCTCGTAGATGCAACGACTCAGTCCCAGCAACATGATGTTGTTCTGCCAACAGCATTCTAGTTCAGTGAGCAGACGCTCCGAGCACTCATGCACGGGGACAATGTAGGAGAACAGCGCCTTGCGATCGCGTGCGCTCAGCACACTGCTGTCACAAAAGGCGGTGTTGTTCATGAAATGGCGACGCAGCAGATTCAAGGACTTTAAATAACTCGCCTCCGACGTCATGATCTCAAACTTGGCCTCCTGCAAGCCACGTTCACGAGGCGTTAGGGTAGCTAAAATTGTAAAAAAGAAGTATTAGTTAATCAAGTATTTTCGAAAGTTCATTGTCATGAATGTAACTCTGTCTTTACGCTCGATAATTATCTAAATCTAAGCGGTCAACAGCTAATAAAGCAATACATCTTAGTGCAACAACCAGATTGAATTTTGATTCGAAATAAAATTAAAATAAAAAGTAAGTTGAAATCAATGGAACCGATTGAAGCAGGAATCAAGTATCATGTTAAGGTTTATAAACTAATCCATTAAAATTTACAGAGTACAATTCTATACAATCAGATAAGTAATATAAGCTGTATTTAAATAACAATTGTGTAGCTGTCAAGATTATTATTATTATTATGTTATTTTCTCTTCCATCAAAAGAATGAGAGAATTGACTCCATCGTGTTGTGGTTTTGAAATGAATTCACGCAAATTAAATCAAGGAAATCAATTACGATTGTACATTTCACAATCAAAGTCTTAACATGCCTGATAAAGATAATTTTAAGATTAAATAATGCAAGATTCATTGCGATCGGATGATAAACTTGTCACTCAAAATGCATAACGGGTAATCTGACAGTTGAGCATACTCAACTCTTCTTACTATATTTTAGTTGCTTTACTTATTCTCAATACACACTACTCTCTTCTTAATCTACTCTCTAGTTATTTCAATATTTTCTACTCTTATATTATCTTTCTCCTCTCTTTACTCACGCAGTATGAATGAGTTGATGACCTCGGGTATTTCACTCCACAGAGTTCTTGACGGTCCGTTCTTGGGCTCCACCAGCTGCAGCGCCGTTGGACGCGCTTTCGACTGCTGCGCCGGTGGCGTCTTGGCATTTGCATGCAGTCCAATCTCCTCGTAGCCATCCGTGGATGCGTTCTCATGGGCTTCCAGATCACGGGTAATCGACTAGAAGCAACAAAAATTATTACAAATCAAATTTTAACATTTAAAACTTAAAAGTTACCTCCAGTTTGGCTGCGCTGTAAACCTGATAAAGCGGCTCATTGGAGAACAGACTGTGCGGCTGAAGTTCATCACCCAGACCCGCTTCGTTGCCCGTGGAAACGCCAGAGCTGCCGCTGGAGCTGGCCACCGAATTGCCGCTGGTCTGATACAGTCCCGATTCAGCGTACCAAGAGCTGCCACCGCCATTAGCGCTCGGCGTGGGCGTGGCTAGCTCACCGTTCACGCTGCTCGACTGCTTAAAGACACCGCACTCGGCGTACCACGAATCGGGTTGAGTTAAGCCTTCCAACTGCGGCGTCTGTTGCGTGCGATTGACGCTGTTACGTTGCTCTGCCGGCGGCGGAGGTGGCGGAGGTTCATGCGGCCGGACTCCGATGGTGGCGCGACGTCGCATTGCCTTCGCCTCCTTTTTGGCTTTGCGTGCAACTGTGGAGAACTTTTGGGACTCGGCGCTGGGCACGGGAAGATCTCCGGAGGAAGCCTTTTCCGAGAAGCCCGAATCGAGTTCCCCTGAGCCATGCAGTTGCTGTTGTTGCTGTTGCAGCTGCAACTGCATCTGCGCTGGCGGATCCTCAATGTAAAAGGTGCTGCGCGTGGGCGTCAACGTCGACAACTGTTTAGTATCAAAGGATGAACCCACAAGACTCTTGCGCAGTCTCGAACGCAAACTCTTGCCATTCTTCTGCTTGGCACGCATCAAAGTTGTTGACAATTGCGGCTGCTGTTGTTGCTGCTGCTCTTGATTAAGATTCTTTTCGGAGCTGCTCAGAGATTTCGCTTGTTCGTAGAGCTCCTGCTTGCGACATTCGACGTAAAATTGTGTATTGCTGGGCGTATTCTCGTAGAGCTTTTGCTGACTGCTCTTGGGTGACTTTTTGTTGGAGATGAAATCCTTAAACTTTCGCACAATGGCATAGACTTGATTCTGTGGCGCCGGCGGTTCCGGCAGGCGATGATTACGCATGTCCACGCCGCTGTCATTGTGCTGCAGAAAGCGAAAAATTATTAAAGTTGAGTATTAAAGTTGAAGTTGACAACTTACGTGGTGGAGACGTTGTTCCTGCTCGGTGTGCTCATCACTGTCCGTTTCAAAGGAGTCGTAGTCATCGGAGTTGATGGCATGCTGTCCCAGCGCATGCGCCGATGCTGAATGCTGTTTGCTTCTACGCTGCGAGGCGCGTGGCAAGTCCTGAGTGCGCTTGTGATGCTGTCCGGGCAGCAGCTGCGTCGAGTGTCGCTTGTTGCCCAGAGGGGATAACGTTTCATAATAATGATCCGAGTCATCTGAGATGGAAAACAATAAATATCATTAGTTAAGTGATGTTGAATGTGTACTTTTCTTTAGATGCTGATGATGTTGCCTACGCTTGACGAACCTACAAAGGTGCTCACTACCATCGACTCTCTCGACGCATTGCCGTGCTCTGCATGCGACAGTCGCAACACGCTGAGATGCGCCTGGAGGCGACGCTGTTGCAAATGCCGCTCCAGCTTGTAGCTGCTGCGTTGTTGATTGATGGCTGCGATTTCATTTTGATAGATGGGCTCCAGCTCGCCCGGCTGTGCCTTGGGCAGCGTTGTCTCGTTGTCGCCCTCGGCATTGATATAAACACTGCTCGACGGACAGGTGATACTCACTTCGCCCACCGCCCGAGGGCGTCGTTTGCGTGTCAACGTCACCAGCTGCTGTTGCTGCTGCTCTGTGGCACTAAAGTTGCTGCTGCAGCTAAGACGCAGCTGGCTTTGATTGGCATTTGCGTTGCTGCTCGTGGTTGCCATCGCAGCATATTTCACGCACTTAACTTCCTATCGAATGCTAGCAATTAAATTTTCAGTTGTTGTTGTTGTTGTTGCCGTGCTGAACTTTTGAACTCTATTTGCATGCAAGCAAAACTCTGCTTTTAATTGGCGGCAATTAAATGTCTGCACATAACAATTGATTGCATTGCTTGCAGCAAGAGTTGCGCTTTAAATTAATGCGGGCTTTTTTATGCTCAAAAATCGTTAAATACTTGTCTTGTCTTTCAATTTGTACGCTGAAGAACAAAACTGTTGCGCAGCAAAATTGCGAAATTATATAATTTGCATAATTTCAACAAAATTTTTGGCGTTGTTTATGTTTATTTTCCCATTTTATTAGCGACCCTCGCAGCGCAGCGCTAATTAACAAAACTTTTCAAGTGTCACAATATTTTTTCTGTGTTTTAGCTACAAAACTCAATAAACTTTAACAACGCGGCGTATGCGCGATTTTGATCAACATGCTGGCATGCAAAATAGCGCAAAAATTATAATGAAATCACGCTTCAATGCAGCACACGGCCAAAAACAGCAGGTACAATTGTGATTAACACAAAAGGTGCTCCGAAATTATACAAAAAATACGAAAAAAAATAAGCGTTAGACTAGATAAAACCAGAGCAGCGCTTTGGAGTGAGCACACATGAAAATTACGTATACGCAGCGAAGCGAACCGGTTCGAAGCGCGATAATAAAACACAGATGTCTGTCTGACGACTGCTTGCTCACTCGCCTGGGCAGCACTCAATGCGTTCCACATTGTGGATGCTAACTGCCAGAGAGAGAGGGAAAGAAGTATGGAAACAAGATACTTTGTGGCTTGTTGTTTGCCGTTGACCAAAGCGACACTTGTTGTGCGTGGGATGCTGTGCTGTGGCTTTTAGGCTGTTCTCGCCGTCTTTAGCCTTATTCAGAAGTAATCCACAAAAATTCAGCTGGCGGATGTGAAGGCGGCACAGTGCAAAAATAAATTGTGTATGTTTATTTCAAGCTGTAAATTGGATTCATTTATTTCCAGTTCTTAAGCTTTCTTCAGGTAATTTATGCCGCTAATCAATTTTTATTTTTTTGCGTCTCTAATTTGTTGCATAAATATGTAATTTAGTTGACAAGGCTACAACAACTATAATAACATGCAGTGTTAATTGACACCGGTTGTCTATGCAAACTTGTATCTCAACTTTCAAGCTGTCTTGACGCAACCTGCTACAAATTAGGCTGATCTACTAAATCTGTTAACCAAGTATAGAAGTCTGTTTATACATTTGCTGGCTTAGTTTACTTTATGCCTTTTCTGGCTAAACTGTATTTCAATATTTATATATTTTCATGTTTCTTCTCGCCTCTCACTAAAAATTAGCTCGGTTTGCCTTGCAAATTATATTTTTCGCTGTGTATTTGGCTTATGCGGAAATATCGTTCGTATCTTTGGCTCTTTCGGCTCTTTGTTAGGCCTTTTGGCCAATTAATTTTGCGTTTTCGTGTGGGCCACGCACCGTATTTACACATAAACAAAAGCAAGCACCGCTAGAGAGTCTAGACTCTATACACAATCGCAGATGAAGACAAGAAAACGGAAAACTGTCTGATGCTTTGTTTTGTGATTACAAGAAGAATTGCAGCCTTGGCAAAGTGCACAGCTTGAGGTTGAATAGACTCGCTGCGCAATCTTCTGTTTTTTATTTTATACTACATCACTTTAATTATTTTCATTTCCAATTCGATGCGAATGCAATGCAGCTGAACCAAACGTATCGTTTATTGATCGATCGATTGACGCATTGAGGTTAAACTTATTAAGTGCCAAACGATGTCATTGTCTGTCTACTGGCTCTGCTCAGTGTCAGCCAGCAAAGCTCTAAGTATATACTATCTATATAGCTGCCACTTGGATTAATCAGTTAAGCTCGACGAGTTCACCACTCGATCTTTCTGCCTCATAAATCTTCATTGTGGCTTTTCCGCGACCCCATTGAAAATGTTTCGTCTGTTTCCCCTTCCCCTTTCGATTCATTGGTTATTTTAAATGTGTGTACTATAGAGTGACACTTTCGCTTTTCTTTTCGCCTCTTTTTCCTCCACCTCTTATTTGCTTTAATTATTGCGTGCCGAAAAGAAAGAAAAAGTGTAAGGAAAAGCGAACGTGCCCTGGGTAAAAGTTGACTTTGCTTTGCTGAGAATTCCGCTCTGCGTTTTGCCGTTGGGGTTTTCTTCAAACACAAAATTAGCAATTACAAATTACGCGGCTATTTCACAGTTTTAAAATTGCTTACGCGCCCCGTATTTAACAGTTAGACGTCTGTTGCAGTTTCTTCTTCTTCTTCCCCTTACTTCCCCTCAGTCATCCAATTAGCTGCGTTGCGTCGCTGCCAGCGTTCAGTGAACTTTCAAGCGGCCATATTGCAAAGCTTTATTTTTTTTTCGTTTTTGCTTATTTACGAGTACTTTTATGGGATGCTATTTTGTGGGCTCCTCTTTGGGGGCCTGCACTAACAACTTATTATTGCACATGATTACATTTCGATTTTGCAATTTTGCATTTGAAATTGAGGCTGGCATTTGCTTATTTGCCTATTCACTGTTCACTGTTCACAGTTCACTATTTACTATATTTTTTTTTATTGCTATTCCTTTTACTTCATGTGTATTTTTATATTATGTGCGTAGTCACTGCACTACTAGTAGTTTTTTTTTGTGTTTGACTTTTCGTGTTTTGTGTTGTTAGCGAGTTCCTTAAGCTGCTTGTAGCTATTGTTGTTTTTTTTTTCTTAACTTTTAACTTCTTCAAGGTTGTGCGCTTTTAACGCTATATATTATTTCTAGACTGGTTTTCGCTTAGCAATTTCGTCATCATTCACAACAACAACAACAACAACAACAACAAAAAGAAGCACGATAAAAGTGAAACATAAAGCTTCAAGTTGCTCTCTCGTTGCGGGCGTAGGGCAAATGGCGGCTTCAGTTTCAGTTTCAGTTGTAGTTCGTGACGTCTCGCTGCCTTTGCATAAAAGCACATACAACAACAACACGACAACTACAACAACAACAACATAGGCATACAATAATTGAAAACTAGCTACGCTGCGCAGCGCTGCTTGCAGCCGCCGTCGGCGTCGACGCTAACGCCTTTTTGGGGTCGTCTGCTAATTTTGCATGCACTGCGCCATGCACTTTTTCTCTTTCTTCATTTCTTTCTTTCTTTCTGTTTTTATTTCACTTTTCACACCGAGATGCGCAAGCACGTAAAATATTGAGCAAAATTATGAAGCGCACATTAATCACACAAAAATATTGTAGAAATATTTTTCACATTTAACAAACGAAAATTGAAGCTCGTTGGGCGAGTTTTTTCGACAGGCAGCGTCCGAGAGACGAACCGCACGTTAGCACTGACGCGCTGAGACTGTGCACAGCTTACAATACAACTGAGAGAGGCGGAGAGAGACAGACTTTGCCTGGGCCGTGGAGTTAAGCTGCGATAGTTGCCGCTGCTGTTGTTGTTGCTGCATGGCAGCCATGGAATTAAAATTGCAAAGCAACAACAAGAAACACAGAAAAACCCATAAGCATTCGGGGTCCAGTTTATGGGCATTGTTTACGCGCGCACGCTCTCTCAACTTGTTATTGCCTTTTGTGGAACCTGTCGCGCAATGCAGTCGCAGTCGCAGCTGCGTCGTCGAGGCAGGCGCCAATTGCATTTTTTTGTGTGTTTGTGTAAAATGTGCGCATAACGCTTACTCATTTCATGTGTGTGGGAATTGTGGCTGCCTTTTGCTCGCATTTACATTGCCCATAATTAACGCGCTGCGGTTTTTTTTTTGGGTTTTGTAAGTCTGCGTCTTGTTAATTTTCATTTCATTTTATTTACATGCTGTCTGCTTACTTTTGACATTTCATTTCGCCTGTGGCCAAGTTGTCTTTTAAATGGACTTCGAGTTGGGCTCAATTTGTGCATACGATTTATCAATCGCTGACGGCAAGCAGCCAACCAACAAACATTCATTATAATTGTCGTTAATTAACTCGCAGTGAGTAAGCAATGTTGTGGATTGCATGTGGAAAGCAAGTTTAGCTTGTGCACAAACCACAAGTAGCCGAGACACAGCTAGCTGGGAACTGTAAGCTTGGCTCAAAGCTCTGCTTAGCTTATGTACACGAAAGCTCTGTGGTTTTCTGACAGCACAATCTATATAGGAAATCATTTTGCAGACAAAGTGAATTATAATGAGCAAATATTTAGCTAATTTATTGATGTAGAGCAACACAAAGACAAGTTAAGCAAACACCGCTCATTGTTCAGTCGGCAAAGAGTTGACTTTTCTGCGATATTGATACTGAGTGCAGATAAAGAAATGTCTGGGAAAAAAATATTCAACTACTATCTCTCCATGAGCACTTTTTGCACTATATATATCTGTTTGATTATATAACTATATCATATATGTATGTGCAGTACATACCTTCAATGCAGCTCTTCGCTTTATTTTGTTGCAGTCTTTTGTCTCTGATGCGTTTCGACCAATCCGGACTACGAACGCGATGCTGCTTGAACCTCTGTTCCCGCACACTGCAAGGGAGAAGATTATAAAGTTAATACCGTAACTGATTAGTATTTTTTAATTGTAGAATAGTACTTCATGCTTCCCTCAAAATGCGATCAATCAATGTGCAGCGTTATTAAAAATGTCTTTCAGCTTGGCCACTTCACTTCTAACTGTGTTCGGTTTTCTCTCTGAAGTTCTAACTAGCATAGAAGTTACAATAAAAGGTGCCCGACATTACAACTGTGACTTGTGAATTCTGAATGGGGCGTGAGTTGCCTCAGTAGGCGAACAATCTTATCGGTTGATAACAAAACGCAATTGTAGGTCAACGCGCTAATTAATGTCTCTCAAAGGGGGGGCCAAGAGGCAGTTGCATTGCCTGAGAGAGTGTGTGATGCAATAGCGTAATTTCATGTTTAACTGAGAGAATTCATTCTTCATAATTCCATAGCACTTATTACAAACACAACGGGGAATAGGAAGTGCTCTTAATTGCCAAGAAATGTGTCAATTTTTTAATGATTCCGCACTGTCATTGTCACAAGAAGCTGTCAAATTGGTTCGTAACTGCAGCTAATTGAAACTATCGCATACTATCGATTAATCAATATTATAGTATAATTATAGTTATCTACTTTAATTATTAATACTGTATCATTGTTTCTCTGTTTATTTACAAACGTTATGAGGCATCAAGAGTAAATGTTAAATAAATGGCAAATTCAGAAGTTACATTGAAGAATAATAAAAAGTTGTATGCTTAGCTGTTATCGATACCATTTACTATCTGAACTATATTAATTGCAGTTTTCCGGCTTTAACTAATCGTTTATCTCAAAAGTTAGCTTTAATAACACATTAAATATATTTAGGAAACAAACTTCCGGAGCACAAAGTGCTAGTTTTTATTATGACTAAGGTTTCAAGACGTCAATTGTGTATAATATAAACAAATATATATGTACATATATAGAGCTATTTTTACAGCTACTGCTAATCAGACTTGTCGATTCATATCTTATCAGTGGGACAGAACAAATTGCAATCGCATTTAAACTTTCAATACCTGCACTTACACAACAGCCAAGAGCCGAGACATGGAATCGGCGACTTGAACTGAGGTCAGGGTTATTTGTTTAACCCGGAATCAATCGTAACCTCATTAACGTAAGTTATTTCTGCGATAAACCAAGAGCTTTACATTACTTGATTTCTCCCTGCTTTCTGCTGCTTCGAAAGGTAAATCGTAACACTGCCTTGACCTGCTTTCTATACGCGACATTTCTGGGAATCGTTCTGATTGCATGTTGCAACCCTCGTGCTTCTGCATTCTCTTTTCCTCTCTCTGTATTTATTTTTATACCCGCTACCCATAGGGTAGAAGGGTATTATAACTTTGTGCCGGCAGGAAATGTATGTAACAGGTAGAAGGAGGCATCTCCGACCCTATAAAGTATATATATTCTTGATCAGCGTCAACAGCCGAGACGATATAGCCATGTCCGTCTGTCCGTCTGTCCGTCCGTCCGTCTGTCCGTCTGTCCGTATGAACACCTAGATCTCAGAGACTACAAGAGATAGAGCTATAATTTTTTTTCGACAGCATTTGTTATGTTTGCACGCAGATCAAGTTTGTTTCAAATTTTTGCCACGCCCACTTCCGCCCCTGCAAATCAAAAAAATCGAATAACAAGCGTAATTTTAAAGCTAGAGGTACGGATTTTGGTATGTTCAGTAATAACTATAGTAGTTATGATCCCTGAAAATTTGGTTTGGATCAGAAAGAAATTGTGGAAGTAATTAACAAAATACTTTTGTACTGGCAAAAACGCCTACTTACTAGGGTCTGAGTTGCTTTGGCTGACAATCTGGTATATTGTGCCGTCTATGGTATATTTTGAATGCGGTACTATATCGATATACCACATATACCATTTGGTATATTTTTTAGTATTTTGCAGTATATTTAGTATATTTTGAGAATAATACCGCAAAATATATTGCTTTTATTCAAAATGGGTAGCGGGTATCTCACAGTCGAGTACACTCGACTGTAGCTTTCTTACTTGTTTCACTCTGCAACAGCGATTGGCGTCAACAAAATTCTGTGGACCGACCGCAGTTCGCTGTTTAGTCCGATTAGATAAGCGGCAAGCCAAACAAACCTATCAGCAATCTACGCAGCTTTTTATATCCCCGGTATCCACGGGCTAAAAGACCTTAATAGCTATGTGTGAAGCAAAACCCCTATGATTATACACCCATTCAGCCTCAACGGTCGGAAGACAAACTATAGTTTGTTTTAGTTTTAAACTTCTCAAATTGAGATTTAAGTCTAGCTAAAAATGTGTAACGGGTATTTCGCAGTCTAGCACACTTGTCTGCAGTTTTTCAACTTGTTTACTTTGATTTGTCCCGAGGGGTAAAATCCCTTCCCTTCCTTTTCTTTCTTGACTACTTACACAATAAACTGCGCCTCGTTGCTTGCTGCCCTTGCTGCCGTTGCCTCGCCATCGGATATATCCACCCAGGCATCGCTGTTGTCACTGGATCCCGCAATGGAAGAGCGTTTGTCACTCAGCTTGCTCCTGCCTCCGCTTCCGCCGCTGCTGCTGGCGAGGGAGGAACGACAGCCAACGCTAGCGCTGCCATAGATCACACACCCCGCAACTAGCGAAGATTCGTAGAGACTGTTGGTGCGGTGATCGGATGAGATGGTTAACGAGGAGCCACTGCTCGATAGCTGTACTCCCGCAGTTGCTCCATTTGCGACTCCAGCTGCTCTTCCTGTTTCTCCCGCAGCTGTTCCGCCTTCTGCTATCGAAGTACCTGATGTGGTTTTGCTCTTGCGATAGTTGGAGATGCTTTCGTAGCAATTGGAGCTCGTCGTGCGCTGCGACATCGAGTCGTAGCAACCCTTGATGGTGTCGTAGATGTTCTCATCCTCTTCCTCGTCGGAGGAGGCATTCACCTGCAGGCGACTGGGTTGATTGGGTTTGGCAGGCGCCGGACGCAGCACCTGGGGCAGCACACGCTTCGGCTTAGGCAGCTCCGGCAACTGATCGCGAGTGTTGCGTCCCAGTGTTCCCGTACTATTTGAAATGTTGCGCGTCACTGGCTCCTCAGGAATAGTTTGGGGTGTTGTGGGCGTGTCAAAGGCCTCATAGTCATCGTTGGGACTGCTGCTCTGATTTCTTGCCTCACAGGAGCCCGCTATGGACTCGTAGCCCTCCAGCCAATTGGTCTGTGACTTCGTGGGCGTCGTCACTGGCGTTGGCGTCAGCGTCTTTGCCTCCTCTACAGTCTGATAAATGTCCTCGGCTGTCGTTGGCTCCTTGACCTTTTCCACTTGGTTGGTTATCTTAAACAAGCTTGACGCCTGCGGCTCAGTCTTCATTGTCTCCGTTGTTTCCTTCGTAGGCGTAATGGGCTCATACATAGGATCCGGCTTCGGGTCCAACTGCAACGCCAGTTGCATTACGGGAGGCTTTGCCAACTGCTTTTGTTCCATGATCATTTGCTCGCCCTCGATGGCATTGACTAACGTCACATTGACGGCTTGATTGAGCAGCAGCTGATTGTTGGAGATCTGCTTGTTGGCCGCCTGATATATGAACGAATTGTTGGGCAAAATGCGCTGCTCAAAGTCATCGTTTTCCAACAGTAGCAACTCATTGGATTGCTCATTCTGTTCCTGTTCCTGCTTTTCTTCCTCTGTTCTGCCCGGTTCGGCGAGTATTTTCAGCTTCTGATCGATCACTTCAAGTGCTGCCAGGAGCTTGGAGTCGGATGCCTCCTCACAAGGCGAGGGCAGAGGTTCCACAACCTCATCCTGTTGCTGCGGCGGTTGCAACTCCGGCACCTCGAGCAGAGCAGCTTGCTTCTTTGGTGATGATCGCTTGGTGAAGGGCAAGCGCAGTTTCTCATAGATGCTGGCATATTTGTGCTTGCGTCGCTGTTGTCGCTCCGCCTCCACGGCATCCAGCTCATCCCCATCACTGTTATCGTCAGCCAGCTGACTCAGCTCATCAGTGGTTGTTGCTGTTGTTGTTGCGGTTGTTGCTGATTCAGCGATTGAGGCTTGTGGCTTTGGTTTGTTAGCATCATCGACATCCGACTGCACACCTTCATCGGTGCTGTGCTCCACCTCAGGCAGCACCGCCAACTTTGATTGCTCCTTCTCCCGCTCTTGTTGCTCGACTTGCTTCTCCTTGTCCCTCTCCTGTTGCTGCCTGGCGCGCTTGCTGCGCATTTGCTTGCTCAGGCTGAGCGTCAGTTCATGATGCTTGCGCAGCAGTTGCTCCGTCTTCTGGGGCACCGCTGGCTTCTCCAGCTTCTCGAACTTCTTAATGTTGCGCTGCACCATCGAGCTGCGCAACGACGACGAGGACGACGTCTGCTGCTCGGATGGCTTCTCCACAATCTTGTAGACATGCGCACCCCGCGCCAACCAGACGCCATTCTTGCGCTTCACCTGTTCGAGTAGACGCGCATCCTTCTGTATGATCTCGTTGAACTGTTGCGTCAGCTGCCGCACGAGACTGCCACTTGCTGCTGTGGCGCTGCCACTTGCTGCCGTTGTTGTGGCATCTGCTGGCAAGCTGAGATTGTAACTGTGGTTGTGATGACTGTGACTGTGGCTGGACATGCGGCGCGGTGTGTGATGCTGATGGAATGACTTGCCAGCATGTGTTTTGAAGCTGTATTTGCGACGTGGGTTGCTTCGAGTTGTCGCTGTTCCTCCTGCTGTTGTTGTTGCTGTCGACTGTGACGTCACAGTCGCTGTGGTTGTGTTGGAATTTATGGAATTTATCGTTTGCAGCGACTCGTTGCTGCCGCTCTGAGTGCAAGTCGCGCCGAGACTAACCGAATGTGCTTCGAATTGTTCCTCTCCCACAACTACCGAGCTGATAAGCTCTTGACTTTCATTGTGGTTGTGGTTGTTGTTGTTGTATTTGTTGTTGTTTTGGTGGCGCTCGCGCTCCCTCTCATTATCTGATAAGCCATCCATTTTGCACTTGGGCATGACAACATCGCCGCGCTTTGGCCACTGCAAACGCTCGCCAGCTGCGTTGCCCGCTTTCACGGCCGGAAAACTTGTCGTTCTCTCCTCGCAGCTGCTGCTGCCGCGTCGCAATTTGTTTTGCATTTTCGCCTGTTCGGCGTTTTTGTATTTATTGAAATTATCCTTGTCGCGCTGCAATTCCTTTTCCCTTTCCCTTTCCCTTTCCGCACTCGATGCGTCACGTGCCTCTTGCAAATTGTGCAAGCTGGCGGCGCGTTTTGAGCGCGTTTCCGGCGCGTTTTGCAGGCTGGGCCAATCGCGTGCGTTATTAAACGCGTTAACCAAACAGCTAACGGATTTATTTAGCTTACGCAGTGTGCCCAGCCCCGTTGGGGATTTATGATTGTGATGATAATGTTGATGATAATGTTGTTGAGCTGCCTCCTCACTGGCGCTGCTGATGCGTTTGCTCCACAGCAGTCGCAACGTTTGCACGCCACGAAAATCGCGAAAAGCGCGCGTTTCACAATTGCAATTGTTGCTATTGTTGTTATCGGTCGTATTCGCGTTCGCGTTCGCGTATCGATTGTTGTTATCGCTTTCGCTATCGTTCGTCTTATCGCTCACACTTGCACTTTTCACCAGCCAACCGAGTATTGTCTTTTCTTTACGCGGCGTCGTTCTGGGCGTGGTCGCATTCGCATTCCCATTGTGATCGCAGCGTGTTGCTGTCGCTCCAGCTGCCGCAGCAGCAGCCAACTCTAAGCTCGCCATCGTGTCGTCGAGCTGTGCTGTGATTAGACCGACGGTGACCAGTGACCACCAGTGGCCAAGTCAATTGCCAACTGCCGCCTCGAGGCCTGAAATGGTACACAAAAAAAAGAAGAGAGTGAGCAACTGAAGAGCGAAGAGAAAGCGCATGAAAATCGTTCAGCAGCATAAAAACATCAACAACAGTAACAGTAACAACAACAGCAATAAATTATACACGAAATTGAGTGGCAACATTTCTGAGATATGCAAATTCACACAGTACACGGAGAAAAAATTTCGAAAATAATCAAATTCTAGTCTTAATCGCTTTGATCATATTTAAAGCTTAAAGTGCTAAACATATCTTAAAGTTAACGTTTTAAGATGCATAAATGCTTACAAAGAAAAAATCAAAAAGTATTGTCATAAAGAAATTTGTATACAAGAAATATTATATTATCTACAATTTTTTAAAATTAAATTTTATTAATACAAAGAGAAGAAGTACAAGTCTTTGACGGAAAAAGTTATAATAGAATCCCATATAAAAAAGTTAGAATACAATCCCAAGATATGAAAACTTTACTTGAAATCTAAAATGTTTCAAAACAATATAATAGTTGATAAAAATAAATCGATACGATTTTTATAGATTCAAGAATACTTTGTTCGATTTCAACTTAATTTTCTTTTGTGTTGGTTTCTTACAATACTTTTTCTCTCTGTGAATCAAAGGGGAGGTAGAATAAGTCAATCATAATCTTCGCACTGGCCAAACAAGTCAGTATTAAAGCCAACAAGCATTTCGCTGTCATGCCTGCTATGATTTAATTGGGTTAACGATTAGTTGTTTTTGCGAGCTATCAATGGCAATTTCTGCTCATTTCAATATACAAGACTTTTCCTGTCGAAGAATTTGCCAGCCATGTGACAAATGCGAAATTTCTAATTGCCACTTTTATGTAAAGCTTTAACTACTGTAGTTTACCAAACACATCACTCTTGAGCAGTCACTTGTTGTGTGGGCACAACGTTGCGTATGCGTGATATGCTTTTTTGGCTGTCTTCGATGTTATCAAGCGCAGCTTATATGAAAAAGAGTAATAATAAAATGCTTGCCTAACCACCGCACACGTTGCCATACAGTACAATACTTTGGTTGCTACTTGGGAAGCCCCATCGTCACGACCCCCTCTTCCTCTCCCCGCCCCTCTTCCGCTGCCTTACGCCTACCGGAGCTCAGCTCACGTTTTTGTCACACACAAATGCCAATTATAATGAGCGATTGCATAAAAAAAACCAACTGAACACATTTCTTTTGCTAGCACATGCGTCAAATGGGTTTTAAGCAGCTCAGTGCGAGCGGCCGTAGCCGGGTCTTCTCTATTTGCCCCCCTTCCTTTTTCCCCTCTGCCTTTTGGTAGTTGTTTTTTTATAACCGGTATTCAGAGGGTATTAAAACGTAGTGACAACAAAATAATAATGTGGCAGTCCTTCATAATGATTATTAGACGAGATGATATAGCCAAAATCCTTGTCAATGTCTATTTTTCATCCTTGACCTCATGGAATATAAGATCTGTAGATCTTCAGCAAATTTCATTGTACAGATTGGAGTTAAAATTGACAATTTTGATTCATATTATTATGAAATACATTGAGAATATATTTTCTGAGAATTCATTAATGCGGTTTTTATAAATGATTTTCTTTTTATTTATTTTTTATTTTGTAATCATTCTAAAAACTTTCACTTGTAGAAATTTCTTTAATATTAAAATCATATTTCTAAAGATTGAAGTTAAAATTAACAATTTTGATTCATATTATTATGAAATATATTGAGAATTGATGGAGTTTTTATAAATAATTTTCTTTCTATAAATTCTTATATATTTATTCTCACATTATTGTTCTTTATCCGATTAAGTAGAAAGTTCTATTCTAGTTGATTCTGCTATTTTCTATTGTTTATTTAAAAGTGCACTTGATACTTTTAATAATAGTACTTTATAATACTTTCTTCAATAATCCTAAGAAATTGCTCAAATTATAACCACTACAAATTATTATAATTCAAAGAAAATAGGTAGTATCTCAAAGTCGTTGACACTTCAATTCAGCCTGCTTAGGTATTTTGTTAGCATTTGCGACGAACGCGTTGCGAATAACAACACAATTTTACGCCATTGCAAATGGTATTTAAACAAAATATTAAATACGAGCAACAAACACAGACACACACAGAGACACACATACACGCACTTGCAATGTAAATAAGAAGCTAAAAATTGTTGATTACGCAAACCGTCTCTTGGCCATGTTTTCATTACGTTGACTTCAATTCGTGTTTATAGAAATTGGGCGCAAAGATAATGACTTATTCAATGTTTATCATCCGATTGCATGAATGTGTTTATTGAGCTATCGCAAGTGTTGAGCATCACAATTCATTGACAGCAACAACACCAACGAAAGCGTTTGTTTCCCAGGCTTTATTACGAAAGATTTATAAATATTGCATTTGGCGATTCTTATCGTTCACATGGGAATTCTATTTCAGGCGATTTGGCGAGCAGCTAATCGATTCAACTAGCTAATTAATTTCAATTAACATATATAAAATTAGCATTTGAATTGAGCAGAAATTCAATTTAGCTTATGGATCTTTAAGCGAAACCGAAACGCATGCAAATTGATTTTTCAAGCCGACATATTTTTGATTGAAAGTCGTCAATGCCATCAGACAAATATATGCTCAATAGCTCAACAGCTCAACAGCTGAAAACTAAGGCCACTTCACAGACAGCCAGGTTAACAACTTTTTGGCGTGGCTAATACAAAAAGAGAGATAGAGAGAGAAAAAACAAAGTCAACAAAAAAGCCAATGAATGCTTTGCATATAAAAAACTGAAGCCAAAAAGGGAAAATGTAAACAATACACGGCAAATAAATGTATAGAGATATACGTATGAATAAATAGCAATAATAATGTGACAGGTGAGTCTGCGAGACTGAAGGGATACCCTAGCAAGACTTTAAGATACCCTAGGAAATCTTTGAGATTTGATTTTTCTAATCAGAATTTATTCTAGTAGAAGAAATTAAAAATTTGATTTTCGAAAATATTAAAAGGATCAAATAATCAAATTAAATGATACCCATTAAATTAAATATTAATTTGAAAATTTTAAGCCAAGTTTCACACAAGTAAATTGAAGAACATACTAATATATCGTACAGTTAATATAGTATGAATATTTATAATAGAAATGAGAATTTGAAGAAATAGAAATATTTGTACACAAATTTGTTTTGTAAATGAGAAGTTGAAGTAATAATACTATTTGCTTTTGAAACTGGTAATGAAATGAAATGTTAATGAAATATACCAATTGTTTTTATTATTTTTACTTGAATTTTTTTGAAGAGCAAACATGTTAAGCATATATTATATGGTGAGAAGTTTTGAAATATTTTTGTATATATTTTGCATCTATTAACTGTTGACTATTAAATTTTATTTGATAAACTGTAGCCCAGTATCATTATTGTAAAATAAAGCTCAAACTTAGACAGCATATACTCAATATATTATTAATATTCTATAGGTTTGAAATGCGTTTTTAGTGCATCATACCCCACGCTTGCACAATTAAGCAGTATTAATATATACGGCTGCTGACAAAAGATTTGCTAGACATCTTTTGCGGCGACTCTCTCTCTCTCTCTGCCGCTGACGCTGTTTCGAATGCACCTGCTGTTGCAAGTGTCATTGTTGACGCTGCGACATTTTTTTATGGTGGCATGCAAATGCATATCATTCGTATATAAAAAGAAACTAAAAGCTTTGGGATGCCTCAGCCGCCCATAAGCAGATGCCAATGGCATCTTATTGAGACGGATGCGCATTACGAGGCACGTTGAAAAACTGGCCATAATTTCAGTGGGTTTTCACAGTTATCAGAAATGAAGCTGCCGCCCAAGCTTCAAGCTGGGATGGGTGAAAGTGAACAGCCCAATGTTATTGCATTGCCAATGACTGAATGATAACTTCTGTGCGTTTTAACCATTCCAAGAAGAACTGGCGATTAGACACGCATTGGCTGAAACAACAACAATACAAAATACTCGATAACAGACTGAGACTGTTTTGTGTTGCAGGTGAATGAATGAATGCGGAAGACAAAACGATAAATGAAAATGATGCGCAACGAATGGATATAGTAAATATATAATGTATAACACAGAGAAAGATATTTTCGTATCGTTAAGTTTCTAGAAATTAAATCAAAGAAAATTTATTGTCGTTTATGCATAGCAAGAAGCGTGATTAGCTCCCATCCCAGCTGACAACAACAAAAGGCCCATTAGAAATGTGAAAGTTTACTTTTCCTTTTTTTGTTTTTTGTTTTTCGGTTTTATTTTTTCTTCTGTGCTTTCTTGATTATTTCTGCGGTCAACTAATGAACTGTCTCAGTGAAAGATTTAGTGAAGATGCCGTCATCAAAGTTAGGAAGCTATTTTAATGAACTCACTAAAGTGCTTGATAATAAATTAAAAGTCTAGTCCAATAGAAGAAGAAGCCACCAAGTGATCTCACTTCTCAGAAACTTAATATTTATATAATGATAAAGTTAATAATCTTTACAGTTACACTTGCAAACGTTTGTGTGCAATTTATTTGTTACGGTTGCAGTAAAGTTAACAGTGCATAATTAACTTTTGCAAGCTCTGTGCTTACACATTGCAAACATTTCTTGCGTTAATTTCACAGTTCGATATCACTTAAAGTGGCATTAAAAGTGTGCTGAAATTACCCGCAGTATTTACAGAAATATTCTTCATATATTTAAGTCATTTTCTCTGTCACTTTTTTACGTCACACGCGACACCCACAAGAACCTTCGATGGCAAACTATTTGTTGTCCGAATTTGTATGATGCAAGTTGCATTTGTTTATGTTTTGGTCGGTTGCCAGGACGACCAATTGAATTGAATTCAACCACCCGAAACAGTTGACGACCAAATGAAAGACCCTACGACTAAATGGGCCCATGGCAACCCCTAAGAGTGGCGGAAATTCACCCTTAACCAGTCAATGTCATTTGTATATTGGGGCTGGTCAACGTGGCGTATGCGTTACAGCGTGTTAAACGAGCGTAAACAAATAGCCAGGGAGGTGAATAGTTGGGGAGGTTAAGGCAGAAGGTTGAAGGTAGAGAGGGTGTGTTTGTATGTGTCTTGGGTCGATAGTTTTTCCACTGCCCTCTACTCGAGGGCTTGTGCCTAGCTATATCCATATATATATATCCATATATTTGCACACTCAGTCTAGTAATCTGTCTGCCTTGCCCGCCTCTCGAGTTGTAGTCTGTGGTTGCCTTTGTGCTGAACTCTAAAGAGCGTGCTTTGTGTTATGTGTGTGTTGCTTTGCCATTGCTTTCATCAGTTGTTTGCATTTTCGCCTAGTTTAAGGCAAATTCAATTTGCTAAATTGATGCACTGACTTTCAGCGGGGCGTTAAGTGAACTGGGTGCTGCTCATAGTTTGCCAACCCCAAAAGAGAATGTAATCGTATATAATATGCAAAATCGTACTATATAGCTCAAATAGATCATTTTTAGATTCTCCTGTTGAACTTCCCGCTTGGTTATTTCAAATATAAGAAGGCGACAATTCATGAGGGACATTTTCGTTAGACAGTTACTATAAAATGCCCGCTAGAGGGCGTCGAGAGAGCAATGACACATGAATGATTTGTCTTCTTGCAATTGCCGCCATTTTTAGTTAGAACTACCTTAAGTAATCTGAAGACCACTGCTGATATATTTTACTACGCTAAGCTAATGATTTCACAATTAGTAACTTCAAAGTTAAGGGAAATATATATAAATGAAAAATTCCGTGCTATGGAATACATTTGGGACATTCCTAACTTTATCACTTTAGTTGAAATATTTACTGAGTTACGTGAGATTGCGCAAACTAATTACGATGGTGCAATATGTGATTTTCTTTGTCGGGTTTTACTGTAGCTACGTATTTATTTATAACATTCATGTCTCTATATTTACTGTTTATTTATACGAACTGATAAAAGCGCAATGCGTTAGTCATTTTTGGGTAAATTTATCAGCCCACCAATAAACGCAGCTAGCGCAGCAACTAATTAGTCATTCTTGTAATCCATAACCAGACACACACAAACACTCACACACATACAACTACACAACTGTCAAAAAGAGTCACAACAGAACTGTCAAAGCTTTTTGCCTAGTATACATTTTATGCAAATTAACTGCATTCCACAAGAACCACAACAAATGCGCATTGGGTAGCGTGAGACAGAGTGAGAGAGAGTGGTAGAACAGGAGGTGGGGTGAGGTGATGAGAGCGCATAAAGCACAGAGGCGTGTAATTAGCGTGCAGCGAGCAAGCAAAGCAGCATGTTGCAAAGCTCAAGACACGACAAAACACAACGGTAGCATTGCCGCTTAAACCGTAAGATGAGCCGTACTATGCTGCAACTGTAGGCACAGTGGCCAGGCGCTGAGCAGAGCAGAGCAGAGGTCAGTTCTGAGGCCATCACAACAGAATACGCAAAAAAAACAAAACACAAAAAAAAAACGTCAAAGCTAAGCAGTTTACCGTTAAAGCACAACGCAAAAACAAAAAGCAAAAGCCTCATTTCATTTAATTACCATTAAGTCAAGCCACACATGTTCAAATGTGTTTATGTGTGGAACAAGAAGACATTTGCCATATATAATCCACAACTATGTAGAAAATAACACACACACTATCATTGGCATACAGTCATACAAACACACACAGACAGGCGCTTAAATTGGAAGGCTTGGCAGGCTTGGCCGCAGCCTGTTCTTGGTGAAATTTCTGCAGATGCTGTTGTTGCTGCTGTTAATATTCGATGTTGTTGTAACTATTTATATGTGTGGGCTTTTCGCCAAGTGGTTTGGCTAGATTCTTGGTTAATTTGTTATTGCCTGTGGGCGTTTCACTTTTGCCAGCCACTTTCGTTTCACTCTACTCCAACACGCACCTTTAGTAATTTGCCAAAATTATGTTTACCGCGATTATTGCACATAATTTTAATGATTTTTCTAGCATAAAGAAGAACATAACATAAAACACACACAAATTTGTAGAGCTTTAAGACGCGCGCGCGCACAGCTCACAGTGTAAGACAAAAGTGGAGAGATGAGCTGAGCCGCAAAGCTCTCAACGAAAAACGCCCGACTCGACGAACGATTGCAAAGCAACTGAAGAGCCGAAACGACGCGGCGCTGCTTTGGTGTCGATTGGGCAGCCAGCTAGCTGAACGACGTCGACGTTGACTGCAACTTCGTTCGCTTCTGCGGCTGCGCTGCTGCTGCGACTTGTTTTTATTTTCTTGTCTTTTTGGTCTCGCGCCGTTTCGCATTCTTGTGCATTGGCTGCATTTTGTTCTGATTCTTTTGATTCTGCTGCACTGCTGCATTTCTCCACAAGTATGCGACGATGCTAACGACGACGCCGCCACCGCTGACGCCGCCGCCGCAGCTGTTGTCGTGCGACCCACAAAAGCAGCGCCTTGGCGGATGCAATAAGCACGAGATGCAGGAGGCTCAGGCTCAGTTGCAGTTGCAGTTGCAGTCGATTAAACAGCGCCCGTTGTTTGTAGCATGCGCACAACTAGCGTTCATTGGCATTTGCGTTTGCGCTTGCGTTTTGTTTTTTGAAGACAGCGCCGCGCCTTAATGAGCTATACAAATTTTAATTAAGACGCTTGGCCCTTCAATTGATTTAGAGGGCAATCATCAAAGCTGTCATTTCCCTCTACACTTCATCAGCAATGCGATGATGCTGCTTCTGCTTGGAATGTCTGCACCACAAGCAACTCTACTAACGTGGATCGTAAATCCCATTAGAGACGCGCACGGAAACGAGTTTTTGGTTTTGTGACGAAAGCCACACACAAGCTAACACCAAAAAAAAAAATACCCAAACACACACACATACGAGCACAAATGCAGGCGCTTGAATTCAAAAACAAACAGCACGAAAAATTCAATACCAGTTCGAGTCGGCAAGTTCTTTCTTACCCAAGCCCAAGTTCAACACCACAAAAAGAGACGGCACAAAAACAAAACACAAACACAAACACATATACACAGCATGTTTAACGCAAAGCAAACACAACAAAAGCAAAAGGCAAAATGTGTTTATTTTTTGCTTTTGCTTTGACGAAGCTTTGCGTGCGAGCGAGATGGCAGCTATCGCGATGGCATGCCAAGCTCGCTGTCCAGGGTGACCATACGTCGCTGTTAAACTCATTATGGCGGGTAAAAAAATATTGAAATGCATTTAACAGTTTGCTTATCAGAGAGGCATCAAACTGTGTTAATATTCGAGTGCCGTTGTTGCCGTTGTTGCTGCAGCCACATATTGTGGAATGTGTGCGATTAAAAGTCGAGACAATGCCAAAGAGTTGAGCACAATTTCGCAAGCCCAAAATGCATACAACAAAAACAATAACAACATCAACGACGTCGACCTGTAAACCTGGTTTTCATTTTCATTCAATTCAATGTGCCAAAAAAAAAAAAACACAAACGGCAAAAACAGAAAGCAAAAGGCTGCAACAACAAACCAAACATGGGGCTGTCAGCGCAACAACTTACAACTCACTTCGGACTGTCAACAGAGCAGGAGAAGGAGGAGGGGAGGCAACAGCTTCAGCATCATCTGCGATTGTGTGTATTTATGAGCCAACCGCATGTGGCAAGCGGTTGTTTACCACAGCAGGCAACACTTGTTAGCCGGGCACGCCTCGTCTGTAATTTGCATCAAGTGCCTGCCTCTCTTTGGTGGGCGCCCCACATTTGTGGGGCCATGCCACGCCCCCTTAGTCGCAGTCGCATGCGAAACAATGCACATTAATCACAGCAACAGCCACTTGTTGTTGTAGAATTGTGTAGAGTCTATACAAATGTAAAGCTTTAATTGCCGTTACAATTGGCCTGACGAAATCAGAGAAACACTGCGCTCTCCCTCTCCCCAATTAAGCTTTTCTCTTCCCCACTCTTTCTCTCGCACACTACATCATTTACGCTCTTAATAAGAGCATATCACATTTCATATTCTGTTATGTAACGCTTAAGCGTGCAAATACTCTTTCTCAACCTGTAATTCCTTTAACTGGGTTAAAATTACAATTTAAATAGTTTATTTGAAATTATCACTGAATATGTTTTCATTTCCTTTTCGAACCATATTTATTTCGCAACTACTCTACTCTATTTAATTATTATAAAACATTAAATAATGTGCAGAAATTAAAAAATATTTAAAAGCAAATTAAAATGTTTACAATATGAACTATTAGTAAATTTACTTAAAGATTTCAAAGCGCTTTTACATTCTGTAAAAATATTTGCTTCACATAACTTTTATTGCTACAAATTAATAATATTAATTGTTTATGTAATTGATTGATGTTAGTTAATAAATATTTTTCAACGATTTCGGAAAGTTATAAATTTTAGGTAGTGTATGAGAAGTGCAACTTTTCTGTAACTTTTCTTGGTCTATTTAATTCCGTGTTTAGCTCATTTAGCAACGTTGTCATCGTCACAGCACCTGCAATTAGGGCGCCTCCGTTGTTGAGAAGCTGTGAGATGGAAGTGAATATCTAGACTTTCCAAAATTTCGCCTGCAATTCAACATCTGATGGATTTTCACCAGAGCAACCGACCTTGCCAAAGAGTCTATTTATTATGAGTACTCAATGTAAACGTGATTTGAGTTCAATTAGCAACATGACTTGACCACGTAGCACAATGTGTCGATGATTCGTGATTAATCAGTTAAAATGGGTTAATGTTAACTTATATCGCAATAACACAAAACAAGAAGAAAGTGAGCACACTTTCGATGCGAAAGCTCGCGTGAATAAATTGAAGAGCTTTAAGCTGATTAAATGAAGCATCCTAGGAGTAAAGACGAGGAGGTTGGCATTTTCATACAGCAAAAGCGTCCACATAGAAGGCGTTTAAATTGAACCCAAATTAGATCAAAGTTTAACGATCTTATTTTATTCTTATGTTTGTCAAAGTCTTGAATATTCATATTTTGGAAAGGCTTTTATATTAATTGGAAACTTGGTTGGTTAAGTTTTTTGTTTATATCAACATGTGACCTCATATGGGTTAATGTTAACTTATATCGTAATAACGCAAAACAAGAAGAAAGTGAGCACACTTTCGATGCGAAAGCTTGCGTGAATAAATTGAAGAGCTTTAAGCTGATTAAATGAAGCATCCTAGGAGTAGAGACAAGGAGGTTTGACATTTTCATACAGCAAAAGCGTCCACATAGAAGGCGTTTAAATTAAACCTAAATTAGATCAAAGTTTAACGATCTTATTTTATTCTTATATGATATTTGTCAAAGTCTTGAATATTCATAATTTGGAGAGGCTTTTATATTAATTGGAAACTATCTATCACTGAACGTTTTTTGTTTACCTCAACATGTGACCTCATAGTTGGAAGTAGCAAGCGTTGAATGAACTCTCTGGGCCAAGTTAATTCGTTGGCATCTTCAACCGCCCACAAGCTTTGACACAGTTTCGAGTGCTGCCAAAATATACAGCATTGAACCATATAGAATGCTTTAAACAATTTCGTGGAGAGCACAATGTGAAATCATTGTCGCACGATATTTTGCGAATACGCCAAATGCATAACAAGCAGGTAAGACGAGGAGTCAACTGGAATTTCTCAAAAAAAATGGCAAGAAATGAGAACTGAGTTGGTAATGATGATCACAATGATGACAGCTCTGATTAACATTGGCAAACTACGTGATCGACTGAAAAATCGATTACTGATCGCCGCTGTCCGATTACCGATTAGTTATAAATTATGTTGAGCACTTTGCAAGCCATACATAATTCAGAGCAACTGTAAATGTCAGCAACAAGTTGACCACAAACGATGACGTATTTTTCGCACTTAGAGATCTAAAATATATATTGTCAACAAAATATACAAAAAAAACTGCTGATGTGAAATGTTTTAAACATGCAGACAAAGTTCATTGGCTGTCGCGACGAACGGCTTTGGCCATGCACAGCAATTGCCAATTGGTAACAATAATAATTTTCCAGGCATCCAAAATTCGAGAGCGCAGCAAACTGCAGGCACGTGAGTAAGCGGTGGACTTTTGTGTAGCACTGTGCGTCTCTTGACCGGTTTCACATTCCCCATTTTTAGAGCCAGCGTGGACCACTTGACTTGGCTTTCTTCGCATGAGTCACAGCCACAGGAATGCCCAGTGAGTCGAACCAAAAAAAAAAAACCAAACACACACGACTAACTTAAATATGTCACCGCTTTACAGCCTCCAAATAAGGGGGAGAGAACCTAATCAAGTGTATTATATAAAGCCAGTGTTGACAAATAAGGGAAAAGCCCTTGATTGGTAGCAGTAGAAAATTCGAAATTTAATTTCAACTCTGTTTCAAGTTTCAACAAATTTGATAGAAACTCAGTTTAGCACTTGGAGTAAAGTATTTCCGCTTTTAAATTGTTTACTTTGAAGACCTGTTTTACTAATATTTGAGCATTTGTTTTACTTTTGTGGGTAAATATAACCCAATTTGTTAATATTTTTGTGGTTTGAATAAATATTTACCTTAATTGAATATAGAAATTAAATTTTAAGTTGCTTTTAGATATTTTATCACTAATAGTAGTTTTACAATTCTATTTTTTATTTTCGTTTATATTAAAGCAGTTCTATCAATTATTGTACTACTAATCTGTTATTATAAGTTGCAAAAATGTTTATGAACCAATCTCTTGTAATAAAAAACCAACTACAAGGGTATTTCTTATGTACATTTGAAGATAGTCGAATTTCTGCATGTTTTCAATTCTTTTTTCTGCACTATCTAAAAATTCTTGTTTTTCTACTTTAATCTTGACATTCGGTATACACAGACGTGACGTTTTTGCAATTACTTATGGCTTTTGCGAGTTATGTATTCCGTGAAAATGTATTCGTAATTTCAATTTCATTTCATAATCCAATTATTTCCATCAGACTGAAGCTTAGAACTGGGTAATTTGGCACAGTGTATGTGCGTTACGTGTTAGATCGTTAGCATAAGATCAATTTGGAAATCGAATACAAATTGAGAGCGTTGAGTCAAAACGAAGCAAAATTGTCAGCGCGCCCACTTGAAAATTATGTACGAGTATCTGCATCCATGAGATATACAATGTAAATATCGAACAATTAGACGACTCTGGGCCCACCCACGTTGGGTCGAAACAAAACAAAAAAAAAACATTATATGATGGCGGTGGCACTCGAAACAATCATAGTTAGTTTTTAAATCGTCGTTATGCAAATGATGTGCCAACCTTAAAGATGCTGTGAGCTCAACACAACTTCCATTCCCACTCGTCAAAGACTTATTTTCATCACACGATGAAAATGAAAACTGACTGTTGAAAATGGAAAGTGTTGATCCAGATGTCGTACTACTTCTACAACATATATAATTACCACGACATAACTATATCATTATGGCTAATTTTAGCAACAACTGTGTCCGCCGAACGTGATAAAAAGCCAGCACAATTCAGCTTCAGACAAAACTAAACACTGAGCTAGTGTAGATTGAAGACGGAAGCCTGCTTGAAATGTCTTTATACAATTGAGTTACATTGACATTTACAGACATCAGCTGGAGGCCAGTTAAAGTAGTTGACTTACGTCTTACGGCTTATGCATCCATATGCGAAAAATGCCACACACACATATTTTTACAAACATATGCACTATATATCATTATGTGTAATGAGACAGGAAGAAATTGTTGTGTACATTGTTTACAGCACTGTACAGCCAAGTATGCGAAAATTCTCTGGCACTATTTACACACAGAAAGGTAAAGTACATATATAAAAAAATAAATTTAAAATTAAGCATTCAAAGAAATTCGCAAATTTTTCGGTTTTTTCGTATACTAAAAATCCAATAAATCAAGAATTTTTTACACTCTTTAACGATAAGACAAAGAATTCGATACAAATTTTGATTATTGATTGATGCGTCCGTATATCTTATCTTTTTTGATGGTTAAGGTTAATTATATGCCACATACTTTCTACATAAACAATCCACGACACTTCTGGATCTATTTATGAATTACTATTTAATTGTAAAATGACTCACTCAAGACTGCAGTGGGTATTTTTTATTTTTTTTATATTTATAGTTCCTTGCTATGATACGCTTATCACTTGAAGTGTAAAAGTGTCTACGTTAAGCCATATGACAAAGTGCAAACTGGAAGAAAAAGTATTTTGTAGCAGAGTGCAGTTAAATATGCAACTATAACAGTGGCTAGTCGAGGCTGTAAATTACTTATGACAACTAGCAAAGCGCTGAAAGGAAGGAATATCAAAGGAGGCAGGTGCGAAAAGAGAGGATAACGAGACGAAGAGCAGAAAGTGAACGACCACAAAATCTAAACAGATCGCGCGCATGGAAAGTTTCAGCAAATTGGCTCAGGAAGAAGGGAAAGAGAGAGAGAGAGAGACCAACCTTTGTTTGTATTTAGCAGCTTTCTAACAGCAATAAATTGCGAAAGAAGGGCGCAAACAAAACAAACAAGCTAATAAATCAAGCAAAAACCAACAATGATCTGTTGTGCTGTATTGTGTGCATATACTTATGTGGGTAACTGTAACTGGTGTGGATTACTGCAAATGGCAATACGTAGTGCAGATTAAAAGAGCAGAGCACATCTGAAAAACAAATACAATCCGTATGATTCAGACAGCGTCGATAAAAAGTGGCATATAAATATTGTTCTCAAGAAACCATATGGCTGATAACAGAGGCGCGACTTATTCAGCTCTTACAGCTTTATCAGAGTCAACTGCAATATAAAAATGAACACTCGAATCAATTGGGGAACTGGAAATGACATTTCCTATATACCATAAACTATACAAAACTTATCAGTTACCAGTTTTAAGCTATTTAGCTTTTTAGCTCATTTATTATCAATTTATTGGCATTGCACTTACATTTTGGCGTTGTTTTGTATCAAATTTGGCGCATAAAAATCCACATTAAATAATATTAGTAGACAATGATGATGATGGTAATCTTTTACACTCTGCCACACAATAGCTCAGTGATAATCTATGGACGATTATATAAAACGGGTATTGACAAGCGACTTCTTTGATATGTAAATTAACGTGTTTTATTTATTTCTTTATTCGCAGTGAACTGCGAATTTGCATGCACTTTCCCAAAGCCGGTATCATTGCGGCACTAGCACTTGCCACATTTTGTGGCGCCACAAAAACACACAAACACACTTTTACTTTCGCGTTAAGAGCACTTTTGATTTTAATTGCGAGCGCCACATGAACGATCAATCACGTTGCACAATGCCAATTGGTTTCGATAACAAAAGAAAAACCAACAGAATTGAAACCGTACTCTCAATGGTGACGATAAAGCGAGGCGAGGCGCGGCGACGTAGACAAATGCGAATTCGAACACACAATCCGTTTACTGCTTTTATTGCTTTCTTATACGATCACGTTCGCGGGCACAACAAGACTGAACTGAAACCTAAAGCAGTATGAGCCGCAGCGGCAGCGTGCACTATTGCCGAAGCTTGCAAGCTTTAAACGACGAGGAGGTCAGAGAGCGCACGAAGGCAATCGAATGTGGGGATCGTGGGGCTTCGCTTTGCCATTGCATAAATAAATGGGTTAAACACAACTGTCAATCATTGAACGTGTAAATCGTGCGTTAAAGCTTTTACGCAAAAGTTCTGTGGTCAGTTGTCGCCTGCTCATATTCGAAAGCTTGCCCTACGCTCAATTACCATGTTGATGTTGGAGCACAAAAGCTTTTGGATAAGTTCTTCGGCAAAACGGTAAACGAGCAACACGCACTGGATGTGCCCATTTTTGGCAGAGAAGAGACGCAAACAACTCGAGTCAACACGCAACGCAAATAAAAAAAAAAAAAAATAAAACAAAACAAATAAAAGAATTGAAAACACGTTATATGGCCATAGATTTACTTACACTTACATGGCGTTTCGCTGGTTTAGCGACTTTGGATCGCCTACAGCGTTTGCGCTCAGCACATAAAAACAAGAAATGCTACGCCGGACATTAGAAAGTAAAGTAAAAACGCTCAAAGATGTTCAATGAAATTGCTGTGATTGCTTCTTCCCGCCCTCCTCCGCCATGTGTGGAGTGTGTGAGCTTGAAAATTGGCCAAAAGTGAGCGTTTTACTTGCCCAATTTGTGTTGTCCAAGTTGTCAGACAGGAAGATGGCAGACAAAAAGCCAACAGAGGATCAATAACAAGGTGATGTGAAAGTGCTCCGCATACAGAATACTAATAGAATGACAGTGAAAATCGAAAAACCTCCCAGAGTGTGTCATTTCCTGTGGAAACCTGCACGAAGACTGCTTCCAAAAATGGAATATCGACTTGGAAAATGGAAGCTTAGAAGAACAACTTTTAAGTGTGACCATTTGTACGGGACTATTTAGTACTTGTGGGAAATGGGAAATTATAATTTTAAATATTTTTGAAATATGTAAAGAATTAAAGCAAGAAGAAATCAAAGCTTTTTTCAAAGTATTTCCTCAAAAGGTTATTCTTTCCCACAATTTTCGCATTCCTTTTCTAATTCAAGTCGAATCGCACTATAAAAAAACTTCCTTAGCTAAAATAGATTTCAATGGAATGTTAATTTAAAATTGTTGCTAATAATTCAACTTAAGATAGTAGAGTATTTAATCTTCGCGTCGCCAAATGTCGCACTTCTTTCAAGTTTTATCATCTTCCATATACGAGGGTGGGCTGATAAATAGTCGGCCTAACAAAGAAAAATTTTTTTTAAAAATTCGTAAATATTTTATTCGATTAGTGTTTTCTATTAGCTGATTACTGTGAAAGTTTCATGCGGTTTTATCAACACCGGTAATTTTGGCGGGACTTTTAGCGCATTCACTTTTGCATTGTCGTCAACATGAATAAAATCGAATATCGTGCTATCATAAGATTTCTGTTTTTAAAAGAGAAATCCAACGACGATATTAAAAATGAGTTAGACAAAGTTTATAAGGATTCAGCTCCATCGTTTTCAACAATAAAATATTGGACTGCTGAATTTAAACGCTGGCGGACAATCATTTTTGACGATGATCGCCCGGGTCGTCCTAGAGAGGTGACAACACCAGAAATTGTGGATAAAGTCCATGGAATGATATTGGATGATCGCCGAATCAAGCTGCGAGAGATTGCAAATGCTCTAAACATTTCTCGGGAACGCGTTGGAAACATTTTACACGAATTTTTACACATGAGAAAGCTTTCGTCAAGATGGGTGCCGCGATTGCTCACAATGGAAAATAAGCGAACCGCTTGCACATTGCGAAGGAGAGTTTGGCATTGCTTAACGCAAACAAACACCAATTTTTTCGTCGTTTTGTGACTGTTGACGAAACCTGGATTCATCACCATACACCAGAGAGTAAGGAACAGTCAAAGCAATGGATTTCAACTGGAGAAACGGCACCGAAAAAGGCAAAGATCGGTTTGTCGGCCAACAAGGTGATGGCAACGGTTTTCTGGGATGCCCGAGGTGTAATTCATGTGGATTATCTGGAAAAAGGCAGAACAATTACGGGAGAATACTATTCCAGTCTCTTGGGACGATTTGATTCGGAGCTGAAGAAAAATAGCCGCACATGGCGAAGAAAAAAGTTTTGTTTCACCAGGACAATGCTCCCGCTCACAAGAGCGTTGTCGCCATGTCGAAATTGTGTGAATTGCACTACGAAATTCTACCCCATCCACCCTATTCTCCAGATTTAGCACCCTGTGACTATTATTTATTTCCAAACTTAAAAAAATGGCTTGGGGGTAAGAAATTTCATTCAAATGAACAGGTAATCTGTGAAACAAACGCCTATTTTGAGGACCTGGACAAATCCTATTTTATGGAAGGTATTGGGAAACTGGAGGATCGGTGGTCCAAGTGCATACGTCTAAAAAGAGATTATGTTGAGAAATAAAAAAGCAAAATTTAAAAAAAACGTATTTTCTTTGTAAGGCCGACTATTTATCAGCCCACCCTCGTATTATAGTTGTGGCGTACTAAGCGTATACTTATTAAAGTGAGCTTAACTGAGTCAAAGTCGTTTTATTGTATGCTTAATTGTATATATATATTTTATTCATTATCCGCTTTTTATTATAGTACATACTCGTATGGTGTTCAACTTTTGTTTCAGTTAGTTTAACTGTTATGTAAACATGCTACTTAGAGTTCTGTTTTTTTTTAATTTATCTTTTTGGTTAAGAGTAAAATTTGAGTTATAACCGACACACATGCTCTCTCAATTTGTATTTCGTGTTTTTTTCATTATAAAATAGTATAAGTTGTAGTTTTTTTGTTTTTGTTGAAAAGTTTTATTAAAGTTGTTCATTATCACTCTACGTTCAATATCATATATTGGTGCGAGACAAGGGTGCAAATATTTAAGTTAAGTACTATAAGTAAATTATAGCACAAGTGCTGCAAGTGGTGCACGTACATACATACATCAATTGGCAAATAAAATTGCAATCGCTTTGATTTGCTGATGTTTTCATTTTAAATTCTAAAATACAGTACAAATTACTTAAAGCATTCCATATTACAATTGTTGATACGCCTTGGAAATAAACGATGCAAAACAGTCGCAACATCCCTGATAAAAAACTTTGTTCTTGTTGTTCCGCCCATTTGTTTAGCCGACTATAAAGCACAGTTCAATCTATATATATATATATAGAGGTGTATACATACTCTTGTGTGTTGTTGTTTTGTATATAAATGTTGCTTTTTTTATTTAAACAAAATTGTATAACTTAAGCAAAGGCAAACAAAAACACGCTGTTGTTGCATTCATAAGTTGTTGTTTTTTCTTTCTTTTTTTTCGTGTTGAGATAGTTATTTATATATAATACAATAAAATAAATATTAAGCATAAAAATAAAATAAAATTACAAATGTGATTTATTCATTTGAAAAAAAGGTTACTTCTTCTTTCGCATTCTTTTTTGTTTTTCTTTTTAGAAATTTGTTTACTTGAGTGTGTATTTGTTTTTTAATTATTATAAACTACTAGAGTTTTGAGTGTAGAGGGGGGGAGTGGAGTGGAGGGTGTTTTGTGTGTGAATTGTAGTGTTTGTTGTTGTATTGTATTGTTTAAAAACACTAAACAATTTCGTGTTCTTGTTTTTGTTGCTCATTCAATTTCACTAAACTAATATTTAACATCATTATTTTCATTTCATTACTTTCACACAATGCACTTAACAATTTCGTCCGAAAAAACTCGTATCAAAGATCGTATCTGCATACGTTACGTTTCTATTACAAAATATACTCATATATAATCATAATTAATATTCATTTCTCATAAAACTCATCAACCATCCATCCATAACACCGTTGAGCTGATCGTTTTCTCCCTTCTTTTCTCCTTAGGTGGAAATCGCATCGTTCAACAGCGCATTCAATTCCCGAATGTGCTGGGCCTTCGATCCGGTGGCCGTCGAAGCGCTGGAGGCGCGTCCAGCATAGCTATAGAGAGTTAGGATCATAAAGAAAATATTAATAAACATCCATGAAAAGTATTCAGGAAAACATATGCAAAGTGAGTAGTACACATAACATAATAAGTTGGCTAATTTGATTTGGTTAGAGAAACGTGCACTACATTAGACATTATCTATGAGAAGTATGTTGATATAGTTAAGATTGTTTAGCATATAGTTCATATGAGTCATGTTCAATGAAATGATAGGAGAGAGTTAAGGCCAAGGCGCAAAATATTAGAAACGTTTCGGCAAATGATAATAAGTAGAGACAATAAATAAATGTAGCGTAAACTCAACAACCAGTGTGGGGATCGCAAGAACGGGGAAGAAAATCCCCGTTAAATTAAGAGAGAGAACAAATGACAACACACCAAACCCAAACCTTGAAATATTTAGAATTGACAAAAAGAAATGGGCAATAGAAATTGGGCAGATATCTTCTAAGCAGACATATATCGCAATATCTATATTCATAATTTCTGTAGATTGCAGTGTATAGAGATGTGCTTGAGTACTAGAATGCTGATTTGTTTTTGCCTTGGTTATACGACAAGTTTTGTGTGGGCAAAAATGCTGAAATTATGGACTGATTGGTTTGGTAGTTGGTTACGTAATATCAAACATAAATAATAAATAATAAAAAACGCGCGTGCTTCAAACAAAAACAAAAGACTGAAAAGAAACTCGTGTACAGTACAAGATTAGAAAGAGTTGGAAAAGTATTAGAGCGGGGGGAAGGAGTTAAGGTTATGAAAAGTAAAAATAGAACACAAGACAAATGGAAAAATGTGTGGGAAAAAACAAAGAGGAGAAGTATAGACAGTTTTGCGAGAGAGAGTTGAACAAATTTACAATATTAATTTAGAGTTTAGTTTCTTTTTGTTAATTTATATTGTAGTTATTAATTGCTGATAGATAAGTTAGGTGGGTAGAGAGACAGTTTTTGTTTCAAGAGAGTTTCAGAGGTATATAGAGAGAGAGAGAGAGTTCAAGTATTTTTGACGCGCATCGAGTATGCAGAGTAGAGTATTTTTTTTTGGCCCTCTCACCTAATTTTACGTCCGGTTTTTGCATGGCGCACGCCCGGAGCGGCCGCGACGCCCGCGGGCCTATTGAAATCGTGGCGTACATTCTTTAAATCGAAATGCTTGGCGGCATTAAACTCGCCAGTTGCAGTTGCAGTTGCAGCACTGCCACCGTTTGTTGCACTGTCACTTTTATTCGAGGCAAACATGCGACTTAGCCAGGGTTTCGATTTTTGATCGGAATCAGTTTCGGAATCGGTATCTTGATTAGTATTCGTATTATCAGTGGTAGTAGTAGTAGTTGTATTGGAGAAGGTGGATTGTTCATCGCTTTGGCTGTAACAATAACACATACACAGAGAGAGAGAAAGATAGAGAGAGAGAGAGAAAGAGAGAGAGTGGACAAGTTGGATATTACGATTTTTCAATTTTGTTCTTTTTGCTGATGTTCGCCGATTGTACAAATAATACATATACATATTTATATATCACTGGGAATAAGACTCGGGAATTCAAGGAACATAACATAACATTCTGTTTTCTTGCACTTTTCATTAAACAATCTTCATTAGTACAAAAGAAAATAATCAAAAGATTTTTCATTTCTTTTTGGGATAAAATCAACAAATGATCATTAAGAAGCCATGCAAATAATAACAATGATACGAGTGTGTATGTGTGTGTGTGTATTGTCGTGTGTGTATGTCAGTCTGTCAGTGTGTGTGTGTGGAGTGTGTGTAAAGCCAATTTTCGTTGATGAACTGCAAAATGCACTTTTAGAGTTTTTGAATTTTTGGAGTTTTCGTTTTTTGGAATGCCTATGAGACATGCGTCATTTGTGTTTTGAATGTAGTTGTGTCTGAGTGTGTGTAAAGAGAGAGATTTTTATAGAGATCTTTTAAGAGAGACAGAGAGAGAGTGTGTTGTCTCTCGGCTAGAACTAAGACTAGAGATAGAGTAGACAGTCGGAGAGAAGAGAATAGAATAGAAGAGAGAAATAGATACTTTTTGGGGGTACGCTACAGTTCTTAAATAATAATTAGTAAAAGCTGGAAAAAGGATTAGCTAAAGGCAATGATGAGTGCAGAGTGCGATGAGAGTGCAAAGATTAAAAACAAATGTAGTATTAAGGCCAAACTAGAGAAACCAAATCAAATCAAAATATACAAAAGATTGAAGAGAGAAATATACAATATAAATAGTGCCTGAGTGAAATAAACTAAAAAGAAAGTGCGCCGAGTGCAGGCGGAGAGTGAACGAAAAATAAATATATATAGTATATATATATAGAAAGTAAACCAGAAGAAACCCAAAGACAGAGAGAGAGAGAGAAGGGTAAGAGATTAAGAGTAGAGTAAAGACAGAGAGTGCGCGAGTTTTTGGGGTGTTTTTCACTTTTTCATCATGGAGCTGCAGCTGATGGCTGATGGAGCACTTAACATTAGCACGTACCTGATGTCACGGCTGTGGTTCAGCGCGGTGAGGAAACGTGGCTGCACATACGACCAGCAGCCCTGGTTCTTGTGCTCCTCCTGGGACCAGACGAGCTCAGCGTTCTTGTACAAATTGGCCTGCTCCTTGACCAGATCGAAGGGGAAGGGAGATACCTAAAGAGCAACCAAAAACAGAGATTAACTAAAATGCAAAATTGAATTGAATTCCATTTCCATGCACGCACCTGCTCCACACGCACGATGGCAATATCCTTCTCCAGCTGCTTGTCGGCACGCGTCTTGGTCAGATCGTAGTAGACGCGACCCGTGCAGAAGACAACCTTCTTCACGTTGCTGGGATTCTCGCCAGCTGGTCCGCGATCGGGGATGATGCGCTGGAACTCGCTGCCCTCGCTCATCTCGCTGAACGGCGACTTGGCCTCCGGGTGACGCAACAGCGATTTGGGTGTGCACAAGATCAAAGGTTTGCGGAAGGGCAAAGCAATCTGGCGACGCAAGATGTGATAGTAATTCGCTGGCGTTGTGCAGTTGGCCACAATCCAGTTGATGTCATGCAATTGCCTGATGGCAAACTCATCGGACTCGGGTGGGAAATAGTCGGGATCATCGCTGCTCATCTGCAGGAAACGCTCAACGCGGCACGACGAATGCTCAGGTCCCATGCCCTCCATACCGTGGGGCAACAACATAACCAAACCGGATTGACGCACCCATTTCGACTGGCCGCTGGAGATGAACTGATCGATGATCGACTGTGCGGTGTTGCTGAAATCACCGAACTGTGCCTCCCACAACACCAAGGCATTGGGGTTGGTCATCGAATAGCCGTGCTCAAAGCCCAGCACAGCGTACTCGGACAGCGAGCTGTTCGACACGGAGTAGGGAGCCTGATCGGGATACATGTGCTGCAGCGAGTTGTATGTGGCCTTGTCGACCAGCTGGTGGTGAAGCACGTGATGACGATGCGAGAAGGTGCCACGCTCGACATCCTGACCGGAGAGACGCACATGAATGCCCTCCTTGAGCAGCGAGCCAAAGGCCATGGCCTCGCCCAAAGCCCAATCGGCAATCTTCTCATCAACCATGGTCTTGCGAGCGGCCAGAACACGCATCAAACCCCTGAAAAAGGAGGAGAAAGAAAGGTTTATCAATACAGAATAAGTAACTACAAACAATCCGTGACTCACTTGTGGATAACGAATTCAGCAGCGTTGGGAGGTGGCGACGAGAAACGGTTGCCAATGTGAATCAGCGTCTCCTCCTTAACACCTGTGGGTGCCACCTTCAATGGGTCCTTGCCCTCAAAGAAACCAGACCAGGGCGAGTCCAACCAGTCCTTGTACTTGACGTGCGTCTCGGTCTTGGCCAGCGCAAAGGCCTCCTCGCAAATGTTCTCGTACTTGGCGGCCACAGACTTGACCTCCTCACCGGTGACGGTGCCTTCGGCAATCAGTTTGTCAGCATAGAGATCCAAGCAGTTCTTGTGCTTGCGAATCTTCTGGTACATCAGGGGTTGCGTGAACATCGGCTCATCAATCTCGTTGTGACCGTTGCGACGATAGCCGACCAAATCAATGACACAATCCTTGTGGAAAGTGGCACGCCACTCAGCAGCCACCTTGCACACATGCATCACAGCCTCGGGATCATCGGCGTTGACGTGGAAGATGGGCGCGTTGACGACGCGAGCGACATCTGTGCAGTAGGGTGAGGAGCGAGAGAAACGTGGATCGGTGGTGAAGCCAATTTGGTTGTTGGCCACCACGTGAATGGTGCCGTGGGTGGTGTAGTCGGGCAGATCCGACAAGTGCATCGTTTCGTAGACAACACCTTGGCCGCAGAAGGCGGCATCGCCGTGAATGAGTATGGACATGACCTTCTTGCCCTCCTGATCGCCGCGATAGAATTGCTCGGCGCGTGTCTTGCCCTGGACAACGGGATCGACGGCCTCCAAATGCGAGGGATTGGCGACAACAGCAAGGCGAATGTTCTTGTTTGTGACGCGATTCAAACGCTCAATGTATGTACCCAAATGGTACTTGACATCACCAGAGCCCTGTGATAAGATTACAAATTAATTAGTTGTACTTTTCGAGTAGTTCTGGTTTCGACACTCACATCATCAGCGGCTTCAAGGCCAGCGAATTGAGTGAAGATCTGGTTCAAAGGTTTGCGGCAGACGTTGGCCAAAGTGTTGAGGCGACCACGATGTGGCATGCCCATAATAACGGACTCAACACCCAGTTCGGTGGACACATCAATGATCTCCTTCAAGGCGGGAATCATGATCTCACAACCCTCCAGACCGAAACGCTTCTCCGATGAGTATTTCTTGGCCAAGAACGCCTCAAAGCCGGTGGCACGTGTCAAACGGGCCAAAATCAAACGCTTCTCCTCGGGCGAGAAGTTGAGAACGCCGGGAGTTTCGAAACGCTTGCGAATCCAGTTGCACTGCTCCAACGAGTTGATGAACATGAACTCAACGCCAATCTTGTTGCAGTAGACATTCTCCAAACGGTTCAGGATTTCCCTAAGAGAATAGAAAATAAAGTTTAGTAAAGCGAAAGGAATATTATAATCTTCATACTCACTTCAATGGCAACGAAGCCTCATCACCGCCAATGAATGTGGTACTGGGCAGCTTGAATTGACGTTCCATATCCTGTTCGCCTGTTTGTTTTTTTTTAAATTGCAAATGCGATTGTGATTGGGAATATATATATAGTGACATATTAGTAAATCATACTAGTTAGTGCTTGTTGTAAGTGATGCTGTGATTAGTTTTTAAGTTTAGTTTTGTAGGCGGCAAATGTAGATTTTGGTTTTGAAATTCGGAGTGTAATGATTTTGTTGTCTGCAAAAAGTTTTGTCACAGACACATGCTGATCTGTCCTAGACATCGTATATATATAGTAGTCATATATAGAAACTATACAACACTTGGTACTTGGTGCATGCCTTAGATGATACGATAATTTGTTGATTCTGTTGATGCCTGATCAAAAGTCAGCTTTAATCATATGTTGACAACATGCAAACAAATCTAATCATGAACTTATGAAATTATATAGAAAAATATTGTAATGAAAAAATATAACAATAGTTTTTTGTTTACAATACAAAAGGTCAAGTATATAACATTGAAACTGAGCAATATATATTTCAAATATTAATATATCTACATATATAGAGTAAAGGTATATATTTACTTGGTTCTGATTTTGATAGTTTTTATATATTTTTTTTTTGAGGGTAATTTTTTCGAATTTAATTTTTGATTTTATTTTTTGGATGTGTGCATGAAAGGATATACAAGGTACAAGTTTTGGGATTACTTAAGTACGAGACACAACGTATTTGCTTTTGATATGTGTGTGGGGAGTTTTTATTTTTTATTGTACAAGACGGAACAAACACAAGAGTTAAGTCGAACAAAATATAATGAATTTTGGGTGTTTCGTATAGTGTGGTAGGAAAGTGTTTCGGATGGTGTTTTGGGGACCGTCTCTAAGCTTACTTACCAAAACTGAAATTAGCGTAAATGGATTTCGTCGAGGAGTTGCCAGGCAAATCTGGTGTATTAATTTCGAGTGGATCGAGGTGAGCAATATTATGTCCTCGAATCTAACGTGTGTCAGTAGTAGTAGTAGTTGTAGTTGTTGTGTAATATTTTGTGTTGTTGTTGTGATTGTGTTACACAATTATAATAATATTAACAATGTCGTTTACACACACACACACAGATAATACAAGAGAGAGAGAATTTGGAATTTGTTGTTTTAAACATTGTTTGATTGCAGTTTCAGTTTTCAATTCGATATTATTTTCGTTTTTGTTTTTTTGAGGTGGTTAGGAAAGCATATATATAAATAAATGAAGAAAAAAAAAAGAATAATTAATAAATAATATAGCATAAGAAATAATAGTAATTATATAATAAAACAAAAAACAGCTAGATACAGAACAGAGAGATATACAAAAAAGTAAGCCAGCATTAGAGCGACAAACAAATGACAGTTTTCACTTGGTTTTTCTTTTGGATTAGAGGGGGGAAAAAAGAACTGTAACTTGGAACGTGGTACTAAAGACTAGAGTGCACTAGGAGGACAACAAATAGATAGATAATTATTATTGTAATTAGATTTTTGTGGATGCCAAACACCGAGGATTACTTACTCTTAGTTGTACAGTTAGAGAGAGAAACATGATTGAACTGAATTTGAATTGGAATTTCAAACTGAACTCGACTATAACTTATGTTCTAAAAAGTCCTGACTTTTAGGTTCTGTCTCATCAACTCCGAATTTCATTGTTATACACAATAATATCGATCAATTTGGGATCGATACTTTGCTTGTAGTTAGGTATTATCGAATGAGGGGGTTAATCAATAGGCTTCAAAGCACTCAAAAACAAAGTTGTACAATTTATTGTTTATTTGCGGTTGTGGTGCAGGTGTTGTATAGTATATGGGGTGCATTTTAAGTTGGGATCAGGATGTGGAGATATGGTGGAGTAGTAGTAGTTTGTTGTTGAGTTTTGCAAAAAGAATTTACCAAACAAAAACCCAGAATGCTGCCTGAGCACATCTTCGTTAGCACGACGTGCAAGGCCATCCTTGCAAACGGTTTTTTCGCGTGTTAAAATTCCGAGCGGATCCAGATCAGATGCCAAATGACCACGTGACTATATCGTACACATGTTATACATATATATATATATTATATATTGGAGTAGATTGTATGTAGATAGAGTTGTTTGTTGTAGTTGTAGTTGTAGTTTGCTTGTTAGAATTGTATTATGTTATTCTGTTTTTGCTTGCAGTATACTAACTACCCATCGAGAGATATTAAAATACCAAATGGCGGTGCAAGGAAATAATGCAATAAGTGTGACCATAACAGAAAATCCCTAACCAAAAAACTACACTCGAGAAATAAACTGATAATGAAACTACGTGGATGAAAACTACTTTATGATTCCCATTTACAACAATGGTGGAGTTTTATTTGGAGCGGGGGGCAAGGTGGAAAAGTGTAAACATTAAACGCAGGTCGGATTAGAATTCGTTTGCTACTAAACAAAAAGCAAAGGAACGAAAAAAACTTCTAAGCTACTCGGTTTGTGTGTGATTGAGATACTTTTTCGAGTGCACACAAAATGAAACATAAAGAAAAACTTGTGGATAGGAGAAATTTGGGCATCTCTAAACGATTCTCTACAAAAAAAACATAAACATTAAATATAGAACCTAAATGTGGTAACACAAATAAAAAAAACGAGAAACGAACCAAAAGGAAAATAAGGGAAAACGTATAACGAACGAAAAAAAAAAACAACAAAAAGCGCCAACAAATATTACGCTTTGCGGCTGCAATCTCAACTGTTTCCAACTCTATAACTTAGGGGGTGGAGAGGGACTAACTATGGACCCAGCACAAACATACCTGATAGCTGCGAATGATCGCCTGCACAGCCAAATGATCATCGATGGTCTTCGAGTCGGGTGCAGCGCTCGCAGCGCCTCCCAAATTGAAAGCAGTCAATGGCAACGTGTTTGCCTGCACGGGAGCCAAATTTGGTGGACTCACATACGTGTTGCTGCGGAAGTAAGCATCCCATGACTGCAAAAAATAAAAAACAGGTGTTAAAAGTTGAGTTCAGTGCACATCAGACGAGGTAATAAACAAAGCTACAAACAAAACGTGTTGCAATCAATTTCAAAAAGTAATACTTGTAAATAATTGAACTGCTGCACATTAAAAATGAACCTGGCAATATAAATATTTAAGTGCGGTCTCAAAAGAAAATATACAAAAATACAATTTCAAGTGCAGTGTTAAACGAAAATCAGCTAAAAGTTGCTTTTGTAAACTTATTGTTAGTCTCAAAATTAAGAAGAAGATTCAATAAATAAAAGCAAAGTTAAAAAAAAAAGTTGCTGAATTGATGAATTCAATCTGTTTAATCAAACTGTTTCATTGACGTTTTTGAGGTTTTTCTTATGAAGCTTTCGCAGCTATTAATTCCATATTTCTACTTCGGTATAAAATAAATGTTGCTACTATAGAAGGCGCAAAGGGTTTCAAATGTGAATAAGGTTGTCTCAATAATGAATTTTTACATATTAGAAAATAACAATATATTATTGCTGTTTAACCTGAAGTCCCTAATCGCTCTGGTTAATCTTGCTGCAATAAGGAATTGTATTCGTTATTACAATAAAATAATAATAATTACTGCTGTTTCTTTATCGAAACAGTTTAGAGTTTGCTTAACGAGTACAATCAAATTATTATGAAGCAATCGCAGGTGCAAATTTTATATATGAACTTATTCGTCATAAAGAATATTCTGTGCCTAAAAAAGTAGCGAAAGGTTTCTAATGCGAACTAGTTGTGCTTAATAATAAATTGTACATATTACTAATCGAGTTAATGGCTGTTTAAGTTTCTTATAACAAAACTGTTCTTATACAATTGAAATTTATGACATTTGAAGCACGTTTTGCGCATTTATCTGAATAAATCTATAAGTTAGATGCAAAATTTAGCAATAATTTAGTTGCAAACACGCGCTCAAAACTAGTCGAATATATTTCTGTTCGCCTGAGACTGGTTCAAGGCAAACCTTGCAAAAGTTTTAAAGCACTCTACGTCGAGATTTGAGTGTGCTCCAAAAAAGTCGCTTGATTTGCAGTCATAATCAACGATAAACAACACGTTTTATATGCTTGCAGGTAGAAGGCGAATGACCGACATGTCATTGGCAACATCGTCTCTTCACTTCACTTACAGTATGCACCGAGCTGGGATCACGCAGCCAGGCGTTGTACATCTCCTCCACGTAGGTGGCGGTGCTGCCATTGGCGAAGGGTTCCGCGGCAGCCGAGTTGTAGGTGCGCACAGCGGCAGCAGCGGTTGCCTTGATTAGCTGTGAAGTTTGTAAACAAATTGATTAGTTTCATGCTAATTCAGATGTTCAGATTATACTATTTTTAGAGAGACTTACCTTTTGACTGCTGCTGCTGTTGAGCAGCCATGTGGCAAAGTTTTTATGCGCCATCGGCGATAACGCCAGACTAAAGGCTGTGTGTGCTCTATGCATTTTGTAGCTTTACAAAATCGAACTGTGAAGAAATGATGTAAAATTATTATTAAATAATATTTTATATAGATGACAAGGCAATTGATAAGGAAATTTCTGATTGTTTAATTGTTGACAAACACGAAATGTAATTCAAGTTGTAGCTGTATTTCTATTTGTATTTGTATTTGGACAAGTGCTTTTATAGCTTCCCGATAAGATATTGCAGTTGCGTTATACAAGTGAGAAATGTCAAAACCGTACTAACTAATTTTCCTGTATCTTTTTTTTACGTCATCACATTAAAAAGAAACACAAGTCAGCAATTGATTGCAACTAACGATGATTGCGAAAGAAAACAAGTTGCCAAGCAGCCGATTAGCATAAATACATATACTATATATGTATTTATCTAAAATCTGAAGCGAGATACAGCATTCGAGAATGGAGTCTAGACAGCTGACTAGACTCGAGAGTCTCGAGTCGAGACCCATAACGAGCCCAGTTACCCGAAAAAAAAAAACACACACACGTGACAGCGATCGCTAGAAATGACGTCAAATTGGTTGTGGGCCAAAAAAAACTGAATTTGCACCGTGGTGAAATGCTTGAGAATATATTACATATATACATTTGTATATATAGAGAGAGATATGGGGGGATTTTTGCCTTCTTTTTTTTACGTGTGTTTGCTGCGCAATTGTCAGACTGACTACTGACTTAATCAATTTTTTATGTGTATTTGCTTGCTCAACAACAACATCTCCTTGCTTTATTTGTCGTGTGTAGAGAGTACTTGTTTTGGCCTGGTTTAAACGCAAGTTTCGCAACGATAAGGCCATCAACCAGCCCCCAGACATCTCGAATAAATCATGCCACGCACACATCATAATTAAATTTCCTTTACTTTTTCGCAACTGATAAGCAATCGCAAAGCGCGTGCGAACAAATTATAATCTAATTCCCTCGATCGATGTTCTATGCAAAAAACAAAAAAAAAAAAGAAAAACAAGGCGTGGCAAATGGTCGAATTACGCGAATGAAATACATTAACAGGTCACATGCGCTTATCAGCAGGGCAAAAAAAATTATAGTGGAATGGTCTGGTAAAGGTCTGGCTATGGGCTTGTCTCTATGACTATGGACTATGTCTGCCTTCTTTTTCATTGATCAACCACTCGAAATAAGTGAGAGAGATATGTGGGTTATAGAAAAACGAATGTATTTTGTATTTTGGAAACCGGTTTCAAGCGGTCAACTCAAAATGTTGAATATTTTTTGAAAGTGTTGCTGCGCTGGCTGTGTTGTGTTGATTACAACACCAAAACGCAGATAATTCAATTTAATTAGTTTGCCAACAAGGTTGCTGCATCTCGCTCTAATGTTTGTCCCCCCATTATTTATCCGCTTTTCTTGCAATTATTTTTTTTTTTGTTTTTCACATTTTCATCGCGCCGCTGTTACGAAAACAGATTACATAACGGCAAGCATTTATATAGCAGAAAATTAAACAATACAAAACTCGCGTGAGAGCTGAAAAAATTCTGTCATATTATTATGATAGCGTAACACAAGATTGCTAATTAGTATAGGCAGTAGTTTTATCTATATGTATATAGTATATAAGTAACTCCAACTAAAACTCAATTTGCTGTTCATCATAATAACGCGAATGTTTCTCAAAAGCAACTTTTGGTGGAACGGTAAAATGTTCGAAATTATGCACTGCACTGGCCTCATAAAAAACTATGCATAACTTAGAAAATTGAAAACGAAAACGAAATAGAGAATGTCGAATAACTAAACGAACCGACTATATATATGTATATACGTCACGTCGTATCTGACAGATACGCGGTCCCAACGAATTGTTCGTGTTGAGTGCTGCGCGTCGACTGAACGTTGTGGGGCAAACGCAGCCGAAAGATTACCCACCCGACAGCGACTGCGACTGTGAGAGTGAAACGACAACGAAAAATCACAAAACAAAAAATAAATATATATATGATTTTTTAGAAATCGAATTGTTGCTTCTCTTTTTCCTCTTTTTTTTTGGTGGTGTTGTTGTTTCGTTTACGTCCGGAGCGCTAGAAAAACAAAATGTGCGATAAAAAGGCACATGACATCGCAAAATGTATCTCATTAGAAACAGATAGCTCCGTGTGAGATACGGATGTACGTGTGTGTGTGTGTGTGTGCACTCAGGAAAAGGGGCCAAGCGCAAACTGATAAAAATCTGTTATAGTGTTATTTACTTATCTAAATGTCGCGTCAAGTCTGCATATGTGTGAGTGTGTGTTTAGGCAGCCTTAAACGTTGTTTACAATCATTTCAAAGTCCGTCCCCAAATAAAACTCGATACTATTCGTCACTCAGCTGGTCACTAGACCTTTCAATTATGCCGCCCCATCCGCATGAATTGAGTGAAGAATGTGCCAAGATATCAAATGAATGTGAGTCGAAGCACATGTGTAGATATCTTAGCTAGGTAATCAATAAGAATTTCAAGTTCAAACATGCGCCACGTTGTGAATGCCGCTCAAATAAGAATAGTTTAGCGTAGACACAAACCAACTGCAGTTGCATTTGGAGAGCAGACGAGCCCCCTAGTGGAGACTTGACGCATATGCAAAAACAACTTTAGTTGAGAAGTGGACGACACACTTCCACTCTCACACAGACACACACATACACATGCATACCCACACACACACTTGCCTAAGAGCCGACCGCGTGCGTTCATTGAAGCGCAGCAAATAGAGCTGAGTAATAATAGCGGAGTCTGCGAAACCATGGCCATGACTTTGCCAATCATAGGGAATGCAACCTGTTGAGCACTGACAGCTTGTCAAGAGAGTCTTGTCTCCGTTTAGCAGCAATGCGCAGCAGCAACAACAAATGCTTGTGGAAGTTTCTGTATGTAAAATGTGCTGACAACCGCAGCCGCAGCAGCAACAACAACAGCCCAATGAATTTTGAATGATTCACGCGGGCACGACAAAAAGCACACGCGGCAACGACAGCGGCGGCAAAGCAGCAAACGCAAAAATTGCGTCATCATTGCAATATTCATTCCCCTCAACTAATTTACAGAAACATGTGACGTCGATTGGCCGGCCGCAGAAGCAGCAGCAGCCGCCGTCGTCCCATTTCAGTAATTTCACTTTTCTAAATTTTTCTCTTATTTTTTCATTTTGACAAGCGCAGGCGCATTGGAAACACGCCCACTTGCATTATATAAGGCCCATCATTGAGGGCCAAGGAAAAATTGGCTTTCAACGACTGCAGCATTGCACAAAAGTCTCAGATTTTATCTGTATTTTATAGAGTTACGCTTTTTCACCCAATACGCTATGCAATTTGTTACACTTTGATAGTTATTCCACGAATTTGACCTCAATTACGAGTTTGATGGTTTGTTCAGTATGCATCTGTACACTTATAGGGGCACTTGAAACACTACAAATACGTAACAACAATACAATTGCAGCAAAGCAGATTGTAGATTTTTTATAGCTTTTATATTTACACTTGTTAAATAATCAAAAAATTATTACTTCTTTCGTACACTCCGCTTCCAACTGGAACAACAACAACTCGCGTTTCCAACCGCGGGCCCAATGTGGCCAGTAGCGTGACCGAAAGCTTAATTTCAAATTGTACTATTTTATGTCATATTATACAAAAAAAATACCACACGCATAATCTGCAACTGGCTACACCTAAAAAGGTATATTTGAATTGGCGCCAACGTCGACAGTTTTAAAAAAATGTTTGTTTTCTGGATGTGAAAAATCTACTGAGATTATTGCGTAACAAAACTGCAATTTTTTAGTGTTTTGATACGAAGTAGTATGTAAAAATAACATTTTGAACGCTCGACCAAAGAGTTGAGCAGTATATATTAAAAAATACCACTGCACAGTGGCGCCATCTTTTATCAGCTTTAGCGTTTCAATAGCTTTAAATTTGCGCCAACGTTTAGTTTTAAAGCTAAGACGCTAGATGTCGCTTTACTACTAGTCATATGTAGATTAATAAAAAACTACTTTTTCTCAATAATCAAATAAATAGAACCACTTTTATTAAATGCATTTGTCTAATATCTACTATATTGATCCAGGCAATATCCTGTTATCTGATCGGATATGCAGTCAAAGACATCAAATGCCAGATCACAGCTTTCGCCTTTGCGCGGCATTTGCTTGCGATTCACATGATATTTATTGGTCATGGCGCGCAGACAGAGATTCACGGAACGTAATGTGGCCATAAAAAAGCCGTGCTCGTTTACACCCTCCGAGTAAAAGTCCACCAAGCCGTCCAGTGTTGGCCAGCCGTTCTTGTCAATGGCGTCGTTTCTCGCATAGACACAGTGCAGCAGACACTGGAAAAACAACAACAGCAACCACAACATCGTCGACAACAAGAAGAAGAATCAGAAAATACTCTTAACTAAGCATTCAATTTGCTGATGCATAAAAAGCAGCTAATGTGTATTAAATGCAACCATAAAATGCACTTTTCAGCCATAAAATTTAGCGCGTTGTGTGTGAACAAAAATGCAACTGCATTTGCGCTTTTCTTTCAATTGTCTGGCAGTTAACGACAACCCTGACTTTAGCATGAATAGGAGGCGTTAGGGCGGGGGCGGGAGAGAGAGACTGTGGCTGGAGGTTGCATTGTAATTGCACGCCAAATCAATGGCAATGTGGCATCAGATCCAACCAAAGTCGACACTGCGCGTCCGTTGCCACTGCGAGCTGCCATTGAACTTAATTGCACACGTTACAAGTTGCAAGTTGCACACTACGAGTTGCATGTTCATTAAGAGGAATGCGCTTTATGGATGAAATGCATTCTCTGGACTCTGCACACATCCTTAACTTACCCCAGCGATGCGTTTATCCTCGAGCGGCACAAGAGTCGGATGATAAATCCCTGCGCTTGCCACATCCAGTCGCTTGAGACTACGCACCAAACGTGCCACTCGACGACGTGGCTCCGGCTCATCGTAGATGATGTATTCGTAGTTTGTGGCATTGATTCGCTGCTCAATGGGCGGGGGTTCAAGCAGCGGATCTTCATGAATTGGTTGCCAGGCGAATGACTCGACTAACTCGACGCTATCGCTGTGCAGATCAAGCGGCGGCTGCTCCTTGGACACCTGCTCCTTGAGTATCTCATAGGCCTCTGCATTGTTCATAATAGTTAAACATAATCTTTACAATGAAATTATCAAGCAGGTATATCAGATAGAAAGAAATGTTTTTCGTATTTTTAGAAACTTCACTTAAAAAAATGATCACTTAAAAAAATTAGGGCATTCGATGTAGAGTAAATTTTACTTTAATCTACAATTATGAACATTGTACTATAATTATTTTTTTATATTCACAAACTTATTGATTTAAGTGGAGAATCCGTAATTTTACTATTCAAAAGTAGTACCTCAAAACGCCACTATTAATTTTCTTTAAATGAAGTCTATAAAAATAAATAAATAATTATAACATGTTGATAGTTAATAGTTAATAAATTAAATGGGTTATTAAGAAATACTTATAGTCTTGGGTAGAAACTTAAATAATTCAATATAAATCACATAATTAAAATTCAGATAAAAAACACCTAGAATTGTGACTTTCGTTGTGAATAAAATATTACTGAAATCAACTTAGTACTGAACTTAATTTCAGTTTATTCCATTTTATATCCCTAAACTAATTTATTTTAGTATATAGTTAGCAGTTTTGCAATTCAATGGGAAATCCTTATCGTCACATCTTTGAAGCTCAAATATAATGCAAACGTTTTGATTATCTTAAAACGATTATAGACTAAAGATTTTAATGGCCAATTATCTTAGCTAACTTTAATCTTTTTAGATCTTAATGTTAGTATTTTTTGAAGAACTTTGTATGTGTCATCTCTGGGTAAACTTACCAGTTACCAGCTTGTTCTTGACCTCCTCCTGACACTCTCCGATCACAGACTCCACGCGTCTGGCGGTGCGAGGCGGATTCAAGCAACGCGCCTTCTTCATCTCATAGCGTATGATGTAGCCGTGGGCATCGATGGATGTGATAACACACACGATGTGCAATAATTGTATAATCTTCATGCTCTAACACCGCGTTTGCGTTTGGATGGATGCGCTCAACCTTGTTGGCCAACCGCTGTCAATTGAATGCCGAACGCAAAACTATTTGCAAATGAAAACGAAAGCATTTTCACTTTCCAACTGGCAACTGGCAAATGGCAGGATTGCCGGCATTTGGCCTTCCTCTCCAGTAACAGCAAACAGCAACAGCAACAGCTTAAACGTTAGCATTGTCAGTGAAAACGCATATGAATTTCCAGTTTTGCTCTATGGGTATGTGGTTCAATGGCAAAACTGCAACAGCTGGCTATCTATGCAGTATGCACATACTTGTAAGTGCAGCAATAATACTGCAAACAACTGGTTGCACATTTCCCATGCGTGCAGTTGCCTCCAAACTCCAAACTTGTCCTTACGGTTATTAACACACACAGCATAACTGTAAAGAGTCAACTGTATACAGTGGCGTCTCAGTTACAATTCCAATGTCAATGCGACAATCCTAAACCGAATTGTAATTGAGAAGCATTCAACGAAACTACGCTTCATCTTGAGCTGCTCCAATTGACTGCACAATTGGTCAATAAATGGCAAAAGGCGCAAAAAGTCTTCCGCATTTTTTCCACGTACAACTCAAAATAATAATAAATCTACATATTAATCTAAACTAAACTATAATCAAGATTATCATATGTATAGTATGCGGCAGTCATAAACCAGTAAAGTACTTGTGGGTCAGTAAATCATCATGACTTGTTCGACGCACAAAACGCAGCCAAGCGATCCCAAGTTCGTGCCTTAAGTCTTTCATTCTAGCGGCGCCCTCTATGTGATTTAGTTCACAACTAAAACTGAGCACGTGAGACGAACTTCAAGGCGATGAATTTTATTGTGAGAATAATAATAGTATAAAAGTCTTGGAAAGTGAAGAACTTACTATTTATTTAATGTAATTATAAAAAGAAATTTTTATTTACATTATTATGTCAAAGAAATATTTCATATTTTTTAACTAAAAGTAAGATTAGTATTTTGAAAACTTAATACTATATTTGTTGTAGTTTTTAAATATTAAGAAACATTGTAAATTTTATTACTAAGTTCGCTGTTACTATAAAAAAGTAAATTTTTTATGATATCAGTATTTTTATTAAATTTTAACAGAAACTATTTACTTATTAAATATAGAGTTTTTATAACAAACTTTTTCAAGATAACAATATTTTGATTAAATTTTAACATAACTTATTTGCTAATTCAATACAGTATTTTTTAGTAGTATTAGCTAGTATTTTATACAAATTGTTTAAAAAATCTATATTTCATATTTATTTCTCGAGTTCCGTGTCACGCTGCCACCGCAAGTTCTAATCAAAATTTTTGACATATTTTCATTAGTTCATTGTAGGACCGAGAACAATGGCCAATAACTGTGCTGTGATTCTAGCTGTGGATGGCTCTATGCATAGTTCGTTTCTTCCACCCGCTCGCTAATTATGCTCATTAAAAAAGGTTGGTTGGAAAACTTTTGGCACATCCTAGGCGGAAATTGTGGCGGGTGTGTGTTAGTATCTGCCATAGCTATCTGCTCGAATACCAACTCTTCCTGTACTATACTATACTATACTATACGATCTGTACTCTATACTGTTGGCTTTGCACGCGGCGTAATTGCCTTTAATTGCAACATGCTGCGGCAACGCCAGACCAAGCCAGGCCAAGACGCAAATTGCAGCTAAGACACTGACCTAGACTCGGGCCAAAACAAATTTATAATAGACGAGTACACGAAAAGATGACGGGCAACTCTAACGGTGCCCGTTGAGTATCAAAGTGGGCGTGTCATATTGAAAATTGCCTACGCTTACACTGAACGAAAGCAACAACGATGGAATTAGAGGAGATTGAAACATTAAAAAATAAATTAAGGTATGAAAAAAGCAAGAAAACAATTGTATTGTGTTATAGGAAGGAAGTCTAAAAAATTTATTTTTTTATCAAATGTATCAATATCAAATAAGTCAAAGAATAATTTCCATACTCGATAAAGAAAAATATGAAAATATGAATATGTTGGGATTCGGTTTATATAACAAAAAAATGCAAGAAAATTTCACTTAAGCGGATATAATTAAAAAAAAAAGTATGAACTATAATAGATTACGATATATAGGTGTTTTTAGGGATTATTAAAAAGAGAATTTTATATTATAAAGAAAAATAAAGTGCGCAAATCTACAACTTTATAAAATGCAGCAAACATTATTTTTCTAAAGAAATACATTTATCAGGAAAACAAAATATTTTAAATTAATACATGTATAATGTATATTTAATGTACAATCTCTAATTTAAGCATTCGAGTAAGCTACATTTAATTTAATTAATTTAATTTTTAATTTTAATTTTTTTTTTTTATAAATACCAAATTGATAATGAAAACAAGTAAGAAAGCTACAGTCGAGTGTGCTCGACTGTGAGATACCCGCTACCCATTTTAAATAAAAGCAAAATATTGCGGTATCATTTTCAAAATATACCGAATATTCTGCAAAAATACTAAAAATATACCAAATGGTATATTTGGTATATCGATATAGTTCACCATTCAAAATATACCATAGACGGCACAATGTACCAAATTGTCGGCCAAAGCAACTCAGACCCTAGTAAGTAGGCGCTTTTGCCCATACAAAAGTATTTCTTTAATAACTTCCACAATTTTTATCTGATCGTAACCAAATTTTCAGGAATCATAACTACTATAGCTATTATTGTATATACCAAAATTCGTAACTCTAGCTTTAAAATTACGCTTGTTATTCGATTTTTTTGATTCGCGGGGGCGGAAGTGGGCGTGGCAAAAATTTGAAACAAACTTGATCTGCGTGCAAACATAACAAATGCTGTCGAAAAAAAAATTATAGCTCTATCTCTTATAGTCTCTGAGATCTAGGTGTTCATACGGACAGACGGACAGACGGACAGACACACAGACGGACAGACGGACATGGCTATATCGTCTCGGCTGTTGACGCTGATCAAGAATATATATACTTTATAGGGTCGGAGATGCCTCCTTCTACCTGTTACATACATTTCCTGCCGGCACAAAGTTATAATACCCTTCTACCCTATGGGTAGCGGGTATAAAAAATATTCAAAAGAGTTAAACCTAGCATCTTATTATACTTAAAATAAATTTAAATTTTAGTTAAACCCTAAATCAATTTAAAACTATCTGTAACTGAAAGGCTTCAATTAAGCGAACTTTCTTTTTTTTTCAGTGTAGACATTTGTAGAGTTCAATGCACAAGGAAAACGTTTTGGCATAGATCACGCGCTGAACTGCAGTTGGAAAATTGTCAACAATGCGGCTGCAACAGGAAGTCAACTCGTCGCCAGCAGCAGCAACAAGAACATGAAGTACAGAGACACAAAAACAAAAACAACAGCAGCAGCAACAGCAACACGACAAAAGAGCAACTTCAACTAATTGACAGACAGCTGCAGAACTAACAGAAGCAACAGCCACGACTTTTACACTCCTGCTGCCTCCTGAACTTCTTTCTATTCCTGTTGCCCGTTGCAATTTACTGAACAAGGAGACTCTTAACATTGTTAGCAAATGCTTGCACAAATAGCAACCGAAGTAGATGCAACCGCAAGAGGCAGTGGCAAGTTTAGCTACAACTTTAGACACTTGCGTGTCCATCATTAGAACAAATTCTCTCACCTCTCGCCCTCTCTTACAGCTCTCCCTCTGAGAGAGAGGGAGATCTCTGTGTCTTCCATCTCGCTCTTTTTTCTCAGTTTCGTGTAACGCAATTTGCACACAAATGTTGTTTCATCTTCGTGGCTGCCACTTTGGTGGGTGGTCAGGTGAGACAAGTGGCAGCTGCCGTTTGCCGTTTGCCACCGAACGAATCTAACCGAACTTGGCTTGGCTTAGCTTAGCTTGGCAGACTAGCTTGGCCTGGCTACCGTTCGCTGACTCGCCTGAGAATCGTATTTAAATACGAAGGTCTAACGCTCTGGCGCATTCAGTCGTCAACGTCGCGTTGTTCTTGCCGCCCGCCACACGGAGTCGCGAGTTCCCAAAGCAATCGAAACATCTTGCAACCATTTGGAAGAACAAAACTCTCTAGCGAAAAACTGTGTCCACTGATTTATGTTTCGATTGTGCTTGTGCCTGTGCAGGATGCGCGTTTAATTGGCGACTCGATTCGTTACAAATTCAGCTTCGAACTGGTTTTTCACTTTACGGAAAATCTATGGAAATGTTGCGTCTGATTAGCGTTTCGTGCGCTTTTCTCGGCTTCCTGCATAATCCTGTGCTAGCTGAAATTGAATACAATACCATCAATGCAGATGGATCTTTTCAATTTCGGTATAAAGTTACTAGTGTGATTTAACTAAAAAGAATTAATAACAAAAAAATGAGGAAAAAAATATATATGAAAAATTAACCTAAAGCTAATAAATATTCAATACTATAGATCGAAAAATCGTAAAAACTTGCAATCTACTTTTCAATCTAGATTTTTTCTTTCTGTGTACATATTTTTCACAGACTCTATAAACATTTAAAAGCAACTTAAAGTGACATTTTAAAAATACATAAATCCGGAAAAACCAACATAATATTACAACCAAGTTACAAAGAACCTTCATTGCAATATAATGTCAAAAAATATTTATTACTTTTAAGCGCGAGATATTAAATTTGATACTAAGTTTGATATTTGAAATTATTTTTGAATCTTATCCTTAAATCTAAATTCTCAAGATTTACTTGTAAAACAAACTAAAAATAAAGTGAACTTCATTTATTATTGCCAATCACAAAGGAGGCTTAGCTACTTGAAAGAGTTAAATTTAATTTGCTTTAATCGCTGTTTAGAATCACATAAAGATTTCAAACTTAATAAATACAATATTAAAAAAAAATTTCAAATTATATATTAAAGATTTCTGTGTTAAACAAAGCTTAAGCTAAATAGGATGTTTTAACAATTGCTAATAACAAAAACCCTTACTAATTGAAAGAGTTAAATTTAAGTTTTCTTCCAATGATCTTAAATCAATTTTCTTGCAAAGTTGCTATGCAGTTTGCTGCATTTTTTGCTTAAAATACACTTAAAGCAGTTAATATTTCAAAGCTTCAAATCCCAATTAGTCTATATGTTTATTCAACAATGCCATCTATTAATTTTCCCAATGGTTTCCAACTAATGATTCACTTAAAGTTAAACACTTAAGCTGTTAGCACCTTCAGGCAATGCAAATTAAAACATATTTTTTCGACGTTCAACGTAAAGAAAATGAACAAATCATTTAATCAACAATATTTTACACCTTGCCCTCATCACGCTTCGTCTCCTTTTGCCGTTTTGTTTTGTTTTTAACACCTTTTTAACGCCGTTTTGCAAGCACAACAATGCGAATAATACGTATACGCAGTGTGGAACAGCAGCAGCTCTGCTATTCCTCTCTCAAACATTTCGCTGAGTAACTGTTATTCTATGTGTCTTTCTTCCCCCAACACACACACACACACACACACACACACACACACACACACACACACACACACACACACACACACACACACACTAACACGCATGGCCAACACGCAATTACATTTCGGATACTTTTGGAATAGACATGCAAATGATGACATTGGAGGCTACTATCATAGCGCCTCCGGCACTCCAGACAATGTTGTGCGAGGTCGTTATGGTTCGCGTAGTCCAGCGAGCGGCCAAATCGAAGAGACCGTCTACACAGCCGGACCACGTGGGTGAGTAATGCAGAAGGAGCAGCCAACAAATAAGTGCAAGTAATATCGAGTAGAAGCGACTAGCAGTTGCCCTAGAAGTTTGCAAGTCATGCAGTGAAAAAAACATGATTAATTTATAATTTATCTATTGCTAAGCTACAGAGCTTCAACAGTTATTCACATCATATCCATTGATAAACAATTTCTTACCCTGAAGGAGACTCTTTAATGATTATAAAGCAGAAATTCCTATGGGTATATTTCAGTTTATAAAGAAGATGAATTTTATTTTCCAACTAGTAAATACCCTATGATATGCTGAATATATAATATTTAACAGAACAAGTTGAAATGTGATCAAGATTGTTGTATTGATTTATAACTATTTTAACTTGTTAGGTTAGGAAATTTTGAATTAAAACATAGAACCTTTTTTATAATCATATCATAAATTATAATATATAGCGAGGATCCGTAACACACTAACACAATACTTTCGCAAATTTAAAGGTAAAAGTGAAGATTTAATTATCTCATAATATCTCAAATAGTGTTAGAGTGTTTTAATAAAATTTTGTAGCTGAAGACTTAACAAAAAAGATGCTGTTTTGTAAGTTCGTGAATACTACATACTACACAAAAATAAAGTCAGCAGACTTTTTATGTAAAGCATACCCAAGCACATTCAATTATTACAGGGCATGCAAAGCCTTTAAACGAAAACGCTGGTTGAGTAAAGTGCGGTAGCCAAGTGAGTTATCTGTTCGGTTCGTCTTCCGCCGAGCTCATATATCAACGGTACGACACAGCTGGGGCGCCAAAGTGCCCAGAGCGCCACTGAAGCGTGGCTGGCAGTCAAAAACTTAAAGTCGAGACGGTTCTAACACATGCCAGCTGGGAGGAGGGCGAAACGAAGCGACAGAGAGAGAGAGGAAATAAGTAGCTGAGGGAGCAACTGTTTTTATTGCCTAAACGCTGTAGTTACTGTTGTTGTAGTTGTTTTTAGGTTTTCGATTAGATTCAATTTCGAATGTTGTTTGTTGTTGTTGCAATCTCCGGTAGTTGGGAAAACGCAAAGCTGTTAACAAATTGCGTGTGTGTATAGCTGGAAAATTCATTAAGATGCACAGCACTAGATAAAAAGTCGCTTAAGTATACCCGGTAAAAGAAGGGCGGAAGGGCATAATGTCTAAGCAACAATGTGTAAATATGAAATGAGAGGGGTAAAGATAAAAATTGTTAATTTATTCATTACTACCAGGAATCGCAGAAGGAAGTTATGAGTTTACAAGAATTTAAGAATTTCGAAAACTTATAGCAAACTAAAAAACTCGATCAATTTTTATTTAAAATGTTTATAATAAAAATGTTCAATAAGAGCACTAAAGGAGAGATTCGCTTAATATTGTAGAGTTGTTCACTTAAGCAAGGGAAGTTTCACTATTCCGTCTGGCTGTCTGTCCATCTATTAAAACACACAAATCTTGAAAACTATCAGAGTTTAAGCCACTAAATTTGTTCTGTTATGTAAATGAAGTTTGTATAGAATTTGACCACGCCCAATTCTGCAGCTTCCAATCAAATAAATTAATTGCCATTGTAAGTTGAAAATTTATACATAACAATGTAACATATATTAGAAATACTTCGTCAACTTCGGGTATCTCACAGTCAAACACAATAGATTAAAGTGTTCCCCCAAATGAAGGGATAGAAGTACTTGAGATGAGGCAATGACGTGCGAGATCATCAGATAGCATTAGAATTGTGCTGTCAGCTGGCGAGCGATTTTAGCAGTCGACAGTATCCGCAGTTACCCAATCTCCACAGCAACTTTCCCACCGCAATTAGTCAGCTCAGCAGCTAATTAATCCCACACTCTATCTCGTTATCCCTCTTAATCTCTCTCACCTCTCATTGCCCAGCTTTCGCGTGAATGGACCGAAGATACATCGCAAAATGGACCTAGCTCAGTATCCGGTACGTCCGCGTGGCAGTCCCGATGATCCGCTGGCCGATCCCTACGATGATCCCTCCTACAGCTTTAAGTTTCGAACGCCGGATCAATCACGCAGCGAGGAAAACGATGCCAACAATCGCATTAGAGGCAAGTTTAAGGCTTTAACTAAGGAGTTACTTTAGTTTTCTTTCTTCCAATAGGTCTCTACTCCTATGTGGACGACGTGGGCGAACGGCACAGCGTGCGCTATGCTGCTGGTGCTGGAACTGGCTTTGAGATCTCCAATGCTGTGCCTGACAATCCCGCCATAGTTGGCTACTCCAGTCCGCTGTACAAGGCGCATCCCAAGACCCGCGGCAAGATGTCTGTACAACGTGGTCCCGGCGGTACTTACAAGCTCATCGCAGCTGGACCGGATCATCGACGAGCCGAGAGTCGTGCCCCGGATGGTTTGGTGCGTGGCACTTATTCTTTCCTGGATGACAAGGGAGTGCAACGCACTGTGGAGTATATAGCGGGCGCTGGGATTGGTTATCGCGTGGTGCACAATCGTGTGGGACCAGGAACGCACATAAATCCCTCTGTGGCGGACTTTCGCTTGAGTGACACGGATTTCCGATTGGCCAATGACTTTGGAAGAGGTGCGGGTGGAGGTTTAGGTGGCGTAAGTGGAGCTGGTAGCAGTGGAGGCGGTGCATCCTCTGCCTCTGGCTCTGGCTCAGGGCCAAGTGGAGCGGGCGGCGCTGGAGGAGCTACAGGGGGAAGGGGGCGTACTGGTGGCAAGGATTACCTGAGGCCAGCGGGTGGTGACAGAGATGAAGACGCAGCTGCAGCCGGCGATGATGGGGGTGAAGAGGACAATGGCATAGGAAATGGAAATGGAGATGGGAATGGAGCTGGCAATGATGAGGACTTTGAGCTGAGTGGTAGCTCGGGGGGCAGCGCTAGTGCCTCGCGTGGTAAGGAAGATCGAAGGGGCTATGCAGCCGGCGGAGGGCAAAGAGGCAGCACAAGGTATGGAGGTGGAAGTGGAGGAGGAGGAAGTGGAGGTGGAGGTGGCGCAAGTGGAGGAGGTGCCAGTGGTGGAAGCAGAGGCGGTGTCAGTGGCGGAGGAGGAGGAAGTAGAGGAGGAAACGGTTCAGGGGGCAGCAGAGGAGGAGGCGCCGCGTCAGGCAGCAGGGGTGGAGGTTCCTCGGGCAACAGAAATCGCGGTGGCTCAACCGGTCTCAATGCCAGCGGCTCGAGGAATCGCAATCGCTTTAGCGGTGACGGCAGTTCCTCAGAGAGCGGCTACTTGCCACCAACCGGAGGCGGCAGCAGCAGCGGCACCGGCCCAGGAGACAACTACAATCTAAACGATGACGATGTGGGCAGCTCGCTGCCACCGCTGGTGACCACCAATCATCGCATACTGGAGATCGACAGGGATCGCGAGTGGGTGCAGCGACATCGCGACTCCACGGTCATCCGCAATGTGGGCAAATGGTATGTGGGACTGCCACCGGGGCAAAGTGTACGCGCCCATGTGCAGAACATCGATCTGGTGCCACTCGGCGGACGTGTCAACTTGTCGCCATCGGAGGCGTTGCGCCAGGACGAGATTGCCGAGCTGAGCGCATCCAGGGAGCATTAGAGCTGAGCAAACTCCCTTACACTTGGTAGTTGTAGTTCGTAGTCCATAAGCGTCTAGTTATAAGCGACTCTTAACGGGGTTAACCGGCTGCGGTTAACCTCTGCTCAATTGTAACAGTATTTATGCCAAATACACGAGTGTATTAATCATGTAACAAAAGTGCATTCGAATTTGTTCGACGTGGGAATACCCGATATAAATCACATCTAAAATTAAAGTGTAACAAATTAAGGTGTGACCTTAGTAGATTTCTAAGGAAACATATCCTCGAAATGGATATCAAAGCAAGCCTGAATCGAACAATATTCTTATATTCCTCCAAGCAGCTGGGTTGATCAATAAACTGTTCAGAAGGGGATACAAAAGATTCAATAGCATCGTTTTCCTCCACATAATAATAATAATTAGTAGACTACAGACGTACTGTTGTCTATAACCTTAAGTTTGATATCTCGTATATAAAATTGTTTATCTTAAGTAATTGAGTGATAAACTGCCTGACTTACCAGCATATATTTCAAAGGAAGAGAGTTAGACCTATTCAACTTTTACTCAAGAAAGCTTACGAAATTTGATCATCAACCATCTTTTTTGGGTTGCTCATAACTCCAACTTCAATTACCATAAATTACTCATTAAAGTTCATACGAAAATCTTTTAAATAGATCAATATTCTAAAATGAACTTATTGATATAAAGTCTACATTGCCAAACACAGCAGTGTAGCGAAAAACTTTTCAATCAACTTCAAATACGACAAAAGGGTAAGAATATTTTTATTATTATTATTGACTGTTGAGATCTAGCAGATAAAATGAATGGAAAGAACAAATAAATGACATAGAGCAACATGTTAACAGGTGTAAACTATGAAAATCTGTTTAAATATATTTCTTAAATATAACTTAAGTCGCATCAAACACTTCTACCCCTTAACTGCCTGGTACACAACAAAGTTGCAGTTATTCAATATGCTGCAAGTGGCATGTTTATGATAGCTTGTGGTCGCCTTTGGTTTCCCTATAAAACTGATAACGTGAGAAACTACCGCTTCAGTCTGCAAGATGAAGTGTTACTCGTTGCTGCTCTGGTTTGTCGCCTTCCTCGGCTGTTGCTGCTTCCGGCAGTTGGTGTCCGCTGCACATGTCTACATGGAGTTCAATGGTCAGCACTATGAGTACAACACAGACGAGCGAGGAAGTGCTCATCATCAACTGTCGCCCAATTACGAGCAGCTTCCTCAGCAACAGATTTGGCCTTATACAGTTGCCAGGAATCTGGGAGCAGGCAACTCGAGGCGTCATCAATGGGGTTGGACACCACCAGCACACCAACAAGTGATTAGTGCAGCACCACAACCAGCACTTATTGCAGCAACACATGCAGCATCAATTGCAGCATCACATGCAGCAACACATGCAGCAACAATTGCAGCTCCAATTGCAACACCAACTGTAGCTAGCAGTCAACCCAGCTATAATATCAACCTCAATACGCCACAAATGACGCACACTCAGCACACGGATGCTGCGGGTCATGTGCTGGGCAAGTATTCCTACTACGATGATGCGGGTTACCATGAGCTGAGCTACAAGGCGGGCGCAGGCATTGGATTCGTGGTGATGGGAGGAAATTTGGCAAAGCCAACGCAGCACTTGCAGTACGAATAGTTATTGAGAAATTACAATCTTAAATATATCTTGTTTGTGTTTGTAAAAAATGATTGTTAACTCTATTCAAAACATGATGAAATAAAGTACCTTAATTTAACAAGTAAGAAAGCTACAGTCGAGGGTGTTCGACTGTGAGATACCCGCTACCTATTTTGAATAAAAGCAAAATATTGCGGTATTATTACAAAATATACCGAATATACTACAAAAATACTAAAAATATACCAAACGCTATATTTGGTATATCGATATACTACCACATTCAAACTTTGGTTGACAATTTGGTATATTTTGTAATATATGGTAACGTAATATAACGTATATATACATATATATACTAAATATACTTTTTTGGTATGTTTTTAGAGTAATACCTTTCTGTTTCGCTTTTATTGAAAATTAGTAGCTCACAGTCGAGCTCATTCAACTGTAAATTTCTTACTTGTTTGCAACAAACAAACAAATCGTATATCAATTTTACAAAATTATTTAAATAAAGTAATGTAAGTATGATAACACATTAAATAGGTAAATTAAATTTACAAATCCCATTGGAAAAGCATCTAAATAATCCTTCAAAAGGTAGCATTTTATTAGATAAGCTGAGAATGAAATTACATTTTCAATGCTCTTGAAATGAGTGAAAATTATCTTGTTTTATAAACTATTCTTTGCTCAATTTTTTTAACATTTTAACTGCAATAAGTATAAACTATTTTGCTTCATTTTTGACTAGATTTAGAAATTCCCAAACATACCTATTTAGTATAAAAATTTTTATTATACAAATCGACAAAAAAACCAAAAATTCCCCACAAAAGTTAGCGACTATTAAAAGCCCATAAAAAATGTGCATGGGAAGTGAATGTCTTCACACTGCCAGGGACAAAGTGCAAATGCAAATGCTCAAGGGAATCCATAGAGTTTCAAGTTTGACACAAGTTTTGAGCAGTGTGAAATAGGAAGAGCACTTGAAGTATTTGAAACATAACCAACTAAACCATGATTGCCCAATAAATCTAATTCGAACACAAATATGCGGCTACTGAATGAATGAGCGAGTGGCGCGTGCTTTGACCCAATAATTTGAACGATTTATGCATTTTATAATGCCTTAATTGATTTGCGGAACATTAAATGGGCTCAACGGGACTGACCAACTCAAATTAAAGCAGCAACAACAAATTTACAAAACGAGTAAAAACAAAAATTTGTTATGCTGTTCGGCAGGTGCATCCGAGTCAAATGGAGGCAACTTCTTCAATTTTGTCTTTGTCTTTGTTGTAGCTATTGTTGTTATTTTTGCTGTTGTTGACTGCGAGGGCGCGCGTTTAAAATTTGAAATGTGCGCTGCGTGCGCGAACTTGCCAAATAATTTCGTATCGAACGGAATGAAACGAAATGCGAAGCCTTGGCCACACTCACGTGGCCTAAATAAGAAAATGTGCCAAAAACTAAAAAAGCCAAAACTTAAATAACAAGTACAACAAGTCATATTAACAACAACAATACCCAAAATTCAAAACATAAACAATATTTTTATTGCCATAGCAAAAACAAAAAAACTATATTCAAATGATTGCTGCAACATTTTTTTTTTTTTTTTTTTGGCTATTTTCGAGGCTGGTCAAGAAATAAAACAAGGTTTTCACTCTTTGTAATTAAATTGTAGGCTATAAAATTCACTTCAGAAGTTTTCATTTTAAATGCCGTTTCAACCAGTTGACAACTTTCTTTGAGACGCTCTTCCGAGCCAGATATCGAAAGCAGAACAGTTAGCTAGGGCAAGACGAAGACGAGAATACGCTAACAGCAGAAAAGGCCAGAAGAAGATTACATTCTTTTTCTCTATTGTTTCATTATCTAAAAATTAAATAATATTATTTGATAAATATAATTAGGAAAAATATAAATTAATATTTTAACATTAGCAGTTGCTATAATAAATATGATAAAAGAAAATATAATTCAATAAAATTACATCAACAAACTACAACTGTTTTCAGATTGAATAATATTAATCAGTAGAGCTTCTTAACTTTTATTTAATATGAAATTATTCATCATTATAGAAGACCTCAATCTTAAAAATATATGTATAAAAGAATCTGAATGGATGATAAAGTTGTGGACTCTCAAAGATAGACTCATTTTCGAAACATAATAA